>CM074726.1:159628434-160828434 GCA_037306005.1 Rhinophrynus dorsalis | reverse complement strand
TCATTTTGCGCTGCTGGTGATTAGGGCTCTACGCTAGCCATGGACGTAGGTAAAACTATACAAATTTGGTATTTTTTTACTCGGGGGACTTGGGGCTTTTTCAAATAATTGAAACTTTTTCAATCAAGGTAAATGTTTTTGATACATATTATGTGATTTTAGGAAAATTAGTAAATTTTCACTTTTTTTTGTCATTATGACATCATAGCTTTTTGCACGATGTAAAATTCTCTTCATGGAAGGTACCACGAGAAAGCTCAATTCGTTCTGAAAAAAACAATATATAGTTTTCCATATTTAACTAAAAATCCCCAGAGGAAATCAAGCATAAACAGAAGGATAGCAAAAATGCTGAAAAAGTGTCTGGCCTGCAGGGTACAGGAAATGGCCCAAGCCTCTGGCACTGAAGGGGTTAATGTGTTGTATGGCTACTGTTCCATCTATGCTACTCAGCTCTCTGATCTCCTCTCACACTGCTGTAAATCGCAGTGAGAGGATATGTAGGACCCAGTGACTTCTAATGGCTTCTCAGCTGGCTATACCTATCTCTGTCTGGTGGCTGCTACTTCCCACCTTGAGCTCCATTTCATGGCAAGTCTACATGTGTGCTCGATGTATTTACGCAGGCCGGTAAAAAAATTGGCTTCTGTCCAATGTTAAGTCTATGGAGGGAGTGCCATGGCCGGTATTGTTTTGAAGAAACGGTGGCAACCCTATTAACCAGTGGTGGAAGTAAACAAACAAAAGGTAGCAGAGGCTGTGGACAGAGAGAGTACACAAATACTCAATATAATACTCAAATATAAAAACAATCTGTGCACACTCCTAACCTTAGTTTTTACCAAAACAAAAAAAACTACAATACAACAATGCATGTCATTAAAAAATTAAACCATAAAAACAAAAATATATATATATTTATCAATACACAGATAATAATCACCAGAAACTGGCCTGACATTACATTGCCTAAGCTAATCTGCCTGATTTTATTAAAAAGACGAATACTGCAGTTACCGTTTTTCTCCAAACAACAATGTGTTTTTTTTTACATTATAAATCGTTAGTCTTTAAGTTTAGAGCAAGAAGAGTAGAAGGGACACAGCTGACCACCATGCTGTCCCCATAACAAGAAAACATCATGCTAAATTAACCATTCATCTGCTGTAACATTTTGTAACATCATGTGAGATTGTAAAATAATCTGTTCTGTTCCTGTTTGCTGAATAAAAGGAAAACTCTACTCAACTTCTGATTCTCTCCAGCTCTGATCCTTTAAGAGTAAATGAAGGAGCTTAACCCTTTAGTTGCTGTCTGTATACTGAAAGATAACCCTTCATAAGCTGAAAACACAGTCTAACATTGGCGGGCCAGCCCACGACTGCAAAGAATCTACTGGGTGCTCAGCCTTTCAGGGGGGGAAAGTTACTATTCCCTGGAGATTTCCCTAAAAAACTTGGAAAAAGAGTCCACAATATAGGCAAGGGTTAATCGACAGCTGCAGTGAGAGACGTTTCTTTTCAGAAAGAAGGAAGAGAGTCCAGTGCTGAACACTTGTCTACAAAAAGCTATGATTAACAAGGACAAGCTGCAATCCAGTCTACAATGTACAGAAAAGATTTCCAGCCTCCAGAAGATTGACAAAGACAGCTGTAGTGCAATCCAGGCCATGTGACAGGACTGAAGACTCCATTTTGATTTGAGACTACAAGAAAGAGACATCTCCATCATGTGCTCTCTCCTTAACATTTAATCAATACAGGAAAGATCATTGGCCTTCCATCCAGACAAGCCTTCTCTTAATTTACAAACACCACCAGAGAAATAAACAGACATTTGGTAAATCTGTTTTAATCTTAATTTACAAACCACTTTAGTCTTGTTGCTAACTGATATTTGTAAAAGATAGAATGTTATAATGCCTTCTAGAGATTATTAATTAAGTAAATGTTTAATTGGGTTTAAAATACCAAAATACTAGGTAATTTATCAGTCTCAACTCATATTCTGCATCATTACCAGTTTATGTGTAAGGATATACAAGAATGAATCATCCTTTCTTATGAAGTATCACACAAATAGATAGTTGTGGTGATATATGCTGCATTACAAATTACTATTTTCTTTGAGTGTGTTAACAAATCTGGCTATTATATTGAATTCCTGTTATATTTATACATTTCATAAACAAGGGTTTTAAAGAAATGATTCGCTTCATTAAGAGAGGAGGAAGGGTTAAAAAAATATAAATAAATAAGATGTGTGAGTGAAAGCAGATCTTTGCAATATGTAAGTAAATTTATTGTGTGATAGTACTTTAATTGGAGTATACATTAACACTGATACACTTTATAACTGTTGTTATAGAGTTAAATATGATTGTCAAGAGTAGTGAGATATTAATACTCTGAAATAGGAGTGTCATTTCACAACTCCACCTGAAGGGGGAGATGTTTTAAATATACATATAAAAGTTTAGCCAAAGAAGGTATAAGTTAGACATTGATTCTGTTGGGTTTTTTTTTTAATTCAGGTTTATTTCTTATTATTTCACTGTTCCAAGAATATTGGGTTATAAATCCATGGAGAGGTTTTATTGATTGCAAATTTCTTTATGAATTTTATTTTGAGTCATATTGACTATCTGCATATAAGAAAGTATTTATATTTTTCGAAAAGCATATTTGCTCCCAAGTTTAAATCAGATATATCGGCCATATCTATGGTTACAAAAGAAAGATTAAAATATAGTGAAGTCTAGAGGTATTAAGATATTGATGGTATATTTATTGTTTTAGAAAAGATTAAGTATTAACAGATAATGCAACTGCATTCAAAAAAGCAATGGATGCCTATCTAGCGCAGAACAATATTGACAATTATGACAGATGGCTTCAAAGCAAATAGGATATTGATCCGGGGAACTATTTGACTACCAATTGGAGTAAGGAAGAAATAATCCCCACCCCCAACACACTTGGGACTAGATTGGAAATGGCTCCAGAGGGCTCTATTTTGCCTTCCTCTGGATCAACAGGGGTGTTTTTGTCATGGGCTGGACTTGATGGACACATGTCTTTTTTCAGCCTTATCTACTATGTTACTGTGTTACTATGTTATGTAACTAAGCTTGGTTTGCCAAAATTTGATTGAAGAATAGATATCATTCTTGTGCTATTGACTTTTATAAATCTAATTAGAAGTCTATGGTGTAAGAATAATTGTCTCTCTTCTAAAATAAGGTTTTTTATTAGTGTATGATATTAAGACATCTTCATACATATATTTGTTTTATGTTGGTTAAAAGTCAAAAATATGTGTGTGTTGCAAATTGAAGTACATTTTGGCATTCAAAGAGTTAAATGACAGCAGGCACAGATTTACTTGTTGAACACCAGAGGTCATAGATTGAATTTGTACTATTATTTGTACTCTGGGTAAATATGAAAATGCAGCTGTTTATAAATAAATTTGCAAAAGAAAGCAGTGTTCAATTTAAAGGGGAACTACCACCCCGCAAAAACGTTATCTTG
This sequence comes from Rhinophrynus dorsalis, assembly GCA_037306005.1. Lineage (NCBI taxonomy): Eukaryota > Metazoa > Chordata > Amphibia > Anura > Rhinophrynidae > Rhinophrynus > Rhinophrynus dorsalis. Next base: position 160,824,901 of record CM074726.1, on the reverse strand, counting down.
ATTAAGTCTTCATCTGGCGACTAGCTGCTTAGTAGCGCTAGTCGCCAGAAATATTACCTGGTTTAAACAATTTTTGACTTATTCGGAGGCTCACAGTAGCAGGAAGCACGGACATCTTGCCATAGTGACGTCCGTGCACCTGCGCTGTCAGTCCCTTTTGGAGCCTACCAATAAGTCGAAAATCTTTTAAACCAGGTAAAATTTCTGGCGACTATCGCTACTAAGCAGCTAGTCGCCAGATGAAGACTTAATCAAGATAAAGTTTTTGCGGGGTGGTAGTTCCCCTTTAAGTATTCATCGAATTCCACAAAAGCTGAATTATCGCAAAATCTTTGGGAACAATGTCAGATAGCAAATAGTCAAATTGATAAGAAATTTATACCTATTGGTAAAGAAAAAAAGAAACTTAGGACTGTGATGAAAATGACAAAAATATTTAATGCAATTATTTTAAAAGATGAACATACACTTGCTGTTTATACTAATCTAAGTAAAGATGTAACCGAATGTTCCAATTGTGATGTTTTAACTCAACGTATAACAGAGTTAGAAGTTCAAGTGAACATACGTGGTGACATAACAGCTGCGTAGCAATATAAAGCAACAGTTTGAAAATATGGGCACTGAAGAGGTTAAACATGCGTGTGCAGGCAAAAGTACCAGGGAAGCATCCATCATTCCTAACCCATATATCAGTATACATGATGACAATGAGGAAGAAACAGAGGCGCAGATTTTAAGAAATACATTACATTTGAAAATCCATGCTTATCTAATGGCACTGGTCAAGGATTTTCCTGTCTATAATCTCAGTCTTGATGCCTTTCATAATGCTGATGTTTTTGAATCAACAACAGAAATTTGTTTTGACAGACTTTCATAAAAACTGTTTATTTAAAGTTTGGGTACCTACGAATTTTAATAGAAGACTAACTCCACCTGTCAGTAGGCCATACACAGATAATGGTATAACAATACATGGAAATGAGATTGATCACTTGCAATAGTTAATCAAACTCAACAGGTGAGACAGAGCTAACAGTAGAATTTTTAGGGAGTCTTAACCCTACTTTGACTGACATCCCCCATGTATTCATGGTGATCTTTGAGAAAGCATACAGGTTAATTATGGGGATTCCAGATGAACAAATGCCAGAAGCTATGATAAAGGCGTTTGTCAAGAAATGTAAGTATTTAGACCCCACATCTGTTGTTGTAGCGTCAGAGAAAAATAATTTGACTGATGCAGCTACTTTTATTGATAAGATCAGACGACTGTTACAGAAAAAATATCCCTAAGGCTACAGTGTCAGTTATGTCCCATGGCACTCAGAGTTACTGGCACCAGCAGGAATCATATTCCTACAGCTAAAAATCCCAGAGATTGTAATTATGTGCCCAATGAATGTGTTCAGGAATGTTTTCTATGTCATAAAATGGGACATTTAATGCAGGATTGTAATACAATCTTACAGAATATACAATACTAGCAGTTTGGGACGGCGTTGCCCGTCATGTTATGCAGGAAATGTTTCTTTTTTTTTAAATAAATGTTATGATAGTGAATTATAGCGTAGGGTGTACGTGTCAGAAAGGTACACACAGTTATAGACAGAGACACATGCAACACACACATATACACACACATGCACTGACAACACAAACAGTGACACACAGCTGCAAATCAGAACATAAATACATACAGTGTGAGCAGTGTAAGTAACATACCTCCCAACATTTCATATGGCCAAAGAGGGACACTTGTGTTTTCGGTGGTGTTACTGGGGGCGTGGCTGGTGGTGTATTTTAGAGAATTTTTAACCCTTTGAGTGCCAGGGGGTAAGCAATGCATTGCATCCCCTCTGGCATTGAAATGGTTAAGTTACTCTTTCTGTAAGTGAATGATTTAGAAGAAGATGAAAGTATTTTTTTTACACAGACTAATTTAACAGATATATACAGAAGTTTATTCCCACATTACTGTGGGTTTTATTGATGTGGAGCAATCTGATACACTGGTATATACACCACACAATGTGATCTCCTAAATAGAGGAGCAGAGGGATTTGGGTGTCAAACAGGGACTGTCCCTCCTATACTGTATAGTGCCAGTCCTTATACACAGACACATGCAGACTGTATACTATACAGCAGAGGTTCTCAGCCCATGCCCTCAGTGGCCACTAACAGGCCAGGACTTAGGAATTTCACTGCTAGAACACAAGTGTGTTGATCAGAGGCTCAGTCATATTGGTTAACTCACCTGTGCTCTTAAAAGGAAATTCTAAAATCCTGGCCTGTTAATAGCCACTGAGGGCACAGATTGAGAACCACTGCTATACAGTGCCAGACCATTGTAGAGAATTTTTAACCCTTTGAGTGCCAGGGGGTAAGCAATGCATTGCATCTCCTCTGGCACTGAAATGGTTAAGTTACTCTTTCTGTAAGTGAATGATTTAGAAGAAGATGAAAGTATTTTTTACACAGACTAATTTAACAGATATATACAGAAGTTTATACCCACATTACCGTGGGTTTTACTGATGTGGAGCAATCTGATACACTTGTACATTAGGCTGACCAGACCTCACCTTTAACCAGTGACACATATGAAAAATGCATACTGCAGGGCTGCTTTGATTTTGGTGCACTCCTGAAATATGCTTATTTCCTATGTGTCCCCGGTTAAAGGTGAGGTCTGGTCAGCCTACTGTATATACACCACACCGTGTGATCTCCTAAATAGAGGAGCAGAGGGATTTGGGTGTCAAACAGGGACTGTCCCTCCTATACTGTATAGTGCCAGTCCTTATACACAGACACATGCAGACTGTATACTATACAGCAGAGGTTCTCAGCCTGTGCCCTCAGTGACCACTAACAGGGACTGTCCCTCCTATAGTGTATAGTGCCAGTCCTTATACACAGACACATGCAGACTGTATACTATACAGCAGAGCTTCTCAGCCTGTGCCCTCAGTGGCCACTAACAGGGACTGTCACTCCTATACTGTATAGTGCCAGTCCTTATACACAGACACATGCAGACTGTATACTATACAGCAGAGGTTCTCAGCCTGTGCCCTCAGTGGTCGCTAACAGGGACTGTCCCTCCTATACTGTATAGTGCCAGTCCTTATACACAGACTGTATACTATACAATGCCAGACCATATATAAATAGTTTGTCATACATGCTATACAGTGAGCTATGTACAGCATGGAGATGATTGCAGGAACTGGCACCTCTACTTACAGACAGACTGACAAACAAACTGCTCTCTTTCTCTCTCTTTGTGCAATATATAAATACAGTCACATCCATGTCTCTGCCACTTACCAGCTCAGCTGAAGCCCTGCTCTGCACTGCCTGATCACCTCTCTGCCGTTGTTTCCACTTTCTCAGCAAGCCAGTATCCTCCTGCTGATTGTTTAGAAATCAGCTCACTTGTAGTAATTAGCAGAGCTGTGTAGGCTCAAAGACAGGGAATGAAGAAGCTGCATAATACAGATTGGACCATGGCCTTCCAGCTGTAGCTTGAACATTGTTCCCATCATCCTCAGCGTGCGTGTGTGTATATGTGTGTGTGTGTGGGAGGGCATGTGCATGTGTCTGTGGTGTAGGAGTGTGTGGCAGCCATTTTTTTTTTCAGCCTTAGATAGTGGTGGGCGGGCTGGATAGTGGGGGCAGGCCAAAAATCACACTCCCACAGAATCACCCAATGGCAGCAGTAATCCTTTTTACTGCCGCCCCTGGGTGTGTTTTGCCAGGCACAAAGTCTTCTTTTATATATATAGATATATAGAGATAGATAGATAGATAGATAGATAGATAGATAGATATCTTTCTTTTGGAGGAGTGAACTAAAATTTATGTATAGTAAGCTATATAAGTAATTCTTGGTGTGTAAAATTGGAAAAGTATTTAAGATTGTTTGGTAAAACTCAATGTTGGTAATTTCTATGTTAAAGTTTTTTCTATATAAATGAGTAGAAAGATAATTGAATATCAACTCAGTTAAGAGATTATTATAAACAATGTCTCAGATATACTTTTAAATATGCCACAAATAAATAGTGACAGAACTAGCTTTATGGATTGAAAACTATAAAAGGGGGCATGTTAAATCTAAAATACATTATATAATTATGAATCTAGCTGATGACAATGTGTTTTTACACTATAATAGGATTTTAGTCTTACCTGTTAAATCCTTTTCACTTAGTCCATACAGGTCACTGGTACAATGGGAGGCGATCCGCCCCTTTAAGTAGGAAGGAACATTTCTCTAAGTGTATGCAGGGGGTGGAGCCTCCCCTCCTACTTAAGCTGCCTTCAGGCCAGAGCCAAGCTAGATTGATTTGAGACACTAAACTGACCAGAGGTAAGAAGGAAAAGGAAGACTCCTGTGAGCATGCCCCAAAGGTCTCCCACTGAATGCCACAGGAGAACCAAGCATGGTCCCTTGACAGGGTGGGAGACCAGTGACCTGTATGGACTAAGTGAAAAGGATTTAACAGGTAAGACTAAAATCCTATTTTCACTGTCGTCCAATACAGGTCACTGGTACAATGGGATGTACAAACATTGAGCTTACCCAGAGGCGGAAAGTAAGGCAAGGACCAGGCGTAAAGCCCAAGTCACCAGAACTGCTATGAACTAATTAATCAAAGAGTCCAATAACAGAAGTGTCAACGGACACCAAACCCCTGAACTGACACAGCACACTGAACCAGAGCCAACTGGGCTCAACAGAAAAGAAGCACTAAGAACCACAGAAGTAGAAGATCCTAAACAGGCAAGACTGCCTCCAGGACCTTCCTCCCAAAGCTGGCATCAGCCGAGGCCAGGACATCAACACGATAGTGCTTCGATAACGTGTGCACAGAGGACCAAGTGGCCGCTCTGCACAGTTGATCTGCAGAAGCCTGATTGTTGTAGGCCCAAGAGGCCCCAATTGATCTGGTGGAATGAGCAGTGACCCTGAAGGGAACGTGCCTATTCAGCAGTTTGTAGGCTTCGCGAACAGTAGATTTTATCCAAGAGGCAATAGTCACCTTGGATGCCGGTCTCCCTGCCCTAGGCCCCTCAGGAATGACGAACAGGGCGTCGGACTTCCTGATAGACTCGGTGCGATGAACATAAAATTTAAGACAACGCACAACATCCAACAAATGGAGATCCCTCTCTTTGTCAGAGGAAGGGTTAGGACAGAAAGAGGGAACCACAATCTCCTGATTGATGTGAAATCCAGAGAAAACCTTGGGTAAAAACTCCTTGGAAGTGCGAAGCACTGCCTTATCCTTATGAAACACCAAGTAAGGAGGTTTACAAGACAGAGCCTGTAACTCTGCTACCCAGCGAACTGAGACAATGGCCAGAAGAAAGGCCATTTTCCAAGTCAAGAGACGTAAAGGAATAGAAGCCAAGGATTCAAACGGGGGTCTCTGGAGAACCCCCAGCACCAAATTAAGGTCCCACTGGGGAGTAGGACTCTTGAAGGCAGGCCGAACGTGAGCCACACCCTGGAAGAAAACCTTAAACATCAGGAAGAATCGCGAGTCGTTCCTCAAAAAATACAGACAGAGCTGAAGTCTGAACCTTGAGAGAACTCATGCGGAGTCCCTTCTCAACCCCATCCTGCAAAAAAGCCAGGACCGTGGGAAGATGGAAATCAAGCGACAGACGCTTATCAGAACACCATGCAACGAAGGTTGACCATATGCGATGATAGATCTTGGAAGACACAGGTTTACGAGCTCGAAGCATCGTGGACACCACTGAAGAGGAAAACCCTTTCTTCTTCAAAATTAAGGATTCAACCTCCAAGCCATCAAATGGAGATTCTGAACATCCTCCTTCCACAGATATCCCCTGAAGAAGTAGATCTGGACGTGCAGGAAGCAGAACAGGATCCGTCACAGACATGGCTAGCAGTTCCGGATACCAGGACTGACGAGGCCAATTTGGAGTGATTAGGATGACAGGACAACGCTCCACCTTCAGCTTCTGGATGACTCGGATCAACAGAGGAAGAGGAGGGAAGATGTAAACCAGAGGAAACTCCCAAGGGATCGACAAGGCATCCACTGCTAGAGCAAGAGGGTCCCTCCACCGAGAGCAAAACGCCGGCACCTTCCTGTTGTGTCTGGTAGCCATCAGGTCCACTACAGGTACCCCCCACATCTGGGTTAGGAAGTGAAACACTTCTGGATGAAGAGCCCACTCTCCGCTGTCGATTGTGTGACGACTGAGAGTCTGCCATGATGTTGTCTACGCTTGGAATGTGTACCGCTGAAATGACGGGCACATGAGCTTCTGCCCAAGATAAGATGGCCTTGACCTCTAACCAAGCGGTGAGACTTTTTGTACCGCCTTGTCTGTTGATGTAGGCCACTGCGGTGGCGTTGTCAGACTCCACTCTGACTGGACATCCTTCCAGCTGGGATTCCCAGTGCCTCAGGGCAAGAAAGATGGCACGAAGTTCCAGAACATTGATGGAGAGAAGAGATTCCTCCAGTCCCCATTTCCCCTGAGCACTGAAACGGCCCAACACAGCCCCCCATCCCAGGAGGCTGGCATCCGTCGTGACAGTGGTCCAGTAAGGAACCCGAAAGGATCTCCCTTTCAGGAGATGCGACGGGTTCAACCACCATTCCAGACTCAACCCGACATGGGGAGGCAGAGATACTGATAGATGCTGATGATCTGGATGACTCTTGCACGTCTGGATCACAAACCTCTGAAGTTCCCTGGTGTGTGCCATAGCAAACGGCACTGCCTCGATCGTGGAAATGAACTTCCCCACCAGAGACGTCAACTTCGGAACTGGAACCCTGTCCATCTCCAGGATCTGGAATACACGGAGAGCAATCTGATGAGCCACGTCCTCCGGTAAAAACACCATGCACTGCTGAGTGTCGAACAGGAGACCCAAGAAGAGGAGTCTTTGAGATGGAACCAAGTCTGACTTGTCCAGATTCACAATCCAGCCGTGGCAGTTGAGCGTCTGTATGCACAACTGCATCTGCTGGTGGAGAATCTCTGCAGATGAAGCTTTCAGGAGCAGATCGTCCATGTAGGGAGTCACTCTGACCCCACCTCGATGAAGCACAGCTATCAAAGATCCCAATACTCTCTGAAAGACCTGAGGAGCTGAAGTCAGTCCAAAGGGGAGAGCTGAAAACTGAAAATGGCCCTTGTGACAGGCAAACCTGAGATACCGTCTGCTCTCCGGATGAATAGGGATGTGAAGATATGCATCCTGAAGGTCCAGGGAGGCAAGGAACTCCCCTGGAGACATAGCAGCTATCACAGAACGCAGGGATTCCTGACGAAAGTGGGAACTCACCACAAAAGAATTGAGATCCTTGAGATCCAAGATAGGACGAGCACTTCCGTCCTTCTTGGCCACCACGAACAGGTTGGAATAGAATCCTGAACCTGTGTCCTCTGGAGGAACCAATTCCAGGACCTCTTTGTCCAAAAGATCCTGAATAGCGTCGTTGAACAGACGTCTTTTTGTAGGCTCCTGAGAAGGACGAGTAAAATGGAACCGAAAAGGAGGAAGGGAAGAGAAAGGGATCCTGTATCCCTCTGATACCACCTGAATAACCCAAGGGTCCGCCACTGACTCCTCCCAAAGCCGGCGAAAGATGTGGAGACGTCCACCTACAGCCGGATGCGGACCCGGGTTCGGTGAGTCATGCCGAAGCAGTCTTGGAGGTTTTGGCCTTAGGGGAAACTTTGGGCTTCCAAGACTGTTTGGGCTTGGAGGAGGAACGCGAGGAGGACGGACCTGCTTGGGACGTGGAGCGTGTCTCAGTCTGGAAGGAATGAAAGGACCGATTGCGTTTGGCTGGAAACTTCTTCTTGAAGACTGATGGTAAAAGAGTACTCTTACCACCAGTAGCCTCACTAATCATTTCCTTAAGTTCAGATCCAAACAGTGAGGTACCTTGAAAGGGTAAAGAAAGCAAAGCTTTCTTAGAAGCAGTGTCAGCAGACCAAATTTTCAGCCAAAGAGCACGTCTAGCCACCACAGAAGAAGTGGAGGCCCTCGCCATCATGCGCACAGCATCAAAAGCAGCGTCAGAGACATAATTCTGAGCTTCTGATATATTAGCAAGAAGTTGTAACTGCTCAGAAACTGGCGCATCCTGGCGAACCGCTTCAGTAAGCTGTTCAGTCCAGGCTGCAATAGCCCAGTTAACCCATGCCACTGCAAAGGTTGGAAGCATGGCAGTGCCAATAGAAGCAAAAATGGATTTAAGACAAATCTCCAACTTTTTGTCCATCCAATCCTGCAGGGCAGAGGCATCAGACACAGCTAATGCAGTAGATTTGGATAACCTGGAAATAGGTGCATCTACTTTAGGAGGATGAACCCATTTAGCCAATTCAGCCTCAGGAAAAGGGTAAAGCTTAGCAAACTTTTTGGACACAGAGGAGGATTTGTCAGGATTCCTCCAAGCATCAGAGACTAAACGGGCAAGAGTAGGGTTATTGGGAAAACAAACCACAGCCTTAGACGGTTTTTGGAAAACATCAGTTGGGTCATGAGTAGATTCCTGAGTCAGAGGAAGGTTGAGCGTGGTTAGCACAGCTCTGATCAAACCCTCAGCCGAAACTTCTGGGTCACATTCATAAGGGTCACCAACAGACCTAGCAGATTCAATAACAGAGCCTTCCTCAGCATCAGAATCCTGTAAAAGTTCTTCCTCAGAAGAATCAGACAGGTCAGGAGCCCCCTGTGGCTTAGGCAGGGAGGTCCTGATAGTGGAGGGGGTCTGCCAAACCTGAAGAGCCCCCTGTACCTGAGAGGGAAAGAGGTGAAGAGTGGATCTGAGATCCCTAGTGGCAGCTTTAAACTCTCTCACCCGTTGGCTCAATAGCAGGACTGGAAAAGCCCAGGGTTGCTGTCATGACTTTCTGTACATTTTGGACATAAATGACCAGAAAATTCTCTAGGTAGCCCACAGTGACAAGAGGAGCAAAACGCAATGGGGGAAATAGACACCCCAGCCTCTTTAGTCTTGGGTCTAGCCCCTGACTCCAGTGGAGTAGACATGCTCACAGCGTCAGATATACACCACCAGTAATATTCACCCAATAGAAGTGTAAAAGATTAAAGTTTCACCCCAGAAATGTCAAAAATTGAACTTATCTGGTCGACGAAGGGTTAATCTGCTGAGGAGAGAGAAGGCTCAGTCCCTGTGTAGTATACTCGCTGAGAATAACACCACAAAATGGCTGCCGCGACGGTAGCCAATCAGAAAACAAGCGTGAAATAGGCGCTCATGGGAAATGTAGTTTTTCTCAGAAGTACCCCAAAACAGTGCCCAAAGCCCCCCCAAACTCCCAACACACCGAATCTAGCTACCGGATGATAGAGCAGGGGAAGACCAACAAAATGAGCCCTCTCTGAAGTTGCTGTGATAAGCGGTTCCAGAGATATGTCCCACACTGTGCAAACCCATAGAGAGTAAAGGAGCAATGGCGTCTATGTGGGTAAAAGCGCGCTTAAAGGCGCGGAACATGAATTATCAATAAATTATTCCTGAGAGAAAAAGTTAACCAAACATACCCCAAACACATGTAAAACAGTAGAAAACAATAACCCAGTGCTCCAAAACCCAGGGAATACTACAGACATTGCATAAATACAGGCAATATAAAGAAAAACACCCTATGAGTGCTGGAGTGCATAATGAGAACTCCCAAATACAAGCCTAAAGTGGGACAAGTGGACCTTCAGCACTCAAAGGGTGGCTCACCTTTCTGCAGGACTTCTGTCTTCAGGTAACCATGTTAAAAAGGGAATTAACCAGAGGAAAATTCCCCAGCAGGGAAGCTACTTGACTCAAGCTGTTCCCTCTTCAGGGCATAAGGTCCACCAGAAAATCCCTGGAAGCTGCACTAGCCACTTTGGAGAGGGCAATTCACAGCCATGGTCACCCTCCTAATGGTGGTATTCCATATAGAACAAAAACAATAAAAAACTAAAGTTGAATGAGAGATGTTCTCCCCCTGTGTGCACAGCACGCAGGAACAAATCAATCTAGCTTGGTTCTGGCCTGAAGGCAGCTTAAGAGGGAGGGGAGGCTCCACCCCCTGCATACACTTAGAGAAATGTTCCTGCCTACTTAAAGGGGCGGATCGCCTCCCATTATACGAGTGAACTGTATTGGACGACAGTGAAAAAATGTTAGTCTTTAACCATTTAAGGACTGGCTGCAAGCACATGCGGCCGGCACTTAAGGACCACGTACCTTTTTCCTCTTTGTTTCCAGTTCCAAACTCCCCAAACAGCGTGCAGCCACTGGGGGAGTCTGGAATTCCATGACGGTCATAGCATGTCATGGGTCCTTAAGTCAGATCTACCCATGACGTTCTATGACCGTCAAGGGTCGTTAAGGGGTTACGTTTAGAGCAAGAAGAGTAGGAGCCACACAACTGACCACCATGCTGTCCCCATAACAAGAAAACATCCTGCTACATTAACCATTCATCTGCTGTAACATCTTGTAACATCATGTGAGATCATCTGTTCTGTTCCTGTTTGCTGAATAAAAGGAAAACTCTACTCAGCTTCTGATTCTCTCCAGCTCTGATCCTTGAAGAGTAAATGAACTGTCTGATAACTAAATGAAAGCTAACCCTTCAAAAGCAGAAAACACAGTCTAACAACCACTGACACCTTTAAAGCACCTTTCAAGCAGCTGATACCTCCGCCCCTAAATATTCCACCTGGTGGCCAGGAGATGGGAAAGTCGGGGAGAGACATATAAAGAATCAGCACAAACGTCTGCACTTCACTACAGAAACTACATCTTTACAGCAGCTGAAACCTCTGTCCGCTAAACATCCCACCTGGATAGCAGGGGCTGGATTCAAATGCAGGAGATAATGTTAACTCCCGTTTTATCAAATATTTTCCTATTGAAGTCTACGGGAAAACCTGGAGATAAAAGCAGTGATAAAATTAGCACCTGCATTTGAATCCAGCCCCAGGAGAGCAGAAACCAGGGAAGAGATCCACAAAGAACCAGCTGAAAGGTCTGTGTGTCATTATACAAGCTACAAATCTCTGCTCGCAAATCATAAAGAACACAAAATCACAAAAGGACGGGACGATAAAGGATTTTCCTACCAGCACAGTCCAAATGGACAGTAGAGGTATGTAGATGTAAAGGGACAGTAATGTTCCATAAAAAATATTTAGAGTTAGGAGAACCAAAATAGGAGTATCTTCTGATGGAAAAAGATAAAGAAAACACACAATAGGGCAGTATGTTCCATCACCAGATCACTGCTCGCTCTTCACATTACTTACATAGATCTATATAGAATGAGGCATATAGCAGTGTTCTTTACTTCATGATGGTTCATAGCCCAATGATGTAAATCTACTCAACGATGCTTTTTTAAAAAAAGATCCACACAATAGTGCAGTATGTCTGTATAAGTATAATCCTCCCAACCCAGTGAGTATACTTACACTGTAATGATGTATGTATACACATCATATGGGGTCAGTGGACTCATGAACCAACACAGCCAATAACCATAAAATCAAAAGTATATTGTTTTGCAGACGATATTATACTCTTTGCCAGTAGTCCTGAAGGACTGTGAGAACGCATTGAAGAGCTTAGTGTTGGAGGTCTGGGAAAAATTCATAGGGGACATTAACCCGTAGGGACAATGGACTAACATGGTACATCACACAAAAACTGTCACTTAGTGACAATGGACGTACCAGGTACGTTCCGGAAATCCAGGTCCCCACACTGCTTCACACCGTTCGGGGACTCCGGAATCATTTGGTACAAAAAAAAAAATGTTAGCCGGGTGTTAAGTGATGTCTGCGTGAGCATGCGGCCTGTCAACAAGGGGTTAAGATTTCTGGTCATTGTAAGCTTTTCCTATGCGGAGGCAGTAAAGTTGCGGCTTGCTGGAGTTTGATGTTGGTGGACCAGGGAGGTGAGGGAACAGCTGGAAGGTTTGGGGAGGATAATATACTAATATGATTCTCCATTTCCTTTTCTCCATTGTGGAGATCCCCTTTGCCCCCACCCTCTTTTTAACTTCTGAGGTGGTTCTTCTCAATAATACTATGTCGTCCCCCTACATACACACAATTAGGCTACATGAGTGCACGCTCAGGAACTGAGGAAGGGCCAGTGAATAAGCGAAAGAAGGAGCACAAGAATGGATCAGCACCTTCATTAAACATACAGATGGGCAACGCCATCCCACATTGCTAGTATGTGTACGTACATATAAAAATATATACATATACAATGTGGGATGGTGTTGCCCATCATGTTACTTTCACAGATACGCATTGTGTGAAACACACATATGCAGACACTGTGACACGCATATAGACATTAATTACAGACACACACACACTGTATGACACACATAGATACAGAGACACACAGATACACTTACACACATATAGATGCACACACGATGTGACACATGCAGACAGTATGTGAGAGAAAGACACACACAGAGTGTATGAGACATGCACTGGACATATACACATGGTCATAAGAGGTGTAGAAAATGTCCTAATTGATTTAAAGAAAGCAATTAGGTTTTAATGATGTTTGGTGATATGTAGAATGGTGGGAGAGTACAAGGATGTGCCTTCCAATACTCTGCATTACCCTTTGAGCAGCGGGGGGCGAGCACAACATGTTTCTTTGCGATGCATGTGCACCCCTCTGGCACTAAAAGTGTTTTAAAAAGTATGAACTGTAATTACTTTTGAATTAAAATTCTCCCACCAGTGATAGTACTCTAGTATTACACAGTAGGAAAAGGCCTATAGATATGCCTTTTTCATTAAATATTTTGCTGCTCCTTTAAAAAGGGCCAAATACTGTAGAAATGTAAAGTGTTTGTGCTAAAATAGATAGCAAAATACCACACATGATTCCATATCATATATAGTATGAAACAGTGATATGTGCTTTATCCAGGATCAGGGGTAACAGGGAGGAAATGCAAGAAAGTGCAATGTGGGGGCAATAAAGGGGGTGGGGGAGGTTAATAGCAAAAAGACGCTACTACTCCCAGTATTCTTGTGGCAACCAGAAACCTTGTAGCCTCATACTGGAAGCTCCTGGTCACCCATTTTTTCCCCAGACATGTGTCTTATCTAGTATTCCCTTTTATCTCTTTTCTTTTCTCTTTCTTTCTTTACACTTTAAATATGCATCCCTGCCCTGTCCCTCTTCTCTTGGCTCGTGAAACGTGGTGACGTCTTCCCCTCGGAAAAGCACATTGCGCATGACAGCACGGAGCCAATCGGCTCTCTTGTAACTCCCCCCAGCTACACGAAAACACCTACGTCATCAGCTTTAGATTCTCGGACCAGCAGGAGAATCTAAAGCTGATGATGTAGGTGTTGTCGTGTAGCCGGGAGGATCGGCTCTGTTCCGACATGCGCAATGCGCTTTCCGGGGGGAAGACGTCAACAGGTACTTTTTGGAATTAACGGATTACTCTTTAATAACACGTGTTTAAAAAAAAATAATTACACAGCGAGTTATCACGGATTGTAGCCCTCTAATTGAGGCTACATCTTGCAGGGGTGTTACTTCCGCTTTAACTTTGTTATCATCATTGTTGAAACTTCTGACTTGTACAAGGTTCCTCACTGTCCTCTCAGCTGGGCAAGTGTCAGAATGCCATTTTTTTTTTGTGCAAATCACCACATCTGGTCTTTCATCAGGATAAAGCGGTGTTACAAGCGGTTCCTGACTTACAGCGCACAGCGGTATAATTTTTTTAACATTACTTAGGAGTTCATTCTTCTGTCCTTGTGTTGTAATTTGCATAATTGGATGGCAGTAGAGTTGCATATACTGGATGAGGTTAGGTGCCTTTGACATTATGTTCACATTATGGACTGTTTAGGCAAGAGGATACTCTCTTATTCCAGACACACCTAGGGACAGGATACCTGCTTCAACAACTACAATTGCTGTCTGACAAGCTTTTCTCTCAGCATTGGGAGGTCCCTTGTTTTAGTAGCATATGCCCCTGCCATATATATAATATATACACAGTATTAAGCATTACTATCCCTTTAATAGAGTGAGATGTCAGTGATCAATGAACATGTGTGCAGGTCCTACAGTCCCACATGTACAGGGATAACCCAGGCCACTGTAAGAGAAGGGATAAGGCTAATCAGGGTCATAGTCACAAACCCAAATGAGGAGCAATTCTGGAAAAGCCAACTACACTATAGGAATAAAAATGACATTGATTTAAAAAGAGGATTTTAGCCTTACCTGTTAAATCCTTTTCTCTTAGTCCATATAGCCTAAAGGTAACTCCAGGAAAGCGACTGCCCCTTTAAGTAGGCTGGAACAATTCTTGGAAAGAAATGCAGGGTGGAGCCTCTCTTTCCTCCTTAGCTGGTCACCAGCCAATCCCCAACCAGTTAGATTTGTGACGCTAACTATTGACTAGGTAGCAAGAAGGAAAAAGACGACTCCTGTGAGCATGGACCCAAAAGGAACTCCCACATTCAGTCAAAGGAGAACCAAGCATGGTCCCTTGACAGGGTGGGAGACCTATAAGCTATATGGACTAAGAGAAAAGGATTTAACAGGTAAGACTAAAATCCTCTTTTCTCTGTCATCCAATATAGCTTACAAGTAACTCTGGGATGTACCAACATTAAGTTTCCCAGTGGTGGGAAAAAAGCCAAGGACCAAGCGCAGGTCCCCAAAGTCACCAGAGCTCATATGGACTAATCAGATCAGTATACTCCCAACGAAATGGAGAGTCAACAGACACTCAACTGGAATGAAACACACCAGTATCTGAAACACAGCACACTGAACTAGAGCCAACCAGGCTCAACCGTTAAAGAATATAGTTGTACAATACAGAAAAGTCCTAGACAGGCAAGGCTGCCTCCAGGACTTTCCTACCAAAGCTGGCATCAGCCGAAGCCAGGACGTTAACACAATAGTGCTTGGCAAAAGTATGCAGAGATGACCAAGTGGCCACCTTGCACAACCATTCAGTCAAGGCCTGATTCTTGTAGGCCCAAGAGGCCCCAATAGACCTGGTAGAATGAGCTGGAATACGAAAAGGAACAGGCTTCTTCCTGAGTTTATAAGCCTTGCGAATGGTAGATTTTATCCAAGAAGCAATAGTCACCTTGGAAGCAGGTTTACCAGCCCTGGAACCCTCAGGGATGACAAAAACTGCATCAGTCTGGCAAAGAGACTTGGTGCGGTGTACATAAAACCTGAGACAGTGCACCACATCTAACAAGTGGAGATCCCTCTCCTTGTCAGATTTGGGGTCAGGACAAAAGGAAGGCATGCCAATCTCCTGATTGATGTGAAACTCAGAGACTACTTTAGGAAGAAATTCATGAGAGGTGCGAAGGACTGCCTTGCCCTTGTGAATCAGCAAGTAAGGTGGTTTGCAGGACAAAGTCTGCAGCTTGGCAACTCTGTGAACAGAGACAATTGCCAACAGGAAAGTCCTTTTCCAAGTCAGAAGATGAAAAGGAATGGTGGATAAGGTTTCAAAAGGAGGGCACTGTAAGATGCCCAGGACCAAATTAAGATCCCATTGAGCGGGACTCAAAGGCAGGGCGAGCATGAGCAATGCCCTGAAAGAAAACCTTGACATCTGGAAGTATGGCAATGCACCTCTGAAAAAAAGATAGAGCGCAGAAGTTTGAACCTTCAAGGAATTCAGGCTGAGGCCCTTGCCCACGCCGTCCTGTAAGGACAGCAGTGTAAGAAGACTGAACTCTTGTGAGGACATATCCGCAAACGAAGAGTGGAAAATAGACCAAATTCTATGGTATGTCTTAGAGTAAACAGGCTTCCTAGCAGGAAGCATAGTAGCTGAAGAAAAACCTTTCCTCCTCAATACTGAGGATTCAAACGCCAGGCCGTCAAACCCAGATGGTCCCCATCCTCCTTCCACAGATAACCTTGCAGAAGGAGATCTGGCCTGCGTGGAAGCCGAAAGGTTTCCGCCACAGATAGGTCCAGGAGCTCCAGAAACCAGGGTTGCTGGGGCCAGTACGGAGCTATCAAAATGACCGGAGTATGCTCCAAACGCAACTTCAGTGGTACCCTGGGAAGCAGGGAAATGGAAGGAAACACAAACCAGGGGAAACTGCCACGGAATGGACATGGCATCCACTGCAAGAGCCGGACGATCCTTCCAACAGGAACAAAACGTTGGAACCTTCCTGTTGTGTATGGTCGCAGTCAGGTCAATCCAGGGAAGTCCCCATTTCTGGACGATGAGGTCGAACACCTGGTGGAGTTCCCATTCTCCACTGTCAACCGTGTGTCAACTTAAGAAGTTGGCTAAGACTTTGTCTATTCCGGGAATATGAACTGCGGATATGGCAAGAACATGTTCTTCTGCACAGGTTAAGATAGCCTTGACCTCCAACCAAGCTGCGAGACTTCTTGTTCCTCCTTGCTTGTTGATGTAAGCCAGATCCGTGGAGTTCTCTGACTGAACGTGAACTGGACAGCCTTTTAGATGAAAGGACCAGTATCTGAGAGCATGGAATATTGCCCCAAGTTCCAGTACGTAGATGGGTAGGAGATACTCCTCCGCTGACCATCTACCTGGTGAGTTCAGGTGACTCAGGATCACTCCCCAGCCGGATAGGCTGGCATCCATCGTCACTGTGGTCCAGAATGGTACTAGGAAGGGTCTGCCCTTCCTCAGGTTGGAAAGATCTTGCCACCAGGCGAGACTCAGCTCCACATGTAAGGGAAGAGAAACTGACAGTTTCAGGAGATCCAGATTCCCTCTGCAAACCTGGATCAAGAACCTCTGAAGTTCCCTCATGTGAGCCATTGCGAACGGTACCACCTCTATGGTGGATATGAACTTGTTAACTTATTGGCTGGAATGGGATCACAGGCCAGAATTGAGGATTCCTTGCGGGATATCTGGTGAATCACCTCGTCCGTAAGGAACACCATACCTCTCAGGGTGTCGAACAAGAGACCCAGGAAAATCAGTCTCTGAGATGGAACTAGATCCGAGTTGTCCATATTCAGTATCCATCCATGATGGGTGAAAGTGTGGATACAGTCCTTGACCTGCTGTTGAAGGAGTTCTGGATATGGGGCCTTCAAGCGTAAGTCATCCATGTATGTGGTGACTGATTCCATCCCTGTGCATGATGGAAATTAGCGCACCCAGGATGCGAGTAAACACCTGGAGGGCCGTGGCCAGACCAAAGAGGAGAGCAGAAAATTGGAAGTGCCCTCTGTCACAAGCAAACCGCAGGTACTGACAGCTCTCTGGATGCATGGCTATGTGCAGATAGGCATCTTGGAGATCCAAGGAAGCCAGAAATTCCCCAGGACACATTGCCTCGATCACCGATCTTAAAGATTCCTTGTGATAATGAGTCTTGACAACAAAGGAATTGAGATCCTTGAGATCTAGGATGGGACAGCAGCCGCCATCCTTCTTGGAGACCACGAACAGGTTGGAATAGAAACCGGAGCTGATTTGTGGTTCGGGAACTGGTTACAGGACCTCTTGTCCAATAGATCCTGGATGGCACCATTGAATAGACACTGCTGCTCCATTCCCTGAGGAGTGTGAGAAGGTAAAAGCCTGAAAGGAGGGAGGGAGGGAGAAGAATGGAATTTTGTATCCCTCTGAGATCACCTATAAAATCCACGAGTCCCCCGCGGAGTCTGTCCAGACATCCAGAAAATGGCGCAGTCGGCCACCCTACACTTTTGGTGAGTCATGCCAAATAAGGTTTGGAGGTCTTTGATTTGAGGAGGACTGCTTGGACCTCCACTGCTGTTTGGGCTTGGAGGAGGAACGCTGAGCCTGTGGTACCGTAGGTGCCGTGGCACGTGCCTCAGTCTGGAAGGAACAAAAAAAGACTGCCTTCTGACCTGAAGTTTCTTCTTAGGGACTAAATGCAACAGTGTGCTCTTACCCCCAGTAGCCTCACTGATAAGGTTCTTCAGCTCCGGCCCAAACAAAGAAGTGCCCAGGAAGGGCATAGAAGCTAAGTACTTCTTAGATGTGGTATCCGCAGACCAAGTCTAAAGCCAGATTGTATGTCTTGCTGCAATAGAAATAGTGGAAACGCTGGCCTCCAGTCTGACAGCATCAAAAAAAAGTTCAGAGACATAATGTTGTGCTTCAGAAATATTAGCCAGCGAGACCCTTGACGAACAGCCTCATTAATCTGTTCAGTCCAAGCAGCAATGGTCCTGTTTGCCCAAGCAGCGGAAAGGTGGGACGCATAGATGCACCAACAGTGGCAAATATAGCTTTCAGCAGGGTCTCAAGTGTCCTGTCAGTTAAATCTTTGAGAGCTGAAGCATCTGCCACTGGCAGAGCTGTGGTTTTAGAAAGTCTAGACACTGGGGCATCCATCTTAGGTGGGGAAGCCCACTGAGCTAAAGTAGCCTCTGAGAAAGGATACAGCTTAGCAAATTTCTTAGGCAGAGTCAAACTTTTTCAGGGTTTTTCCACTCATCTAAGACAATCTGGTCAAGAGTGAGATTTGGAGGAAAAACAGTATGTTACTTCTTAGGTCTCTGAAAGACATCAGAAGCATCTTTAGGTTCTTCAGAAACAGGGGGTAATGTTCAAGGTATTAAGGACAGCCCTGATCAGACCCTCAGCGGAGGGTTCAGGGTCAGCCTCAAAGGGGTCCCCAAAGAATTGGGAAGAAGTTCCTTCAGAGCGTTCACCCTCATCTGAGTCCACTAACAATTCCTCCTCAGATGAGTATGACACGTCAGGTACATCTTGTGGTCTGGGCACAGAGGACCTGAATAATGCAGGTTGTTTACAGGCCTGTATGACCCCCTGCAATTGAGCGGGAAGGAGTTGCAAGGTAGTCTTTAACGCTTTCATCCAAGGTGGCTCTACAACATGGCTGGAGGGCCCTGGCGGAAAATCAGGTGCCGCAGCGCATGAAGGGCATAAATGACCTGAGTATATCCTAGGAAGCCCTGTGTGATATGAGGAGCAATGCGTAATGGGGTGACAGATGCCCCAGTGTCCTTAATCTTAGGTCTAGCCCCAGTTCCCAATGGGTCTGACATCCTAACAGGATATAAAGAGTCTAAAGTATGAGGAATAATCCAAATACTGTGTCAAAGATTACATTTACACCCCAGAAAATGCTAAAATGCACTTAACTGGCAGGCGAAGGGTTAATCTGGTGAAGAGAGAAGGAGAGTCCAAGCCCTGCTTCGGATACTTGTGAAGGGAAAGGCATAAAATGGCGTCCGCGGCAATAGCCAATCAGAAAAAAAGCCAGCGATGATAATACAAGGGCAGACAAGTAGAATGAGCCGTCTCTGAACTCGCTACGTTGAGCGGTTGCAGAGATTTGTCCCAAACAGTAAAGTCCCATAGAGGTGACTGGATCATGGTGTCTATGCGGTAAAGCGCACATTTACAAATGAGGGAATATAGACAAACTGAGTCCAAACACTGGAAACACGTAGGAATACCCACATTTTAGGTAAACACTGAACCCACAGGGAAGAATATAGAAAAACCCATGAACGTGCTCAATCAGGCAAACGAAGGGTTAAATTACCACAGAAACCCAAGTGCTCCAGAAACCCAACAGATGAACAAGTAAACCCAATGAGTGCAGGAGTGTATTAGGAACTCCAAATGGAGACCCCTGTGCGGAGGGTAAGCGTGGGACAAGTGGACCTCATCACTCAAAGGGTTGCTCATCTTTTTTTGCAGGTCTTCTGTCTTCAGACTACCATTGTTAAAGAAGGAGCCTCAGTGGGCTTCTCCTAGGGAAACAACTTGTCAGGCAAGGTTTTCCCCTCAGGGTTGGAAGGTCCACAACAGCCCTGGAAACTGAGCACTCCTCCAGATGGGACATCAGTAATGGTAATCTGCCTAATGGGTGATTTTGGCACCCCATATCTAATAGAAAACAATAAATATAACTAAATCTAAGCAGAACTGTTCTCTTGCCTTTCCTGTTGAAAGAACAAATCTTAACTGGTTGGGGATTGGCTGGTGACCAGCTAAGGAAGGAATGAAGGCTCCACCCTGCATTTCTTTCCAATAATTGTTACAGCCTACTTAAAGGAGCGGTCGCCTTCCCGGAGTTACCTGTAAGCTATATTGGGCAACAGTTAAGAGAGGATTTTAGTCTTACCTGTTAAATCCTTTTCTCTTAGTCCATTTAGGTTACAGGTTGGGAAGGCGACCTCCCCATTAAGAAGGCAGGAACAATTCTGGGAAGAAATGCTGGGTGGAGCCTTCCTTCTCTCCTTAGCTGGTCCCTAGCCAATCCCCATCCAGTAAGGTTTGAAACGCTACTATTGACTAGGTAGCAAGGAGGGAAAAGAAGACTCCTGTGAGCATAAGCCCAAAAGGACTCCCACGTTCGGTCACAGGAGAACAAAGCATGGTCTCTTACAAGGTGGAAGACCTATAACCTATATGGACTAAGAGAAAAGGATTTAACAGGTAAGACAAATACTCCTCTCTCTGTGGTCCAATATAGGTTACAGGTAACTTTGGGATGTCCAAACACTGAGTTTCCCAGAGGCGGGAATGAAGGCAAGGGCCAGGAGCCGGCCCCCCAAAGTCACCAGAGCAGATATGAACCAATCAGATCATAAACAGCCCTTATAATGAATAAAGTGTCAACGGACACAAAACTAGTGTATAACACCAGGAACTGTAACACAGCACACAGAACTAGAGCCAACCAGGCTCAACAGTTAAGGAGTACTAGAAGTAACAAGGAAAACCCTAGACAGGCAAGACTGCCTCTAGGATTTTCTCACCAAGACTGGCATCTGCCGATGCCAGAACATCAACACAATAGTGTTTGGAGAAGGTGTGCAGAGACAACCAAGTGGCCGCCTTACACAACTGATCAGCTGAGGCCTGATTCTTATAGGCCCAAGAGGCCCCAACAGACCTGGTGGAATGGCCGTAATACGAAATGGAACAGGCTTCTTCCAAAGTTCGTAGGCCTTATGAATAGTAGATTTGATCCAGGAAGCAATGGTAACTTTGGATGCCGGTTTACCAGCCCTGGGACCTTCAGGGATAACAAAAAGCGCGTCAGACTGACGAAGAGATGCAGTGCACCACATTCAACATGCATAGATCCCTCTTCTTGTCAGAGGTAGGTTCAGGACAGAGAGAGGGCACAACAATCTCCTGACTGATGTGGAACTCTGACACCACCTTCGGAAGGAACTCCTGAGAACTGCGAAGAACCGCCTTGTCTTTGAGAAAAACTGAAAAGGGTGGTTTACAAGACAATGCGTGTAACTCAGCGACCCTGCGAACAGATATGATCGCAAGGAGAAAAGCCATCTTCCAAGTCAGCAGGAGTAAAGGAATAGTAGCCAAGGACTCAAGCGGAGGGCGCTGAAGGACACCCAACACCAAGTTAAGATCCCACTGAGGAGCAGGATACTTAAAGGCAGGACGAGCATGAGCAATGTCCTGAAAGAAACCTTATCAGGAATTACTGCAATGCGTCTCTGAAAGAAATCCGAGAACGCAGAAGTTTAAACCTTCAAGGAACTCTTGCTGAGACCCTTGTCCACCCCGTCCTGTAAAAGACAGGACCGTGGGAAGGTCGAAATCTTGGGAGGGAAGATCCTTATCAGTGCACCAAGAGAAAAAGTAGACCAGACCCTGTGGTAAGCTTTGGAAGAAACAGGTTTCTGGGCACTAAGCATAGTGGCCACTACACACGAAGGGAAACCCTTCCTCCTCAATATAGAAGATTCAATTTCCATACGTCAAACCCAGTCGGTCCACATCCTCCTTCCACAGATATCCCTGTAGAAGATCCGGCCTGCGGGGGAGCCGAAAGGGTTCTGCCACTGAGAGATCCAGGAGCTCCGGAAACCATGCCCGACGAGGCCAGTACGGCGCAATCAAAATTAATGGAGAGTACTCCAGATGCAGTTTCCTCAACACCCTGTGAAGCATGGGAATGGGAGGAAAGATATACGCCAGGGAAAGTGCCAAGGGATCGATATGGCATCTACTGCCAGAGCTAGAAGGTCCCTCCAGTGGGAGCAGAACAATGGAACCTTCCGGTTGTGTCTTTCGCCATCAGGTCAATGCAAGGAAGTCCCCACTTCCGGACATCTTGATGGAGTTCCCACTCTCCACTGTCTACTGTGTGTCGACTTAGGAAGTCTATGCCAGGAATATTACTGCGGATAAGGCAGGAACATTTTCTTCCGCCCAAGCCAATATAGCTTTTACCTCCAACCAAGCTGTGAAACTTCTTGTTCTGCCTTGCTTGTTGATGTAAGCCACGGCCGTGGCATTGTCGGACTGGACCCGAACCAGACATCCCTCCAGATTGATTGTCCAGTACATGAGAGAATTAAATATTGCTCGAAGCTCCAGAATGTTGATTGGAAGGAAAGACTCCTCCATAGACCACCGACCCTGAGCATACAGGTGACCCAAGACCATTCCCCAGCCGGAGAGGCTGGCATCCATCGTCACCATTGTCCAGAAGGATACCAAGAAGGGTCTTCCCTTCTTCAGATTGGAGAGGTTTAGCCACCATGACAGACTCAGCTCCACATGAAGAGGAAGAGAAAATGACATCTTCAGGAGATCCGTCTTGCCTTTGCAGGCCTGGATCATGAACCTCGGAAGTTCCTTCGTGTGAGCCATCGCAAACGGCACCGCCTCCATGGTGGATATGAACTTCCCTACTAGAGAGGTCAACTTCTTGGCAGGGACTAGATCGCAAGCCAGGACTGCAGACAACTTGTGGGTAATCTGGTGAACCACCTCGTCTTTGAGAAAGACCATCCCCTTCAGAGTGTCGAATAGGAGACCCAAGAAAACAAGTCTTTGAGAAGGAATTAAATCAGACTTGTCCATGTTCAGAATCCACCCACAATGGGTGAGAGCGTGAATACAGTTCTGGACCTGCTGATAAGGAGTTCCGAAGAAGGCACCTTCAATAGCAAGTTGTCCATGCATGGAATGACTCTGATACTGCCCTGTGCAGGATGGAGACTAAAGCACCCAGGATACGACTGAAGATCTGGGGGGCCGTGGTCAAACCAAAGGGGAGAGCAAAAAATTGGAACTGCCCTTAGTCGCAAGCAAACCTGACGTACTGCCGGCTCTCTGGATGCATGGCTACATGCAGATAGGCATCTTGAAGGTCCAGA
The DNA here is from genome assembly GCA_037306005.1 of Rhinophrynus dorsalis. NCBI lineage: Eukaryota > Metazoa > Chordata > Amphibia > Anura > Rhinophrynidae > Rhinophrynus > Rhinophrynus dorsalis. The sequence goes on along the minus strand of CM074726.1, from coordinate 160,801,682 downwards.
GAAGTGAGAAGTTCCTCAGGACACATGGCTGCAATTACCATCCTTAGAGACTCCTGGTGATAATGGGTTTTGACCACAAAGGAATTGAGATTGTTGAAGTCTAAGATCAGATGGCAAACACCGTCCTTCTTGGACATTAAAAACAGGTTGGAATAGAAACCCAAACCCTTTTTGCAGCTCGGGAACTAGTTCTAGGACCTCCTTGTCCAAAAGGGTCTGGATGGTGCCGTTGAAAAGACTGTGCTTTTCTATTCCCTGAGGAGTGTGAGAAGGAAAGAACCTGAATGGAGGACAAGAGGTGAAAGGGATCCGGTACCCCTCTGAAACTACCTGAAAAACCCACGGATCCGCCATGGTGTCTGTCCAGACACTGAGGAAATGGCGCAAACAGCAACCCACTAGCTCTTGGGGTCTGGGGTTCGGCGAGTCATGTCGAAGCATGTTTTGAAGTCTTGGACTTGGCGGAGGACTGCTTGGGCTTCCACTGTTTCGGCTTGGAGGAGAAGCGCGTAGCCTGGGGAACTGCCTGGTGCATGGCGCGTCTCAGCCAATTCCGTCTGATTTGAGGCTTCATCTTAGAAACCAAGGGCAAGAGGGTGCTCTTGCCCCCAGTGGTCTCGCTGATGAGGTCCTTAAGCACTGGCCCAAATAGGGACATTGGCAAAAAGTGCAACGAAAGTAAGGATTTCTTGGACACTGTATCAATGGACCAGATCTTGAGCCAGAGAGCAGGCCTGGCGACCATGGACATAGTAGAAACCCTAGCTACCAGACGAAGAATGTCAAAGATAGCTGCAGAAACATAATGCTGAGCTTCAGAAACGTTGGCCAAAAGGTGCAACAAATCAGCAGTGGGAGTACCCTAACGTACAGCTACAGTAAGGGTAGACAAACAGAATGAGCCGTCTCTGAAGTCGCTACATTGAACGGATGCAGAGATATGTCCCAAAGTGTAAAGTCCCATAGAAGTGAACAGAGCATGGCGTCTATGCGGTAAAGCGAGTCTTTAATGTAAAATAAGCAAAGTGTGTCCAAAAAGGTAGAAACACATAATAAACACAAGTATAAAGGGAAATAACACTAAGCCCAGCAGGGAAAGTGAGATAAACCCTATAAAGGTGCACAAACTGGCAAACAAAGGGTACACTTACCACAGAAACCCCAAGTGCTCCAAACCCCCAACAGACATACATATAAACCCAATGAGTGCCGGAGTATGTAGTAGGAACTCCAAAGGAGACCCCTGTGCAGAGCGGAAGCGTGGGACAAGTGGACCTCAGCACTCAAAGGGTTGCTCACCTTTTTAGCAGGTCTTCTGTCTTCAGACTACCATTGTTAAAGAAGAAGCCTCAGTGGGCAACTCCTAGGGAAAAAATATGCTACACAAGATTTTCCCCTCAGGGCTGGAAGGTCCACAACAGCACCTGGAAACTGAGCACTCCACCACTGGGACGTCAGTAATGGTAATCCGCCTAATGGTGGGTATTCCATATCTAACAGAATATAAATAAATATAACTAAAACTATAGCAGAACTGTTCTCTTGCCTTGCTTGATCAAGGAACAAATCTTACTGGATGGGGATTGGCTGGGGGCCAGCTAAGGAGAGAAGGAAGGCTCCACTCAGCATTTCTTCCCAGAATTGTTCCTGCCTACTTAAAGGGGCAGTCACCTTCCCAAAGTTACCTGTGACCTATATTGGATGACAGAGAAAAGGGATTTGAACCTTGGAATGACAGAGGTCTCCAACGCATTGCAAAGCAAAGAGCTAAAAACCTCTCTAGCATTCAAGAGGTTAAAATTCATTTTTTAATCAACAGGTATTTTTAGTTCACCCCTATAATGCAGTTGGTTTGCCCCAGAACTGCTCTACCTTTGTCTGTGCATATAGCCCTAAAGTGTATAGATCTGGGATGCACTGGTTAACGGGCGTGCAAGCCACCCTGACCATATGTAACCCATCTCTGCAGGGAATCCTCTACTCCTATAGGCTGGTGTATATAGGGGAAAGGGAACATGAGGAGGAGGGGGCTGTTCCCATTCAGTGTCAGCACTGTCTCTAGTATACAATGATGGACCAAGCAGTGCACCACAGGACTCTTGTTAGTAGTGACTGATCTGGGGGAAGGCAGGAGAGGGGCAGACCTGGGAACTAATAGGGTTCTATCCTTACGCTCAGTGTTTTGACCCAAATATCAGGAACAAGTTGTCAGGGTGAAAGAATCCAGTGTTTCCTACTGTCTTGCTGCCATGTATATTTTAATCTTTATATTTACTCTAAAATTACATTTATTATATGGATATTTTATGGTGAGTTAGCGCTATGAGCTTTCCTTTTTTCTTTCATACTATCTGATCTGTAATAATCAGCTGGTTCTTTAGTCTCCAGTTTGGTGGTGTTTATACCAGAAAGACAGAGGGAGAAGTCCTGTTTGTCTGTGTGTGTTCAGGCAGTGATATCTCTCTAAGTTGTACCATAGTAAAGGTTCCGTGAGAACTGACTGGATCACCCCTGGGCTACAGTAAGCAGGACTTATCACTCAGAATATATGTTCTGAAGCACTATGAGGGTTAATATTTAACAGATCTCTGGAACAGCTCTTTTTAAAATTTCCCAGGCATGGAGAGGGGATAACAGGGAAGATACGAGTGTCATTTTATCAACTCATATGTTTATTATAAGACGACTCTTTATGTGTGATTTCAGCACTAATTGGTTGGGCAGTCCAAATATAAAGTGCACTTCAATATCCTTTGACTGTGCCTAAGAGGCCAGCAGATAACTGCTCTGAGAGTTCACACAGCTCTCTGCTGCCCTCTTCAGGTCTGTCTTAAGAACTGTAAATGCAGGAGATAGACCTTCAGTAAGACACAGGTATTGATTTCCATACAGCGTTGGACATAGAAAAGATGGAGAAGTCCTTTGCCTAGAAATACACTAGGCATCTGCTGGTCTGTTCAGAGGGACTTTGCCAACACTAGATCTGAGTTATATTCACCTCTCAGACATGGTGCCTACAGGAAATAACCATACATTTAATAAAACAGAGAGAAAACTCCCTGAAAGGAGAAACCTGTATTTGGGGCACACAAATAAAGTCTAAATACAGATGAAGACGATCAGCCGGATAGGGTAGGTAAGTTATGACACATTGAATAGTATACATGCAGAGTCCATTTATCCTTACTAGGTTCACTTCATTTGTCAGTAATTTTGTGACCTGAGGGAGATGGAGGCGTCACTTATACCAGTTGTAATTATTGCTTTGTGTATAGTTTGTATCACAGTTTTTGTCACTATGTTTCTTATATAACACCTGATTCAGTGCTGAATTACAGCTAAGTTCCCCAACTGGTTAAGTCAAAAACATATATTAAATCATAGGCCATAAGAGAAGCCTATACATTGTCAGTTATGTGTAGAGGGATATCTGAGAGATATGGCATCTATCCAAGAAGATGCACAGGGGACTCGTCGTTGCCTAATCAGTATTTACATGAATTGTTAATAGGATTGTGTGAAAAGTATCCGGTCCGATCATTAACCCCATAAGGACCAGGGTACTGGGAAGTAACCTTCCCATAAGGACCACTCTTAACCTTCCCTACACACCATTACACATGACCTTAACTAAAAAGTCTGTGACGTGCTATGACTGTCACTCGTCCTTAAGACAAGAACAGTGTGACGGTCATGAAGGATTGGAATGACTCCCTGTTTAGACTATCGGTCAGTGACAGATTGTATTCATTATGTTCTGTAATTAGAGCAGTATCGACAATAAAATTAAATAAGGCAGCTATAAGATATCTTATCTTTGTATCACCCACTACGAAATATCACCTCAGATTCCCCAGGCTGGAGTCTAATTGCTAATTGTTACATCATGATTTGTAGAAGCCAGAGTATATGAATTAGATTATAGGACCCCTGTAAGGAGCATGACCTCAGATTCCCACTTAGCCCCTAGTTCAATCACTTTGTCATTGATGGTGTCGGAGAAGGCGAGTGGACAGTGAACATATTTTCTCCCCTATGCTCAAACCGGAATGACAACCAGTTGGAGAACGTAGTTCTGATTCAGAGCTGAGATACAACTTACAAGGTGTTATATAAGAAACACAGTGACAAAAACCATGATACAAACTATACACAAAGCAATAATTACAGCTGGTATAAGTGAAGCCTCCATCTCCCATAGGTCACAAAATTACTGAAAATGAAGTGAACCTAGTAAGGATAAATGGACTCTGCATGTATACTATTCAATGTGTCATAACTTACCTACCCCATCCGGCTGATTAAGTCTAAATACTGATGAAGACAATTTCACACCCTCTAAAAAATAATATAAATATCATTAATACCAATATCACCATAGATAATGTGATCCTCCATTTACCCACATATCTACTAGGACATTATGTGATGCCCCCTAGTGGCAGTCTTAATTTTTTTTTATTTATTTTCCTTTTACTCTGTCTGCAAATCCCCATTTTTCCTTCTAATTGTAATCATCATAATTAATAAAATGGAAGTTTTATATGTGGATGACTGTCAAAAATACAGGTTCCTTCTGTCGGGGGGGGGGGGGCTTCTCTCTCTCTGTTTTCCTAAATCTGCTGGTCTGTTGGATAATATAATATAGAGACAAAATAGAAGAGAGTAGGGCAGGAGGCCACACTAAAGGAGTAAAGTGGAGCAATTCTGGTGCAAACCAACTGCACCAATGAAAAGGCAAATTTGTTTAATCTTTTAACTCCTTGGATGCTAGTGATGTTTTGCCTTTGAGACCTCTAGAATGTAAGGGGTTAAAGCCCCCATTTAAATTAATGGGAGGTTTTATGTTGTCTATGGCGCAGCCGGTTTTCCCCAAAATTGTTCCACTTTTCCTTTCTGCATAAAGCCCAGTGTGTCTGACACTGAGCAGGGCCGGATTTATAATTAGGCAGAGTAGGCATTCATTCATTCAGTAGGCATCTGCCTACAGGTGCACCCAAAACAGGGGCGCCTGTCACTGGGATCATCTGATCAGGTGTGTGGTGGAATTTTTTTTTTTATTATTCGCCTCCCTGCCCGGTGCCATGAAGACAGGTCTGTGCTTCCTCCTTTGGCATAGACCTGTAGCTGCTGCGCTTCCTCGTCAGGTTTTTAGTAATACAGAACGCCAGGAGATTCCATCATCTCCCAGCGCTCTGCATTACTGAAGACAGTGCGGGAGCTCCAACAGCTACAGCTCTGTGCACAAGGAGGCGGCACAGAGCTCTCTTGCCGCTGGACAACCAGGGAAGAGTTAGGAAACGGACACTGGGGCAATGTGAGGGCAATATGGAGCTGATGGGGGCAATGTGAGGGCATTATTAAGCGGAAGGGGGGCAATGCGGAGCTGATTGGGGCAATGTGGAGCTGATGGGGGGCAATGTGAGGGCAATATGGAGCTGATTGGGGCAATGTGAAGCTGATGGGCAATGTGAGGGCAATATGGAGCTGATTGGGGCAATGTGGAGCTGTTGGAGGCAATATGGGCTGATGGGGGGCAATGTGAGGGCAATATGGTATATGGAGATGATGGTGGCAAGTTGGAGCTAATGGAGGGCAATGTGGCGATGATGGGGGGCAATGTGGAGATTAGGAGCATTGTGGAGGTGTCCAGTGCAGATGGGCCACGGGGGGGTGCTTCAGATTTCTGTGCCTACAGGCTCCTGAGATGTAAATCCGGCCTTGACACTGAGGCTGATGTACTAGAGGAACATTGCTGTAATTCTGGGACAAACCAAATACACTAGAGGAAGCAATCATTCCCACTGATTTTAATGTGGATATTAACCCCCTGAATACTACAGAAATCAACACACTGCAACAAAGTGTATGGGGAACCTCTATAGCAGTTAAAAGTCTCATTTATATCACTGTCACTAAGAAATCTGAGGAGTTTCCTTTATTCCCCATGATCACTTTGTGTGTGTGTGTGTGAGAGAGAGATAGATACTGTGTTTGTGAGAGAGATTCTGTGTGTGTGAGAGAGAGATAGTGTGTGTGTGTGAGAGAGAGATACTCTGTGTGTGTGTGAGAGAGAGCGAGAGAGAGAGAGAGAGAGAGAGAGAGCGAGAGAAAGAGATACTCTGTGTGTTTGTGAGAGAGAAATTCTGTGTGTGAGAGAGAGAGATAATGTGTGTCTGTGTGAGAGAGAGATACTCTGTCTTTGTGAGAGAGAGAGAGACAGAGTGTGTGTGTGTGAGTGAGAGATACTGTGTGTGTGTGAGAGATACTGTGTGTGTGTGTGTGTGTGAGAGATACTGTGTGTGTGTGTGCGTGTGTGAGAGAGAGAGATAGTGTGTGTGCATGTGTGAGAGAGAGAGAGAGAGAGAGAGAGAGAGAGAGAGAGAGAGAGAGAGGGGAAAAGTGTGTGTGTAACAGTGTGTCTCTATGTGAGATAGGGACCAAGTTTTTTTTTGTGAATCTGTGTGTGTGTGTTTGTGTAACTGTGTATGACAGGTTTTTGACTGACACTGCGTGTGTGTGTGTGTGGGGGGGGTCACTGTGTGTCACACCTTTGCCCCCAGCAACACCATCTGAAACAAGTGTCCCTTTTTGGCCATTTGAGAGGTTTGTGTCAGTGTGTGTGACACATTACATGTGACAGTGTGTTTGTGCGTGACGTGTCTGTGTGAGACACAGATAAATTGAAGTATTATCCAGTGCAGTTCTGCAGGTGTAACCTCCAGTCCTGCACTACAGGGAATTCACTGGACTCTAAGAGCACTGTAGAGCATCCCACCGAGTACACTCCGTTATCCCTGTAAGTGCTCCAGTTTACCTTTGTACTTAATGGTTTTGTATATATGAGACTGTCAGTGATCTGCACGGAGTTGAAGGCACATCGCCAGTATGCACTTACGTGTCTTCGCAATCATATCAACTTCAATCCGCCACCAATCCACCATGCCATCGACAGATTTATGATTTTGCACTGAACACATTGAAAGTGACTCATTTCCATATGGAAATGCAATAATGAACCATTGTTTTATTCAAGAGGGGGTGTTTATATGTTAATGTGGCAGTTCGCCACATGTACTAAACTCTGATAGCTGCCTCTGCTGTCGGATTTCATAGTCCCAACATCTCCCACCTGTGGTTGGCATTGTTAGGATTCCCCTGTGGCTTCCTTTGCAATAACACCTCACAGTCAACCATAGAGGGTTGTCATACTGTTGGAGAAGTGGAACGGATGCCCTTTCTTACATATTGCCAGTAGTAGAGAACCATAAAGCATGAGAACATCCTCTCTGCTTGATCTCAGCACAACAAACAGCGTCATTCCCTTAACTCTGAGTTCCATAAGAAAGTGCATTTCACAGCCTTGTGGCACTCCAAGGGCTAGAAAAGTGCATCACCCAGTACACATTCATCATTTCGGCTCTGTCATTTTGTTTTTCTTTTATTAATATTTGTAATGCACACAGATTATTCTAAAATAGGATTTTAGTGGTCTTACCTGTTAAATACTTTTCTCTTTAGACCATATGGAACACAGGTTCCATGGGGGTTGAATTCCTCCCCCTGGAGGGCAGGGCACATGACAAGAGACAGGGTCTTTGGTGTGGAGACTCCCTACTCCTCCAGCTCAAATCCCCGACTACAAACACCCAGAATTCATGTGACAAAAAGCCATAGTAAAGGAAATAATTGGGTAAAAAGAAAGAAAATCTCTGAGGACTAAGATCCTAAGAGGACTCCTCTGTGCGGGAAAGAAATGCAAGTTAGGTTTTTTCCATGTGAGAGACCGGTGTTCCATATGGCCTAAAGAGAAAAGGATTTAGCAGGTAAGAACATTAAATCTTATCTTCTCTTACATCCACTGTGGAACCCGGGTAACCATGGGGATACACCAAAGCTGAGATTCTGGGGGAGGCCAAGGAGAAAAGACCGCCCACACATCACTGTAATATTAAAGTTCCTTAGGACTTTTCTGGATCCGAATAACCTAAGCTGTCAACGGACACCGAACAAGCACAGCACACCAAACAAGAGCCAACAAGGCTCAAAAACTACTGAACAACAACCGGCAGTGGGGAAGGAAAAAGAGAGATCCTTAAACAGGCAAGATTTCCTGAAGGACCTTATGGCCAAAGCTGGCTTCAGCAGAGGTCAAGATATTGTTGTGGTAGTGTTTGGTGAAAGTATGAAAGGAGGACCAAGTTGCAGCCTTGCACAGCTGTTCATCCGATGCCTGGTTCTACTTGACCCATGAAGCACCCACAAATCTGGTGGAATATGCTGTGATCTTGATGAGAACCAGTTTCATTTTAATTTCATTCAAATGGGGTATGCTTGCAGCTCAGCTACCCTCCTAAAAGAGACAGCTGTCAAGAGACAAGCCATCTTTTTTAGAGGCTAAAAAGGAGGCATCTGAAGAATTCCCAAGACTAGATTGATATCCCACAGAGGTGTGGGATCCCTAAAAGAGGGAAAAATGTGAGCCACTCTCTGAAGAAAAATCTTCATGTCTTGGATGATAGCAGTTCTTCTCTGAAAAAAGAATAGAGAGGGCTAAGATCTGAACCTTGTGGGAACATAGGCTGAGACACTTGCTAACTCTTTCCTGAAGGAAGGACCGCACAATAGGAAGGTCAAAGACCTGTGGAGACATGTTCTTGTCTGCACACCACTGGTGGAAAATGCACCAGACCTTATGGTAAGCCTTGGAAAAGACCATTTACTACGCATGTATCATGGAGGAAATAACATTGTTGGAGAATCCCTCCCCTTTCAGAGGCCTCTCCACATCCTCATATTGCAAGGAACCCTGGATAAACAGATCTAGTCTAGGCAGCAGACTAATCGGATCCTGAACAGACAAGCTGACCAGGTCTGTGAACCATGCCCTCCTGGGCCAGAATGGAGCAATCAGGAAGACCAGTGCCCTGTTCATTTTGATCTTCCAGATCACCATAGGGATGAAATAAAACAGGGGAAACATGTGACAGGTGAAAACTCCATGGAATGGACATTGAAACTAAAAGCAAAGAACCCAATGGCATAATATCACCAAACAATCGGATAAAGAAAGTAAAGATTCACTCACATTCTCAGTTGGTCAGAATTAGCAGACATAATGCACATACAGAGATCTTCCCCTGTCTCTGCTCTGGGTCTCAGGGGCTGCTGGAAACACCAACCCACAGATGTTGGCTTCCGAGATAATATAATCTAAAATAACTCCTCTTACGCGTTTCATGGCAAACACGCTGCTTTATCAAAGATATGGGTATACAGACCAGCAGCTGGTTTCAGTTCGGGTATTTAACCAATTGTAGAGCCCTGAAGAAATGTAATCACATAAATTGCAGTTACTCTAAAAACTTAATGAATGAAATCCTTCCTATATTGTTCCACATAAATTAACCCTATACCATCCAGTCATCAGTGTAGTTTTCGTTAAACCACTAAATGGACCACAACTTAACAAGTTCATTCAACTGTGAACTTAACGGGCACCAAGATTAGATATAATATTAATAAAATTGATTTCTGTAAAAGCACGGCCAAAGATATATCTAAACCATATGTATCTGGAGAATAATTAGACGGTGCAGACTAAGACAAAGAGAATAACTGAATAAATAAGTGATAAACAAAGTATATAATTATTGTCCATTAGTTGTTACCTCCGTAGACAAAAGGCACCACTGACACCGAGACAACACATACTGAATATGGATAAAAGGAAGAAAAAGGGAAAGTTAACCCTCCGTATACTGAAAGGTCATCTTGGAAATAAATAACTATTATCCATTGGTTGTTTTCTTCTAAGAAAAAAAGACACCCAATGACAGAGGCAACTCAAACTGAACGCAAATTCAATTAAAAGAATAAAAAGAGAAAAATTAACCCTCCATATGCTGAAAGGTCATTATATATAATTTTATATAATTGACAAATGATAATCCATATATTACAGCCAAAGTCATTGAATGATCCCTAGTGAACCACTAGATGTCAGTTAAGTTCGCAGGTGAATGGGCTCCCTAAGTTGCGGTCCACTTAGTGGTATAACGAAAGGTACACTGATGAATGGCTGTTATAGGGTTAATGTATGTGGTGGAACAATATAGGAAGGATTTAAGATTCGATTCAATTGAGCTCAGTAAAACAGCCAGGATACCAGCCCGTTAGTAAGAAGTGCTAACGAGCTATTCAATTGCCCTACCACCTGAAAGCACAATGGATGTTGGGCCACAGAAAATGTCTTGTGGTCAAATGTCCATTTTGTGAGTTAAGTTCTCAAAATGCTGCTAAATAGTGGCAATAAAGGAAATATCAAAGGAAAAAAGGCTAATATCAGTGCCTGACAGACTGTCACACATCAGCTGTTATCTTATCAGTGTTCCACTTCCCTGTCACCCACTGTCCGTCTCCTATCTTGTTTCTTACTCTTCTCTCCTCTCTTCCTTCTTCCTCTGGATCTTCTTCTGTCTTCTTTGTTTGTAGCTGTAAAAAAAGAGAAACAAGAGCCATATATTCCATAAAATATTCCATAAAAATAACCCATGCATCTATTCATAGTTTAACCGGAGTGTCAGAGGAGTACACAACACATTTCAAAGCAATGCATTGCGTACCTCTCTGGGACTCAAAAGAGTTAAAGACTGCTTAGATGTGTGGGTTCTTTGGTTAAAGGGATAGTAATACTTAAAATGTAAAAAAAAATATGTTGTAGGGTTTATCCCCCTGAGTAAAACAAGGGTACTCCCACTGCTGAAAGGTGCCACTATACAATTTCAGGCCACTGTGATATTGCGCCTAAAAAATTCAACTTTGAAAATTAATAACTTTTGAATGAAACACCTTTCAGCAGTGGGAGTGCCCTTGTTTTACTCAGGGGGATAAACTCTACAACATATTTTTTTTACATTTTAAGTATTACTATCCCTTTAATGCAATGCCCCAAGTCCATATAAAATTGTCTCCATGAATTATTAAAGGTCAAAACATTTTTAATGAAAATATTATGTCTTTGTTACATTTCTGCACCACTGTGTGTGGCCACTGTGGTGGTGGTAGGGTGGAGAAAGTGAGTTTCTGATTGGCTGGGGGGTGCATAAGCAAACATCCCAGCCAATGGTCTTGAAGGAATTTGAACAGAGACTGCCCATATATAAAGGCAGTCTCTGTTCAAATTCCCTCACAATGGAACGGGCATCAGCCCATAAGGTACAAAGGGGGGTGCTGCAACTCACTTTCTGGGCCGACGCCACTGCGGCCACACACAGCAACAGAGAGATGGAACAAGGACTTATTAATTTAATTAAAAATATTCTGACATTTAATAATTGATGGGGACAATTTTATATGGAATTGGGGCATTTTATTAAGCAAAGAACCCGCCCATCTAAGCATTCTTTAACCCTATGAGTCCCAGAGATGTACTCAACGCAATGCGTTGTGTACCCCCTCTGGCACTCAAGGGGTTAAACTATGAATCGATGCATGGGTTATTTTCATGGAACTTTTTTTATGGCTCTTTTTTTCTTTTTTTTACACAGCTACAAGCAAAGAAGACAGAAGGACCAGCGAAAGAAAGCTCAAAGCTGCCCCAGAAGCAGCAACATTGGCCGTGAGTAAGGAGTCAAGCCTCTTATCAGCCTGGTCCATCAGCCTCGCAGCATCTACCAGGGGAAGGGCAGTGCTCTCCACCATGAGTGAGATCGGGGGGTCAATAGCTAGCTGTAAAAGGGTTTAGCTTAGAGAAACCTTTGTTACATACAAGTCTTATCAGGAGTTTCCATTCACCCATAAGGATTTGATTGAGTGTTATTGGGGGGAAAACAGTGGTATCCTTGCTGCGCTTCTGCAAAATGCCTGGAGAGGGAGATCCCCCATCTGTGGCATCAGACACCTGAAGGGTCTCCACTGCCGCCATGATGAGCCCCTCAGCAGAAGTACCAGCCTCATAGCAATCTTCATAAGAATAGGAAAACTCCATAACCTCATACTCATCATCCTCCGTGTCCAATTCTTCCTCAGAGGATGCCCCAATAACCTGTACCCCTTGAAAATAGGATCAAGCTGTTTTTAAGGTGGGCAAAGATTTCCAAGCATGGAGAACGCAGTGAACTGAAGAAGGGATTTGTGTCACAGAAAAAAACAGTGTTTTAACCTGTGCATGCTCTTATTCAGTGCTGGATGGGCCGTAGGAGTCGTAGGGGACATAACACAAGAGGGTCATAGAGACCCAGTGTATCCCCTTGGAAGCCCAGTACGGCACGAGGAACAGTGGGTGAGGGGTTGAGGGAAGCCCCTGAATCCTTAGCCTTGATTTTCCCCATATGCTCCTTAGTATCAGACAGGTCCCTGAAAGTCAATATATAGAAAAACCAAATGAAAACACCCCCAAAATAAAGCTATATCTCAGAAATACCAAAAATGCAGTTTTCTGGTAAGTAAAGGGTTAAACTGGAGAAGGAGAGCAAGGAGAGTCAGCCTCTGCATGGGATAACAAAGATCGAGGCAACAGAGCCACCAGTAAAAAGAGTCAGGCCATTGGAAGAAACCCAGGGAAAAGGACATTATGGGAACTGTATACTTTTCTCTTGCTTGCCTAGCAATGCTTGTTACGCTCATATCAGCCTGACCCTGCTCCATGGATACTCAGAGAGCAGGACCAGATGATAAAGCATGAGGAGACAAGAAGATAGAGCCCACTCTGACTGCTGTAGCCCAAACAGTTGCAGAGATCTGCCCCAAACAAGTTTTCAGACATCAATGCAGCAAAGATGAACACATGCGGACTTAAAGTGTCAGTAATGTCCCATAACATTGTTTTATAGATTTGTAGAGGGTAAAAAAAGTATCTCATTGCCACAAACCCCATCTCTCAAACCTCTATGGTCTGAGAGATATTGGCAATCAAATTTCTCCCTTCCCTCCCCTTCTCTTGATGTCAGCTGTAAAGCTGACAGAAGGAGATCCGTGTTGGTCGACACAATAAGGCTCTTCAGCAGAGCCGAAATCTCGTTACTAGAAAAGAACTACTACATGGGAACAGTCTGCAAAGCATGCTTGCAAACAAGGCACACTTTGTAGACCTTTCCAATGAAGTAATTATTTTCCAATAACAGCATTTCCGCTCTGCTGCAGAGCTACCAGCTGGTCCCGAGACTGGGATCTCCTGCTGTCAGCTAGACACTGACGTCAGGAGAAGGGGAGGGAGGGGGGGAAATTTGATTGTGAATATCTCAAACCATAGCAATGTGAGAGATGGGGTTTGTGGCAATGAGATTCTTTTTTTACCCTCTACAAATCTCTCTCTATTATATAAATTATGGGACATTACTAACACTTTAAAGGAGCCGCTACACTAAAATCAATCATAATTTAAAAAAAAAAAAAAAAAAGATACAATCTAGTAGAAGGAGGAGCAGAAATAAGCCCCCAGGGCACCCAACACCCTCCTATATCTAAAATAGCAGGAAAGGGTAACAGCCATCTGTACTTCCAATGTCCCTACAGAGAGAAACAACCCATGAGTGCCAAAGCAGAGCACAGGTACACAGAGGGTAAGAGGTAGCTAAGAATGGGATGTACAGAGGACCAAGGCACTCAAAGGGTTACTTATCAGTCTTTTTTGTTCAGCCTGCCATCATAGGAGAGGGCAGAACCTCAGAGACTCAGCCATGAGACATAAAATCAACCTCCACAGGGCAAGAAAGGTCCACAAAGCAACTGTCACTAGAGCAATGGGCAATCCACCTCCAGGGAAGCCCAGTGATGGTATCCCGCATTATGGGGAATTATACAGCCTCATAGCTAAAGAAAAATAATAAAAACCTAATAAAAAGGAAAAAAATGGAACTGAACCCTTTGGCTGGTAGAGATGTCTCCAACACACTCTGTGCAATGCACTGGAGACACATCTAGCAGCCAAAAGGTTAAAAACAATTGTAAGAAAATAAACAGCTTCCCCCTCTCCTGCACGTATGAAGCATTCATGATCTATCTGGCACTGAGAGGGACAGAGGAGGGGTGGCAGAGTGGCGAAAGGAAGGAGGAGGGATGGTAAAGTGCTGAACTGGTGGAAGAGGGGTAGCAGAGTGGCGAACTGGCGGAGGAGGGGTGGCAGAGTGGCGAAAGGAAGGAGGAGGGGTGGTAAAATGCTGAACTGGCGGAGGAGGGGTAGCAGAGTGGCGAACTGGCAAAGGAGGGGTAGCAGAGTGGTGAAAGGAAGGAGGAGGGGTGGTAAAATGCTGAACTGGTGGAGGAGGGGTGGCTTAGTGGCAAACTGGCAGAGGAGGGATGGCAGAGTGGTGAAAGGAAGGAGGAGGGGGGCAGAGTGGTGAAAGGAAGGAGGAGGGATGGCAGAGTGGTGAAAGGAAGGAGGAGGGATGGCAGAGTGGTGAAAGGAAGGAGGAGGGATGGCAGAGTGGTGAAAGGAAGGAGGATGGATGGCAGAGTGGTGAAAGGAAGGAGGAGGGATGGCAGAGTGGTGAAAGGAAGGAGGAGGGGGGGCAGAGTGGTGAAAGGAAGGAGGAGGGGTGGCAGAGTGGTGAAAGGAAGGAGGAGGAGTGGCAGAGTGGGGAACTGGTGGAGGATGGGTGGCAGAGTGGTGAAAGGAAGGAGGAGGGGTAGCAGAGTGGTGAAAGGAAGGAGGAGGGGTGGCAGAGTGGTGAAAGGAAGGAGGAGAGGTGGCAGAGTGGTGAAAGGAAGGAGGAGGGGTGGCAGAGTGGTGAAAGGAAGGAGGAGGGGTGGTAAAATGCTGGACTGGTGGAGGAGGGGTGGCTTAGTGGCAAACTGGCAGAGGAGGGATGGCAGAGTGGTGAAAGGAAGGAGGAGGGATGGCAGAGTGGTGAAAGGAAGGAGGAGGGGTGGCAGAGTGGTGAAAGGAAGGAGGAGGGGTGGCAGAGTGGTGAAAGGAAGGAGGAGAGGTGGCAGAGTGGTGAAAGGAAGGAGGAGGGGTGGCAGAGTGGTGAAAGGAAGGAGGAGGGGTGGCAGAGTGGTGAAAGGAAGGAGGAGAGGTGGCAGAGTGGTGAAAGGAAGGAGGAGGGGTGGCAGAGTGGTGAAAGGAAGGAGGAGGGGTGGCAGAGTGGTGAAAGGAAGGAGGAGGGGTGGTAAAATGCTGAACTGGTGGAGGAGGGGTGGCTTAGTGGCAAACTGGCAGAGGAGGGATGGGAGGAGGGATGGCAGAGTGGTGAAAGGAAGGAGGAGGGATGGCAGAGTGGTGAAAGGAAGGAGGAGGGATGGCAGAGTGGTGAAAGGAAGGAGGGGGGATGGCAGAGTGGTGAAAGGAAGGAGGAGGGGGGGCAGAGTGGTGAAAGGAAGGAGGAGGGGTAGCAGAGTGGTGAAAGGAAGGAGGAGGGGGGGCAGAGTGGTGAAAGGAAGGAGGAGGGGTGGCAGAGTGGAGAAAGGAAGGAGGAGGGGTGGCAGAGTGGTGAAAGGAAGGAGGAGGGGGGCAGAGTGGTGAAAGGAAGGAGGAGGGGTGGCAGAGTGGTGAAAGGAAGGAGGAGGGGTGGCAGAGTGGTGAAAGGAAGGAGGAGGGGTGGTAAAATGCTGAACTGGTGGAGGAGGGGTGGCTTAGTGGCAAACTGGCAGAGGAGGGATGGCAGAGTGGTGAAAGGAAGGAGGAGGGATAGCAGAGTGGTGAAAGGAAGGAGGAGGGGGGGCAGAGTGGTGAAAGGAAGGAGGAGGGGTGGCAGAGTGGGGAACTGGTGGAGGATGGGTGGCAGAGTGGTGAAAGGAAGGAGGAGGGGTGGCAGAGTGGTGAAAGGAAGGAGGAGGGGTAGCAGAGTGGAGAAAGGAAGGAGGAGGGGTGGCAGAGTGGTGAAAGGAAGGAGGAGAGGTGGCAGAGTGGTGAAAGGAAGGAGGAGGGGTGGCAGAGTGGTGAAAGGAAGAAGGAGGGGGGATAGCAGAGTGGTGAAAGGAAGGAGGAGGGGGGGCAGAGTGGTGAAAGGAAGGAGGAGGGGGGGCAGAGTGGTGAAAGGAAGGAGGAGGGGTGGTAGAGTGGTGAAAGGAAGGAGGGGGGATAGCAGAGTGGTGAAAGGGAGGAGGAGGGGGGGCAGAGTGGTGAAAGGAAGGAGGAGGGATAGCAGAGTGGTGAAAGGAAGGAGGAGGGATAGCAGAGTGGTGAAAGGAAGGAGGAGGGGTGGCAGAGTGGTGAAAGGAAGGAGGAGGGGTGGCAGAGTGGTGAAAGGAAGGAGAATGGGTGGCAGAGTGGTGAAAGGAAGGAGAATGGGTGGCAGAGTGGTGAAAGGAAGGAGAATGGGTGGCAGAGTGGTGAAAGGAAGGAGGATGGGTGGCAGAGTGGTGAAAGGAAGGAGGAGGGGTGGTAAAATGCTGAACTGGTGGAGGAGGGGTGGCTTAGTGGCGAACTGGCAGAGGAGGGGTAGCAGAGTGGTGAAAGGAAGGAGGAGGGGTGGCAGAGTGGTAAAAGGAAGGAGGAGGGGTGGTAGAGTGGTGAAAGGAAGGAGGAGGGATGGCAGAGTGGTGAAAGGAAGGAGGAGGGGTGGCAGAGTGGTGAAAGGAAGGAGGAGGGGTGGCAGAGTGGTGAAAGGAAGGAGGAGGGATGGCAGAGTGGTGAAAGGAAGGAGGAGAGGTGGCAGAGTGGTGAAAGGAAGGAGGAGGGGTGGCAGAGTGGTGAAAGGAAGGAGGAGGTGGGATGGCAGAGTGGTGAAAGGAAGGAGGAGGGGTGGCAGAGTGGTGAAAGGAAGGAGGAGGGGTGGCAGAGTGGTGAAAGGAAGGAGGATGGGTGGCAGAGTGGTGAAAGGAAGGAGGAGGGGGGCAGAGTGGTGAAAGGAAGGAGGAGGGGTGGCAGAGTGGTGAAAGGAAGGAGGAGGGATGGCAGAGTGGTGGACTGGTGGAAGAGGGGTGGCAGAGTGGTGAAAGGAAGGAGGAGGGGTGGCAGAGTGGTGAAAGGAAGGAGGAGGGATGGCAGAGTGGTGAACTGGTGGAGGAGGGATGGCAGAGTGGTGAAAGGAAGGAGGAGGGGTGGCAGAGTGGTGAAAGGAAGGACGATGGGTGGCAAAGTGGGGAACTGGTGGGAAACTTCATTTGTCCTATTTCTCGGGTTCCTTACTGTGAAGATGCAAAACCTGTACTGTGCTTTGTACCCAGAGACTCTCTCAGTTCATCACTGAACATCATGGCAGCTTCATAAGTGCAGTGTCTTGTTTCCTTATATTTTTAACCCTTTGGTTGCTGGAAGTGTCTCCAATTCATTGCAAAGCAATGCGTTGGAGAAATCTCTACCAGCCAAGGGGTTAAATTCCATTACAAATATCAATAAACGAAAAAAATGACCTAGATCTGAGGGGATGATTATGTACCGGTTGGTATACTGTACTTTTCTAACTAAGTGCCACAGGGGTGAGCGATGCACATCCCAATGACATTCAAAGGATTAAGGGGGTGATGCTGTTTGTGGTGCTGAGAGGCTCCTCTCTACTCTCAACCTGACCAAGAGGGAAATAGAGAAGATGATCTCAAACTTCAGGGCTGTCTACTGCTGGTGATGTATAACAGATGGCATCCCTTCCACGTCCATTATACATCCCTTCCACGTCCATTACACATCCCTTCCACATACCTCCCAACATTTCAAATGGCCAAAGAAGGACACTTGTTTTAGGGGGTGTTTCTGAGGCGTGGCTGGTGGGTGGAGTATTACAGAGAATTTTTAGGTTATTTTATGACTTGTTGAGACCTCTTTGTGTAACTGAATAAATCATTTAGAACAAAACCAAAGTATTTTATTTACATACACTAATTTATATACTCATACACTGAAGTTTCTACAAACATTAATGTGTTTCATTGCTGTGGAGCAATGTGACACACTCTTATAGACACCACACAGTCTGATCTCCTAAAAAGAGGGACACCAGGGTGGGAAAGAGGGACAGAGGGATCTGGCTCTCAAAGAGGGACTGCACCCCCTAAAGAGGGACACTTGTGAGGTATGCTTCCACATCCATTATACCAGGGCTCAAAATTTCAAGTCCTGAGCTACTAGCCAGGCCTGAAAAGTTACTTGCCACCAGTTTCCATGCCTAGCCCCACCCATATCTCTGCCTTTAACCCCACCCATATCCCCTCCTTAACCCCACCCAT
Organism: Rhinophrynus dorsalis; assembly: GCA_037306005.1. NCBI lineage: Eukaryota > Metazoa > Chordata > Amphibia > Anura > Rhinophrynidae > Rhinophrynus > Rhinophrynus dorsalis. Next base: position 160,783,577 of record CM074726.1, on the reverse strand, counting down.
CTCAAGTTCTCTTTGATGAAATGGCACAGTTGTTCTATGTTTTATTCAGCATATGTCATAGGGAAAAAAAACTGTGCAAAATTCCAACTGTTTTAAAGGGACACTAATGTTCCATAAAAAGTTTTTTGTTTTTGTTTTGTAGATTAAAAAAAAATAAATTCTATGCTGCAAATCCCATCTCTCAAACCTTTACGGATTGAGATATATTCGGTCCTAAATTTCCCCCCCCCTCCCCTTCTCCTGACATCAGCTGTAAGCTGACAGCAGGAGTTCCCGGTCTGGGTACCGACAGGCGGCTCTTCAGCAGAGCCGCAATAGAGTGATTTTAAAAGAAATAGTTCATTGGAATGGTCTGCAGTGTGCGTGTTTGGTTTGCAAGCACACTTTTTAGACAGTTCCAAAGTAGTATTTCTTTTTAAATTGCGCTATTGCGGCTCTGCTGAAGAGCCACATCGTGTCGGCCAACACTGATCTCCTTCTGTCAGCTTTACAGCTGATGTCAGGAGAGAGAGAGCGGTGAATATCTCTCAAACCGCAGCGGTGTGAGAGATAGGATTTGTTGCACATAATTTATTTTTCTTTAATCTACAAAACAAAAAAATATTTTTATGGGACATTACTGTCCCTTTAACCCCCTGAATGCTGGCAAGGTCTACAACTCATTAACCTCTCAAACATTATAGCAGTTAAATGCTTCATTTAAATAATGTGAAAGTGTTTTTAGGACCCACTACTTCTCCTGATGTTCCAAGAACTGAAGGAATTCTGGAGCAAATCAACTGCATCATAGGGAACCAATACAAATTCACAAATGCCTACTGATTTAAATGGGGCCTTTACCCTTGAATACAAAAGAGGTCTCAGATACATTGTAAGCAATGTGCTAGAGGCCTCTCTAGCATTCAAGAAGTTAAAAGCTGTATTTAAAGCAATAGGGGTGTTTATTTGCCCCCAGTGGTGCATTTGGTTCATCCAGAATTACTCTAACTCTTTCAGTCATTTGGGCTCTGCAACACGTGGCACTACAGTGGTCCCATACTACATCCTATATAATAATTCGCCAAGTTGTGTGTAACGCCCGACATGCGCAGTAGATACTGCTGCGCGTGCGGCAGTCACACACAGTGGAGACTGCTCGCGCCGCGGCTGATACAGAGCTGGGTGCTCCGAAGGAGCGTCCAGCTCTGTATCAGCCGAGGCGCGGGCAGTCTCCACCGCGTGTGACTGCCCCGCGACCGGCTGCCAGAGGCTCTGTATCAGCCAAGGCGCGGGCAGTCTCCACTGGGTGACTGCCCCGCGACCGGCTGCCTGAGGCACTGTGGCCCGTGTAACGGGCTGTTCAACTAGTTATCTTATAAATGATTATTCGGTTTGTAATAAACTGAAAACTAGATCCCACAAGTTGATACTCACAGGTGTAATTGCTGGGGTAACATCTATGTGTTTACCAGTATATCAGGCAGATGGGGGAATTCCTGTAATGCCCCCATTAGTTATGGTCTGTCAGTAACCCAACCTCCAATGAATATCCTTGGCAGCTCTTCTCACCCATCACAGTGGTAAAAGCACAGGAAATAAAAGATAACAGAGCTGCAATGGTGCCTTATAACAATAGGAGCAAATAATACAACAGATGTACATAGTTCACTAAAAGGATGGTCAGTGTGGGCATATGGCTGACACTAGCAGTACAAGTCTTTGCAGAAAACCAGCCTCATCTCCATTTAGAGGAAAAGCCAAAATGGTAATCTACATGGCTGCTTTAAAAAACACTGTATTTGTATGGAAATAAAATCTAATAGCACTACCAATAAATATAATACAATACTGTTTGATTGTGTGGCTGAGTGACCCGTTTAATGGTGTAAACCGCCAATTCCTCAGAATTTGGAAATATCCACTGTTTCACTGAGCACATGACTATTTTAAATATAAGTTAACCCTCTGAGTGCCAGAAGGTGTACGCAATGCATTGCAAAATGTACTTATCAGGTTAACAGCTGTTTAAATAGAAGAACGTGCTCATTGAAGACTTTCATACATCCTCCTATCATTGACATTAAGGGTTAATAGTGACTTTTGTTTAAAATTGAACCAAATGTGGTCAGTGAACTTAGAACTTTAATGCCAATTAAAAGAGCATGGTGTTTACAGGGATAGTAATGTTTCACAAAAACAGCAGCTCCAATAAATCTTCATAGTATTTGGGCCGTGGAGAGTGTTATTTCAATAATGTCAGAGTTGTAGTTCAAGAGTAATTGAATGATAAAGTATCCCCCTCCCGCCCCTTTTATCTAGTGTAACACTGCTCACCTCAGATGTGGAATCTGGTCACTTGACCAGACAGATCAAAACAAGGGACATTCTCCTTACTGTGAACATAATGAAAACCCTGCCTCCCTTGACACATTTTTCAGGTTTCTCCTTATGATCACTGAAGATTGTCCCTCTCTGTGATCCATCTGGACAGTCTTGCTGCTCTGAGGTGAGCAGTGTTACATCAGTAAAAGGGGCGGGAGGGGGATACTTTATCATTCAATTACTCTTGAACTACAACTCTGACAGTATTGAAATAACACTCTCCATGGCCCAAATACTATGAAGATTAATTGGAGGTGCTTTTATTGTGAAACAATGCTATCCCTTTAAACATCCTCCACTTACTTAATTACTGCTGTAGATTAGGACTTGCCTGGGTTTACTGGGTGCAGTCTACTCAATGCTACCAGCCACACTAAAGGACAGAGAGGAGGCAGCTCCCGCTCTTCACAGGCTTGGTACGCCACCGCAGTCATGCTGTCACATGACATTGTGCCGACGCCAGCGAGCTGATGTCACACATCACTCTCTGCAGCGCATCTATGGTAACACGAGGAATAGAGAGGCCACGGCACACTCTTGCTCCACTGGGCTGCATTAAGAAATAAATGTGGTACTCGCGCATTAAGTGCAGCCGTGGTTAATGGGAGTGTGACACATTGCATGCAGGGGCTTTCTTCACCAGAAGCCGCATTCTGTATTAGGAGCTGCCCACAAACACATTTGGGGCTTCAGTCCCCTTAGACCCTCCCCCCAACGACTCCCCTAACACACATACTGCAAATAGCTGTCTGCAGAGAGGTAAAGAAATCACTTCTAAATGCTCAGTGTAACAGTCAGGTTCCATTTTATATTAAGCCAGTGTTCTCAGATATTCAGCACAACATCGCTCTGTGCACACCAACTTGGTCTCCATCACACTACATGGCATCGGGATGAGCGGCACCTCCAGGAGAGACCCACTGTTGCTTTGGGAAGCCAGCTATGTGTATGCCAGAATGCGAGCTACCTTTAAGACAGGGAGGGGATGCGACCGTGCAGTAGGAGACATGAAAAACTCACACTGTCATGAAGTGTGAGATTCTCATGTCGCCATTTTTATCATGCAGCATGTTTAATGTTTCATGTGGTCGCATGAACCACAAGGATCTTTTAAAAGTGAGCCCAGTCTGCTGAGTTTCCACTCACCCTCACTTTCTCCTCGCCAAATGCAAGGAGGAGAGTCCTGCATTATACATTCCTTCCATATCCATTATATTTGTATAAATCCCTTCCACATCCATTACACATCCCTTCTAAATGCATTATAAATCCCTTCTAAATCCATTATAAATCCCTTCCACATTCATTATACATCCCTTCCACATCCATTATACATCCCTTCCACGTCCATTACACATCCCTTCCACGTCCATTACACATCCCTTCCACGTCCATTACACATCCCTTCCACATCCATTACACATCCAATTTAAATCCCTTCCACATCCATTACACATCCCTTCCACATACATTATACATCCAATTTAAATCCCTTTCACATCCATTACACATCCCTTCCACGTCCATTACACATCCCTTCCATGTCCATTATACGTCCCTTCCATGTCCATTACACATCCCTTCCACATCCATTATACATCCAATTTAAATCCCTTTCACATCCATTACACATCCATTATACATTCCTTCCACATCCATTACACATCCCTTCCACGTCCATTACACATCCCTTCCACGTCCATTACACATCCCTTCCACGTCCATTACACATCTCTTCCACATCCATTATACATCCCTTCCACATTCATTACACATCCCTTCCACATCCATTACACACCCATTCCACATCCATTCCAAATCGACAATCCTGTATGGCAATGGGGAACGATTCTTCTCCTTCCCTTGCATCCCTAATTGTTGGTGCATATGGTGTGTGTCTACATCAGCAATACAATGTCCTCCCCAGAGCACTGATCCTTAGTGCATCTCCCCCAATCCTGTCCAAAGCACTGCAGGATCATACCCACTGGGAAGGTGTTTGGACAAGATTGGGCACAGAAGCTAAGCCACCCTACTAATTCTTGCCCAGATCACCTCAGAAACATGCATATTCTGCTATTTGCTGCAGTCACAAACTCTGTATTAGACGGAGTTTACAGTAACTTTGGGAAGTCTAAGCCTTCAATAAGCAAACTAGTAAACAGCAGCAGAATGCAGAGAAACATCTCTCTTTGTCCCAAACAATCAGCCCATTTCTTCCATGCTGCTCTGTCTCTGGTCAGCTGCAACCAACCTCATCTGAGCACTGATACACTCTCTGCCTGCTCAGTGCTGCCAGAAACAAGCAGAAGAGGCAGGGAGCAGCCTGGGACATCGGTGAGGGAAGCTGCAGTCTGACCTCCTAAACACAGGGACACCAGGGTGGGAAAGAGGGACTGAGGGACTTGGGTCTCAAAGAGGGTCTGTCTCTCCTAAAGAGGGACACTTGGAAGGTATGCAATCCCAACCGAGCACTAACTCAATACAAAACAATAATGCTTTATTGGCATGACTAGTACATAGCTCCAAACATTTCAAATTGCCAAAGAGGGACACTTGTGTTTTAGGGGGTGTATCTGGGGGAGTGGCTGGTGGGCGGGGCATTATCAAGAACTTTTAAGCTATTTCATGACCTGTTGACACCTCCTTGTATAACTGAATAAATGATTTAGAACAATCCAAAGTATTTTATTTACACAGACTAATTTATAAACACATATACTGAAGTTTAAACACACATTAATGTGAGGTTTATTGCTGTAGAGCAATGTGATACACTTATAGACACACCACACAGACTGATCAACTAAAAAGAGGGACATTAGGGTGGGAAAGTGGGACAGAGGGATTTAGGTCTAAAAGAAGGACTGTCCCACTTGGGAGGTATGCTAGTAGATACAAGTATTGCCAAACCAGGTTTTGCACATATCCTGTAGTACTGGGGGGTTGTGGCTAACAGTAGGGGAGGATAAGAGCAGCCTGTGACTTCCTGGGACAGAGGTGAGAGGCAGTAAATACATGGAGGTAAGAAGAAGAGGAACAAGGAAGCAATTAGGAGAGGCGAAAAGCAGCAGGGCCTGTGCAGAGCCGATGCAAGGATTTTTGACAACACAGGCGAAGGTGCATTTTGATGCCCCCCCCCCCCGAAAACCTCATGGAGCTGTGGGATGCTCTAGTAACATTTAGTATAAAAGGTCAAGGTCCATTTAAATCTCAAGGCAAAATTAAATAAATAAATAAAGTGCTAGAATTCCTTTCCCTTCCCACCCAAGGAGGTGACTGGCTGAGATGAGTTTACCTCACTCCAGGTATCGCTATTTGGGCGGGAATAGCGCATATAAATACCCTGGTTTGGAGTTTTCCCTTTCAGTTTCAGTGCGATCCAGTCTTTGAAGCATCCCAATGCCCACGCATTCACCCAGAAGATAGGGGAAGGTCTAGTTGGAGTATTATCTGATTTATCTTGTACTTTATCTATGATAAAAAAATATACATTGTTTGTCGCAGTATGGAGGGTTGGTTATAAAGTTTGATTGTTTGGTAAGCTATAGAGAACTCTTGGCTGGTAGGCAGAGCTTTGGTGATTGGTATTTTACGTGTTTTTATCAGGCTGTTATGGCTGATAAAGGGTTAAATGTATTATCTAATTATTTATATGGTTAATTATTTATTAATAAATACTGCGGCCTTACCACCATCCTGCAAGCATTGTGTCTATTTATTTTATTTAAGTGGACTATTTAGTTTAAGGAATGTGGACATGCAGTCTCCATGAGTAAGTGGGTTAATGAACGGAGATAAGATAAACATGAGAGAAGTAAAGAGATCAGGGAGATGTAGAGAAAATTGAGAGGGAGAATGAGGAGAAGATAGTGACAGAAAAGGAACAGAAATAAAAGTAAATCAGATGTGTGGTTAGGGACTCAGTTTAAATACAGTTCAGGAAAAAAAAAAATTAATAATCTTTCTCCCATAGTGCAATTGCAGGGTTCCTCCTGTTCTATTACGAAGCAGCAGGAGGGCTGAGCTGATGCAGAACCTCATGTGAGTATGTGAAGGGATAAACTAGGTCTGTATATTATGTAACGTGGATATAATTATGTGAGGACCATTATGTGCTGCTGTGAGCATTCTGTGTCTTTTTGAATATCTGTGTATATGAGTTTATGTAAGTTATTTACCCTTTGAGAGACATGTAGGTAACCAACACATTGCATTACAATGCTTCGGATACCTCCCTGGTGCTCAAATGGTTAAATACAGAGTCCCCTGAATTTGTAAACAAAAACAGGAGACACCACTTAAAAAATGTAATTTTCTCTGCACATCAGTGTTCCATTTCAGCAGTCTGTGTTTGTTTTCCACTGTTTGCAGCCATGAATGGAAAGCACTGGGTGCCCTGTTCCCCTTTTTGTGCCAAATCACTAACTGTACTGGAGTGTGACTGTGCTGCTGGAGACAGGAAGTAATACTCACAGTAGTGACATCATCACTACCCCTAGGGCTTATTCACCAAGATAAAGAGGTGCGATCCTGGAGTAACACAACTGCACCACAGGGGGAGCTAAATTGTGTTTTTAACCACTTAAATGCTAGAGAGATCTCCAATACATTGTGTTCTAGTTAAATCAATATAAAATTTGAAGAATTTTAATTTCACCCTTTTCATACAGTTGCAGCCCTTAACGTGATGAATAAGGCTCCATGTGGGATCCAATGTCCAAAGGGTAGAAGAAGCAGTGAACAAAGGGGGTACTAGTAGCAAGGTGCACAGAAGCTGGGGGCAAGAGGGCAGAAGATACAAGCAGGGGATGGTGAAGTTGAAAGAAAGGGAAAAATCTGCATGGTGGAGAAGCTGGGAGCCCGGGGGAGGGGGGGGGCCTTGAAGTAATGTGTGTGTATACGTATGTAACTATTGGAAGTCACATGACCCCATTTTGGATCTGCAGCGGTGCCATCCCTGAGCTGGCAATGGGTGGAGTTACATACCTCCCAACATTTCAGATGACCAAAGAGGGACACTTTAGTTTTAGGTGATGTTACTGAGGGAGTGACTTGTGAGCGGGGCATTAACGAGAATTTGTAGGCTATTTTATGACCTACTGACACCTCTTTATGAACCTAAATAATGATTTAGAGCAAAACCTAACTATTTTACTGTATTTACACTGATTAATTTATAAACATATATACCAAAGTTTAAACATACATTAATGTGAGTTTTATTGCTGTGAAGCAATGAGATACACATATATACATCACTCATTTTGAACTCAAAAAGAGGGACACCAGGGTGGAAAAATAGGATTTTAGTCTTACCTGTTAAATCCTTTTCACTAAGTCCATACAGGTCACTGGTACACCGGGAGGCGATCCGCCCCTTTAATAGGCAGGAACATTCATTCAAATGTATGCAGGGGGTGGAGCCTCCCCTCCTACTTAAGCTGCCTTCAGGCCAGAGCCAAGCTAGATTGATTTGAGACACTGAAACTGACCAGAGGTAAGAAGGAAAAGGAAGACTCCTGTGAGCATGCCCCGAAGGTCTCCCACTGAATGCCACAGGAGAGCCAAGCATGGTCCCTTGACAGGGTGGGAGACCAGTGACCTGTATGGACTAAGTGAAAAGGATTTAACAGGTAAGACTAAAATCCTATTTTCACTGTCGTCCAATACAGGTCACTGGTACAATGGGATGTACAAACATTGAGCTGTCCCAGAGGCGGGAAGTAAGGCAAGGACCAGGCGTAAGGCCCAAGTCACTAGAACTGCTATGAACCAGTTAATCATATAGCCCAGTAACAGAAGTGTCAACGGACACCAACCAGAGGGGAAAAATATAAACCCCCGAACTAACACAGCACACTGAACTAGAGCCAACAGGGCTCAACAGTAAGGAAGCACTAGGAATCACAGAGTAGAAGCCCTAAACAGGCAAAACTGCCTCCAGGACCTTCCTCCCAAAGCTGGCATCAGCCGAGGCCAGTACATCAACACGGTAGTGCTTCGAGAAGGTGTGCACAGAGGACCAAGTGGCCGCTTTGCACAGCTGATCAGCAGATGCCTGATTCGTATAGGCCCAAAAGGCCCCAATTGATCTGGTGGAATGAGCAGTAACCCTGAAGGGAACATGCTTATTCCACAATTTGTAGGCTTCACGGATGGTAGATTTAATCCAAGAGGCAATAGTTACCTTGGATGCCGGTCTCCCTGCCCTAGGCCCCTCAGGAATGACGAACAAGGCGTCAGACTTCCTGATAGACTCAGTGCGACGAACATAAAATTTAAGACAACGCACAACATCCAATAAATGGAGATCTCTTTCCTTGTCAGAGGAAGGGTTAGGGCAGAAAGAGGGAACCACAATCTCCTGATTGATGTGAAATTCGGAGACAACCTTGGGTAAAAACTCCTTGGAAGTGCGAAGCACTGCCTTATCTCTGTGAAACACCAAGTAAGGAGGTTTACAAGACAGAGCTTGTAACTCTGCTACCCGGCGAACTGAGACAATGGCCAAAAGAAAGTCCATTTTCCAGGTCAAGAGACGCAAAGGTATAGAAGCCAAGGATTCAAACGGGGGTCTCTGGAGAACCCCCAGCACGAAATTGAGGTCCCACTGGGGAGCAGGACTCTTGAAGGCAGGCCGAACATGAGCCACACCTTGGAAGAAAACCTTAACATCAGGAAGAATAGCAATTCTTTCCTGGAAAAACACAGACAGAGCAGAAGTCTGAACCTTGAGAGAACTCAGGCTGAGTCCCTTCTCAACCCCATCCTGTAAAAAGGCTAGGACTGTGAGAAGATGGAAATCTAGAGACAGATCCTTAGAAGTACACCATGCTACAAAGGTGGACCATATGCGATGATAGATCTTGGAAGACACAGGTGTGCGAGCTCTAAGGATCGTAGACACCACTGAAAAGGAAAAACCTTTCTTCTTTAGAATTGAGGATTCAACCTCCAAGCCATCAAATGGAGATGCTGAACATCCTCCTTCCACAGATATCCCTGAAGAAGCAGATCTGGACAAGCAGGAAGCGGGACAGGATCCGTCACAGACATGGCTAGCAGTTCCGGATACCAGGACTGACAAGGCCAATTTGGAGTGATCAGGATGACAGGACAACGCTCCACCTTCAGCTTCTGGATGACTCGGATCAACAGAGGAAGAGGAGGGAATATGTAAGCCAGAGGAAATGTCCAAGGGATTGACAAGGCATCCACTGCCAGAGCAAGAGGGTCCCTCCACCGGGAGCAAAACACTGGCACCTTCCTGTTGTGTCTGGTTGCCATCAGATCCACTACTGGCACCCCCCACATCTGGGTGAGAAGGTGAAACACTTCTGGATGAAGCGCCCATTCTCCGCTGTCGACTGTGTGACGACTGAGAAAGTCTGCCATGACATTGTCTACGCCTGGAATTTGAACCGCTGAGATGACGGGCACATGATCTTCTGCCCAAGACAAAATGGCCTTGACCTCTAACCAGGCGGTGAGGCGTTTCGTGCCTCCTTGTCTGTTGATGTAGGCCACTGCTGTGGCGTTGTCGGACTCCACTCTGACTGGACAACCTTCCAGCTGAGATTCCCAGTGCCTCAGGGCAAGAAGTATGGCACGAAGTTCCAGAACATTGATGGAGAGAAGAGATTCTTCCAGACCCCATTTCCCCTGAGCACTGAAACGACCCAACACTGCCCCCCAACCCCGGAGGCTGGCATCCGTCGTGACTGTGGTCCAATAGGGAACTCGAAAGGATCTCCCTTTCAGGAGATGAGACAGGTCCAACCACCACTCCAGGCTCAGCTCTACATGAGGGGGCAACGATACAGAGAGATGCTGGTGATCTGGATGAGATCTGCAAGTCTGAATCACAAACCTCTGAAGTTCCCTGGTGTGTGCCATGGCAAAAGGCACCGCCTCTATCTTGGAAATGAACTTCCCCACCAGAGAAGACAACCTTGGTACTGGAACCCTGTCCATTTCCAGGATCCTGGCCACCCTGACAGCAATCTGATGAGCCACTTCCTCCGGCAAAAACACCATGCACTGCTGAGTGTCGAACAGGAGACCCAGGAAGAGGAGCCGTTGGGATGGGACCAAGTCTGACTTGTCCAGATTCACAATCCAGCCATGGCGATTGAGTGTCTGTATGCACAACTGCAGCTGCTGGTGAAGGATCTCTGCAGATGATGCTTTCAGGAGCAGATCGTCCATGTAAGGAGTCACCCTGACTCCATCTCGATGAAGCACAGCAATCAAAGCTCCCAATACCCTCTGAAAGACCTGAGGAGCTGAAGTCAGACCAAAGGGAAGAGCTGAAAACTGAAAGTGGCCTTTGTGACAGGCAAATCTGAGATACCATCTGCTCTCTGGATGAATAGGGATGTGAAGGTATGCATCCTGAAAGTCCAGGGAGGCAAGGAACTCCCCTGGAGACATTGCTGCAATCACTGAACGCAGAGCTTCCTGACGAAAGTGGGAACTCACAACAAAGGAAATGAGATCCTTGAGATCCAATATAGGACGAGCACCTCTGTCTTTTTTGGCCACAACGAACAGGTTGGAATAGAATCCTGAACCTGTGTCTTCTGGTGGAACCAATTCCAGGACCTCTTTGTCCAAAAGATCCTGAATAGCGTCATCAAACAGACGTCTTTTTGTAGGTTCCTGAGAAGGACGAGTAAAATGGAACCGAAAAGGAGGAAGGGAAGAGAAAGGGATCCTGTATCCCTCTGATACCACCTGAACAACCCAAGGGTCCGCCACAGACTCCTTCCAAACCCGGCGAAAGATGTGGAGACGTCCACCTACAGCCGGATGCGGACCCGGGTTCGGCGAGTCATGCCGAAGCAGTCTTGGAGGTCTTGGCCTTAGGGGCAACTTTGGGCTTCCAGGACTGTTTGGGCTTGGAGGAGGAGCGCGTGGAAGACGGACCTGTTTGGGGCGTTGAGCGTGTCTCAGTTTGGAAAGAACGAAAGGACCGATTGCGTTTGGCTGGAAACTTCTTCTTGAACACTGATGGCAGAAGAGTACTTTTGCCACCAGTGGCCTCACTACTCATCTCCTTAAGTTCAGATCCAAACAGTAAGGACCCCTGAAATGGCAAAGAAAGCAAGGCTTTCTTAGATGCAGTGTCAGCAGACCAAATCTTCAACCAAAGAGCACGTCTAGCTACTATGGATGAAGTAGAGGCCCTCGCCATCATGCGCACAGCATCAAAAGCAGCATCAGCGACATAATTTTGAGCTTCTAACATATTAGCAAGAAGCTGCAACTGCTCAGACACCGGAGCATCCTGGCGAACCGCCTCAGCCAATTGCTCAGTCCAGGCCGCAATGGCCCTGTTAACCCACGCCACTGCAAAGGTTGGACGCATGGCAGTGCCAACAGAGGCAAAAATGGATTTAAGGCAAATCTCTAACTTTTTGTCCGTCCAATCTTGCAGGGCCGAAGCATCAGACACAGCTAAGGCAGTAGATTTGGATAACCTAGAAATAGGAGCATCCACTTTAGGAGGATGAAACCATTTTGCCAGTTCAGTCTCAGGAAAAGGATAAAGTTTAGCAAACTTCTTGGACACAGAAGAGGACTTTTCAGGGTTCTTCCATGCGTCTGAGACTAAACGGGCAAGGGTAGGGTTAGTAGGAAAACAAACCACAGCCTTCGATGGTTTTTGGAAAACATCAGTAGGATCAGGAGTAGATTCCTGAGTCAAAGGAAGGTTGAGCGTAGTAAGTACAGCTCTGATCAAACCCTCAGCCGAAACTTCAGGGTCACATTCATAAGGGTCACCAATGGACCTATTAGACTCAATAACAGTGCCTTCCTCAGCATCAGAATCTTGCAAAAGTTCTTCTTCAGAAGAATCAGACACATCAGGAGCCCCCTGTGGCTTAGGCAGGGAGGTCCTGATTGAGGAGGGGGTCTGCCAGACCTGCAGAGCCCCCTGAACCTGAGAGGGAAAGAGTTGAAGAGTGGATCTGAGATCCCTAGTGGCAGCTTTAAACTCTTTTACCCAAGTTGGCTCAATAGCATGGCTGGGAAGCCCAGGGTCGCTATCCTGACTTTCTGCACATTTTGGGCATAAATGACCTGAAGTGACAAGAGGAGCAAAACGCAATGGGGGAAATGGTCACCCCAGCCTCTTTGGTCTTGGGTCTAGCCCCTGACTCCAGTGGAGTAGACATGCTCACAGCGTCAGATATACACCACCTAATAAAACCACCCAGTAAAAGTGTTAAAGATTAAAGTTTCACCCCAGAAATGCCTAAAATCGGACTTATCTGGCCAGCGAAGGGTTAATCTGCTGAGAGGAGAGAAGGCTCGGTCCCTGCATAGTATACTCGCTGAGAAAAACACCACAAAATGGCTGCCGCGACGGGAGCCAATCAGAAAACGAGCGCGAAGCGGGCGCTCATGGGAAACGTAGTTTTCCTCAGAAGTACCCCTAAACAGTGCCCGAAGCCCCCCCAAACCCCCAACACACTGAATCTAGTCACCGGATGATAGAGCAGGGGAAGACCAACAAAATGAGCCCTCTCTGAAGTTGCTGTGACAAGCGGTTCCAGAGAAACGTCCCAAACTGTGAAATCCCATAGAGAGTAAAGGAGCAATGGCGTCTATGCGGGAAAAAGCGCGCTTAAAGGCGCGGAACACTAAATTTTAATAAAGTATACTAAAAGTAAAAAGTACACCCAAACACACTTTTGACAATGTAAAACATAAGAGAATAAGGGCCCAATGCTCCAAAACCCAGGGAATACCACAAACATTGCATAATTACAAGCAATATAAATAAAAACACCCTATGAGTGCTGGAGTGCAGAAAGCAAACTCCCAAATACAAGCCCAGAGAAGGGACACTGTGGGGACAAGTGGACCTTCAGCACTCAAAGGGTGGCTCACCTTTCTGCAGGACTTCTGTCTTCAGGTAACCATGTTAAAAGGAGATTAACCAGAGGAAAATCCCCCAGCAGGGAAGCTGCTTGACTCAAGCTGTTCCCTCTTCAGGGCATAAGGTCCACCAGAAAATCCCTGGAAGCTGCACTAGCCACTTTGGAGAGGGCAATTAACAGCCATGGTCACCCGCCTAATGGTGGTATTCCATATTTGAAAGAAAACAAAAAAAAACTAAAGTTGAATGAGAGATGTTCTCCACCTGGTGTGCACAGCACAGAGGAACAAATCAATCTAGCTTGGCTCTGGCCTGAAGGCAGCTTAAGAAGGAGGGGAGGCTCCACCCCCTGCATACATTTGAATGAATGTTCCTGCCTATTAAAGGGGCGGATCGCCTCCTGGTGTACCAGTGACCTGTATTGGACGACAGTAAAAGAGGGATTTGGGTCTTAAAGAGGGACACCTGGGAGGTGTGGAGTTATGCACTGCAGGGGTGAAACCCCTATAATACATTATTCTATTTCCAGAGGGAGATGCTCATACACACAGGCACATGAATATACTAACTCACATTCTCACATATGCACTTGTGCACGCACACACACATTAACCCTTTGAGGAGCAGAGGTATGCACACTGTATTGTGAAGCACTGGGTTACACACTCCTCTGGTCTTCAAAAGCTGAAAACAAATATTCACCTGCACAACATAAATTAGTCAGATCTGTAGGAGATCTCCCTATAATTTGGAAATGTCTCTGCAAACCCACTTCAGGTTCTCTGATCATTGCTTAAGTCTCTTTTATCCAATATGACAGTTCTGCAGTGCATACCTCCCAACATTTCACATAGCTAAAGGAGGACACTGTTGTCTTAGGGGGTGCTGCTGGGGATGTGGCTGGTGGACAGGGCATTGCCAAGAATTTGTGTTTTTTTCATATTGACACGTCTTTGTGTATCTGAATAAGTGATTTAGTGCAAGACCAAAGAATTTTATTTACACAGACTAAATTTATATACACGAATACTGACAGTTAAACAAACAATAAAGTTCACCTTTGTGCTGCACCCCTGAAGGAATTAACTGGATGGAAGGCATGACAGGGCCAGGAGTAGCTATCTGCTGTTGGTTGGGTTGTCTTACCTAGGCAGCATGGAGACCAGGAAATGGAGAGAAGACTGTGGGACTTCCTCTTTTTGTGCACATTGGCGGGCTGGAGGGGTTGTTTTGGGGCTCCTTCTCTCTCAGTGGGTCAATAGCTGTCCCCTCACTGCCCGCTTATTACCTTGCTGGCACCTTCACTGTTGATTCCTCCTTATGCTTGCTTCCTATGTCAGAGCTGGAGACTCATTGCCCACATTAGGGCGGAAGAGACACCGGAGTGAGGAGTGGCTCAGCTTGCAGTTTGGGTCCTGGATGGTCACAGGTGCTCTCTGGGGCTAGTTCAGCCAGCACTGCTACCTCCATTATTTCTCCTTCTTTGGAAGTGGCCCCTCTGGCTTTTGTAGCTGCTCCTGGCCCTTCTAGAAACATGCTAGGTACTCCTTCCCTCCAGAGCATTTGAGTCCTTCCCCTACCAAAAGATCCACCAGCAGGCTCAAAACAAACCTTGCCCAGCTCTTAAGAGAAGTTCCATCCAGAGGGGGAAGTCTGAATCTGCGGCTACTAAAGCCAGAGTTCAGTAAATACAAAGAAAGAGGGGAAACAATGTTCCTGGGGTGCAGAGAGGCAGTCTTGGAGGATTTCCTGGTGTTTCCTTGGTATCCTCTATTCTAAGGATGGCTGTCCCCTCTACTGGGGGGGGGGGGTAGTGGTTGGTGCTGGAGTTGCTTTACTGACCTCCAGTTCAGAGGTCTGTAGTGTTGGGAGCTCCTGAGCATCTGCAGCCCTGTTATTGCCAGAAGGGGAGGAGGAGCAACCGCAGTAGCATTGTAAACGGAGTTTGCTGTAACACTACAGCATAGAAATCCAGCTTCAAAGGGGAGCATGAACGCGCTCCCTGGGACAGCTGGGAAGTCATTCGGGACATACGGTCCTGCAGAACGCAGAAATGCCCGATTTTGCAGGGCTAATATCTCCACTTATAGGCAATTTAATAAAAAATAATAATAATAAAAATAAAAAAAATACACCCAGCCCTAATGTTGGGTTAAATATTAAAACAAAGTAGATAGAAAAGTAAGGGATAGACATGCTATCCCCAGGAGAGACCAGTTCAATACTGTAACCTAATGAGACAACTAAATACCTTCAAATAACTACACAAAACACTCATTAAAATATTTTATCTTTATTCAATGTATATATATATAAAAAAAAAATAAAGTTTTATGAGTCCTAAACCTATTACTGATTAGGGATTATAAAAAATTCCCATACTGGTGAATTAGCAAAGAGATTCTCAAGTTACATCTAAATAGCGTTAACGGAAAGAAACTTCTCTCTTATTCACCGAGAGTAAAGCTAATAGCAATGTGTGTGTTTTACTTGCCATCCCAAATAGGATCACGAAAGTTCTAATCAGTAATAGGTTTAGGATTCATAAAATTGTAAAAATGTTTTATATATATTGAATAAAGATAAAATATTTTAATGAGTGTTATGTGTAGTTATTTGAAGGTATTTAGTTGTCTCATTAGGTTACAGTATTCAGCTGGTCTCTCCCTGGGGATAGCATGTCCATCCCTTGCTTTTCTACCTTCTTTATTTTCTATATATAGGATACTTTATTTTGAGACCTGCGATATACAAAATAATTAAAGGGATCTGGACGCAAGTTAAATATTAAAACCCAATGTAAAACTCTCATTTTAGGTGATAGTTCCACTTTAATCTTGACAAGAGAGGGAGGAATGAGGAGGATGAGGATAGGAAATGCTTTTGGTTGATCCTGGGGACCTTCAGGATTTGACTGAATTCTGAATTCTCCATATTGGCCAGTGTTATCAGGGGGAAAAAAACAGTGTCGGACCTCTCAGTGCCGTTTTGCTATTTGGACTCTATAGGGGACGTTTACAGGTTTTATGGTGGAGTTGAATGGCTCAAGCATGACAAGCAATTTCCCCAGCGCATGGCAGTTCACTCTTCCTTGGGACCATAAAAGATATCTTATGGTTCAAGCTCATGAGCTTTAACAGGGCTTTAAGTCAGACATTGAGTGGGTCTTCGTTGAGTGCCTTTCCACAGTCCACCTGCATTAAGGACCACTCTGGCTCATAAAAAGGGATGTTATTGGCTGTTTAATGATCAATAAAAGTGGGGGGTCCTCGTGCAGTTTCAAACATGAATGTTCGTGGCATGTAGGAGGCCACCCTTGTACAAAAGTTTCAAGGATGTACACGAAACATACCGGAAAAGCTACGGTGAATAAATCACAAAAAGAATACCCATAAAATGAGGCACACATCTAAACCAAAAAGAATAATTTTTATTTGAGGTGCTAAAAATAGTTGCAAAGATAATTAAATAATACTCCTAAGATAAAACCAATGAAAAAGGGAAAAGAACCCTAAACAGGGACCCAACAGGATAACCCACATAAATAAAGAAATACATGCTGAGCCAATGTGTAAGAGAACTCCATAAATATGGAGATAATACACATCAGTTAAACATGGTATATAAATGCAGTCATGTTAAACTCACATCACATAGAGTGGTGACTAAGTGGTTTGTATTCCAAATGTTTCAAGGAGGCCAGGTAAGGGGCTGGAATGGCAATGAGTTGGTGAATGTGGAAACTGTGCTTCCATGGCTGCAGCAATATCACAAAAGCGAACACGCCTTGTTATTGGGAGAAGGTTTCATATTTGGTTTTCAGATCCCATTTAACCAGGGCCTGGGGTTCCTGAGGCAAAAAAAAAACAAAACTTAAGTCTGTCCGGGGTCATCATGAGGTGGATAGGAAAAAACTTGGGAAAGGTTAGCCTGGGTTGCATGGCGTGCCCTTTCCCAGACTCTCCTTGTGCTAATCTTTGCGTCTCACCATTTGGGGCTGTTCCAAAAAAGTAACCAGGCAAGTTCTACCTGATTCACCATCTTTCCTATCTGAAAGGGAAGGGGAGGGGGTTAGTGAGTGAGGATATAGGTGAGGTGCTGACTCCAGTTTGCTATACCTGCTTTGGCTAGGCCGTGCGGTTGGCCAGGACTTCTGGTCCTGGGGCTCCGATTGCCAAGACATCAAATCCACCTTTCACCTCTTGCCAGTTCATCCGGGGTCTTTGCATTCGTTTGGGTTGCCACTTCCAGGTAGATACTATGTAGATAGAACAACACGTAGGTAAACATCTATCTCATGTTCCTACTTCAAGGCTTTTAGTACATTTCTTGCACAGATACAGGGATGTCATTGTTCATTCATGAGAAATTCCTTTGTGTGGCCCAGCAGTCTTTACGGCTTGCTGTGCTTCTGGAGGTGGTTAAGCAGATTGCTCAGACTTTTGGGTCCCTTGGCCCCTGACAAGATGGTGAGTCCAGCCCCTGTTATTGTCTTTTTGGGAATCAAAATAGATTACATAGAAATGGTTTGCAGGTTACCTCTGGATAAATTCCTGGAACTTTGGTCCTCGGCGCAGGCAATAATTCCTATGAAATATGTTACGCTTCAGCAACTACAATCTTTGCTTGGCAAATTGAATTTCGCCTTCAGGATTTTGCAGATGGGTAGGGTGTTCCGTTGGTGTCGGTCTTTGGTGATGTCAGGGGTTTGGGCATTGCATAATTTCATTTACCTGTCTTAGGACTCAGGAGCTAAGGGCAGATTTGTTAGTGTGGAACTCTTTCCTCAGGTATCATATTGGGAATCACTGTGGCAGGAGATAGTACAAATCAAATAAGAACTCCCTCTTTACTGATGCAGTGGCGCTTTGGGCTTCAGAGGTTTTCTGGACATCCATATGTCTGTGTTTACTGGGCTGCCAAGAGAGCGACTGTGCACCCCTACAGTAGACAGCTGAATTACCCAAGAGATCAAGTGGTTAGGAATTTCTGACCTGTACTTGGAGGGTGCGCTTCCAGAAGCGTTGGCACTAGCTTGGGTGACGCAGCCTCCACATATCCTGGTAATACATGCTGGGGATAATGATTTGGGAGTCTATGCTTTTCATTACCTAATTAAAAGACATGGAGAATGATGTCTTGTGAAATTTGAGTATATTAATTGGTTGGAGATTATCCAAGGTGAAAAAGCCATTTCTCATTTTGTGTGATCTGGTGTCAGGCACACTGATGTTGAAAGGCATAGGGCTTTGTTTCGGTCCAGTGGGGTAATGGACATTGGTCTGGATTTGTTCAGTCTAGCCTTTTAGTGCTGCCTAGTGAGAGCATTTGCGATTGAGGTGTCAATCTTGCATACTGTGGCACGGGTCCTTGGCAATTTAAAATGATGGATGGTCATACCTACATTTCATTAATGACACAGAGTCTCTGGGGAGAAGAAGATCGGCATTGTCCAGGGGTACTCACTGTGCCAGATAACTGAGTCGACTAGTGGGGTACCAGGCAGTGTTATGGTGACAATGGGTGGTATAACTACAAAATGGCAGTGAAAATTGGAGAAGGTACCAAGGATCCTCTAATGAGTTGCTGATTTTGTACGATAATTGTACTGTGTCTTACTGTTTCTCTGTTGCATAACCTGTTAACTTAATAAATGTTGTGGCCTTTTTTTCTCCATGTCACAAATTTTGGGTCATGGTGGGTGCTAGATGGTAAGGTGGGCTTTTGAGGGTTTGGTTGGTTAGCATATTGATGCTGCTACGGTCATGTGAGTTTTATCGCTGTGTAGCAATGTGATGCACTAATATATAAACCACATAGCCTGATTTCCTTAAAAGTGACACTAGGGTGGGAAAGAGGGACACAGGGATTTGGCTCCAAAAAAGGGACTGTCCCAACTAAAAAGGAACACTTGAGAGGTATATGTAGTGTGCTTTGGGCGGAAAAATGTACACCAGAGGGAAGTGCTATGAGATCGACATGGCATCCACTGCCAGAGCTAGAGGGTCCCTCCAGCGGGAGCAGAACGGAACCTTCCGATTGTGCCTTGTTGCCATCAGATTGATGCAAGGAAGTCCCTTCTTCTGAACAATGAGGTTGAACACTTCTTGATTCAGTTCCCACTCTCCACTGTCCACTGTGTATCGACTTAGGAAGTCTGCCAGCACATTGTCTACACCTAGAATATAAACTGCGGATGTGGCAGGAACATGTTCCTTTACCCACGGTAAAATAGCCTTGACCTCCAACCAAGCGGCGAGACTTCTTGTGCTGCCTTGCTTTCTGATGTAGGCCACCGCTATGGCATTGTTGGACTGAACTGACTGGGTAATCCTCCAGATGATGGGTCCAATGGCAAAAAGCATGAAATATCGCCTGAAACTGCAAGACATTGATGGGGAGGAGAGATTCCTCCAGAGACCCCTGACCCTGAGCATTGCTGTGACCCAAGACCACTCCCCAGCCGGAGAGGCTGGCATCCATCGTGACAGTAGTCCAGAAGGAGACTAGAAAGGGCTTGCCCTTCATTAGATTGGAGAGGTGGAGCCCACTGAAGGAGATACCAAGCCTCCTTTCCAGTTAATTCACTTCAGGTTCCACTTGGCAACTGATTGTGAGAGACCGTTGTCCAATTGGACCCTCACCGGTGTCCCGGTCAAGACATGGGTATCACGGTGCCCGTGATCCCTTACTGTCACTCTCGGTTGTGGGCGCTCCCATTGGCTGAGCCTGTTTGACCCACCCATTGTGGCCTTTTTATGCCGGGCCTTTGGCACCTGTTAGGTGCCCTTTCGTGGTGTTCCTGAGCCAGTGTTGCTGTTGCTGTATTCCAGTGTTCCTGATTCCTGTGTACTGATTTGGCCTGTTTGACGAGCTCCTAGTTTCCTGCTCCATGATCTGACCCAGCTTGGCTGACGTTCCTGCTCGTGACCTGGTCTGGCTTGTCTGAGAAACCTGCTCCGTGATCTGACCCGGTCTGGCTGACTTCCTGCTCCGTGACCTGAACCGGCTTGCTACTGACCCTGCCACCTTTCCTGTTTCCTGCTGTTTGTGGTCACCGAGGCGACATTCTGACTTCCGCTGTGCTTGTGGCAGGGCTGATCGTGATTGCCTCCATTAACACTTGCAGAGCCGTGCCTCCGTTTGCTGAGTCTCCATTAATACTTGCAGAGCTGTGTCTGATTGCTGAGCCTCCGTTTACACTTGCAGAGTCGTTGCCTCTGTTTGCTGAACCTCCGTTTGTACTTGCAGAGCCGTGTGTCCGTTCCCTGAGCCTCCATTAATACTTGCAGAGCTGTTGCTGATCTTCCGCTACACTTGCTGAGCCGGTTACATTTCAGAGCCTTGTATAGGCGGCGGCTCATCTGGTCTATCTCGCAGTGTAGTCGGTCTCAGTTACCGCGCCCGTAGGAGGCGCTATTGGCTCTAGCTCGTGCAGTGTTAGCTCTCCGTTACTACGCCCGTGGGGGCTATTGGCTCAAGCTCTGGCAGTGAGGTGATCTCCGTTGCTACGCCCGTGGGGGCTATTGGCTCTAGCTCTACTCTGCAATGTTCTGGCCTCAGTTCCTGCTCAGCCTAAGCAGCTATCTCTGTTCAATAGACTGACGGTGTTATTTCATCTAGCCCCACTTGCTGCTTCATCACCACCTTGGGCGTGTCAAACACCACAACAGAGACTGATTGATTTACATGTACTTAACCATTGAGTACTCTTATGTTTCTATGCCTGTACGGTGACAGTATATGTATATCATTGCATCTGTATACTGGGCCTGAGAAGGCATCTGTAAGCCACTATCTCTCCATTATTCTGTATTGCCTAAAGAGGGCGGTCTTTCTCGTTTTGTTTTAATAAAACTGTTTTATTCTAACCTGCTGGTCTGAGTGTCCTGAAAAACTGTTACAATGGGACCAGCGGTAAAGAGCTAAAGAAATGTTGATTGGAAGAAGACTGAGAAGTGACCCTCAGTCACTTGTCAGCTTGGCATCTGTGGTGCCACTACCCATTCCAGGATGACAAATGAACTCTCCATTGTTATATGGGGATGTTGGAGCCACCAGTGAAGATCCTTTTTCATCCATGACGACAGGGACATAAGATAAGGCAGATGAGAGATTTGTATTGACCATCTCCTGAGAATGTTCAATTGCAACTCTCATGCCTTGACCAGACAGCCAATTACTCTCAGTTATTGCCTCACTGTCGACAAAGGCCAGAAAATTGCTTCAGTCGCCTGTAGGGTCAGAGACTGGATCTTGTCCTCTGGCAGAAATACCCTCCCTTGGAAGGTATTGAAACTCATGCCTAAAAAACACACGACCTGGGATGGCACCAGAGAAGACTTCCTGAGACTGAGTACACAGCCTTGTTGCTCCAGAATGTGGACATAGTCTTGAATCTGTGAACATAGAACAACCTCAAGAAGAAGCCTTGAATAAAAGGTTGCCTAGGTAAGGATTCGAGGATACTCCTTGAGCGTGGATGTGAGCAGGCAAAGTGTACATGACATTTGTAAAGATCCTTGGAGCCGACGTTAGACCAAAGGGAAGGGTGGTGAAATGGTAGTGACTGCTCTCAAAGGCAAAGCATAGAAAATATTGATGGTCCATGTGATGGATACCCATACCTGGAAAGAGTAGCTCCGCCAAAACTGTGCTTCCTTAACCCAGGACAACACTCAGGTAACTTCCATCCAGGAACCAGGATCATAGTGCCATTCATCCAGTCACTTAGGCAAGACTCACTGTAGGGTGAACACACTCTGATACAGCAAGCTTTACCCCACGCATCAGACAACCCCAGTGTCTTGGTGTTAGAACAACTGACTTTATTTCAAGACATCATGGACATTTTATACAGTTCTTGGGGACAAAATAGACAATGGGAATACACATACTGTGTGATGAACCTATGGGTGGGGTAACACAGGAGAGGTTTTATACATAACTTGAGGACAATAGTACAATGGGAAGCCCCCTGAGGCCCCCAACACACACAAAACGTTAACCGGATAGTAGAGCAAGGGCAGACAAACAAAATGAGCCATCTCTGAAGTCGCTACGTTGAGCGATTGCAGAGATATGTCCCAAACTGTACAGTCCCATAGGAGGTGACTAGAGCATGGCGTCTATGTGGTAAAGCGGAACTCAGATTTACAAACTTTTGTAGTGATGTGACAAAGGTTGTAAAAACAGCCCAAAACACATTAAAGACTAATTAAACACTGTCTCCTAAATGGAAAAGTGCCAAAACACCCAAGAAGGATGCCGTCCAGCAGCCAAAGGGTTAAATTTACCACAGAACCACTGCTCCAAGCCCCCAAAAGACCTACAGATAAACACAATGAGTGCAGGAGTATGTATTAGGAACTCCAAAGGAGACCTCTGTGCAGAGAGGAACGTGGGACAAGTGGACCTCAGCACTCAAAGGGTTGCTTACCTTTTCAGCAGTCTTTTGTCTTCAGATTACCATGTATAAAGAAGAAGCCTCAGTGGGCAACTCCTAGGGAAAGAACTTAAGTCAAGATTTTCCCCCAGGGCTCTAGGTCCACCATAGCACCTGGAAACTGAGCTATCCACTAGGGAATTGTCAGTAGTGGTAATTCACCTAATGGTGGCATTACATATATGACAGAAAACAAAAAATAAAAATAAAACTATTGCAGAACTATTCTCTTGCCTGTATTTTCACAAAGGAACAAATCTTTCTGGACAGGGGGGCTAACTGAAGCTAAGGAAGGGGAGGTAGGCTCCATCCAGCATTCTCTTCAAGAATTGTTCCTACCTACTTAAAGGGGCAGTCGCCTACCCAAAGTTACCAGTAACCTACATTGGAAGACAGAGAAATGTTTTCCCGAAAGGGAAGGGACAGCAAAGACTTTTTGAAAGATTGGCCTGCCAACCAAACCTTGAGTAACAAAGTGTGATGCATGGTTACAGAGAAGGCCGCCTCTGTAAGATACGCATTGGCCTCCAAAATATTGGCCAGCATAACAAATATTTCTTCTTTGGGAACATCACCAAGAATGGCATCTGAAAGATGTCCACCTCCAGACAGCCATAGCTCTAGTGATCCAAGCGGTAGCAAAAAATGGGTTGCAGGCCTGCATAGAGACTTAGCCTGAATAGTCCCATGGAAGCTGAGTATAGCATGAGGAAAAGTCTGCTAAA
Organism: Rhinophrynus dorsalis; assembly: GCA_037306005.1. Taxonomy (NCBI): domain Eukaryota; kingdom Metazoa; phylum Chordata; class Amphibia; order Anura; family Rhinophrynidae; genus Rhinophrynus; species Rhinophrynus dorsalis. Next base: position 160,760,155 of record CM074726.1, on the reverse strand, counting down.
GGGATTAAGGGTACCCCAGAATTCATAGGATTGGATTTTCCCCATGTGTCCTTTGGGATATGATATGATCAGAAAAAAAAATAAAAAAAAAAACACAAAGTAGGACACAAGTAGTCCAAAGTAGTTGTAAAGTGTGCCAAAAACAGGATTTTAGTCTTATCTGTTAAATCCTTTTCTCTTAGTCCATATAGGTTACTGGTAACTTTGGGTAGGCCATCAGCCCCTTTAAATAGGCAGGAACAATTCTGAGAAGTGACTGCTGGGTGGAGCCTACCTCCTCTCCTTAGCTTGCAGCTAGCCAATCCCCAACCAGTAAGATTTGCAGACTAACTATTGACTAGGTAGTAAGAAGGTAAAGGAAGACTCCAGTGAGCATGAACCCGAAAGGACCCCCACTTTCTGCCACAGGAGAGCTAAGCATGGTCCCTTGACAGGGTGGGAGATCAGTAACCTGTATGGACTAAGAGAAAAGGATTTAACAGGTAAAACTAAAATCCTCTTTTCTCTGTTGTCCAATACAGGTTACTGGTAACTTTGGGATGTCCAACCATTGAGTTCTCCAGGGTGGGAAGAAAGGCAAGGACCAGGCGCTGGCCCCCAAAGTCACCAGAGCACCAATGAACCTACAGATCATGAAAAGCTCAACAATTAACTGCAAAGTGTCAACGGACACAGAACAGGGTTAAAACAAACCCCAGAAACTGTTACACAGCACATTGAACTAGAACCAACAGGGTTCAAAAGTGAAAGAACTGAGAGACTAAAGAGATCCTAGACAGGCAAGGCTGTCTCCAGGATCTTCCTCCCAAAAGTGGCAGCCAATGCCAGAACATCCACACGATCGTGTTTAGAAAAAGTATGCACAGACAACCAAGTGGCCGCCTTGCACAACTATTCAGCTGAGACCTGGTTCTTGTAGGCCCAAAAAGCACCAATAGACCTTGCAGAATGAGCCATAACCCTGAAGGGAACAGGCTTCTTCAGAAGTTCGTAAGCCTTTACTTACGAATAGTGGACTTGATCCAAGAAGCAATGGTTACCTTGGAAGAAGGCTTCCCTGCCCTAGGACCCTCAGAAATGACAAAAAGTGTCAGACTGCTGCAAGGACTCAGTGTGATGCACATAGAACTTGAGACAATGAACATCCAACAGATGAAGATCCTTCTCTTTGTCAGAAGTAGGGTTAGGGCAGAAGGAAGGAACCACGATCTCCTGATTAATGTGGAACTCAGACACCACCTTCAGGAGAAACTCTTGTGAGGTGCGAAGCATCACCTTGTGAAAGACCAGAAAGGGTGGTCTACAAGACAGGGCATGCAGCTCCACAACACGGCGAACAGAAACTATCACCAGGAGAAAGGCCATCTTCCACGTCAGCATACGAAGAGGAATGGTAGACAGACTCAAAAAGGAGAACATTGAAGTACTCCTAAAACCAAGTTAAGGTCCCACTGAGGAGCAGCGGACTTAAACACCAGACGGGTATGAGCAACATCCTGGAAGAAAAATCTTGACATCAGGAATGATAGCAAGACGCCTCTGAAAGAAGAAGACAGAGAGCGAAGAAGTCTGAAACTTAAGAGAACTCAGACTGAGACCCGTATCCACACCATCCTGGAGGAAGGAAAGAACTGTAGGACAGTCAAAATCCTGAGACAGGCCTTTGTCAGCACACCAAGATAGAAAGGTAGACCAAACACGATGGTAGGCCTTAGAGGAAACAGGCATACGGGTACTAAGCATAGTAGCCACCACACCAGAAGAAATCCTCTCTTCTTCAAAATTGAGGATTCAATCTCCATGCCGTCAAAGCCAGACGATGAATGTCTTCCTTCCAGAAGTAACCCTGTAGAAGAAGATCCTGACGGGAAGGAAGTCGAAGAGGTTCTGCCACTGAGAGGTCCAGAAGCCCCGGAAGCCAAGCCTGTCGAGGCCAGTACAGAGCAATCAGAATGACCAGGCAGTGCTCCAGTCTCCTTTTCCGTAGCACCCTGTTCAACAGGGAAGTGGGAGGAAATATGTATGCCAGATAAAATGTCCACAGGATTGACAAGGCATCCAGAACCAGGGGATCCGCCCAGTGAGAGCAGAATGTTGGAACCTGCCTGTTGTGCCTGGTTGCCATCAGGGCGATGCATGGAAGACCCCACTGCTGGAGGATTAGGTTAAACACCTCTGGATATAGTTCCCACTCTCCACTGTCCACCATGTGCCGACTGAGGAAGTCTGCCAAAACGTTGTCTAAGCCAGGAATATGAACTGTGAAAATGGCAGGAACATGCTCCTCTGCCCATGATAAAATAGCCTTGACTTTGAGCCAAGCTGCAAGACTTCTTGTGCTGCCTTGCTTGTTGATGTAGGCTACTGCTGTGGCGTTGTCCGACTGTACCCTGACCGGGCAATCCTCCGGTTGCAGTGTCCAGTGATGTAGGGCATGAAATATCGCTTGGAGCTTCAAGACATTGATGGGAAGGAGAGACTCCTCCTGGGACCACTAGCCCCGAACACTCAAGTGCCCCAGTGCTGCTCCCCATCCGGAGAGGCTGGCATCCGTCGTGACTGTTGTCCAGAAGGGCACCAGGAAGGGTCTGCCTTTCAGGAGATTGGTCAGGTTGAGCCACCACGAGAGGCTCTGCTCCACTTGAAGAGGGAGAGATAGGGATCTTTCCAGGAGATCTGGTGGACCCCTGCATGCCAGGATTAGAAACCTCTGAAGTTCCCTGGTATGAGCCATGGCGTACGGGACTGCTTCTATGGTAAAAATGAACGTCCCCACCAAGGATGATAACTTCTTGGCTGGAACCAGATCCTGAGACAGGTTAGCCTGGACCATCAGTGCTATCTAACGAGCCACTTTATCCATGATAAATACTATCCCTCTGAGTGTCGAACAGGATGCCCAGAAAGACCATCCTCTGGGAAGGAACAAGGTCTGACTTGTCCAAATTGATGATCCACCCGTGATGGGAGACAGCATGAATGCAGTCCTGCACCTGCTGATGGAGTTCTGGAGAAGAGGCCTTCAGAAGGAGGTTATCCATATATGGAGTCACCCTGATGCTGTCCCGATGTAGGATTGAGATCAATGCTCCCAGGACTCTGAAGACTTGGGGAGCTGTGGTCAGGCCAAAAGGGGAGGGCAGAAAACTGTAAATGCCCTTGGTTGCAGACAAAGCGGAGATATTGCCGACTCTCTGGAATGGTGATGTGCAGATAGGCATCCTGGAAGGCCAGAAATTCCCCAGGGGATATGGCCGTTATCACTGTACGCCGTGACTCCTGGCGGTATTGGGACCGGACCACAAAGGAGTTGAGATCTTTCAGATCCAAAAAGGGATGACAGCCGCCATCCATCTTGGAAGCCACAAAGAGGCTGGAGCAGATTCCCAAGCCCCTCTCCTGAGGAGGAACTGGTTCCAGGACCGCCTTGTCCAGAAGGGCCTGAATAACTTCCTCAAAAAGGCAACGCTTTTTCGCTCCCAAGGAAGGATGAGAAGAAAAGGTCCTGGAAGGAAGGTGAAGGGAATCCTGTACCCTGTAGCTACAACCTGTAAAACCCACGGGTCCACCACAGAGGCCTCCCAAGCCGAAAGGTAGTGGCGTAAGCAGGGTGGGGACCCTAGTTCGGTGAGTCATGCAGAAGGAGGTTTGGAAGCCTTGAGCTTCTCAGAAGACTTAGGTCTCCATTGCTGCTTAGGCTTGGATGAGGAGTGTGGAGCCTGAGGAACTATCTGGGTCGCTTGGCACGAGTCTGCCTGAAAGGGACGAAAAAGCTGATTGTTTTTGACAGGAGCCTTCTTCCTCAGGACCACTGGCAGGTGAGTACTCTTCCCTCCAGTGGCCTTGTGGAGGAGATCCTTGAGCTCAGGTCCAAACAGGGAGGAGCACTGAAAAGGCAAAGCAGGAGAGCCTTCTTGGAGGCAGTGTCAGCAGAACAGATCTTGAGCCAAAGAGCACGTCTGGCTACCACAGACATGGTAGATGTCATGGCTACCATACGCACAGAGTCAAACAGGGCAGCAGAGGCATAATGCTGAGCCTCAGCAATGTTAGAGAGAAGCCGCAACATGTCAGCGGTAAAGGCCCCCCTGACGGACAGTTGAATTGAGCTGTTCAGTCCATACAGCCACAGCACTATTCACCCAAGCTGCGGCAAATGCAGGGTGGAGGGCAGAGCCAGCCAAGCTTCTTATCAGTCCAGTCTTTGATAGCAGAGGAGTCAGCCACAGGCAAGGCAATGGACTTAGAAAGGGGCATCCACTTTGGAGGGGGGGTGGACCCATTGCGTGAGGGCTGTTTCAGAGAACGGGTAAAGCTTAACAAACTTTCTAGAAATAGATGGTTTCCTGTCTGGAAACTTCCACTCCTCAGACACCAACCGGTCAAGGGTGGGGTTAGGTTGAACACAAGTGTGGTGCCTAACAGGCTCCTGAAATACATCAGACGGGTCAGAAGAAGCCTCCTGTACCAAGGGAATGTTCAGGGTGGTCAGCACAGCCATGATCAGGCCCTCAGTAGAGGGAATGGGGTCAGCCTCAAAGGGGTCCCCAAAAAACTGAGATGAAGGAACAGCTGAACAGTCATCAGAGTCCACCAATAATTCCTCCTCAGAGGATTCAGACACATCAGGCACACCCGGCGGTTTAGGCAGGGAGGATCTGATAGGGGCAGGGTCTTGCAACAAGTGGAAGACCCCCTGTAAAGTGGATGGAAGGTGTTGTAATGTGGACCGGGGGACCCTGGTAGTAGCCTTAAACTCTTCCATCCATACTGGCTCTAGTGCATGGCTGGAGGCCCCTGCATGTGATTCAGGGGCAGCAGCGCATGTTGGGCAAACATGACCTGAGTATTCTCTAGGTAATCCTTAGTGACATGAGGAGCAATGAGGGACACAGACGCCCCAGTGTCCTTAGATTTAGCCCCAAGGTCTGAGTAGACATTCACAGAGTCAAACGGTAAAAGTATCAAAACACCCACAAAACAGTGTTTATGATAAACAAGAAGAAGAGTCCAAGCCCTGCGTAGGATACTCGATCTGCGAATACACAAAAAGGCTGAGGCGGAAGCCAGATCAAACGAGCATGCGAAGCAAGCACTCATGGGAACTGTAGTTTTGCTAATGGCATACCCCAACAGTGCCCAAGGCCCCCAACATGCCCAGAATGTTGACCGGATGACAGCAAGGGCAAACCAACCAAATGAGCCATCTCTGACCTCACTACGTGGAACGGTTGCAGAGATATGTCCCAAACTGTAAACTCCCATAGAAGTGAATGGAGCAATGGCGTCTATCTGGTAAACGCGCACCTTAAAGGCGCGCAACACAAAGTTAACGAGATGAATACCAAAACGTAAAACCACTCAAAAGCCCACTATAATAAATCAGTAGACCCAATAAACACTGGTCCCAGTAGGGAAAGTGCCCAAAATCCCCCCAAAAAGTGCTAATCAGCAGCAAAAGGGTTAAGTTACCACAGAAACTTGCTCCAAACACCTCACAGACATACTCATGCACTCATTGGGTTTATCTGTATGTAACAGAACTCCAAATGAGACCCCTGTGTGGAGGGGAAGCATGGGACATGTGGACCTCAGCACTCAAAGGGTGCTCACCTTTTTCAGCAGGTCGTCTGTTTTCAGATTACCATATAAACAAGAAGCCTCAGTGGGCAACTGCTGGGAAAAGAACTTGCAGTCAAGATTTCCCCCCCAGGGCTTAGGTCCACAAAAGCACCAGGTAAACTGAGCTATCCACATTTGGGTGATGGGAATTGTCAGTGATGGTAATCCACCTAATGGTGGTATCCCATATCTAACAGAAAAATAATAAAAAAGCTAAAACTACAGCAGAACTGATCTCTTGCCTTGTATCTAGACCAAGGAACAAATCTTACTGGTTGGTGCCTGGCTAGCTGCAAGCTAAGGAGAGGAGGTAGGCTCCACCCAGCAGTCACTTCTCAGAACTGTTCCTCCTATTTTAAGGGGCTGATCGCCTACCCAAAGTTACCAGGAACCTGTACTGGACAACAGAGAAAACAAAGCTATCTGCTCTAAAAGGAGGAAAAAGACATGTATAAAAGTGCAAAAACAGCTCAAGTACAGAAAGTGTTTAAAAAAGCCCATACAAAGCATGTAGTCACCTTTAGATACACAGAAATAGGAATAGAATTGAGTACCTTACAGACAAGGACACCACACCCCACTGGGTGCCAAAGACTAGCAGGGGGTATATGATAAAGTCAGTCTTCACAGGAAAAGGTCCAGAAATACACCTGTGAACTGGTCAGTCTAACTCCAGGGAAGTCAGTCAATGGGAGCCTGCCTATGGGGAATTATACAGCCCAATATCCTAACACAAAACAACAGAAGTCCAACTATGAGAACAGTACCAACACACCCTATCTTGAGGACAGGCCACTTGGAACTGAGGAGTGGGGTACAACTGGAGCGAAGAGGGGTCCTCTGGGGTCTCTGTTCAGGGGATTTCCCTTTTTTTCCCCCCATCTCATTTCGGCTTTATCTTGACTTTGCTATACGCTGAAACTGGAAACAGCAGGCAGAGGTAAAGTGGAGGGAAGATGAGTCTCAGCCTCAGAGTCCCTGCCTTTTTGATTTCCCCTGCCCTCTGGAGGAGGGGAACTTTCTCCCATGGTTCCTGTGTTCCACATTGGATGTAAGAGACATAAGTTATATCAGATCTGACTCTGAAGTTCACTTAAGCTAGTGCTGTCTCTGCAAACCAATGCTGTCTAATCTGCCCATTTTCCAAGTCTATTAGATCTATCTGAATGTCTAGGGTGCTGTAATGATCACACAGAGCAAAGCATACTATGGGACTGCCATACTGGATCAAAGAGACCTAAGCAATGGTCAAAGAAGCTGGAGTGGGTTTGTAAAGGCACTGTCCAGACCTGACTATCTTACTTATTTAGTGCAGCTGAATATATATTTTCAATTTTTGAAGACCAGAGCAGTGTGCAGTCATTGTTTCACAATGCAGTGTGCATACCTTTGGTCCTGATAGGGTTAATGTGTGTCCACGTGTGTATATATATGTACTCTACATACGTGTGTCTGAGCACACAAGAGTGTGGGTGTGGATGTGTGTGTGTGTCCCTCTAGTAATGGTTGGAGTAACAGATTGCAGGGGCTCTGCCCTCACAATGCATTACTCCGCCCATTGCCAGGTTAGCCATTAGTCAGCACAGATCCAGAAACGGATCATGTGACTTCTATTTTCACAGAGAGCTAGCGATAGATATATGAAGATAACTTGTCACTGTAAAACGCAATATCCATAAGAATATCAACAAGAATTAGTGATCATTTACTGAATATAAATAATGGCTTTGAAAAACACAGTCTATCCAAACAGTCCAAACTTGCATAACTACAGAGGGAATGAAAGGTGCAGCCATAGAAACAGGAGAAGCAGACAGGAGGAGGATATAAATTACTGCAGGGCTGTACAAGTTCAGTTCTCAAGGACCATCTACAGGCCGGGATGTAAGGATTTCCTTGATTAACCCCTTAAGGACAGGCTGTCCAGGGACGTTCCCTTCCCTTAAGGACCGCTTTGATCCTTGCCGACGGGCCGGTACACGTGACCTGTTACGCGTACCGGCGCGCCGCTTTGAGGCCTAAGAGATTGCTCCAGTCTTAGAGCGGTCAATTTTACACCCTGTTTTTACTTACAGCGCTCCCGGTAGAGCACTGTAAGTAAAAAGTACGTGATGTGCTATGACCGTCACTGGTTCTTAAGGGTATAAGGACCGTGACGGTCATAGTACGTCACGTAGTCCTTAAGGGGTTAATCACGGGTGAGTCAGTCACAATTAATGATACACTGATTATCTCACCTGTGTATAATCAGGGAAATCCTTACATCCCGGCCTGTTGGTGGCGCTGGAGGACTGAACTGGGACAGCTCTGAATTACTGGAATTGAAGATAAGGGAAACATTCTATCTACTGGAATTAAACTCTAAAACCTACTGGGACACATTGACATCAATTTAGTTGCATTTATTAGATAAAACGTGATTGTTCTTTTAATAAATCCTGAGGTATGTTTTCCTTTTTGTAGAATCACATGGTTTATGGTGTGGGGACACGTTTTAGACCATTCCAATGAAGGGATTCCGTGTAAGTAACGAGATCTCGGCACTTCTCAAGCGCCTCCGTGTCGACCGACACGGATCTCCTGCTGACAGCTTTACAGCTGTTAGTAGGAGAAATCAAACTTTAAACGCCCGTATCGCTTAAAAGTAGCATTTTTAGTATGTGTGTGTCATAATTTGATATTAAATTGCGACATACTAGCTGTTTGGATCAGTATTATACTATGTAATAAGTCCTATTGGACAGGATAATCACATGTCTATCTGATCTCTTATGTCCCTGCGGGATTCCCTCCACTTCCTGGAAAACGGGTATCGCTTCCCACTCACTGGCCGGGAAGATGTCATTAGACAGAGGCCAATGTACTAAGGTAAAAGCAGGAGAATGGTAAAGTTAAACTGATACCTTTATTGGCTGAGTGGCTGTAGGATGCAAGCTTTCTAGACACTTTTGGTCTTCAGGCAAATGTAGAATGAAGGCTGAATACAAAATACATGACAGGTTATACACTCATGCAAATAGATTTTATATTTAAATTCTACTGGAATTGAAATTATCACCATTGTCAGTATAAACCATTCCCTAGGCCCCAGTACAGGTCTCATGATGACACATGATAAGGACACACTCTAAGAAAACTGATACATTCTCATAGGTCCAGCATGAACAAAACACATACCCCAGTGAGTCAACATTTTTGCAAAACCGATCACAGCATTACAGGTCTCAATGTGACTGAACTGATGGAAAATGTTAGAACACAAAGAGACAGAAAGAACTGGGAATATAAACTGAGTGTAGCACTCTGAACTGTGGCCTGACCCATGACAAGGAATGTATGTTACATTATCCCACACAATAAAAGATGATTTTAGTCTTACCTGTTAAATCCTTTTCTCTTAGTCCATATAGGTTACAGGTAAGTTTGGGAAGGCGACCACCCCTTTAAGTAAGCAGGAACAATTCTTGAAGAGAATGTGCAGGGTGGAGCCTTCCTCCTCTCCTTAGCTGCATCCAGCCAATTCCGTCCAGTAACATGAGACACTAACTACTGACTACAGTCGTGGCCAAAGGTTTTGAGAATGACACAAATATTTATTTACACAAAGTCTGCTGCCTCAGTTTAGAGGATGGCAATTTGCATATACTCCAGAATATTATGAAGAGTGATCAGATGAATTGCAATCAATTGCAAAGTCCCTCTTTGCCATGATATGAACTTAATCCCAAAAAACATTTCTGCTGCATTTCAGCCGTGTCCCAAAAGGACCAGCTGACATCATGTCAGTGATTCTCTCGTTAACACAGGTGAGAGTGTTGACGTGGAGAAGCCTGGAGATCACTCAGTTATGCTGATTGAGTTAGAATAACAGACTGGAAGCTTTAAAAGGATGGTGGTGCTTGAAATCATTGTTCTTCCTCTGTTAACCATGGTTACCTGCAAGGAAATCTATGCGGTCATCACTGCTTTGCACAAAAAGGGCTTCACAGGCAAGGATATTGCTACTAGTAAGATTGCACCTAAATCAACCATTTATCAGATCATTAAAAACTTCAAGGAGAGAGCTTCAATTGTTGTGAAGAATGCATCAGGGTTCCCAAGAAAGTCCAGCAAGCACCAGGACTGTCTCCTAAGGTTGATTCAGCTGCAGGATCGCGGTGCCACCAGTGCAGAGCATGCTCAGGAATGGCAGCAGGCAGGTGTGAGTGCGTCTGCACGCACAGTGAGACAGAGACTTTTGGAGGATGGCCTGGTGGCAAGAAGGGCAGCAAACAAGCAACTTATCTCCAGGAAAAACATCAGGGACAGACTGATGTTCTGCAAATGGTACAGAGACTGGACTGCTGAGGACAAGTCATTTTCTCTGATGAATCTCCTTTCCAATTGTTTGGGGCATCCAGAAAAAGGATTATCCGGAGAAGACAAGGTGAGCGCTACCATCAGTCCTGTGTCGTGCCAACAGTATAGCATCCTGAGGCCATTCATGTGTGGGGTTGCTTCTCAGCCAAGGGAGTGGGCTCACTCACAATTTTGTGCAAGTACACAGCCATGAATAAAGGAGGGTACCAAAACATCCTTCAAGAGCATCTTCTCCCAACCATCCATGAACAGTTTGGTGATGAACAATGCCTTTTCCAGCATGATGGAGCACCTTGCCATAAGGCAAAAGTGATAACTAAGTGGCTCGGGGAACAAAACATCAAAATTTTGGGTCCATGGCCAGGAAACTCCCCAGACCTTAATCCCACTGAGAGCTTGTGGTCAATCCTCAAGAGGTGGGTGGACAAAAAAAACCCACAAATTCTGGCAAACTCCAAGAATTGATTATGCAAGAATGGGCTGTCAGTCAGGATGTGGCCCAGAAGTTAATTGACAGCATGCCAGGGCAGATTGCAAAGGTCATGAAAAAGAAGGGTCAACACTGCAGAGATCAACTCTTTGCATAAACCTAATGTAATTGTCAAAAACCTTTGACACTTATGAAATGCTTGTAATGATACTTCAGTATACCATAGTAACATCTGACAATATCTAAGAACACTGAAGCAGCAAACTTTGTGAAGACCAATGCTTGTTTCATTCTCAAAACTTTTGGCCACGACTATAGGTAGTAAGAAGGGAAGATGACTTCTGTGAGCATGAACCAGAAAGGACTCCCACGTTCGGTCACAGGAGAACCAAGCATGGTCTTGACAGGGTGGGAGACCTGTAACCTATATGGACTAAGAGAAAATCGTCCAATATATTTTACAAGTAACTTTGGAATGTCCAAACATTGAGTTTCTCAGAGGTGGAAAGTAACGCAAGGACCAGGCGCAGGTCCCACAAAGTCACCCGAGCATATATGAACCATCAGATCATAACAGCCCCATAACAGGAAAGTTTCAACGGACACAAACTGGAGTAGAACACCCCAGGAACTGTAACACAGAACACAAACTAGAGCCAACTGGGCTCCAAAGTTAAGGATTACTAGAGACAAGGAAGATCCTAGACAGGCAAAACTGCCTCCAGGATCTTTCTACCAAAGCTGGCATCAGCCAATACAAGAACATCAACACGGAAGTTCTTAGCAAAGGTGTGCACTGATGACCAAGTGGCCGTCTTGCACAACTGATCAGTCAAAGCTTGATTCTTTTAGGCCCAAGAGTCCCCAATAGACCTAGTGGAATGAGCCATGACACAAAATGATACAGCCTTCTTCCTCAATTTCTACGCCTTATGAATAGTAGACAATCCAGGAAGCTAAGGTCACCTTGGATGCAGGTCTACCTGCCCTAGGACCCTCACAAATGACGAAAAGTGCATCAGACTGAAGGATCGACTCAGTGCGGTTCACACAGAATTTGAGGCATCGCACCACAACCAACAAGTGATGATCCCTTTCCCTGTCAGATGTGGGTTCAGGACAGAAGGAGGGCACCACAATTTCCCGATTAATGTGGAATTCAGAGACCACCTTCGGAAGGAACTCCTGGGAAGTAACCGCCTTGTCCTTGTGAAACACCAAAAAGGGTGGCCGGCAACACAAGGCATGCAACTCAGCAAACAGACACAATTGCCAAGAGAAAAATCCATCTTCCAGGTCAGCAGACACAGAGGAATTGTAGCCAAAGACTCAAAAGGAGGGGCTGAAGGATGTCCAAAACCAAGTTAAGATCCCACGGAGGAACAGGATTCCTAAAAGCAGGACAATCATGAGCAACACCCTGAAAGACAACCTTCACAACTGGAAGAATGGTGAAGTGCTTCTGAAAGAAAACAGATAGCTCAGAAGTCTGAACCTTAAGAGAACTCAAACTGAGTCCCTTATCTACCCAGTCTTGTAGAAAAGACAAGACCGTAGGAAGATCAAAGTCGTGGAAAAGATCCCTGTCAGCACACCAGGATAGAAAAGTGGGCCAAACCCTATGGTACACCTTAGAGGAGACAGGCTTGCGGGCTCTAAGCATAGTGGCCACCACACCAGAGAAAAAAAACCTTCAATATTGAGGATTCAACTTCCATGTTGTCAAACCCAGACTGTCCACATCTTCCTTCCACAGGTACCCCTGTAGAAGATCCTGCCTGAGGGGGAAGGGGAAGGGCTCCGCTATTGAGAGATCCAGGAGCTCCAGAAACCAAGCCTGACAAGGCCAGTACAGGGTGATCAGAATCACTGGAGACCCCTCCAGACACCGTTTCCTCAACACCCTGGGAAGCATGGGAATGGGAGGAAAGCTGTATGCCAGAGGAAAGCACCATGGGATCAACATGGTATCCACTGCCAGATCTAGCGAGTCCCTCCTGTTGTGCCTTGTCGCCATCAGGTTGATGCAAGGAAGTCCCCGCCTCTGAACAATGAGGTTGAACACTTCTTGATGTAGTTCCCACTCTCTGCTGTCCACTGTGTGTTGACTTAGGAAATCTGCCAAGACGTTGTCTACCACGGGAATATGAACTGCGGATATGGCAGGAACATGTTCTGCCAAGGACAAAATAGGATTTTAGTCTCGCCTGTTAAATCCTTTTCTCTAAGTCCATATAGGTTACTGGTAACTTTGGGAGGCGACCACCCCTATAAGTAGGCAGGAACAATTCTTGAAAAGAATGCTGGGTGGAGCCTACTTTTTCTCATAGGCTGCATCTAGCACAGAAAGAATTGAGACACTAACTAGCGACTAGGTAGTAAGAAGGGAAAAGAAGACTCCTGTGTGCATGAACCGGAAAAAGACTCCCACGTCCGGTCACAGGAGAGTCAAGCATGGTCCCTTGACAGTGTGGGAGACCAGTAACCTATAAGGACTAAGAGAAAAGGATATAACAGGCAAGACTAAAATCCTGTTTTCTCTGTCGTCCAATACAGGTTACTGGTAACTTTGGGATGTCTAACCATTGAGATTCCAGTGGTGGGAAGTAACGCAAGGACCAGGAGCAAGACCCCCAAAGTCACCAGAGCATTTATGAATCATCAGATCATAAAGAGCCCAAAAATAACCACCAAGTGTCAACGGACACAAAGAAAACGGTGTAGAACACCCCAGGAACTGTAGCACAGCACACAGAATTAGAGCCAACTGGGCTCAAAAGTGATGGCGTACTGAAAACCGAAAGGAGAACCTAGCGAGGCAAGACTGCCTCCAGGATCTTCCTTCCAAAGCTAGCATCAGCCGATGCCAGAACATCAACACAGTAGTGTTTAGAGAAGGTGTGCGTGGACGACCAAGTGGCAGCCCTGCACAACTGATCAGCTGAGGCTTGATTCTTGTAAGCCCAAGATGCCCCAATGGATCTAGTGGAATGAGCAGTAACCTGAAATAGGGCAGGCTTCTTCCGCAGGTTGTAAGCCGAACAAATAGCTGACTTAATCCATGATGCTATGGTCACCTAGGATGCCGTTCTCCCTGTCCTGGGACCCTCAGGAATGAAAAGCAGGGCATTAGACTGGCGAATACTCAATTTGGTATACCTAGAACTTGAGATATCACACCACATCCAGCAAGTGAAGGTCCTTTCCTTGTCGGATGTAGGGTCAGGACAGAAAGAGGGCACCACAATTTGCCTGGTTAATGTGGAAGTCAGAGACCACCTTTGGGAGAAACTCAAGAGAAGTGCGTAGAACTGCCTTGTCCTTTTGAAACACCAGAAAAGGTGGTCTACAAGACAGGGCATGCAACTCCGCGACATGGCGAACAGACACAATCGCCAGGAGAAAAGCCATTTCCCAAGTCAGCATGCGCAGAGGAATAGTGGCTAAAGATTCAAAAGGAGGGCACGGAAGTACACCCAACACCAAGTTAAGGTCCCACAGCGGAGCAGGGCTCTTAAAGGCAGGACGAGTGTGAGCAACGCCCTGAAAGAAAACCTTTAATTCTGACAGGATAGCAAAGAGTCTCTGAAAGAAAACAGAGAGAGCAGAAGTCTAAACCTTAAGGGAACTCATACTGAGGCCCTTATCCACTCCACCCTGCAGGAAGGCCAGGAACGTCGGAAGACTGAAGTCCTGGGAAAGATCCTTATCAGCGCACAAAGAGAGAAGAGAAGACCAGACTCTGTGGTACGCCTTAGAGGAAACAGGCTTGCAGGCACTAAGCATAGTGGCCACCACACCAGAAGAGAAACCCTTCTTCCTCAGTATTAAGCATTCAATTTTGCATGCCGTCACACCCAGATTGTCCACATCTTCCTTCCACAGGTAACCCTGCAGAAGATCCGGAATGCGAGGGAAGCCAAAAGGGCTCCGTCACAGAGAGATCCAGGAGCTCCGGAAACAAAGCATGACAAGGCCAGTACATAGCAATCATAATGACTGGAGAACCGTCCAGATGCAGCTTCCTCAACAGTCTGGGTATCATGTGAGGAAATATGTACGCCAGGGGGAAATGCCATGAGATTGACATGGCATCCACTGCCAGAGTCAGAGGATCCCTCCATCGAGAGCAGTGGAACCTTTCGACCGTCTTGTCGCCATCAGGTCGATGCAAGGAGGGCCCAACTTCTGAACAAGGAGGTTGAAGATTTCTGGATTCAGTTCCCATTCTCCGCTGTCCACTGCGTGTCGACTTATGAAGTCTGCCAGCATGTTGTATGCGCCGGGAATATGAACAGCGGATATGGCAGGAACATGCTCTTCTGCCCAGGTTAAAATAGCTTTGACCTCCAACCAAGCAGCAAGACTTCTTGTTCCGCCTTGCTTGTTGATGAAAGCCACCGCTGTGGCGTTGTCGGACTGGACCCTAACTGGGCATCCTTCCAGTTGATGTGTCCAGTTGGCGAAGAGCGTGAAAGATCGCCCAAAGCTCCAGCACATTGATGGTGGAGAAGAGATTCCTCCGGAGACCACCAACCCTGGGATTGCTATGACCCAGGACTGATCCCCAGCCAGAGAGGCTGGCATACGTCGTCACAGTAGTCCAGAAGGAGACTAAGAAGGACCTTTCCTTCTGTAGATTGGAGAGGTTGAGCCACCACTCCCATTGTGGCTGCTGTAATTATGTAAAAGTGTCCGGTAGTTTCCTATCATTTAGAACCGAAAAAGAATTTAAAATAAGGCAATATATCAATTGTGCCATGAGAGGCATCACTTATTTAATAAACTGCACACAATATAAATTACAGTATATTAGAAAAATGGTGAGATATTAGAGAAAGGCTTAATAAGCACCTAAATGACATTAGGAATAGAGAATTCAGATCTCATGTATACCAGCATTTTAAAGAATTTCACTGTGGCAATTTTGATGCCTTTGAGATTCAAGGTATTGAACGTGTCACACTTGGTATTAGAGAAGGAGATCTGGATTAGCCCCTTTTAAAAACGGGAAGTCTATTGGATTTTTAGAAGAAGTAGCCGTTACCCTCAAGGGTTTAACAAGGAGTAGAATTCATGTGTTATACATAGTTATATTCTTTGTTATCGGGAGATATTGGATATATCAAAGAGGGCGCTCCATCTATTGTAGTAAGTAATTAGTTCTGAGTGCTATATGCATTGGACTACAGACACAACCTTATGTTTTGGTCTTGCATATACTAGCTCCTAAACTGATAGAGATGTGTGTGGATAGTCTATCTGACCTATCCAATAAAGCTCTTTTAGAATATAGCTTCCTGTCATTCTCGTAGTTAGGTAGCTATGATAAATAGAAACATAGAAACATAGAATTTGACGGCAGATAAGAACCATTCGGCCCATCTAGTCTGCCCAATTTCCTACTGTGTAAAAAAACCCACACACGACCTCAAACCTTTTTTGGTCCTTGGTCTTTTCTTATGTTAAGGACCGCCTTATGCCTATCCCATGCATGCTTAAATTCTGTCACTGTATTGACATCTATCACTTCTGCTGGTAGGCTATTCCACTTGTCTACTACCCTCTCAGTGAAGTAAAACTTTCTTACATTACATCTAAACCTGTGTCCCTCTAGTTTTAGACTATGGCCTCTTGTCCTAACGTTTTTACTCTTTTGAAATATACTTCCATCCTGTACTTTGTTGAATCCCTTCATGTATTTGAATGTTTCTATCATATCCCCTCTCTTCTCTCCTCCAAGCTATACATATTCAGATCCTTTAGTCTATCCTGATATGTCTTTTCCTGTAGACCAGTCACAATTTTAGTAACCCTTCTTTGAATTTTCTCTAGAGTATCCATATCCTTCTGGAGATGGGGTCTCCAGTACTGTACACAATACTCTAGGTGAGGTCTAACTAGAGATCTGTACAGTGGCATGACTACTTCCCTTTTTCTGCTACTAATGTCCCTAGCTATACAACCCAGTGCCCTGCTTGCATTCCCCATCGCTTTATTACATTGCCTGCTTACCTTTAAGTCATTAGAAATAATTACTCCCAAATCCCTTTCCTCTGTTGTCTCTGACAGCACAGTACCCTTAATGGTATATTTTTCCTTTGGATTTTTATGTCCCAAGTGCATTATTTTACATTTATCAACGTTAAAGTGCATCTGCCACACTCTTGACCATTCTTCTAATTTACCTAAATCATTCGCCATTTGGCTTTTTCCCCCTGGAATGTCTACCCTATTGCAGATTTTTGCATCATCTGCAAAAAGGCATACCTTTCCTTGAAGACTGTATCAAAGACCTTTGATACTTATAAAAGAAGCAATTGATATGTATATGTGTGTTTATGTGGGGCTGCCTTTCCTTTAAAGCGGAACTACCACCGCTAAAAAAACTTTATCTCCAATAATTCCTTATCTGGAGACTAGCTGCTCAGTTGCGCTAGTCGCCAGAATTATTACCTTGTTAAATAGAATTCTCCATTCTTTCCAGGCTGACAGGCAGGACGAAGTGCAGACTTCTTTCCACAGTGATGTCTTCACGTCTGCGCTGTCAGTCCCAGACTGCTCTAGGAGGCGTTACTAAGAACCGTTTGGCTCCAAAAGGGACTGACAGCGCAGGAGTGCAGACGTCACTAAGGAAGGATGTCTACACTCAGTCCTGCCTGTCAGCCCGGGAAGAATGGAGAATTCTATTTAACAAGGTAATAATTCTGGCGACTAGCGCTACTGAGCAGCTAGTCGCCAGATGAGGAATTATTAGAGATAAAGTTTTTTTAGCGGTGGTAGTTCTGCTTTAAATTCTGAAAAGTAGTAAAAATCTATATTATATTGTGTGACATTCGATAATAATGTTTTAAATCGGTTTCAGTTCATGTAGAACAGTGGTTTTAATGTCAATATTGGATTATGTTTTCATACTTCCTTCACAAGCCATTATTGTTTATAAATTGGAAGTAATATATTGGTTTGTACTTCAAGAGTGGCGTAACTGGCCATCCACCGGCGCATGGGGACTGGGGTACAGCGAGTCATGCTGAAAAGGGTTTGGAAGTTTTGGGCTTGGTGGAGGACTGCTTGGACCTCCATGGCTGTTGGGCTTGGAGGAGGAACGCAGAGCCTGGTGAACTGCCTGGTTCGTGGCCCGCGCCTCAGCCTGAAAGGGATGAAAAAGACAGTTCTGTTTAACTGGAGGCTTCTTATGGACTAAAGGCAATAAAGTACTCTTACCCCCAGTGGCCTCACTAATAAGGTCCTTAAGCTCCAGCCCAAACAAGGACGTTCCCTGAAAGGGTAACGACAGTAAGGCCTTCTTAGAGGAAGCGTCCGCAGACCATATCTTAAGCCAAACAGCCCTTCTGGCTACCACAGATAAGGTAGAAACCCTAGCCACCAACCTGATGGTGTCAAAATAGCAGCAGAAAAATAATGCTGAGCTTCAGAAATTTTGGCCAGAAGCCTCAACAGATCTGAAGTGGGAGCACCCTGACAAACAGCCACAGTAAACACATCAGAAGGGCCCGTTGGAACCTCCAGAACCAAGGGGGATGTTCAGCTTGTTTAGCACTGCCCTAATCAAACCCTCGGCTGAGGTGGTCAGGGTCAGCGTCAAAGGGATCCCCAAAGAAATAGGAAGAGACCACCGCAGAACATTCCCCTTCATCAGAATCCACTAACAGTTCCTAATCAGGAGTCAGACACATCAGGTACACCCTGCGGTTTTGGCATGGAAGACCTGATTGGGGTATGGGGCTGCCAGGATTGGAAGACCCCCTGCAATTGGGATGGAAGGAGCTGTAAGGTAGACCTTAGGTCTCCAATAGTGGCCTTAAACACCTGCATCCAGACTGGCTCTAGTGCCTGGATGGATGTCCCTGAGGGAGACGCAGGGACAGCAGCGCATGCTGGGCATAAGTGACCTGAGTATTCTCTAGGTAACCCTGCTGACATGAGGAGCAGTACGCAATGGGGGACGGGGACACAGACACCCCAGTATCCTTAGTCTTAAGTCTAGCACCAAGCTCCAACGAAGCAGAAATTCTCAGTGTCAAAACGTTCCCAGTGCAAAGAACAAATGAATACAGTGTTAAAGATTAAAATTTCACCAGAAAAAAAAAAAAAAAAAAAAAAAAAAAAAAAAAAAATCGCTAATTTGCACTTACCTGGCAGGTGAAGGGTTAATCTGGTAAGAAGAGAAGGAGAGTCCAAGCCCTGCATAGGATACTCATGAAGGGAAAGCAGAAAATGGCTGCCGCGATGGGAGCCAGTCAGAAACAAGCACGCAAAGCAAGTGCTCATGGGAAATGCAGTTTTCCCTAGAAAAGGACTCCAACAGTGCCCGAATTCCCCTGAGCACCCTCAAAACACACAGAATGCTGACTGAATGATAGAGCAAGGGCAGACAAACAAAATGAGCCATATCACTGAGTGGTTGCAGACATATGTCCTAAACTGTAAAGTGTCATAGAAGTGAATGGAGCATGGCGTCTATGTGGTAAAGCGTGCCTTGGAACTCAAATTTACAAAATGTTACAGTAAGGTAGAAAAAGTTGTAAAAACACTACAAAACATGTTAAAAAGTGAAATAAACTCTCTAACTCAAAGAGAAAATGCTAAAACCCCCAAAAAGATGCCAATTCAGCAGACAAAGGGTTAATTTTACCACAAACACTGCTCCAATCCCCTAACAGACATACAGACAAACCCAATGAGTGCAGGAGTATGTATTAGGGACTCCAATGGAGACCTCTGTGCGGAGAGGAACTTGTGACAAGTGGACCTCAGCACTCAAAGGGTTGCTCACCTTTTTAGCAGGTCTGTCTTCTGATTACTATGTGTAAAGAAGAAGCCTCAGTGGGCAACTCCTAGGGAAAGAACTTGGCAAACACAATTTTTCCCTCAGGGCTAAGAGGTCCGCCATAGAACCTGGAAACGGAGCTATCCACTAGGGAATGTCAGTGATGGTAATCCGCCTAATGGTGGTATTCCATATCTAACAGAAAACAAAAAATAAACTAAAACTATAGCAGAACTGTTCTCTTGCCTTGTATCTTCATCAAGGAACAAATCTTTCTGAAGAGGAACAGATAGATGCAGCTAAGGAGAAGAGGTAGTCTCCACCCAGCATTTTCAAGAACTGTTCCTGCCTTCTTAAAGGGGCAGTCGCCTCCCAAAGTTACCAGAAACCTATATTGGATGACAAAAACAAATAGATTTGACTTCCAACCAAGCTGCAAGACTTCTTGTGCCGCCTTGCTTGTTATATATGTCACGGCCGTAGCGTTGTCTGACTGGACTCGGACAGGGCATCCCAAAGCTGGATGTCCAGTATGAGAGCATGAAGTATCGCCAGAAGCTCCAGAACACTGATGTGGAGTAGAGACTCGTCCGGAGACAAGTGTCCCTGGGCATTCATGTGACCCAGGACTGCTCCCCAACCAGAAAGGCTGGCATCCATAGTCACCATCGTCCAGAAAGACTAGGAAAGGTCTGCCTCTCAGCAGATTGGAGAAGTTGAGCCACCACTCCAGGCTCAGTTCCATGTGAAGGGGAAAAGAGACAGACAACCTCTGAAGATTCGGCTTGTCCCTGCAAACTTGGATCATAAACCTCTGGAGCACCCTCGTGTGAGCCATGGCAAACAGGACCGCCTCTATGGTCGAGATGAATTTCCCACCAGAGAAGTCAACTTCTTGGCAGGAACTGGATCGAAAGCAAAAATGGCAGACACACTGGGGGGTGATTTAGTGAGCCACCTCGTCCGGGAGAAACACCATGCCTTGATTGGTGTTGAAAAGAAGACCCAGAAAGACCAGTCTCGGAGAAGGTAATGGATCCGACCTGTCCATGTTCAGGATCCAGCTGTGGTGGATAAGTGCATGAATGCAGTTGTGAACCTGTTGATGAAGGAGTTCCAGAGAGGGGGCCTTCAGGAGCAAATTCTCCATGTATGGAGTGACTTGGATACCAATCCTGTGGAGGACAGACACCAAAGCATCCCCAGGATATGACTGAAGGACCTGGGGAGCTGTCGTCACACCAAAGGGAAGAGCAGAAAACTGAAAATGCCCTTGGTCGCAAGCAAACCTGGAGTTACTGTTGGCTCTCTGGATGGATAGCGATATGCAGGTAGGCATCCTGAAGGTCCAGGGAGGTGAGATTTTCCCCAGGAGACATAGCCACAATCACAGTCCTTAGGGACTCCTGGCTTCAAAGCATCCTTGTCTAAAAGGGTCTGGATGGCCCCGTTGAAAAGACGGCGCATCCTCACTCCCTGAATAGTATGAAAAAGAAAGAACCTGAAAGGAAGGACGGAGGTAAAATGAATCCTGTACCCCTCTGAAATTACCTGCAGAACCCATGGATCCTTCACAGTGTCTGTCCAGACACTGAGGAAGTGGCGTAATTGGCCACCCACTGGCGCATGGGGACTGGAGTAGAGCAAGTCATGCCGAAGAAGGTTTGGAAGTCTTGGGCTTGGTGGAGGACTGCTTGGACCTCCATGGCTGTTGGGCTTGGAGGAGGAAAGCAGAGCCTGGGGAACTGCCTACTTCGTGGCCCACGCCTCAGTCTGAAAGGAATGAAGAGACGGTTCCGTTTAACTGGAGGCTTCTTGTGGACTAAAAGGCAATAAAGTACTCTTACACCCAGTGGCCTCAAGGTCCTTAAGCTCCGGCCCAAACAAGGACGTTCCCTGAAAGGGTAACAACAGTAAGGCCTTCTTAGAGGAAGTGTCCGCAGACCATATCTTAAGCCAAAGAGCCCGTCTGGCTACCACAGATAAGGTAGAAACCCTAGCCACCAACCTGATGGTGACAAAATAGCAGCAGAAACATAATGCTGAGCTTCAGAAATTTTGGCCAGAAGCCTCAACAGATCAGAAGTGGGAGCACCCTGACAAACAGCCACAGTAAGCTGTTCTGTCCAGACTGCAATGGCCCTTTTCACCCAAGCAGTGGCAAATGAGGGACTAATTGAGGTGCCAGTAATGGAAAAGATGGCCTTCAGAAAGGCCTCAAGTTTCTGGTCAGTCCAGTCCTTAAGGACAGATGAATCTGCAACAGGCAGAGCAGTGACCTTGGAAAGTCTAGAGACTGGGGCATCCACCTTAGGGGGTTGAGCCCACTGAACCAGGGCTGCCTCAGAGAAGTGATCCAACTTAGCAAAACTTCTAGACACAGTATTTTTCTTGTCAGGTGATTTCCACTCGGCTAACACAAGGTGGTCAAGAGTGGGATTAGATGGAAAAAAGTCCACAGCTTCTTAGGTTCATGAAACACATCAGAACGATCTTTAGGAGCCTCAGAAATCAGGGGAATGTTCAACGTAGTGAGTACAGCCCTGATCAGGCCCTCAGCAGAGGAATCAGGGTCAGCTTCAAAGGGGTCCCCAGGGAAGTGAGAGGACACCACCGTAGAACAATCCCCTTCCACCAAAAGTTTATCCTCAGAGGAATCAGATACATCAGGTACACCCTGTGGTTTACCCAGGGAAGACCTGATAGAAAAAGGGGGACAAATAGATTGTCAAATTGAAAAAGCGCTCCTGCAATGCAACTCAATATGGCAGAGAATTATAATATGAATCAATACACAAATTCAACAAAGTAAAATGCAAAACCCTAAATAATTATCTATATATAGGGATGAAGCTAAGATATATGGTCTAAAAGAAATACAATCTATACAAATATATATAAGAAAGCAAATAGATGAATACAATATCTTCAATTTATAAAGACCATGGGGAAGATGATGAAATGGAAAAGAAAATGATGATGATGAAGATGAGGATGGAAGATGGTGATGAAAATGATGAGTAGAGGGTGATCACTTGTCTCTTAATATATGCAGCAGGTGAGAGTTGAAAAAGTGGCCTTGTCCACTTACAAGGGAAATCTGGATCTGTAACAACTCAATAACAGCGCAAAATAATAAAAGAGAGAAGAACTTCCTCTAAGTGTAGTAATTTATTAAAATAACAGTAGATTAAAAATAAGAGGTATTTCACTCACATTTAGCCCATCTTGGGCTTTATGCACTTCAAAAGGGTCTTTCTCCCGTCTGCCGACGTGCTTGGTATCCTTGAACTCTTGTCTGTATCTCCCGGTCCTTAGTCCCAGAGAGCTTAGTCGTTAACCCGATAAACGGGGCACGTGTATATGGCAGCTGTTCAGATAAAATGTTATAGTCTCTCCGATGAAAGGAAACAGTCTAACCGTAAGATGGAGAGGTGTATACAATGTTGCGGATTAACTGCCTCGTGCACGCTGCTCTTGTAAGGACGCGGCGGCGGCTCAGTTCATCACGGAGCCGCGGGATACTCAGATAGAGGGTGGAGCAATGGATAATCACAGGGGGCGTGGAGAAAGTCCCGTTGTCTGTTAAACATACAGACTATCCCAAACGTTTTCGCAGAGTGCTCTCCGCTTCCTCAGGGGCATACTGAGGAAGCGGAGAGCACTCTGCGTCCTTACAAGAACAGCGTGCACGAGGCAGTTAATCCGCAACATTGTATACACCTCTCCATCTTACGGTTAGACTGTTTCCTTTCATCGGAGAGACTATAACATTTTATCTGAACAGCTGCCCCGTTTATCGGGTTAACGACTAAGCTCTCTGGGACTAAGGACCGGGAGATACAGACAAGAGTTCAAGGATACCAAGCACGTCGGCAGACGGGAGAAAGACCCTTTTGAAGTGCATAAAGCCCAAGATGGGCTAAATGTGAGTGAAATACCTCTTATTTTTAATCTACTGTTATTTTAATAAATTACTACACTTAGAGGAAGTTCTTCTCTCTTTTATTATTTTGCGCTGTTATTGATAGAAAAAGGGGGCTGCCAGGACTGGAAGACCCCCCGTAATTGGGATGGAATGAGTTGTAAGGTAGACCTGAGGTCTCTAGTAGCCTTAAACTCTTGCATCCACAATAGCTCTAGTACATCGATGGAGGTCCCAGGGGGAGATGCAGAGGTGCATGAGGGGCATAAATGGCCTGAGCATTCTCAAAGTAACCCTGATTGACAGGAGGAGCATTGTGCAATGGGGGTCATCGACACCCCAGTATTCTTAGTCTTAGGCTTAGCCCCAAGTTCCAAAGGAGTTGGCACCCTCACAGTATCTAACCGTCTGAAAATGTAAGGTATACCCATATACAGTGTTAAGATTAAGTATTTCACCAGAGAAATAGCTAATTTGAACTTATCTAGTAGATGAAGGGTTAATCTGCTGAGGCGAGAAGGAGTCCATGCCCTGAGTAGGATACTCATGAAGGGGAAAAACAGAAAATGGCATCTGACTTCAGCCAATCAGAAACGAACGCTCAAGGAAGTGCTCAAGGGAAATGTAGTTTTCCATTCAATGTACCCCAAAACAATGCCCGAAGCCCCCTGAGCCCCAAAACACTCAGAACGTAAACCGGATAATAGAACAAGGGCAGACACACAAAATGAGCCATCTCTGAAGTCCTGCAATGAGCTGTTGCAGAGATATGTTCCAAACTGTAAAGTCCCATAGGAATGGAGCAATGGCATCTATGCGGTAAAGCACAAATAATTCATTTTTTCAAAAGTATCTGAGCATAGTAAAAACATATCAAAACTTCACAAGTAATAAAAACACCACAATACCCAGTAGGGAAAGTGAAAGAAACACCCCAAAATTGCCCAAACCAGCAGGAGAGGAGGAAGGCTCCACCCTGCACATTCTCTTCAAGAATTGTTCCTGCCTACTTAAAGTGGTGGTTGCCTTCCCAAAGTTACCTGTAACCTATATTGAATGACAGAGAAACACTTTGGGTGCCACTGATGTGCACAATTCATTGTAAGTATTGGGTTGTGCAGTTCTGTGGCACTTTGAGGGTTAACATACATTCCATCTTTGGCTGCTGACCAAGTTCACTGGAGCAGATAAAAGGAAAAGAGGATTTTAGTCTTACCTGTGAAATCCTTTTCTCTTAATCCATATAGCTTACAGGTAACTCTGGGAAGGCAACCTCCCCTTTAAGTAGACAGGAACAATTCTTGAAAAAGAAGCACAGGGGGGGAGCCTTCCTTCTCTCCTTAGCTGGTCACCAGTCAATCCCCGCCCAGTTAGATTTGAGACGCTAACTATTGACTAGGTAGCAAGAAGAAAAAAAATAAAAGACTCCTGTGAGCCATGAACCCGATGGAACTCCCACGTTCAGTCACAGGAGAACCAAGCATTGTCCCTTGACAAGGTGGGAGACCTGTTGTCAGAGGGCTGCTGGTCAGGAAGGGGTGCTGACCAACAGCACCAAAAGTAAATAAAGTGAACCCAGGGAGCAAAGAAACCAGCGCAAACACAATTAAAGGGAACAACAATGTATTATACATGGAACATTAAATATTACTGCACAACAAAATATACAATGAAACAGAAAAGGACAGGGCCTCTGGGCAAACTAGGGACAGCTAGCTCTGGGCAAAGGAGTGACATGGCTTCTGAGAACAGGGACACAGCTCTGAAACTCCAGGGGTGCAGCCAGCTGTATCAGGAACGCAAGGAAAGATAGTACAGCACTTTCAGGCAAAGGAGAGGTTTTGTCAGCTGAAGGGACAGGTATACTCTCAGTAATAGGTAGCACAAATGTGGAGCATGAGTCCATTGTAGTTTCAGACTCCAGTAATACATTTGAAGTGACTGGTTCAAATTCAGCATACTCAGAGGATGTTCCTGTACCAGAAACGCAAGGATAGATAGTACAGCACTTTCAGGCAAAGAAGAGGTTTCATCAGCTGAAGGGACAGGAACATCCTCTGATACACACAGCAGGGGCTTCAACTTGTCCTTTTACAGGAGTAAGAGTGATTCTCTGTCATCCAATATAGCTTACAGGTAACTCTGGGATGTTCCAACAGTACTCATGTGCTTCCAAGACAATCTCCTGATTGATGTGAAACTCAGAGACCACCATAGGAAGAAATTCCTGAGAGGTGCGGAGAACTGCCTTGTCCTTGTGAAACACCAAAAAAGGTGGTTTGCAGGACAAAGCCTGCAGCTCGGCAACTCTGCGAACAGAGACGAATGCCAAAAGGAAAGCCATTTTCCAAGCCCGAAGACGAAGAGGAATGGTGGCCAAGGATTCAAAAGGGGGGTGCTGCAAGACGCCCAGCACCAGATTAAGGTCCCATTGAGAAATTGGACTCTTAAAGGCAGGGCATGCATGAGCAACGCCCTGGAAGAAAACCTTGACATCCGGAAGGATGGCAATGCGCCTCTGAAAAAAAAGACAGAGAGAACAGAAGTTTGAACCTTCAAGGAACTCAGGCTGTGGCCCTTGTCCACACTGTCCAGTAAAAAGGACAGGACAGTAGAAAGGAATTAGGAAGATCCCTGTCCACATACCAAGAGTGAAAAATAGACCAAATTCTGTGGGACGACTTAGAAGAAACAGGCTTACGAGCATGAAGCATAGTGGCTACAACCACTGAAGAGAAACCTTTCTTCCTCAGTATTGAGGATTCAACAGCCAGGATTGACACGGCATCCACTGCAAGAGCCAGAGGGTCCTTCCAGCAGGAACAAAGTGTTGGAACCTTCATGTTGTGTCTGGTCACCATCAGGTTGATCCAGGGGAGTCCCCATTTCTGGACGATGAGGTCGAACACCTCATGGTGGAATTACCATTCTCCACTGTCTACTGTGTGTCGACTTAAGGAGTTGGCTAAGATGTTGTCTACTCCAGGAATACAAACTGCGGATATGGCAGGAACATGTCCTTCTGCCTAGGTTAAGATAGCCTTTACCTCCAACCAAGCTGCGAGACTTCTTGTTCCACCTTGCTTGTTGATGCAAGACACGGCTGTGGCGTTGTCGGACTGGACACGAACTGGACAGTCATCTAGATGATAGGACCAGTATCTGAGAGCATGGAATATTGCCTGGAGTTCCAGGACATTGATGGGACTCCTCCGCTGACCACCATCTTTGTGCGTTCAGGTGACCCAGGATTGCTCTCCAGCAGCATAGGCTGGCATCCGTCATCACTGCGGTCCAGAATGGTACTAGGAAGGGTCTGCCTTTCCACGGGTTGGAAAGATCTTGCCACCAGGTGAGACTCAGTTCCACATGTAAGGGAAGAGAAACCAACAGCTTCAGGAGATCTGGGTTCCCAATGCAAACCTGGATCACGAACCTCTGAAGTTCCCTCGTGTGAGCCATAGTGAACTGTACTGACTCTATGATGGATATGAACTTCCCCACCAGCGAAGTCAACTTCTTAGCTGGAATGGGATCACAGGCCAGAACTGAGGATACCCTGCGGGTGATTTGGTGAATCACCTCGTCCTTGAGAAACACCATACCTCTTAGAGTGTCGAACAAGAGACCCAGGAAAACCAGACTTTGAAATGGGACTAGATACGACTTGTCCATATTCAGGATCCACC
Source organism: Rhinophrynus dorsalis (assembly GCA_037306005.1). NCBI lineage: Eukaryota > Metazoa > Chordata > Amphibia > Anura > Rhinophrynidae > Rhinophrynus > Rhinophrynus dorsalis. Next base: position 160,733,339 of record CM074726.1, on the reverse strand, counting down.
CTTGATGGGTGAAAGTGTGGATACAGTCCTTGAACTGTTGTTGAAGGAATTCTGGACATGGGGACTTCAAGAGCAAGCCATCCATGTAATGAGTGACTGATGACGTCCCTGTGCATGCCAGAAATTAGCGCACCCAGGATGCGAGTGAAGACCTTGGGGGCTGCGGTCAGACAAAAGGGGAGAGCAGAAAACTGGAAATGCCCTCTGTCGCAAGCAAATCTGAGGTACTGACGGCTCTCTGGATGTATGGCTATGCGCATATAGACATCTTGGAGATCCAAAAATTCCCCAGGACACATTGCCACGATCACCAATCTTAAAGATTCCTGGTGATAATGAGACTTGACAGTGAAGGAACTGAGATCCTTGAGGTCTGGGATGGGACGGCAGCAGCCATCCTTCTTGAAAACTATGAATAGGTTGGCATAGAAACCAGAACCGATTTCTGGTTCGGGAACTGGTTCCAGAACATCATTGACCAATAGATTCTGCATAGCGCCACTGTATAGATGACACTTCTCCATTCCCTGAAGAGTGTGAGAAAGGAGAGAGGAGACTGGAATCCTGTACCCCTCTGAAATCGCCTGTAAAACCCACAAGTCCCCCACAGTGTTTGTCCACACACTTAGAAAATGGCGCAGTCTGCCACCCACTGGCGCATGGGGTCCAGGGTTCGGCGAGTCATGCCGAAGAAGGTTTGGAGGTCTTGGGTTTGGAGGAGGACTGCTTGGGCCTCCACTGCTGTTTTGGTTTGGAGGAGGAACGCAAAGTCTGTGGCACCATTGGGGCCATGGGACGTGCCTCAGCCTGGAAGGAACGAAAGGAACAATGTTGTCTGATCTGAGGTTTCTTCTTGGGAACCAAAGTGCTCTTACCCCCAGTAGCCTCATTGATAAGGTTCTTCTGCTCCGGCCCAAAAAAGGAAGTGTCTAGGAAAAAGCAGAGAAATTAAGGATTTCTTGGACATGGTATCAGCAGACCAAATCTTAAGCCAGAGGGCACATATGGCTGCTATGGATATAGTAGAAACTCTAGCTTCCTGTCTGACAGCATCAAAGATAGCTTCAGAAACATAATGTTAAACTTCAGAAATATTAGTTAACAAATGGAGAAAATCAGTGGTAGAAGCCCCTTGACGTACAGCTTCAGTAAGCTGTTCTGTCCATACAGCAATGGCCCTGATTACCCAAGCAGCAGCAAAAGTGGGTCACAGAGGTGTGCCTACAGTGGCAAAAATAGCTTTCAGAAGGGTTTAAAGTTTCCTCGCAGTTAAATCCTTGAGAGCTGAAGCATCTGCCACAGACAGAGCTGTGATTTTAGAAAGTCTAGACACTGGGACATCCACCTTAGGGGGGTAAGCCCACTGAGCTAATGCAGCCTCTGAAAGGGGATACAGCTTAGCACATTTCTTAGGCAGTGTCAAGCATTTGTCAGGGGTTTTCCACTCATCTAAGACAATCTGGTCAAGTGTGGGATTTGGAGGAAAAAGGGTACGTTGCTTCTTAGGCCTCTGAAAGACATCAGAAGCATCCTTGGGTTCTTCAGAAACAGGGGGAATGTTCAGGGTATTAAGGATAGCCCTGATCAGATCCTCCAGGGTCAGCCTCAAAGGGGTCCCGAAAGAATTGGGAACAAATTCCCTCAGAGCATTCACCCTCATTTGAGTCCACAAACAATTCCTCTTCAGAGGAGTCTGACACGTCAGGTACACCGCGTGGTTTGGGAACAGAAGACCTGAATAATGCAGGGGGTCTGCAAGCTTGTATTTGCAATTGTGTTGGAAGGAGTTGCAAAGTAGCCTTTAACTCTTTCATCCAAGATGGCTCTACAACATGGCTGGAGAGTCGTGGTTTAGAGGCAGAGGCCACAGCGCATCAAGGGCATAAATAACCCGAGTATTCTCTAGGAAGCCCTGATTGACATGGGGAGCAATGCACAATGTGGGTCACAGACACCCCAGCGTCCTTAGTCGTAAGTCTAGCCCCAGGTGCCAACGCGTCTGACATCCTAAAAGGATATAAAGCACCTGATAGTATGAGGAATAACCCAAATACTGTGTCTAAGATTACATTTTCACCCCAGAATTAGCAAAAATGCACTTAACTGGCAGGCTAAGAGTTAATCTGCTGAGGAGAGAGGAAGAGTCCAAGCCCTGCGTAGGATACTCATGAAGGGAAAGCCATAAAATGGCATCCGCGGCAATGACCAATCAGAAAAGAGCCCGCAAAGCGGGTTCTCATGGGAACTTTAGTTTCCCTTCAAGTACCCCAACAACAGTGCCCAAAGTCTTCTGAGTCCCCCAAGACACTCAAAATACTAAATATCTCGCTACGTGATGCGGTTGCAGAGATATGTTCCAAAGAGTAAAGTACCATAGAGGTGAATGGAGCATGACGTCTATGCGGTAAAGCGCACCTTAAAGGTGCGGATCTCAAATAAGAGAATTTAAACAAAGTGAGTCCAAAAACTGGAAACACATAGAAATCCCCAATAAGGCAATAAAACACTAAGCCCAAAGGGAAAAGTGTAAGAAACCCATAAACATGCTCAATTAGGCTCATGATGGGTTAAATTACCACAGAAACCCAAGTGCTCCAGAAACCCAACAGACTAACATGTAAACCCAAGGAGTGCAAGAGTGTAATAGGAACTCCAAATGGAGACCCCTGTGTGGAGGGAAGCATGGGACAAGTGGACCTCAGCACTCAAAGGGTTGCTCACCTTTTTTGCAGATCTTCTGTCTTCAGACTACCATTTGTAAAGAAGAAGCCTCAGTGGGCTTCTCCTAGGATAAAAACATGTCACGCAAGATTTTCCCCTCAGGGTTGGAAGGTCCACAAACAGCACCTGAAAACTGAGCACTCCTCCATTGGGACGTCAGTAATGGTAATCTGCCTAATGGGAGATTCGACACCCCATATCTAACAGAAAATAATAAATGTAACTAAAACTAAGCAGAACTATTCTCTTGCCTTCTTTGTTCAAGGAACAAATCTAACTGGGTGGGGATTGGCTGGTGACCCGCTAAGGAGAGAAGGAAGGCTCCACCTTGCACTTCTTTTTCAAGAATTGTTCCTGCTACTTAAAGGGCAGGTCGCCTTCCCAGAGTTACCTGTAAGCTATATTGGACAACAGAGAAATAGATCTTGTACCACTTAGCCAGCTACATAGAGGCCTGTACTGGAGTCTAAGGAACGATTTATACTGACAGTGGTGTTAATTTATATTCATAGAATTTAAATGTAAAAACAATTTGTGTGAATATATAACTTGACATGTATTTTGTATTCAGCCTTCATTCTAAATAAGAAGAGACCTAAAGTGTATTGAAATCTGCACCCTAAAACCAATCCAGGTATCACATTTACTGTACCAGTCTCCTGCTTTATCTATGGATATCACAGTACGATAATACCTCTTACCTGTACTAAGGGAGAGTAGTGCAATTCTGGTGCAAACTAACAGCACAATAAGGAAATAATAGAAATATCCTTTGACTTAAATAGGGCTTTCCATTGTATGCTAGACTGGTCCCTAATGTATTACTTCAGAATGCATTGGAGACCTCTAGAATTGAAAGGTTTAAAAGTCCAATTTAAATCAGTGGGAACGTTGGAAATGTTCTCCCTATGGTGTAGATGATTTGCTCCTAAATTGCACCACTGCTCAGAGCAGCCGCCTCACTGTATAATCTGAAGTGCCTCCCATACACAGACTGGGAGTGAGGCATCTGCACATGGGATTCATTACATCACATCACAGTATGGACTGCTCTCATGTGGACTAGTAAAGGGGAATCAGTGATACACAGCCTGAGGCTACTGTAGGGGAGGGGTCACATGATCTTACCTGTCTGGTGTGTGTGACTGCATTTCATTTGTCTGTTTATTCTCTGTGGTCAGTTACAGTTACTGTCTTACAGCAGGTTTGTGTTTTGTTTTATTGCCACACAATGTCTATGGGGTGAGAGAGGCCGTCAGCACCCAGCGGCTCCCTCCACTCGGTGTGTAAATTGGGGGAGGTAAATAAGGTGTGTAAGAGGGGAGGGAGGAAAAGGATTGGACAACAAAGAAACTATCAAATGTATAGACCTGAGGTGGAAAACTTGTGGCTCTCCAGCTGTTAACTACAACTCCCATCATTGTCACCCAGAAAATGGACAGCAAAGGATGATGGGAGTTGTAAGGAGATGAAACAAATACTCTGTCATATATGAAAGCTGGGGCTAGTAATCTTGTAGTTCTACAGCTACAAATCCCATCATCCTCCTCAGACAACCAAAGTTCAGCTGAAGATGATAAGAGTGGTAATGGAGCAAGAAGTGGAGAACACATAGGTCTATCGTCTATCACTCCTGGTACACACACACACACACACACACACACACACACACACACACACACACACACACACACACACACACACACACACAAAAAAATCAGTGCAGTGTGTATCTCACCTGTGGTCTGGTTGAACCTCTCCATCGCTGTCCTCACATTGTGTTTATATACAGCTTCAGTGCCTTTGATGACCTGTGTCTCCTGATCCCAGTACTCAGGTCCCTCATTCCTCTCCATCCACTGAGTCATGGGCCGGTCTCTATGACTGTAACTGTCATACTTATCTATCTGTGTCTCATCCACATATCCAGCTGCAGAAAACTCAGGTAATCCATAGCCTGGAGCTGAGACTGCTGTGTAGTAGTACCGGAGAGAGTGAATTCCTGAGAGAGAGACAGACACAGACTGTTATATACCAGAGAGACAGACACTGGCTGTTATATACCAGAGAGACAGACTGTCTGAGAAACAGACACAGACAGCAATTGTCTGTTAGAGCGACTCCATACCTAACAACATTTCACAAATAAAAACACTTACAGTCACCATCCCCACCACCCACATTCACATCACTGAGCCCGTGTACCACATGACTGGACTCCCCTCCCCCTCTACCCCCTTCCTTGTTATTTTTATTTTATTTTTTAACATGCTCTCCTGCTTTTCTCCAGCGACATGGGGAGTCTTTCCCTGATTCTGCTCACCAGTTCGGGTCAGGTGGAAACAATAGAATCACTCTGCTCTCCTGAGTCACCTGTACTTCTCTCCCAGCACTATCGACTGGGGGATCAGTAGATGGGTGGGGTCATTAAAGGGATAGTAATACTTAATGTAAAAAAAATGTGTTGTAGGGTTTATCCCCCTGAGTAAAACAAGAGTACTCCCACTGCTGAAAGGTGTTTCATTCAAAATTAATTTTCAAAGTTGAATTTTTTAGGTGCAATATCACAGTGGCCTGAAATTGTACAGTGGCGCTGCTGCTACACCATCCTATGGAGATTTATGGTCCCGGGACCAGAGCTGTCCATAGGATCGTGTAGCAACAGCGCCACTGTACCATTTCAGGCCACTGTGATATTGCACCTAAAAAAATAAACTTTGAAAAGTAATAACTTTTGAACGAAACACCTTTCAGCAGTGGGAGTACTCTTGTTTTAAACAGGGGGATAAACCCTACAACATATTTTTTTTACATTTTAAGTATTACTATCCCTTTAAAAAGGGTCCTGATGCCCCCTAAAAGAGGTCTGAATAAAAATTAAGGTTTACAAAAATATATACAATAATGCGTAAAAGTTTTAGGCAGGTGTGAAAATGCCGTAAAGTAAGAATACTTTCAAAAATAGACATGTTAATAGTTTATATTTATCAATTAACCCTTTGAGTGCCAGAGGGGTACGCAACACTTTGCAAAGCAATACACTGCTTATCCCTCTGGCGCTTAAAGGGTTAACAAATTGCATACTGAGTGAACAGAAGAAAAATCTAAATCAAATCAATATTTGGTGTGACCGCCCTTCACCTTCAAAACAGCATCAATTTGTCTCGGTACTCTTGCACAAAGTCAGGGATGTTGCAGGCATATAGTCATGTGTATGATTAAACAACTATACCAATGTGGCTGAATAATGAGGTTTGCAGGGAAATGAGAAATAAGAAACAGGCTTTTAAAGTGTTTAAGTCGAATGGGCCAGATGCATCATTTAAAAAATATAAATAATGGGGGCGTGTCCTAGGGCGAGGAGAGACTGGAAGCACACTAGGAGAGCTCCTGCGTAGGTAGCGGAATATTCAGCCTATAAAGCGATTAAATCCTGGTTTGTCCTTTCCAATCTGTCATGAAAATAGGATTTTAGTCTTACCTGTGAAATCCTTTTCACTTAGTCCATACAGGTTACTGGTACATTGGGAGGCGATCCACCCCATTAAGTAGGCAGGAACATTCATCTAAATGTATGCAGGGGGTGGAGCCTCCCCTCCCTCTTAAGCTGCCCTCAGCCAGAACAAGCCAGAATGATTTGAGACACTAATACTGACCAGAGATAAGAAGGAAAAGGAAGACCCCTGTGAGCATGCCCCAAAGGTCTCCCACTGAATGCCACAGGAGAGCCAAGCATGGTCCCTTGACAGGGTGGGAGACCAGTAACCTGCTCAAGGCCCCAAAGTCACCAGAACCCCTATGAACCAATTAATCATAGAGCCCAACAACAGAAGTGTCAACGGACACCAACCAGGGGTAAAAGCGAACCCCATGAACTAGCACAGCACACTGAACTAGAGCCAACGGGGCTCAACAGTAAGGAAGCACTGAGAACCTCAGAAGAAGAAGATCCTAGACAGGCAAAACTGCCTCCAGGACCTTTCTCCCAAAGCTGGCATCAGCCGAGGCCAGTATATCTACACGATAGTGCTTCGAGAATGTGTGCACAGAGGACCAAGTGGCCGCCCGGCACAGTTGATCAGCAGACGCTTGATTTTTATAGGCCCAAGAGGCCCCAATTGATCTGGTGGAATGAGCAGTAACCCGAAAGGGAACATGCTTATTCCGCAATTCGTAGGCTTTACGAATGGTAGATTTTATCCAAGATGCAATGGTCACCTTGGAAGCCGGTCTCCCTGCCCTAGGCCCCTCAGGAATGACAAACAGAGCGTCAGACTTCCTGATAGACTCAGTGCGATGAACATAAAACTTGAGTCAACGCACGACATCCAACAAATGAAGATCCCTCTCCTTGTCAGAGGAAGGGTTAGGGCAGAAAGAGGGCACCACAATCTCTTGTTTGATGTGAAATTCAGAGACAACCTTGGGTAAAAACTCCTTGGAGGTGCGAAGCACTGCCTTATCCTTGTGGAACACCAGGTAAGGAGGTTTACAAGACAGGGCTTGTAACTCCGCCACCCAGCGAACTGATACAATAGCCAAAAGGAAGGCCATTTCCCAGGTCAGAAGACGTAAGGGAATGGAAGCTAAAGATTCAAACGGGGGTCTCTGAAGAACCCCCAGCACCAAATTGAGATCCCACTGAGGAGCTGGACTCTTGAAAGCAGGCCGAACATGAGCCACACCTTGGAAGAAAACTTTAACATCAGGAAGAACGGCAATGTGTTCCTGGAAAAAGACAGACAGAGCAGAAGTCTGAACCTTGAGAGAACTCAGGCTGAGTCCCTTCTCAACACCATCCTGCAAAAAGGCAAGGACAGTGGGAAGATGGAAATCAAGCGATAGATCCTTATCAGCACACCATGCAACAAAAGTTGACCATATTCGATGATAGATCTTGGAGGACACAGGCTTGCGAGCCCCAAGCATCATAGACACCACAGAAGAGGAAAACCCCTTCTTCAGAATTGAGGATTCAACCTCCAAGCCATCAAATGGAGATGCTGAACATCCTCCTTCCACAGGTAGCCTTGAAGCAGTAGATCTGGACGGGCAGGAAGCGGAAAGGTATACGCCACTGACATGGCCAGCAGGTCCGGATACCAGGACTGACGAGGCCAGTTCAGAGTGATTAGAATGACAGGACAACGCTCCACCTTCAGCTTCTGGATGACTCTGATCAACAGAGGGAGAGGAGGGAAGATGTAGGCTAGGGAGAATTCCCAAGGGATTGACAATGCGTCCACCGTCAGAGCAAGTGGGTCTCTCCGCCGAGAGCAGAACACTGGAACCTTCCTGTTGTGTCTGGTATCCATCAGATCCACTACAGGTACCCCCCACATCTGGGTTAGAAGGTGAAACACCTCTGGATGAAAAGCCCACTCTCCGCTGTCGACCGTGTGACGACTGAGGAAGTCTGCCATGACGTTGTCTACACCTGGAATATCTACCGCTGAAATAACGGGAACATGTGCCTCCGCCCAAGATAAAATGGCCGTGACCTCTAACCATGCAGCGAGACTTCTTGTTCCGCCTTGTCTGTTGATGTAGGTCACTGAGGTGGCGTTGTCGGACTCCACTCTGACTGGACAACCCTCCAGCTGAGATTCCCAGTGTCTCAGGGCAAGGAAGATGGCAGGAAGTTCCAGAACATTGATGGAGAGGAGAGATTCTTCCAGTCCCCATTTCCCCTGAGCACTGAAACAACCCAACACTGCCCCCCATCCCCGGAGGCTGGCATCCGTCGTGACTGTGGTCCAATAGGGAATCCGAAAGGACCTCCCTTTCAGGAGATGAGACAGGTCCAACCACCATTCCAAGCTCAGCTCGACATGAGGAGGTAGAGAGACTGACCGATGCAGATGATCTGGATGATTCCTGCACGTCTGAATGACGAACCTCTGAAGTTCCCTGGTATGAGCCATAGCAAATGGCACCACCTCTATTGTGGAAATGAACTTTCCCACCAGAGAAGTCAACTTCGGCACTTGAACCCTCTCAAGATCCAAGATCTTGGAGACATGGAGAGCAATCTGATGAGCCACTTCTTCTGGTAAAAACACCATGCACTGCTGAGTGTCGAACTGGAGGCCCAGGAAAAGGATCTGTTGAGATGGGATCAAGTCTGACTTGTCCAGATTCACAATCCACCCGTGGCGATTGAGTGTCTGGATGCACGTCTGAACCTGCTGTTGAAGGATCTCCGCAGATGAAGCTTTCAGGAGTAAATCGTCAATGTAGGGAGTCACCCTGATGCCATCCTGATGAAGCACAGCTATCACAGCCCCCAAGACTCTCTGAAAAACCTGAGGAGCTGAAGTCAGTCCAAAGGGAAGAGCCGAAAATTGAAAATGGCCCTTGTGGCAGGCAAACCTGAGATACCGCCTGCTTTCCAGATGGATAGGGATGTGCAGATATGCATCCTGGAGGTCCAGGGAAGCAAGGAACTCCCCTGGAGACATAGCAGCTATCACAGTGCACAGGGATTCCTGACGATAGTGGGTACTCACAACAAAGGAATTGAGATCCTTGAGGTCCAGAATAGGACGGGCGCCCCCGTCCTTTTTGGCCACAACAAACAGGTTGGAATAAAATCCTGAACCTGTGTCCTCTGTAGGAACCAATTCCAGGACTTCTTTGTCCAAAAGATCCTGAATAGCGTCGTCGAACAGACGTCTTTTTGTAGGCTCCTGAGAAGGACGAGTAAAATGGAACCGAAAGGGAGGAAGGGAAGAGAAAGGGATCCTGTATCCCTCCGATACCACCTGAATAACCCAAGGGTCTGCCACTGACTCCTCCCAAATCCGGCGAAAGATGTGGAGATGTCCACCTACAGCCAGATGAGGACCCGGTATCACAGTGCCTGTGATTCCTGTCAGTCTGATCTGTGGCAGACACTGATTTGCTGTGTTGGTTTGGCCCGCCTCCTGGTGACCTTTTTATACCTGGCTAGTGCATCTGTCAGTGCCCTTTCGTGGTGTTTCTGAGCCAGTTATACTGTTGCTGTGTTCCTGTGTTCTGGATTACTGTGTACCGAATCGGCTTGTCCTGACTATTCTCCTGTGTTCCTGCTTGTGTATGATCCGGCCCGTCTGACTACTACCCCTGGATCCTGACCCCGTTCGGCTGACATTCCTGCTTGTGTATGACCCGGCTTGTATGACTACCTCCTGCGGACTCCGACCCGGCCTGGCTGACTTCCTGCTCCGAAGATCGACTCCTGCTTTCTACAGTGACCTGCGTTCCAGTTGTTGCCGCCGCGACATTTCTATCTGCTGTGCCAGCTTTTGGTGTGACTGCCTTGCCTGGTGTACTACGATCAGTGCAGTGTATTTACCTATGCAGAGTTGTGCGTACGTGCGCCTCCCTCACACTGCAGAGCCTTGCTATATCGCTGAAAAGCCTCGAGTAAAAGTGCTATTTAACCCTAGCAGTGCAGCCTGGGCCCCACTCTCTCGCTACTTCCGTAAGAGTCTCGTTCTCGGTGATACTTCTGCTGAGCTGGCCGCTCTCCGTTGGCAGCTCCATACATCCTTGCAGAGTATTCATATCAGTTAGGCCGGTTGGGCGACTAAGACTCTCTCTGGTTTACTGGGCGACTCCGCTATACCGAGTGGTGGCAGGCACAGGCATCAGCATTTGCAATTCCGGTAATTACGCCCGTGGGGGCTGTTGGCTCTAGCGTGTTTTATCCCGGTGTCCGGTTAAGTCTGAGGAAGCTTGGCAGCTCTCGCATTGCAGGCCGGTTCCACTCACGCCCGTGGGGGCTATTGCACTTGCACTAGTTGAAGCAGTTCCAGTAGGTACGCCCGTGGGGGCTACGTGGACTCCTGTGCTTCTTCTTACTAAACACCGTGGCAAGGCAGTCCTGTATCCAGCCTGTGATGACCCTGGTCTCCAGCACAGCCTAATGACACCCTGGGCGTTCCAAACATCCACATCTGAGACTGACGGTTATCAAGGACTTAACCCTCTGTGGGTATATGCAATTCTACTGCTGTGTAATTGTACCTATAATTCAGTTGTGCATTTACAATTGTATCTACTAGTCCTTACTACTGGTGTATATCTACCGCCACTAGAGGGCGTACTTCTGCCTTAACTCATTTAATAAAATTGTGTTTTATTTCACACACTGGTCTGAGAGTCTTAAAAACCGTTACACCCGGGTTCGGTGAGTCATGCCGAATCAGTCTTGGAGGTCTTGGCCTTGGGGGCAACTTTGGGCTTCCAGGACTATTTGGGCTTGGAGGAGGAGCGCGCAGAGGACTCAGAGCGTGTCTCAGTTTGGAAGGGACGAAAGGAACGATTGCGTTTGGGTGGAAACTTCTTTTTGAAGACTGATGGTAGAAGAGTACTTTTACCACCAGTAGCCTCACTAATCATTTCCTTAAGCTCAGATTCAAACAGTGAAGTCCCTTGGAAGGGCAAAGAAAGCAGAGCTTTCTTAGAAGTGGTGTCAGCAGACCAAATTTTTAGCCAAAGAGCACGTCTAGCCACCACAGATGAAGTGGAGGCCCTCGCCATCATGCGCACAGCATCAAAAGCATCGTCAGAAACATAATTCTGAGCTTCGGATGTATTAGCAAGAAGTTGTAACTGCTCAGACACTGGCGCATCCTGGCGAACCGCCTCAGTAAGCTGTTTAGTCCAGACCGCAATGGCCCGGTTAACCCACGCCACTGCAAAGGTTGGACGCATGGCAGTGCCAATAGAGGCAAAAACAGACTTAAGACAAGTTTCTAACTTTTTATCCGTCCAATCCTGTAAGGCAGAAGCGTCAGACACCGCCAAGGCAGTAGATTTAGACAACCTAGAAACTGGAGCATCCACCTTAGGGGGATGAACCCATTTAGCCAGTTCAGTCTCAGGAAAGGGATAAAGTTTAGCAAACTTTTTTGATACTGAAGAAGATTTATCAGGATTTCTCCACGCATCAGAGACTAAACGTGCAAGAGTAGTATTAGTAGGAAAACATATAACAGACTTAGAAGGTTTCTGAAACACATCCATTGGGTCATGAGTAGATTCCTGACTCAAGGGAAGATTGAGGGTGGTTAGCACAGCCCTGATCAAACCCTCAGCAGAGAGTTCAGGGTCACATTCATAAGGATCACCAATGGACCTGATAGACTCAATAACAGTGCCCTCCTCAACATCAGAATCCTGCAACAATTCTTCCTCCGAAGAATCAGACACGTCAGGAGCACCCTGTGGCTTGGGCAGGGCGGTCCTGATAGTGGAAGGGGTCTGCCAAACCTGAAGAGCCCCCTGAACCTGAGAGGGAAAGAGCTGAAGAGTGGATCTGAGATCCCTAGTTGCAGCCTGGAACTCTTTCACCCATGTTGGCTCAATAGTATGACTGGAAGGCCCTGGGTTGCTGTCATGACCTTCCACACAAGTTGGGCACAGATGACCAGAAAATTCTCTAGGTAGCCCTGAGTGACAGGAGGAGCAAAACGCAATGGGAGAAACAGATACCACAGCCTCCTTCATCTTAGGTCTAGTCCCAGGCTCAAGTGGAGTAGACATGCTCACAGCGTCAGATATACCCCACAGACAGGAATCACCCGATTAAAGTGTGAAAGATTAAATATTCACCCCAGAAACGTTTAAAACTAAACTTATCTGGCAAGCGAAGGGTTAATCAGCAGAGGAGAGGGAGAAGGTCCGGTCCCTGCGTAGTATACTCGATGAGAAGAACTCACAAAATGGCTGCCGCGACGGGAGCCAATCAGAAGAAGGACGCGAACCGAGCGCTCATGGGAAACGTAGTTCTTCTCAGAAGTACCCCAAAACAGAGCCCGAGGCCCCCCAATACCCCCAACACACCGAATCATGCAACCGGATGATAGAGCAAGGGAAGACAAACAATTTGAGCCCACACTGAAGTCGCTGTGACAAGCGGTTCCAGAGATACGTCCCACACTGTGTAAACCCATAGAGAGTAAAGGAGCAATGGCATCTATGCGGGAAAAGCGCGCTTAAAGGTGCGGAACATAAATTTTTAATAAAGTTACCCTGACAGGAAAAAGTTACAAAACACATATCAAACACATGTAAAATATGATAAAACAATATCCCAATAAGGAAACCAGCAGGGAAAAGGTTAAAACCCACAGAAACTGCTCCAAAACCCAGGGCATACATACAGACATTGCAGATACAGTGCAATATAAAGAAAAACACCCAATGAGTGCTGGAGTGCATAATGAGAACTCCCAAATACAAGCCCAATGAAGGGACACGGTGGGACAAGTGGACCTTCAGCACTCAAAGGGTGGCTCACCTTTCTGCAGGACTTCTGTCTTCAGGTAACCATGTGAAAAGGGAATTAACCAAAGGATAATCCCCCACCAGGGAAGCTACTTGAATCAAGTTGTTCCCTCATCAGGGCATAAGGTCCACCAGAAATCCCTGGAAGCTGTGCTAGCCACTTTGGAGAGGGCAATTGTCAGCCATGGTCACCCGCCTAATGGTGGTATTCCATATTTGAAGAAAACAATAAAAAAACTAAAGTTGATTGAGAGATGTTCTCCACCTGATGTGCACAGCACAAGGAACAAATCATTCTGGCTTGTTCTGGCTTAGGGCAGCTTAAGAGGGAGGGGAGGCTCCACCCCCTGCATACATTTAGATGAATGTTCCTGCCTACTTAAAGGGGCGGATCACCTCCCAATGTACCAGTAACCTGTATTGGACGACAGTGAAAAGATGGCTAACCAAAGGAAAAAGAGGCACCAGGAAAAAATGCTCAAATACCTTTCTCCGAAAGACAAGAAAAAGGCCCAAAAGCTCTCTGGAGCCCTCTCCCAAGATGGCGCCTGTGCAGAGTAAAATGATGAAGACATGTTTGAGCTTGACGATGCTGCCTCCACTTCTTCTCACCATACTAATCCTCCGATGGGGAGCTAAAATCCTTTAGACAGAAATTGACGAATATATTCGAAATAGCGGTGCACCACCACTTTAGTATAAGGGGTGCCCAAGTAGCTGGGCAAAGGAATGTGCTCGGATAATATGAAATCTAAATCAAAAAAAGAAAGAAAAAGGTAATATCCAGATCAGTACCAGACCATACCCCCAAAAAAATAAAGAGAATAGACAGAGGGAATATATCTATGGAGGCCTTCCCTATAATCCTAAAAAGTATCTCATAAATAATAAAATATAACTTTTATTAGTATATTAAAAAGCCTGGCGAATTAAAATAATATAATAAAAAGTGCTAACAGTAAAGCCGCATCCCAACACTGGGATGCAAACTATAATAATAGTTGTAAGTGGAGATATTTCCAGTTATAGTATCATACACCCGGAAATAAATCAAAATATACTCCACTAATTGAGGGGTATTTCTAAAGAACAAATAGTCCTCTTATATAGATTTACTCTATTTTTCAGACTTATGCTATTAGCTATAAGTAAATTGTATATAATAGAGTTACTTATATATAGGACTTTTAATACTCAAATTAAAGTACCCACTATATTAATTATTAATTCACATTATATATCTCACATACAGCTAACCATATGTTGTAGTCCATCTACATAAAAGGATCTATATAATGGTCAGCTCAATATTGAGATCTAGTATAATGTTATTTAATAATGTGAATCATTAGTACCTCGCTCAGAGACAGTGTATCAGAACACTAAAAACCATCTCTGAGCGATCGTCTCTCTTGTTGATGAAGAAAGCAGCTACAATGTGCTCTGTGGGTTCTATATCTCGTTACAAAAGTAACTAGTTAGAATGCTATCGAAACACTGTGTCGAAGCATTCTTTCACTGTCGTCCAATACAGGTCACTGGTACTCTGGGAGGCGATTCACCCCTTTAATAGGCAGGAACAATTATGCAAATGATTGCAGGGGGCGGAGCCTCCCCTCCTACTTAAGCCACCTTCAGGCCAGAGCCACTAGATTGATTTGTTCCTGGGTGCTGTGCACACCAGGTAGAGAACATCTATGCATTCAACTTAGTGTTTTGTTATTTTTATATTCAAATATGGAATACCACCATTAGGAGGGTGACCATGGCTGTGAATTGCTCTCCTTAAAGTGGCTTGTGCAGCTTCCAGGGATTTTCTGTGGACCTTACGCCCTGAAGAGGGAACAGCTTGAGTTAAGCAGCTTCCCTACTGGGGAATTTACCTCTGGTTTATTCCTTCTTTATCATGGTCACCTGAAGACTGAAGTCCTGCAGGAAAGGTGAGCCACCCATTGAGTGCTGAAGGTCCACTTGTCCCCACAGTGTCCCTTTGATGGGCTTGTATTTGGGAGTTTGCACTCCAGCACTCATAGGGTGTTTTTATTTGCATTTCAATGATTTAATGCAGTTTCTGTGGTATTCTCTGGGTTTTGGAGCTTTGACTAGTGTTTATTTATGTGTTTAATACATGTTTGGGCACTTTTTAATGTTTTGTTAAACTTTATTAAAATTGGTGTTCCGCGCCTTTAAGCGCGGCTTTTCCCGCTCAGAAACTATGGCTCCTTTACTCTCTATGAGATTCACAGTGTGGGACATATCTCTGGAACCGCTTGTCACAGCAACTTCAGAGAGGGCTCATTTTAATGCTAAGCTCCTGCTCCTGACGGCCGCCATTTTGTGGAGCTCTTCCTCAGCGAGTACACTACGCAGGGACCGAGCCTTCTCTCCCCTCAACAGATTAACCCTTCGCTGGCCAGATAAGTCCAAATTTAGGCATTTCTGGGGTGAAACTTTAATATTCCACACTTTTACTGGGTGATAGAGTTTAAAGTGGGGTATATTGACGCTGTGAGCATGTCTACTTCACTGGAGCTAGGGGCTAGACCCAAGTCAAAGGAGGATGGGGGGTCTGCCCCCCCCATGGCGTTTTGCTCCTCTTGTCACACTGGGCTATCTAGTGATAATTTGGGGGATCTATGCCCTAACTGCACTGGTCAAGATAGCAACCCTGGGCTTCCCAGCCATGCTATTGAGCCATCTTGGGTGAGGGAGTTTAAAGCTGCCACTAGGGATCTCAGATCCACTCTTCAACTCTTTCCCTCTCAGGTACAGGGGGCTCTCCAGGTCTGGCAGACCCCCTCTACAATCAGGACCTCCCTGCCTAAGCCACAGGGAGCTCCTGATGTGTCTGATTCTTCTGAGGAAGAACTATTGCAGGATTCTGATGCTGAGGAACGCACTGTTATTGAGTCTAACAGGTCCATTGGGGACCCTTATGAATGTGACCCTGAAGTCTCGGCTGAGGGTCTGATTAGAGCTGTGTTAACTACGCTCAACCTTCCTCTGGCTCAGGAATCTACTTATGATCCTACTGACGTTTTTCAAAAGAAACCATCTAAGCCTGTTTGTTTTCCAACTAACCCTACCCTTGCCCGTCTAGTCTCTGAGGCGTGGAAGAATCCTGACAGATCCTCCTCTGTCTCAAAAAATTTGCTAAACTGTACCCCTTTCCTGAGACTGAGCTGGCAAAATGGGTTCATCCCCCCAAGGTGGATGCTCCTGTTTCCAGGCTATCCAAGTCTACCGCTTTGGCTGTCTCTGATGCCTCTGCCCTGCAGGATTGGACGGATAAAAAGCTAGAACTTTCTCTTAAGTCTATTTTTGCCTCCATTGGCACTGCCATGCGTCCAACCTTTGCAGTGGCGTGGGTTAATAGAGCTATTGCGGGCTGGACTGAACGACTGACTGAAGCAGTTCGCCAGGATGCACCAGTGTCTGAACAGTTGCAGCTTCTTGCTAATATTACTGAAGCTCAGAATTATGTTGCTGACGCTGCCTTTGATGCTGTGCGCATGATGGCGAGGGCCTCCACTTCTTCTGTGGTGGCTAGACGTGCCCTTTGGCTGAAAATTTTGGTCTGCTGATACAGCCTCTAAGAAAGCCTTGCTTTCCTTGCCCTTTCAGGGGAATTTGCTTTTTGGGTCTGAACTCAAAGAAATGATCAGTGAGGCTACTGGCGGTAAAAGTACTCTTCTACCCTCAGTCTTTAAGAAAAAGTTTCCAGCCAAACGCAATCGGTCCTTTCGTTCCTTTCAGACTGAGACACGCTCCGCGGCCCAAACGGGTCCTCCCACTACGCGCTCCTCCTCCAAGCCCAAACAGTCCTGGAAGCCCAAAGTGGCCCCCAAGGCCAAGACCTCCAAGACTGCTTCGGCATGACTCGCCGAACCCGGGTCCGCATCCGGCTGTAGGTGGACGGCTCCACATCTTTCGCCAGACTTGGGAGGAGTCAGTGGCGGACCCATGGGTTATTCAGGTGGTGTCAGAGGGATACAGGATCCCTTTCTCCTCCCTTCCTCCTTTTCGGTTCCATTTTACTCGTCCTACAAAAAGGCGTCTGTTCGACGACGCTATTCAGGATCTCTTGGACAAAGAGGTCCTGGAAGCGGTTCCTCCAGAGGACACAGGTTCAGGATTTTATTCCAACCTGTTTGTGGTGGCCAAAAAGAACGGAGGGGCTCGTCCCATTTTGGATCTCAAGGATCTCAATGCCTATGTGGTGACTTCCCACTTCCGCCGGGAATCCCTGCGATCTGTGATTGCCGCTATGTCTCCAGGGGAATTTCTTGCCTCCCTGGACCTTCAGGATGCATATCTGCACATCCCTATTCATCTGGAGAGCAGGCGGTATCTCAGGATTGCCTGCCACAGGGGACACTTTCAGTTTTCAGCTCTCCCCTTTGGGCTGACTTCAGCCCCTCAGGTCTTCCAGAGGGTGTTGGGTTCCTTGATAGCCGTACTTCATCAGGATGGTGTCAGGGTGACCCCTTACATGGACAATCTTCTCCTCAAAGCCTCCTCAGCGGAGCTTCTCCACCAGCAGCTGCAGCTGTGTATACACACTCTGACCCGTCATGGTTGGATCCTGAATCTGGACAAGTCAGACTTGGTCCCATCTCAGAGGCTTCTGTTCCTGGGTCTCCTGTTCGACACTCGCCAATGCATGGTGTTTCTTCCGGAGGATGTGGCTCATCAGATAGCCGTCCGAGTGGCGGGGATTCTGGAACTGGACGTAGTTCCGGTACCGAAGTTGACGTCTCTGGTGGGGAAGTTCATTTCCACGTTCGAAGCGGTACCATTTGCCATGGCCCACTCCAGGGAACTTCAGAGATTTGTTATCCAGACGTGCAAGAATCATCCAGATCATCAGCATCTGTCAGTCTCTCTACCTCCTCGTGTCGAGTTGAGTCTACACTGGTGATTGGATCTTTCTCATCTCCTGAAAGGGAGATCCTTTCAAGTTCCTCGTTGGACCACGATCACAACGGATGCCAGCCTTCGGAGCTGGGGTGCTGTGTTGAGTCGTTTCAGTGCTCAGGGGAAATGGGGTCTGGAGGAATCCCTTCTCTCCAGCAATGTTCTGGAACTACGTGCCATCCGGCTTGCCCTGAGACACTGGGAATCTCAACTGACCGGTCGTCCGATCAGAGTGGAATCCGACAACGCCACTGCGGTGGCTTACATCAACAGGCAAGGCGGCACAAGAAGCGGCACCGCCTGGTTGGAGGTCAAGGATATCTTGTCTTGGGCAGCAGATCATGTGCCTGTCATCTCTGCAGTTCACATTCCAGGCGTGGACAACGTCATGGCGGACTTTCTCAGTCGTCATACCGTCGACAGCGGAGAATGGGCTCTTCATCCAGAGGTGTTTCACTTGCTCACCCAGAGGTGGGGGATGCCGGTGGTGGACCTGATGGCCTCCAGACACAACAGGAAGGTTCCGGTGTTTTGCTCCCGGTGGAGGGACTCCCTTGCTCTAGCAGTGGATGCCTTGTCGATCCCTTGGGATTTTTCTCTGGCTTACATCTTTCCTCCTCTTCCTCTATTGATCAGAGTCATCCAGAAGTTGAAGCAGGAGCGTTGTCCTGTCATCCTGATCGCTCCAAACTGGCCTCGCCAGTCCTGGTATCCGGAGTTGATGGCCATGTCAGTGGCGGATCCGTTCCCACTTCCTGCCCGTCCGGACCTACTTCTTCAGGGATATCTGTGGAAGGAGGATGTTCACTCTCTCCATTTGATGGCATGGCGGTTGAATCCTCGATTCTAGCAAAGAAAGGATTTTCTCCTTCTGTGGTGTCGACTATGCTCAGTGCTCGTAAGCCTGTGTCCTCCAAGATCTATCATCGCATATGGTCAACCTTTGTTGCATGGTGCTCTGATAAGAAATTATCCCTTGATTTTCATCTTCCCACTGTCCTGGCCTTCTTGCAGGACGGTGTTGATAAGGGGCTCAGTCTGAGTTCCCTCAAAGTTCAGACTTCTGCCTTGTCTGTGTTTTTCCAGGAAAGGATTGCTATCCTTCCTGATGTGAAAGTTTTCTTCCAGGGTGTGACTCATGTTCGGCCTGCCTTCAAGAGTCCTGCTCCCCAGTGGGACCTCAATTTGGTGCTGGGAGTTCTCCAGCGACCTCCGTTTGAATCCTTGGCTTCCATTCCATTATGTCTCTTGTCTTGGAAGATGGCCTTCCTTCTGGCTATTGTTTCAGTTCGCCGGGTAGCAGAGTTACAAGCTCTGTCTTGTAAACCTCCTTACCTGGTGTTCCACAAGGATAAGGCTGTGCTTCGCACTACCAAGGAGATCTTACCCAAGGTTGTGTCCGAGTTTCACATCAATCAGGAGATTGTGGTTCCCTCTTTCTGCCCTAACCCTTCATCCGACAAGGAATGAGATCTCCATTTGTTGGATGTGGTGCGTTGCCTCAAGTTTTATGTTCATCGCACCGAGTCTATCAGGAAGTCTGACGCTCTATTCGTCATTCCTGAGGGACCTAGGGCAGGTAGACCGGCTTCCAAAGTTACCATTGCCTCTTGGATTAAGGCTACTATTCGTGAAGCCTACAAGTTGCGGAATAAGCATGTTCCCTTCCGGGTGACTGCCCATTCCACCAGATCTATTGGGGCCTCTTGGGCCTACAAGAATCGGGCATCCGCTGATCAACTGTGCAGAGCGGCCACTTGGTCCTCTGTGCACACATTTTCGAAGCACTACCGAGTTGATGTGCTGGCCTCGGCTGATGCCAGTTTTGGAAGGAAGGTCCTGGAGGCAGTTTTGCCTGTTTAGGACTTCTGCTCTGTGATCCTTAGTGCTTCCTTTCTGTTGAGCCCAGTTGGCTCTAGTTCCGTGTGCTGTGTTAGTTCAGGGGTTGTTCCCTTGGTTGGTGTCCGTTGACACTTACAGTTTGGGCTATGTAATTAACTGGTTCATAGCAGTTTTCGTGACTTGGGCCTTGTACTGGTCCTTGCCTTATTTCCCGCCTCTGGGTCAGCTCAATGTTTGTACATCCCAGAGTACCAGTGACCTGTATTGGACGACAGTGAAAATAGGATTTTAGTCTTACCTGTTAAATCCTTTTCACTTAGTCCATACAGGTCACTGGTCTCCCACCCTGTCAAGGGACCAGACCTGGCTCTCCTGTGGCATTCAGTGGGAGACCTTTGGGGCATGCTCACAGGAGTCATTCTTCTTGCTTACCTGGGGTCAGTTTTTAGTGTCTCAAATCAATCTAGTGGCTCTGGCCTGAAGGTGGCTTAAGTAGGAGGGGAGGCTCCGCCCCCTGCAATCATTTGCATAATTGTTCCTGCCTATTAAAGGGGCGAATCGCCTCCCAGAGTACCAGTGACCTGTATGGACTAAGTGAAAAGGATTTAACAGGTAAGACTAAAATCCTATTTTATCTCTCGTCAAACAGCCTAGGTAGATTATGTGAGTAAGATGTGCCAACTGATCTATTACCGCTCTCAACGGTTAATCTGTGTCCATCAGTATTAAATGGGCTAACATAATTTCGCTCAACTTCAAAAAGTAACAGTAACAGGACTACACACCGTGCCGTATCCGGCGCTATGCCGACGCCGTTATTTCGCGGGCAAACGCCAAGTATGTGTCATGGAGTCTGTAGTTCCTAAATCTATGTAACTGTGAACTAGACACCCAGGACACGAGTTGATAAAAAAACTTGATAAGTTATCATATCTGATCAGTAAGGCATGAGTACCGAAAATATACGCTGTGCTATCACTATTCAGAATAATCTCGCTATTAAACTGTATTCATTCACACCACTTTCATGCACAGCTGTTCTATCCCTTTCCAGTGCTCAATGAAATCTGATAAGCTGTATAGATCACCCACACACACTCTCATACACAGTTACATTCTAAAGTCTAATACCCCTCAAATAGGTAATCTGAAAGCACTTCTTATTTGAACATGAGAATAGCCCCGTTAGGAGAAACGTACGTCGGGGCTATTCTTACTGATCAGATATGATAACTTATCAAGTTTTTTTATCAACTCGTGTCCTGGGTGTCTAGTTCACAGTTACATAGATTTAGGAACTACAGACTCCATGACACATACTTTGTGTTTGGCCGCGAAATAACGGCGTCGGCATAGCGCCGGATACGGCACGGTGTGTAGTCCTGTTACTTTTTGAAGTTGAGCGAAATTATGTTAGCCCATTTAATACTGATGGACACAGATTAACCGTTGAGAGCGGTAATAGATCAGTTGGCACATCCTACTCACATAATCTACCTAGGCTGTTTGACGAGAGATAAAGAATGCTTCGACACAGTGTTTCGATAGCATTCTAACTAGTTACTTTTGTAACGAGATATAGAACCCACACAGCACATTGTAGCTGCTTTCTTTGTCAACAAGAGAGACGATCGCTCAGAGATGGTTTTTAGTGTTCTGATACACTGTCTCTGAGCGAGATACTAATGATTCACATTATTAAATAACATTATACTTGATCTCAATATTGAGCTGACCATTATATAGATCCTTTTATGTAGATGGACTACAACATATGGTTAGCTGTATGAGATATATAATGTGAATTAATAATTAATATAGTGGGTACTGTAATTTGAGTATTAAAAGTCCTATATATAAGTAACTCTATTATATACAATTTACTTATAGCTAATAGCATAAGTCTGAAAAATAGTCCTCTTATATAGATTTACTCTATTTGTTCTTTAGAAATACCCCTCAATTAGTGGAGTATATTTTGATTTATTTCCGGGTGTATGATACTATAACTGGAAATATCTCCACTTACAACTATTATTATAGTTTGCATCCCAGTGTTGGGATGCGGCTTTACTGTTAGCACTTTTTATTATATTATTTTAATTCGCCAGGCTTTTTAATATACTAATAAAAGTTATATTTTATTATTTATGAGATACTTTTTAGGATTATAGGGAAGGCCTCCATAGATATATTTCCTCTGTCTATTCTCTTTCTTTTTTTGGGGGTATGGTCTGGTACTGATCTGGATATTTCCTTTTTCTTTCTTTTTTTGGGGGTATGGTCTGGTGCTGATCGGGATATTACCTTTTTCTTTCTTTTTTTGATTTAGAGTTAAAATCCTTACTCAAGACACTGAAAGTACAAATTAAAGGTGACATAAAATTGATTGCGAATGAGCTCCAGAGGGATATTAGAGAAATTGGTGAGTGCACTTCAGATATTGAGGACAAGGTGGATGAGATGATAGACTCCCATAACGGACTATCTAATAGCCATGCAGTACTGCTGAAAGATGTGCAATTTTTTCGCTACAAAGTCAATGACCTAGAGGACCGCTCAAGGCAGAACAACATGAGGATCAGGGAGGATGTTCAGCCTACCAACCTCAAAGCATGGACGTTGGAATTCTTTTCTAGTCTACTGATGGATTATTCTGACCAAGACTTTCTGATAGACAGAATTCATAGGCTGCCAAAACCTACGGAAGCACAAAGGGATGTGATATTGAGGTTACACTACTTTCATGTGAAGGAGGAAGTGCTACGAGCTAGCAGGTTGCACTGCTGGCTCCATTGTCAGGCATAAAATTATATGAGGATATATCAGTGTCTACACTGCTGCACTGACTCCAATTTTGCAATATCACTGTCGCCCTCCGCCAGGCTGACAAGTGGGGTTTCCCAGTGACACCGACTGTGTCGCGGAATGGAACATTGACCATCATTGGTTCTCCTGAGGAGGGTATCCATGTCCTTGACTCATGGAATATCCAGGTTGTGGCCCCACTGGATCCTCAACACCAGTCTTTCCTGAGACTCCTCAAGGACTGGTACCCAGTACAGTCCGTCCCATGGGTTTCAAGGCTACGAGCCTCCTCACCCATTCCGGACCCAGCTGAAGGTTGTTGCAACTCTATGTAGACAGGATTCCTACAATGATGTCCAGCTGACGTGTCCTGTCTGGATAACTTTCTTACCTATGCAGAGTGCTATAAGTTGGTGGATGGTTCCTATTGCTTCATCTTACCTGCCAAGGTCTTCACCTGACCAGTGGGCTTCTGTTGGGGAGGTTTGGTGCATCACGCATTGTATGTTTCAGTTACTTTTGATCGCCTCTGTTGGGCGGTTTATTGTTCATTCAGTTTACTATATGCTTGTTTTTCTTGTGTAATGGATATATGCATACATATGGAAGACAAGGTTCCTTATTAATATGGGATTTTGGGTTCTGCATATTCCCCTGGAGGGGTGTGATGGCAGTTTCTGTTGGTACACTCTGGGAGAATCCTCTTTTTACAATTCAGGGATCCTTGTTTGGGACGGTGACGTTTTCCCTGTGAACCTCATACTTATGCTGGGGCCTCTGCTGTCCATTTGGGGGTACGGGGCCATGCTTAATGGCCATCCAATGATGCTTCACAGGAGTTACTCCCAGTCCTTGTTCACTATATGCATTGTTTCGGGCCTCGCTGGATGGACATTGCTCTTCTGGCTCGATATCAGCCAGCTGTCTTTGGCTGGAGATGGGGAATTGAATTCCAGCTTATCCAGTCGAGCAGAATGGCTATGAGCAGCACGGGATGGTATGGTTTCTTGATCACTAGATAGGAGTGTAGTAATTCTAGAAGGCTATATGTATGCACACTTGTCTGCTGACATTGTAGTCACTGCCAGTACCCAGATATCTAGGTGTCTCCTAGTTTTGCCCTACTGTACTCAGAGACACTACATTCTATCCTTACTCCCATTCCAATGGGTTAGTTACTTCTGGTTCCCTGCCCGAATTTTAGACGTGACTTATATCATAAAAAAATGGGAAAAAAATAATTAAATCATATAGTTCAAGTTGCCTCCCGCTAGCGACTTGCTTTCTATATTTCATACTTTTTATTTATTTCTGAACCCAGCTGTTTTACCAATTATTTTTCTAATTATATCTAATTTTTCCCAGGCTCGTGTGACTTGCAATCCCTGTCCTGTCTAAGTGAGGGACTTTTGTTCAATTCACCCCCTACTAATCTGGGTATGAAATCAGTGCCTTGGTTCATGTTTGTTCCTTTTGGTTCTTAATGTTCATTGCACTGTCACTTGGCTGCCTCTTTGTGCAGTCTTTTGCTCTGTTCCTCTTCTTTCTGTAACTTTTCTTTTTCTATTCTTATCTCTCCCTTTTTCTCCCCCCCCCAGTCTCCTTCCTCTGTCTCTCTGCTCTTCCCATAACCCTCTCACCCATGCACCCTTTATGTGCTCATACACTGCCCAATGGACCCTCATTACTGTGGTGTATCACTGATTACTCCGTTTATTGATTTCCCTCCTAAACCCGGGGTGTGCGGTTCTGCTCCTAGGCTGGGTGGTTGTTCCTCATGGGGCTTCTACTTGCTCCATGTATGCAGAGCTCAATATCTCCTTTATAGACCATGAATATTAAGATTCTTTCTATGAATGTAAAGGATCTCAATACCCCTCACAAAAGACGATTGCTTTTTCAGGAAGGGGCCAGAACTAATTCTCAAATTCTCTGTATACAGGAAACTCATTTTGCTGCTAATAAGGTCCCATCACTTCTCACTAAGCAATTTACTGCTGCCTATCACTCTACTGCCCAATCCAAACATGCTGGGGATTCAATTTGGTTTCATAATTCGCTGGTGACCAGTGTTCTACATGTTAAAAGAGACACACGGGGCAGGTTCCTAGCTTTGATGGTGTTGATTAATAACTCAGTTTACACTATTCTTAATATATATGCCCCAAACTCAAACTCAGCTCAGTTTGTTGAGGACTCTTTCCAGGATTGAACCTCTAGTACAAGGTTCGTTTATAGTCTGTGGGGACTTCAATACGCTGTCTGATCCTTTGCAGGACTCTTCGGCAAGACCTTTGGGATGTTATCTGAAGACATTGTCATCACAGAGTGGAATTCTTTTACAAGCCTTGAGGGAGTCGAACCTGTTGGATGTCTGGAGGGTTCTGCATGTACACAGTAAGGATTATACATTTTATTCACACGTCCATTCGTCTTACTCAAGGCTGGATTATTTCTGTCTTGATAAATTGATTTTACAGAGGGTAAAGACATGCGAGATTGGCACTATCCAGTGGTCGGACCATGCGCCGATCACTATGGAGCTTGCTGAGTCATTTAGTTATAGAGGTTCTGGCCACTGGCAAAATAATGATAACTTTCTTTCTTAACCTAGCACTAGTCGTTCTTAGAAAAAATGCCAAATCTGCCCCTTCGAGAGTAGATATAGGCAAATTTCTGTACTTAAACAGGAAATCTCTGATATCCAACTATTTCATAAACAGTTGATGCTCAAAAAATTACAACAATGCTACTACACTCAGGGTAACAAAGCGGGTTCTCTGCTGACAAGGAAGCTTAAGAAAAGGTAAGCAAAGGAAGCTATCCCCTTTGTTTTTTCCTCTATGGGGGAAAGAGTTATGAACCCTGCGCACATACCAGAGGTCTAATCGCAGTACTACGTAGATTTATATAACCTCAACTCTGATCCTACTACTCGTACAGTCAACGTCTCAGAATATATATTCCTTCTTAAGTCGACTTTGGTTACCCCAGCTGACTCCGACCCAACGTGAGCCTCTCCAGGCCCCTATCACTGCAGATGAGATCCAGTCCCTTATTAAAATGCTGCTACTTAATAAGGTCCATGGCCCTGACGGATTTTCTAACCTGTACTATAGAACTTTCCAGCTCCTCATCTGGAAAAACCCTTCCATTTCCAACCCCTCATATGGAAAAAAACCCTTCCATTATTGCAGCTCGAATGGCTCCTTCCCACCTTCTATATTATCTGCAACCATTTCTACTCTTCTTAAACCAGGTAAGCCCCCTACCCTCTGTCCTAACTTCCAACCAATATCTCTCCTGAACAGTGACCTAAAACTGTATGCCGAGCTTTTGTCTAACAGACTACAGGATATATTACTGTCCCTACTACACTATGATCAGGTAGGCTTTGTTAGGTATAGGCAGCTTCTAACAACACAAGGAAGATACTTCATTTCATTGATTCTGCTAATGCTGGGGAAACTGAATGCCTTCTCTTAGCAATTGATGCAGTGAACGCGTTTGATCGTCTCCACTGAGGGTTCCTACGGGCAGTGTAGGAAAAATACAATTTACCCCCCTTCGTACATCAGCCGTTTTCTCCCTATATTCTTCTCCATCAGCCAGAGTGTCTATCACGGTTCCCGTGCTATGCTGTCAATCTCAACTGAATTGCCTGTGCATTGGAGGATGCTGATTGGCCCGCCCAGGATGTGCCTTTATACACTGGAGCTTGGGCACTTGTGATTTGCCCTTTCGTGGTGTTCCAGTATCTGCGCCTTGTTGCTGTGTTCCAGTTCTCCTGTGTACCGACCCGGCTTGTCTGACTCTTCTGCTGATCCTGCTCCGTGATTGACCCGGTTCTGGCTGATGATCCTACTCCGTGTATGACCCGGCTCTGGTTGACGACTCTGCTCCGTGACTGACCCGGTTCTGGCTGATGACCCTGCTCCGTGTATGACCCGGCTCTGGTTGACGACTCTGCTCCGTGATTGACCCGGTTCTGGCTGATGATCCCGCTCCGTGTATGACCCGGCCCTGGTGACGACCCTGCTCCGTGATTGATCCTGTTCTTCGGTTGTTGTTCCTGCTGTGCTACGGTTCCGGTTATCGTCCAGTTCCAGCCTGCTGTTCCGGTGTTCCTGCATTGCTCCGGTCGCTCCGCGACATTCTGATCACTTGGTGACTCACTGTGCCTCTCACTGCTCTAGCTGAGATTGAGATTGCTTTGCCATCCGTTGTTTGCTGCTGTCTCTCTGTACAGAACCTGTTAACTCCTGCAGTGCCTTGTAGTCTCTGGTCTTGTGCCCCGTTATCTTGCCAAGTTTACGGTTATCCATTAGAGCCGCTATTCTCGTACCTCTGATACGCCTCACTACCTCCTGCAGAGCATTGCCTGTCCGGTGTTCGGTGTGCACCGTGACCGCGCCTGCTGGCACTGGTATCCAGTCGCTCTTGCTGGGAGAGCTACGTACGGCACCGGAGCAGTGTCCAGGCTCCGGCCTAACATACGTTCAGAGGGTACTCTATCCATTTGCACTATCCAGTGCTTCGGCTCTTAGTGCTTGTGCAGTCGCTACCTGTATTGACATCCAAGGGGTGTCTGGGCATTATCCTTCGGGCGCACGCAGGGTTAACTTCGATTCTCACTGAAGGGCGATTCCGGTTCTTGTACCTCAGCTTGGCAATAGCACTTCTCTATAGCCCACGGCGGTGGTATTTACTCAGCTCTGGCACTTGTGCCTTCCTATCCTACTTGAGAGTGAATTCAGTGCAGACACTTTGCTCCAGCTTTGTTACTCAAGAACTGTGTTCCAGAGACTGCTATATATATCCTGGGCGTTGGCCAAACTAGGACTGAGTTTCTCCTCTTGCACTTGTTAACCCTTTTGGGGTTAATCCCCATTCATTCATTGCCCATTATTCTATTGCTGTATTGCATTCACTTTGTCCGTGTTTGCTATTACTGTTATTCCTGTGCTGGCCCCTAGGGGCATTGTATTACTCCTTGATTCAATAAACTGTGTTTTTACTTTACACCCTTGTCTGAGTGTCAGAAAACCGTTACAGTGTCCTAAGCTGGCTTCATTTCTGAGCTCTTTAACATTACGAATGGTTCGAGGAAGGGGTGTCCATTGTCGCCAATCCTTTACATGCTTGCACATGAGCCCCTTGCTGAACTGTTTAGATCCAACCCGTTGATTCATGGCTATAAATTTGGGACTACAGAAGTGAAACTGGGATTGTTTGCCAACGACATTTTGATAGGGCTAACGTGTCCTGAAATCTTGCTCCCCCATCTCATGGAAGCTTTGCAATCTTATAGGAAGGTTTCCTACCATAAAGTAAACCAAGATAAGACTCAAGCTCTTCCTATTAATATTGATAGGGGTACTGTTGCCACTTTGAAATCGGATTATTCCTTTGACTGGAAAACCAACGACATTACATAACTGGGAGTTCGACTTACGAAGCATCCTCATGACTATAAAGCAGGAGTTGGGTGGATGGTCATCATTAATGCTATCCTGGTTGTGTCGCATAGCGCCTAATAAGATGTTTGTCCTTATGAAGTTATTGTATTTGTTCCAAACGCTGCCCATTGAGATCCCTTTACCTTTCTTACAGGATGTCCAGTTGGATATTTATAGGCTTATACACGGCTCGCAAACCTCCAGGGTCTCGAATCGGTGGCTTCTTTCCTCTACAAGGCAAGGGGGTTTGGGTATCCCTTCCCTCCTCCATTATTATAAAGCTGCTAGAATGGCACAGACGGTGATATATCATGCCGACCTGGGCATGGTCACATGGAACATACTCAGACCTTTCCCAGCAGAATTTGTAACATTTTGTGGCTACCTGGTAAGTCACGGCCTGCTATACCGCATTTGCTTCACAGTACTACATTGTCCATCATCATTTGGTATACTTACGCAACCCATATTAAGGAACTCAATCAGCTAACTAGTGCCACCCCCTGCGAAGCAGGGGCCACAGAGTATGAGGGGCATAAGTGACTTGAGTATTCGATGGAAAGCCCCGTTTGGCATGAGGAACATTAAGTAAGGGGGGTCAAAGACGCCCCTGAGTCCTTGCCCTTAGGTCTAGCCCCATGTCCCAATGGATCAGACATCCTACAGGAGAAAAAGTGTCCTGCAGTATAAAGGAAAACAAAAATACTGCAACCCAGATTAAGGATTTCACACCAGAAAGTCTAAAAAGTATTTATTGGCATGCGAAGAGTTAACCTGTGGAAGAGGGTAGAGGAATCCAAACCTGCATATGATACTCATGTGAAAAGGAAAGGAAAATGTCAACCAAATAGGGAGCCAATCAGAGAGCAGCCCGCGAAACAGGCGTCTATGGGAAACATAGTTTTCCCTTTCAGAGTACCAAAAAACAGAACTGAATCCAACTGAGACCCCCAAGACACATAATATGTGAACCAGAATGTGGGGCAAGGGGAGACAAGTAGAATGAGCCCTCTCTCATCTCAGTACATAGAGCGGTTGCAGAGATACGTTCCAACACATTCTGTCCCATAGAGATCAATGGAGCATTGCGGCTATGCAGTAAAGCGCGCGCTTAAAGGCGCAGAATTCAAATAAAACGGCAAAAACGAAAAGTATCTAAAAAGTGATAAAACACAGCTAGAACACACAGTAAAGAAATAATAAATATAAGCCCAAAGGAAAAATTAGAAAACTGGAATCCCTAACCCAGTAGTATGCATGGAAGGGGTTAACAACTACCAAAAGCCCAAAATGCTCCACAGACTCAGAACAGAGAGAAAATTAAACCCAACAAGAGTGCAGGAGACATGAGAGACTCCAGAATGCAACCCCTGCAAGGAGGGGAACCGTGGGGCAAGTGGACCATGGCACTCAAAGGGTTTGCTCACCTTTTTTGCAGGTGTTTTTACTTCAGATTACCATTGAACTGGAAAAAGGCCCAGAGAGACTCCTTCTGGAGAGAGAGACATGGGTTGCATGGTTCTCTCCCAGGGCTGCAAGGGTCCACAATCAGCACCTGTTAACTAAGCAATCCATCAGGGGAGTCAGTAATGGTAATCCGCCTAATGGGGGAATTTTGACACCCCATATCTAAGTAAATTAATAAAACTAAGCAGAACTATTCTCAGCCTTCCCTCTAGGTGGTGGAACAAATCTTATCTGGAGGGGAGTGGCTAGGTAGCCGGCTAGGAAGAGGGGGAGGCTCCACCCTGCAACTTCTTGAAGAATTGTTCCAGCCACTAGAAGGAGCTGTCACCTCCCCATGGTACCTGTAAGCTATATTGGACAACAGAGAAAGGCAGTTTGTTCGCCAAAGGGCTGGAAAGCGGTACAAGAATGAGTGTCTGCAGACAAAAGTGAAGTATGGTGTATGTTCCTTGCAAGTTTGGGGCTGCATTTCTGCAAATGGAGTTGAAAATTTGGTCAGAATTAACGGTATCCTCAATGCTGAGAAGTCATTAAGAACCATCTTCAATGTAAAGAAGAACAAGGAGTCCTGGAAGTGATGGTATGGCCCCCACAGAGCCCTGATCTCAACATCATCCAGTCTGTCTGGGATTACATGAAGAGAGAGAAGCAACTGAGGTGCCTAAATCCACAGATTTGTGGTTAGTTCTCCAGGATGTTTGGAAAAACCTACCTGCCGAGTTCCTTAACCCCTTCGCGTCCGATGACGTACCCGGGCCGTCATGCTGGTCCGGCAGTTAAGGAGCGCTGTGAGTAATACCGGGGACTGAAGTTGATCGCTCCAAGACCGGAGCGATCTCTTTCAGTCCCTCGTTCGGCGTGCCGGCACACGTGATCAGTCACGTGGGGCAGCACGTCAAACTTCCCTATCTGGTCCTTAAAGGACCACACATCCCGGGACCGCTGGTCCTTAAGGGGTTAACAAACTGTGTGCAAGTGTACTGAGAAGAATTGTTGCTAATTTGAAGGGAAAGGGTGGTCACACCAAATATTGATTTGATTTAGATTTTTCTGTTTTTCACTCACTATGCATTTTGTTAATTGATAAATATAAACTATTATGTCTATTTTTGAAAGCATTCTTACTTTACAGCATTTTTTCACACCTGCCTAAAACCTTTGCACATTACTGTATATATAAAACAAGTAACCCTGTTTTTTGCCACAGAGGTGTCCAATGCATTGCTTAGCAACTGATTGGACACCCTGTGGCATGCACACTGTACATACCTCCTACGTGTCCCTCTTTCAGACCCAAATCCAAGATCAGACTGCACTGTGTGTGTGTAAGTGTATTACATTGTCCC
Source organism: Rhinophrynus dorsalis (assembly GCA_037306005.1). NCBI lineage: Eukaryota > Metazoa > Chordata > Amphibia > Anura > Rhinophrynidae > Rhinophrynus > Rhinophrynus dorsalis. The sequence continues at coordinate 160,702,504 of CM074726.1, read as the reverse complement.
ACAGCAATAAAACTCACATTAATGTTTTAACATCTGTATATGTGTTTATAAATTAGTCTGTGTAAATAAAACATACCTCCCAACATTTCAAATGACCAAAGAGGGACACTTGTTTTAGGTGGAGTTGGTGGGGACGTAGCTGGTGGGCAGGTCCTTAACGATACTTTTGAGGTAATTTCTTGACCCCTCTTTGTGTAACTGAATAAATGATTTAGAGCAAGACCAAGTATTTTAGTCCTACAGAATAATTTATAAACACATATATTGAAGTTTAAAGAAATATTAATGTGAGTTTTATTGCTGTGGAGCAATGTAATGCACTTGACTACCACCAGTCTGATCTCCTAAAAAAGAGGGATACTGGGGTGGGAAAGAGGGACAGAGGGATTCTGATCTCAAAGAGGGTTGTCCCTCTTATCCCCTAGAGTGCCAAGTGGGTACTTTGTACGAGTTCACACAGCTGTACCTGCTGTGCCAAGCTTGTACAATGTACATCTAAAATGCGGTCACTGCATAAGCCGGTATAACCGGCTTGCAGTGGCCACATTTTAGATTAAAAGTGGCCTGGCACTCGTGGTGGGGCATGAGGCTCACTCCTCATGCACCCCCAGTTATTGGTCTCCCAGCCGATCGTGCTGGGAGATCAATAAAGGAAGAGGAGAAGCTTTGCTTCTCCCTTCCCCTCTCTCCTACCCGAACTTCTGGGTAGGAGCAGGCGGGACCGGGGGAAACCTCCCAACATCATCGGTGACATGATCACCAATGACGTTAGGGAAGTTTCCCCGGTCCCATTTACTCCTACCAGTGGTAGGATAGAAGGACAGGAGAGCTTTTGCTTTCCTGCGGTCGCCTTTATTGATCTCCCAGCACAATCGGCTGGGAGATCAATAACTGGGGGACACCAGGAGGGATCCTGATGTCCCCCACGTGGTCTGTAATTTAAAATAAATAAATAAATAAATAAATAATGAAAAGTAACCCTGTGAGTGCCGCAGGGGTCCCCAGCATATTGATTTGCAATGTTCTGGAGACCCCTGTGGCACTCACAGGGTCACTTCTTTTGGGGACTTTTTTTGTAAGACCTCATTGGGGGGATAAGGGGGGTTCCTGATGCCCTCAATGAGGTCTATAATTAAAAAAAAAAAAATAATAATCCTGTGTGCCACAGGGGGGTCCAATGCAGCCCCCCCTCCTGTGGCACACAAAGGGCTTTTATCATTACTTTGTTATCAGAGATTGTTGGGGGGGCCATCAGGATTGGTCCTGATGGCCCCCCACCAAGCTCTGATTACAAAGTAATGATAAAAAATAAAAATAAACCTCAGAGTGCCACAAGGGTCCAATGTATTGCTTTGCAATGCGCTGGAGACCCCTGTGGCACTCACAGGGACATTTTGACAACAGGTTTTTTTGTAAGTTCTCATTGGAGGGGGGGGGGAATCAGGGGGGTCCTGATGCCCCTCAATGAGGTCTATAATATAAAAAAAAAAAAAAAAAAGTAACCCTGTGTGTGCCACACGGGCCCAATGGACTTTTTATCATTACTTTATAATCAGAGCTTGCTTGGTGGCCATCTGATTACAAAGTAACAATAAAAAAAAATAACCCTTTGTGTGCCACAGGGGCCCAATGCATTGCTTTGCAATCCACTGGACACCCCTGTGACACACAAAGGATTATTTTTTTCCCCTTTTATTTTTTATTCAGACCTCATTGTATGGGTTCTGATGCCCCCAACGAGGTCTACACAAAAATATTGTGGGGAAAAGCCCCAAAAGATGTGTGTGCCACGGGGGGGGGGGGGGTCCAACCCAGTGCTTTGCAATGCGTTGGACCCCCTGTGACACACACACACTTTTTTCATTATTCTGTTTTTAGACCTTGATGGGGGACACCAGGAATGTTCCTGATACCGCCTCCCCAATGAGGTATGAATACAAAATAATAATTAAAAAAAAAACTGTGTGAAACAGGGGGTCCAACGCATTGCTTTGCAGTGCATTGGGCACCCTTGTGGCATGCACACAAAATGCCTCCAATCCCCCTCCCCCACATACCATGTCCCCCTGCCTGGTTCCACAGCCAACTGGCAGTCCCATTCCCCAGCCTGACCTCCAGCCTGTTTCCACCTCCTACTGGTAGACTCAAAGTACCAGTATGCACTAGATTCAGGCTGGGAATCAAACTTTGTATGAGGGGGACATACAGTGCACATTGGTAGTCACAGATCCCCCATACACACTATCAGACACTGCCCCCCACCATCACCACCATCCTTGCTCCTCTGTTCATACCCACACACTTTGTTACACTGGTAGTCACAGGTCCGCACGTACACCGGCTGACGCCCTAGCTTCTTTCATCTGTTAGCCATAAAATCAAACATACACTGTTTGCTTTCCCATCCTTGTTTCACTGGTAGCTACACTCCTGTCAACCAAATTGATATGTCAACCCACAGCAGTGGGGTACCATTTTTCTTAGGCTGGCAAGAAGTCCTCCTAGGAAATCCCACTCTGTTGAACCATTTTAGTATCTTTGAAGTTACTGATGTGTAAAAAAAAAAAAAAAAAAAAAAAAAAAAAAAAAAAATTTCCTGTAGCACCACATTCTGGAAATAGTTGTGCACACTAACTTAGAGGTAAAAAGCCAAGTGACCCCCTCATTCAATGTGGCAGGTTATCTTTTCAAAATGGTATGAATTGTCTACCCTTCACTTCTGTAGCTGTTATAACCATTTTTGTACAGGCAAGTCCTGTTTGAGAAAATGTTAGAAAAATCAAATGAAGTAGGTGTTTTGTGCTACTAGCACTGCCTAAGGTAGGTCAACTCATACCAATCGGGTATGATTTTTCTCTTAAGAGCACTAGCTAACAAATACAGTTGAAAATTGTATGGTTTTCACAGATTTCAATACATTTGAAGGAGCAGAAATGTAAAAAAATGCAATTTTTTCCTATATAGCCTCCTTCTGGAAACATTTATGAACACCAGTATTGGGGTAAGAAGGCAAGTGACCCCTCATTAAATGCGGCATGTTATCTTCTTTCCAAAATGGTATGGTTTATCTACCTTTTCTTCACTTCTGACCCCTCATTAGATGGAAACATTTATGCACACTAGTATTGGGGTAAGAAGGCAAGTGACTCCTCATTATCAAAATGGTATGGTTTATCTACCTTTTCTTCGCTTCTGTAGGTGTTATAGCCATTTTCGTACAGGCAAGTCACGTTTGAGAAAATGTTAGAAACATCAGAGGTCGTAGTAGGGGTAGTTTTCTACTTCTAGCACCCCCTAAGGTAGGTCAACTCATACCAATGGGGTGTCGTTTGACTCCTAAGAGCACTAGCTAATGAATGCAGTTGGAAATTCCATAGTTTTCACAGAGTTCCATACATTTGAAGGGGCAGAAATATAAAAATGCAATTTTTTCCTATATCACCTCCTTCTGGAAACATTTATGCACACCAGTATTGGGGTAAGAAGGCAAGTAACCCCTCATTAGTTGTGGCAGATTATCTTATTTCCAAAATGGTATGGGTTGTCTGCCCTTTCTTCATTTCTGTAGCGGTTATAACCATTTTTTGTACAGGCAAGTCCTGTTTGAGAAAATGTTAGAAAAATCAGATGAAGTAGGTGTAGTTTTGTGCTTCTAGCACTGCCTAAGGTAGGTCAACTCATACCATTGGGGTGTCATTTGACTACTAAGAGCACTAGCTAACAAATGCAGTTGAAAATTGTATGGTTTTCACAGATTTCAATACATTTGAAGGGGCAGAAATATAAAAATGCAATTTTTTCCTATATCGCCTCCTTCTGGAAACATTTATGCACACCAGTATTGGGGTAAGAAGGCAAGTAACCCCTCAGATGCGGCAGGTTATCGTCTTTCCAAAATGGTATTGTTTATCTACCTTTTCTTCACTTCTGGACGTGTTATAGACATTTCGAACAGGTAAGTCAGGTTTGAAACAGTTTGTAGTTGGTGTAGTTTTCTACTTCTAGCACCCCCTAAAGGTATTATTATTCTTTATTTATATAGCGCCAACTTAATCCGCAGCGCTGTACAATAGGGAATAGGCATACAGGGATATTAAAAAGTAAATCAAATGTGAAGAACAGAAGGATCAGAGGGCCCTACTGGAGAGAGCTTACAGTCTAGAGGAAGGTAGGTTGGACACAGAAGGTGTAAGTGCTATTGGGTGTAAGTGTCTCCTGCCACATGAACTGCCAATCAGTGGGTGGGAGAGAGAAGTGCTGTTGAGTGCAGTGGCCCAGGGAAGGGGTGGTTCTTGGTGATAGTGTTTATGGAGGTAGTTGATAGGCTTCCCTGAAGGGGTGAGTTTTCAGGGAGCGTCTGAAGATCTGAAGGCTGGGGGAGAGTCTGATGGGGCGGGGGAGGGAATTCCAGAGCTCTGGTGCAGCACGGGAGAAGTCCTGTAGGTGGGAGTGGGAGGATGTAATGAGAGATGTGGAGAGGAGAAGGTCATGTGCAGAACGAAGATGGTGAGTGGGAGTGTATTTGGAAATGAGAGATGAGATATACGGGGGTGAGGTGTTAGTAAGGGCTTTATAGGTGAGCACCAGGATTTTGAATTTAATTCTATGTGCTAGTGGGAGCCAGTGTAGGGATTGGCAGAGGGGGCTGGTATTAGAGAAGTGGTGGGTGTGGTAGATTAGTCGTGCAGCTGAGTTTATTATGGACTGTAGTGGGGTTAGTCGGGTGAGAGGAAGGCCCGTTAGTAGCGAGTTACAGTAGTCAAGACGGGACATGATGAGTGTTTGGATTAGTATTTTAGTAGTGTCTTGGGTGAGGAAGGGTCGGATTCTAGAGATGTTGTGGAGGCGGCATGATTTAGAGATTGAGTGGATGTGGGGAATAAAGGATAGGGTGGAGTCAAATGTGACCCCCAGGCAGTGTGCTGTAGGGGTTGGTGTGATTGGTGGTGTTGTTGAGAGTCAGGGTAATGTCTGGGATAGGGCTGGTAGGAGAGGGAGGGAAGATAATTAGTTCGGTTTTGCCAAGGTTAAGTTTGAGTTGACGGGAGGACATCCAGGAAGACACAGCAGACAAACAGTCAGATACCTGGGACAGGAGGGAAGGGGAGAGGTCTGGGGAGGAAAGATAGATTTGAGCGTCATCAGCATAGAGATGATGGTGAAACCCAAAGGAGTTCATTAGTTTGTCAAGGGGCCCAGGACTGAGCCCTGAGGCACTCCGACAGACAGTGGGAGGGGTGGGGAAGTGGAGCCAGAGTAGGACACACTGAAGGAGCGGTTGCAGAGATAGGATGAAAACCAAGAGAGGGCAGCATCAGAGACCTTGAGAGTGGAGATCTTGGGGGAGGAGTGGGTGATCTACTGTTTCAAAGGCAGCTAACAGGTCCAGCAGAATGTATAGAGAGTAGTGGCCTTTTGACTTTGTGAAGAGCATGTCATTGGCCACTTTAGTGAGGGCAGTCTCAGAGGAGTGATGAGGACGGAATCCAGATTGCAAGGGATCTAGAAAGGAATGGGAGCAGAGGAATTTAGTGAGCTGGTTGTATGCGAGACATTCAAGGAGCTTTGAGGCGAACAGGAGTAGAAAAATGGGCCGGTAGTTTGACAGTGAGTTTGGGTCCAGGGAGGGTTTCTTTAAAATGGGTGTGATTAGTGCATGTTTAAAAGGATGGGAAGGTGCAGGTTAACAGAGAGGTTGAATAATTACGTAAGGGGTGGTATAAGTAGAGGTGAAAGTTCTTGAGTGAGCTGAGATGGGATTGGGTCAAGAGGCCATGTGGTTAGGTTTGAGTGAGTGAGAAGAAGGGAAACTTCGTCCTCGGTGACGGCTGAGGAGGAGCTTAGTGTGTATGTGGGGGAGATAGTAGGGCTATGCTGGATAGGTGGGAGTGAAGGTGATGAGATTTCATATCTGATGGAGTCGATCTTGTCCTTGAAGTGGGTGGCGAGGTCTTGGGCTGAGAGGTTAGTGGAAGGGGTTTGCATTGGTGGGCGTAGAAGAGACTTGAAGGTTGAGAAAAGGCGCTTCGGTTTGGAGGAAAGATTAAAAATTAGGGAGGAGAAGTATGACTGTTTGGCCAGGGAGAGGGCAGAGCTATAGGAGCGGAGAATTAATGAATTTGTAGTGTATGAAGTCAGCTGTGGAGCGAGATTTCCTCCAGTGCGTGAGCACTTTTGGAGGTATCGCGTTTGTCTTGTGTGCCAGGGTTGTAATGGGGATGAGCGGGGGTGACGTGGAGTTGCAGGTGCAGCTGTGTCAAGGGCTGTTGTGAGAGTGCTGTTGTAGGGAGCAGTAGTTTGCGCTTGACAAGCAAGAGTGAGGATGGGGTTGAGAAGGGGTTGCAGGGAAGTGGAAAATTGCTGCAAGAGAATGCAGATTTCTACGCATGCTCTTGGTCATGGTGGGGGGGATTGATTTGCATGGTATGCTGAGGTTTCCGGAGAGGAGGTGGTGGTCAGAGAGGGGATAGGGAGCATTAGAAAAGTTAGAGACCGAGCAAAGGTTGGTGAAGACCAAGTCAAGGGAGTGACCGTCACTGTGTGTGGGAGAGCAGGTCCATTGTGATAGGCCAAAGGAGGTTGTTAATGAGAGGAGTTTGATGGAGGGCGGGGGGGGGGGGTGTTATGGTTGTCAACAGGGATGTTGAAGTCTCCCAGGATGAGAGTAGGGACGTCAGAGGACATGAAATGAGGGAGCCATGAAGTGAAGTGATCAAGGAATTGTGCAGTAGGACCAGGTGGTCTGTGCATGACAGCGACACGCAGGAGGAAGGGAGAGAAGAGGCGATGTGTGTGAGCTTCAAAGGTAGGGAAGGAGAGGGAGGGAACAGTGGGGATTACCTGAAACGTATGGTTAGGGGACAACAGGATGCCTACTCAACCCCCCCGTCTGTTGCCAGGCCTAGGTGTGTGCGTGAAGTGAAGGCCGCCATGTGAGAGTGCGGCAGTGGAGGCATTGTCTGATGATGTGAGCCAGGTTTCAGTGATGGCAAGAAGGTTTAGGGAGTGAGAAATAAACAGGTCATGAACAGCTGTTAGTTTGTTACACACAGAGCAGGCATTCCAGAGGCCAAAAGGGGGGGGGAGGTTAGGTGAAGTGGTACAGTTATTAGATTGTGGATGTTGCGTGTTTGAGTGGGTGTTGTGTTACAGGAGAGAATGGAAGGGGGACCTGGGTTAGGTGTGATGTCGCCTGCAGCGAGCAGGAGGAGAAGGGACAGGGACATAAGATGGGAGTGAGATTTGAAGAAGTGGGGCTTTTTGGCAGCAGTTGAAGGAGATGGTAGTGATAGGGACTGGAGGAATGAGAAAAGTTCATGGGAACAGAGAAGTGGTGAGGGAACAAGTGAGGGTGCAATGTGGATGGGGTGACACTTAACGTGGACACAGGAGGAGGAGAGTCTTAAGCAGGTGAGAACGGCAATAAAAAAACAAGGAGCCAAACTGGTCATAGTGGGGTTAATGTGGGTGGGTTGAGAAGTTTGTGTAACAGATTGTAGTCCAGGGGAGTGCAGGAGACTTGGCAGTCAAGGGTCAATCCAAGGGGCAGGGGTGTGGGTTCCAGGGAGGGTGAGAAGAGTCAGTTGCAAAATTGTGAATTATTTGAAGAGGGTAGGAGTCAATGCAGGGTTAAATGAAGTAGTACTTTGATGATCAGTAGAGGTAGATGTTGTAGTGGTAGGTCAACTCATACCAATAGGGTGTCATTTGACTCCTAAGAGCACTAGCTAACAAATGCAGTTGAAAATGCCATGGTTTTCACAGAGTTCCATAGATTTGAACGGGCAGAAATGTAAGAAAATGCCTTTTTCTTCATTAGCGCCACCTCCTGGAAGCATTTGTGCACACCAGCCTTTGGGTAAGAAGGCAAGTGACCCCTCATTAGATGCGGCAGGTTGTTTTCTTTCCAAAATGGCATTGTTTCTCTATCTTTCCTGCATTTCTATTATGGTTATAACCATTTTAGTGCAGGCAAATCATTTCAAAAACAAAAGTGTCAGGTTTCTGTACGTGTTCCTAGCACCCACATATTGTATGTTAACCCACACAAATGGGCTACCATTTTTCTCATGTTGGTAGCAGGTACTGAATACAGCAGGAAATGTTATGGTTTTCAAATATTTTAGTATCTTTAAAGCGGTGTAAATGTAAAAAAACATGTATTTATTCCTATAGCGCCACATTTTGGAAATATCTCTGAACTTTAGCCCAGGGATAGAAAAGCAAGTGACCCAAATGTCTACTTTCCAAAATGGTATACCTTTTATTCCTTTCCTTCTAACAGTTATGAACATTTTAGTACAAGCAGCCATTTTCGAGGAAGCAAACAGGTAGGTGTAGTTATGTGCTTCTGGCACCCCTAAGGTAGGTCAACTCATTCCAATAGAGTGTCATTTGTCTCCTAAGAGCACTAGCTAATTAATACAGTTGGAAATGCCATGGTTTTCACAGATTTCAGTACATTTGAAGGGGCAGAAATGTAAGAAAATGCCTTTTCCTATAGTGACACTTTCTGGAAGCATTTGGGCACAACAGGCTTGGGGTAAGAAGGCAATTCACCCCTCATTAGATGTGGCAGGTAGTCTTCTTTCCAAAATGGTATGGTTTGTGTAGTCTTTTTTCACTTCTGTAGTTGTTATAACCATTTTTGTACAGACAAGTAATGTTGGACTCAGGGACTCAGGGCTTTTTCAAAGAATTGAAACTTTTTAAATCAAGGTAAATGTTTTTGAACCTCCTTAGAAGAGGTTTTTGGTGGCCCTCCATCAAGCAGGATGTGTAATCCTGCATACAAGTTTGTACTAGACGAGCAAAGAACAAGACTAGTCATGACCATCCCACTAGACTTTTGCATCTGCACATAACATCTCCTTGGACATATCTCACAATGGATTGTGTTATGGACCGGCCTCCCTCCAAGTTCTGCAGATTTATCCTGGTTGTAGTGGACCATTTTTCATAGCAAGCCCATTTTGTTCCCCTTCATAACATACCCTCAGAGGAGGTGCTTGCTGAAGTGTTTATTAGGGACATTTTTCATCTCCATGGCTTGTCATCTTTGATGTGGGAACTCATTACATATCACCCTTATGGAAGGCTTTTTGTCATTGAGAAAGGACCTGAGCTTTTTATCAGCATACCATAAACAATCCAAAAAGTCAAACGGAGAGAACCAGTCAATCTCTGGACCTGTTTTTAATCATCTGAATTCCCAACACTCTAATTTGGTGGATTTGTTACCCTTAGCAGAATTCCCATTCAACAACCAGTGTCACAACACTGTTTGCATCTTTCCTTTTATGCAGTTTTGGGATATCATCCCAGAGTTTTTCCAGTTTTGGCTGAGAATGGGGTACCAGCTGAAGATTCCAGAGTAAACAATTTGAGGCAACACTGGGCCAAGATATAAATTCAGATCCTATGTTCCATGAACAGATATAAAAATTTTGCTGATGCCAAAAGACAGCCGGAACTGACCTATGTTCCTGGGGATGAGATGTGGTTGTCCTTCAAAATTTTAGATTGCACCAACCCTCTTCCAAGCTGGGTCCAAGATTTGCTGGATCTTTCCGAATCACTGCTAAGATATCTCCAGTGACATATTCCTTAGTCCTGCCTCCATCCTTGTAGGTGTTTAATTCTTTCCACATCTCTCCTAAAACCATGATTAAGAATCTGTTCTACCAGTCACCTCATCCTCCCTCTTCGGTTCTGGTGGAGGATCAACAGGAGTTTAAGGTGTGTAAGATCTTGGGCTCTCGTTGGGTTTGAGGAGTCCTTCAGTATCTGGTCGACTACAGGGATATGGTCCGGAGGAGCATTCCTCGGTGCCCACTTCAGATGTTCATACACCTACTCTGGTCCTTAACTTTCAATTGGGTCTTTCTGTATAAGTCTGGTCTTCCAGAGACTGTTTCCTAAGATGGAGAGTACTGTCACATCCTCTGTTTCAGAGTCTGTTCGTCACGGTTTATTTGATGAACACTCAGACAGAACGGTAAGGTTAAAATAACTTTATTGGAATAAAGTACATACACGAATGTAGGCCCCAAGACCTACAGTACAGAACAAGGTATATGTATATATATAATGGGTTACAGAGATAGGGACCAGAATAGGTAATCAGGAGGAACTGGTAACTATTATTATATATATATATATATATATATATATCAGGATCTGGCAGAACCAGCAAGGTTGAAGCTACACAGTCCCAGAACTGACAGCTGGACTCCAGCACAGGAGGTCCACTAATACGGATGGGCACAACCCAGACACCTGGGTACCAGAACCATTATGGGCAATCGGAATGGACTGGGAACCAACTGACAGTGAAGGCCGCTGGCAGAACCGGCAAGGTAAAGGGTACACAGTCCAGGAACGACAACAGGACTACAGTGGCAAGAGGACCACTAATGGAGGACTGGCACAACCCAGGTACTGAACTGGGTACTGAACCAACTGGAGCGAGGCAACAGTGTATCTGCAGACTAACCCAGGAAGGGTTACAAGAGACCTAGGCAGCTGCTACTGGATAACCCTAGAACGCTAGGGGTGGATCGATATACGGCAAGTAATAGGAATGCAACCAGTGTCCCCTCAACCTGCGAAGTGGTAGATGCAACGCTGGCTCTTCAGCCCAGGGCTCTGCAGTAAGGAACGGTAGTGCTCTTACCAAGAAGCTCCAGGTACCTACAGGGTTAATGGTCAACGCCCAGAGAGTAACTGCAACTCCCAGAGGGAGTGATCCCAGCGCTACTAGGGAGGCAGACACAGAGTGATCAGAGTAACTCAGTCAGTGTTAGAACACTGTATCGGTACTTCGATTGTGCACACCGCCTTAGGCGGTCAATAGAGCAGCTCGAGCACTGGGCTCAGCCTTTGGTCGACAAATAACAGCGCCACGCGGCGCCCACCGAGAATGCAAGGCCTTGTAAACCGGTGACATCACGGGGTCGCCAAGTGGCACAGACATATACGTTATAACGTGGAAAGAAATCCACAGCTGGCAGTCAAATATGGTCAGCAACAGAGCGGTACAATGGCCAGATGCAGACAGCGACGGAGCGGGTTCTTCGGCCAGATGCAGACAGCGACGGAGCGGGTTCTTCAGCCAGATGCAGACAGCGACGGAGCGGGTTCTTCAGCCAGATACGGTCAGCGACGGAACAGCAGCAACAGGAACTCAGGAACGCAGTCAGGCAGGCCAGGTCATACACGATAAGCGATAGCACAAAATGAACTCAGGAAATCATACACCACGAAAGGGTGTCTACGGGATGACATCCCAGGGTATATAAAGGCAAGCCCTAGTAGGAGCAATTATGACCAACCAATCAGAGGACAGCAATGATAATAATGTCACCGTTCAGAACAGGAAGCACGGGCACCGTGATACTGTTCCTCCCCTGTTTCCTAATTGGCCTCTCTCACTGCCCTTCAAGATTCCAATATTGAGGCAGTTTTCTGCATTTCCTAGTGTTTTACTCTGATTCACCCTGGCTTGTTTTCAATCATAGTTCCTGTTTGATCCCTTGGCACTGTACCTTCTGATTCCCCTGTATGATTTTCACCTGGATATTTGCCATAGCCTGCTCCACTGTAACGTGTACCTGCTTCCTTCCCCAGCTTTTGACCTCAGCCTGTACTGATCCAATCTTCAGAAAGATGGTGCTGCTATGGCCAGATTCTGTGGTTTGCCATAAGTTCCTTTTATCTTCTCTGGATGAGCGTTCTTCAGCACACAGATTCAACCAACCATGCACATCACCAAACTCAGTATCCTTCGACAGCTCTTCCCATTCGCCAAAGGATACTCATTCACCAGCAAACAGATTCGACCAAGAGGGCACATCACCAAGCTCTGTATCATTGATTACTCCTCCCATTTGTCCAAGGGTGCATGTTCACCAGCGAACACATTCAAACACATTTGACTAACCCAGCACATTATCAAGCTTAGCAATCCGCCTAAAGAATACGATCACCAGTGAACCCATTCAACCAACCTTGCACATAATGAAGATTTGCAATCCTTCAATTCAACTAGAATGCACAATCACCAGCTGATTAGTTCATCTAGCAACTGCCTCCAGTCTATTGTGCTAGATGCCAAGACTTGTTGACTACAGTGTGGCCATCCTGTCTTCAGAAGGCACTTCACCAGAATACAGTTGTGACTGTTGAGTATTACATTCTGTTTTGGGGTTTAAGATCCATTCATCCATACCAATAGAGGTTATCCTCCTCCTAGAGTTCTCCACTCTGGACTTATTTGTTCAGCTTACACAGTACGCTGGTGGTCTCATCCCAGTCCTGGCCCTGGCTCAAATAGGGTCTGAAATCTGGCTTTGCGTTCAGCAACTTTAATCCAGCTACGGCCACAGCAAGGGAACAACACTTGCAAAACTCGGTCCCTGGTCTTCACACTCCAGCTACTTATTGCTGCACAAGAACTCCAAACAGACCATGACAACTGCAAAGCAATGTGATGGAGACCTCTAGCACTGAAGGGGTAAAAAGAATTATTTAATTGAAAGAGAAATTGGGAGTGGGACAAGAACAGGAGGTCTGGGAGCAAGGGAGGAATGCCTTAGGGGGCCGGAGAGGGAGGCCTGTGGGTGCCAGAGAAGGAGGTCTGGGAGTCACAGAAGGGAGGTCTGGAGGGGCACAGAGGGAGGAGTGGGAGGGAGAACAGGGTCACGGAGAAAAAAACGTTTATATACAAGGGGAAGAGGGACATGAAGGGGGAGAGAGAAAGAGTGTGTACTTACCTGCACCATGCTGCCTCTGTAATGAGAGCTACAAAATCAGGATTCCCTGGCTTCTGTCAGCCAAATCATCAGTGCAGCAACCCTTTCAATGCCACTGGTGTGTCCAACACATTTCCCTGCAATGTGATAGCTACCTCCTGGAACTGAAAATTTTAATAATGCTCCCCTCACCCCACCCCTTGTATTTTAATTGCCACCACCCCCCCGTGTATTTCCACTCACTCTCTCCCATCACCCCCCCCCCCCGGTGCTTCTGTGCACTGGGAGGAGATTTTGTGTGATTGTTTCCCGATATAATGACCTGATTTCCACAGAGACCAGGAGTAGGTGATTGTATAGGGGAACACAGTCACACACAGTCTCCTCCTGGTGCACAGCTGCACTCTGGAGGAGAGAGAAATACAGTAGCCATGCGCAAATTCAAGGGAGGGGGCAGAAGGATGAAGAGGGCACAGGGAAGAGAAGTCTGCAGGACAGAGGGATGAGAAATGTGGTGGGGTGCAGCAGGACCAAAAAATGGTCAGAGGGATGAGGAGGACAGATGAAGGGGGGATCAGCATACAGAAAAATGTGTCAGGGGGATGAGAAGTGTGGGGGAGATGGCAGATGGACCATGGACAAGTGCCAGAGGGATGAGGAGTGCAGTGAGAGGGGGGAGTAAACAGGACAGGGTAACGATGCAGTGAGGTGTGAAGGTGGGCAAAGGCATGAAAGAAAGGAAGGGGGAGTCAAAGTGGTGAATGAGAGGGATGAAGAGTGGTGAAAGGGAGAATAGGAGGGGATAATGGGGAGGCAAAGCAACAAAAGGGAAGGTGGGCGGATAAAAGGTGGCGATGGAGAGGTGTAAGGGAGGGTAGGAGATGAAAATGGGGTGGAAAAAGGGAGAGTGTAAATAGACAATGAAGAGGCAAAGTTCCAAAAAGGAGGTTTGGAGGGGGAATTGGGAAGGCAAGATGAAGGGTGGAAATGGGGAGGCTTGGCGGTAGAAAGGGTGAAACTCTGTGCAATGATTTTGACAGGAGTATCCGGTGGACTACACCCCCTGGCCATGGATGTCCAAATCACTAACCCTGATAACCTTCTGCAGTAATTGTGACTGTAATTGCCAAGGTGGCTGTGCAGTGCGGGCTAACTCTGCCCTACTGGCACCCCAAGGTGTGGCTGTCACTGAACCAGAAACAGGATAGCACAGCTACCATGGCATACATCAGAGGCATACCATTCCATCAGGACCATGAATAGCTGGGCAGTCCTTCATTCTCCAGCAAAGAAGGAAAATGAAGGACATAACAAAGCTACCCACAAGTGCCCTACATCTCTGAGAACTGCTGAAGAAGAACTGGAAAGATGTTGGGCGATTTCCTGGTGAAACTGATTATCAGGATGCCTTATATTTGAGACTCTTATTAAGGTAAAGGGCAGCTATTTTGAGGAATCCAAGATTTAGATACAATTTTCAATGTTTTTGAAAATTGATTTGATACTCTATGTTTTGCTTAATACATTGTAACATGCAATTTCATTTTCAAGTGTCTCACGAAAGATATATATATATAGTGGTACGGTCCCTTCAAACCACGGTCAGGACAGGCAGGAGGTTGTAACTTCAATGCAGTTTATTAAACAGCAACAACAAAAGAAAAGTGTCTTTCCAATTTCAGGGTATGCTTCCCCTTTAAATCAAACAGGTTTTTGACACCAAATAAAAGTACAGAAATAAACAGGCCTACTCCTTTCAGGAGGCAAACTCACAGTAGTTCCCACACTACCAGTTACTGACCCAGCTACTCTGGGTTCCAGTACAAAACAAGTAAAAATGCAATCTTTTCCATTCAGAAGCTTTCTCACCAGTCCTTGGTTAGGCAGACAGGTCTCCAAACACTCTATCCCAGTGCAGTCTGACCACACCCTGCTCTTTCAGACCTACTATATAGGGCTGAGCTAATTAATTAGGAGCAGGTGTGTTAGCAGAGGCAAAAGACAAAACTTAACCCTTCAATCGCTGGGATAAACTGCTTGTTGTAGCCTATGGCTGATGTATACATGGTCTTGGACTCTGTCACAATATTATATATATATATAACATATAAAAAAGCCTCATTACATAATTTATGTCTCCTCCGGAGACACACACACCTAGGGATGGCAGTAAGGAGGGGATATAGAAATCTCCTCCTTATTGCCAATGCTGGAGATTGGAGATACGGGGGGGCGTGATTTATACGGTAGTGGGCAGTGTTTGCCCTCCCTCAACTTCCTCCTCAACCAGAAAATAGGATTTTAGTCTTTTCTGTTAAATCCTTTTCACTTAGTCCATACAGGTTACTGGTACATTGGGAGGCGTCAGTCCCCTTTAAGTAGGCAGGAACATTCTCTAAATGTATGCAGGGGGTGGAGCCTCCCTTCCCTCTTAAGGTGACTCATCCAGTCCAGCCCCCAGAATTGTTTGAGAACGAAGTAGACTAGATAGAAGAAGGAAAGAAGACTCCTGTGAGCATGCCCCAAAGGACTCCCACAGAATGCCACAGGAGTGCCGAGCATGGTCTCTTGACAGGGTGGGAGACCAGTAACCTGTATGGACTAAGTGAAAAGGATTTAACAGGTAAGACTAAAATCCTATTTTCACTGTCGTCCAATACAGGTTACTGGTACATTGGGATGTACAAACATTGAGCTTTCCCAGAGGCGGGAAGAAGGCAAGGACCAGGCGCAAGGCCCCCAGAGTCACCAGGACCACTACGAACCAAACGGTCAGAGAGCCCAACAACACGGAAGTGTCAACGGACACCAACTAGGAGTAAAATAGACCCCAGAAACTGTTACACAGCACACTGAACTAGAGCCCACAGAGCTCAACAGTAAGGAAGCACTGAGAACTACAGAAGAAGAAGACCCTAGACAGGCGAAACTGCCTCCAGGACCTTCCTCCCAAAGCTGACATCAGCAGAGGCCACCACATCCGCACGGTAGTGCTCCGAAAAGGTGTGTACAGAAACCTAAGTGGCCGGCCAGCACAGCTGGTCAGCACGTGCTGGATTCTTGTAGGCCCAAGAGGCCCCAAGTGACCTAGTAGAAAGAGCAGTAACCCGAAAAGGGAACACGCTTATTCCTCAATTCGTAACCTTACGAATAGTAGACCTATCCAAGATGCAATGATTACCCTGGATGCCCGTCCCCCTGCCCTAGGACCCTCAGGAATGACGAACAGAGCGTCAGACTTCCTAATGGACTCAGTGCGATGAACATAAAACTTAAGACAACGCACCATTCAACAAGCGGAGATTCCACTCCGTGTCAAAGGAAGGATTAGGGCAGAAAGAGGGCACCACAAGATCCTGATTGATGTGAAACTCGAGACCACCCTAGGCAAGAACTCCGTATAAATACGAAGCACGGCTTAATCCTCGTGGAACACTAGATAAGGTGGTTCACAAGACAGAGCTTGGAATTCCGCCACCCCACGGCGAACTGAAACAATAGCCAGAAGGAAGACCATCTTCCAAGACAAAAGTGTAAAGGAATAGTAGCCAAGGACTCGAAGGGGGGCGCTGAAGAACCCCCGAAACCAAATAAGGTCCTACGGAGGAGCTGGACTCCTAAAGGCAGGACGACCATAAGCCACACCGTGGAAGAGAATCCTGACATCAGGAAAAACAGCAAACGCTCCTGGAAAAAGACAGAGAGCACCGAAGTCTGGACTTAGAGAACTCAGACTGAGCTCCGTATCGAAACCGTCCTGCAAAAAGGCCAGGACAGTAGGAAAAGGAAAAGCATGAGACAGATCCCTGTCAGCACACCAGGTCGACCAGACTCAGTGATAGATCTTGGAAGAAACGGGCTGAGAAGCGCGCAGCATAGTAGCCGCCACAGCAGGAGAAAACCCCTGTCATCCCAAAAACGAGGATTCAACATATAGGCCAACAATTTGAGCTGAAGAACATAGTCTTCCACAGAGAACCCTGTAGAAGAAGAAGAGCTGAACGAGAGGAGAGCCAAAACGACTCCACCACGGATAGGGGCAAACCCCCAGATACCATGGTTGACAATGTCAATCCAGAACAATCGAAATCACCGGACAACATACAATTACAATGTCCGTAACACCCATATTAACATAGGGAGAGAAAGAAAGATGGCCAGAGAGGACGTCCAAGGAAGGACATTGCATCAGCATTAAGGAGTCTCTCAACAGAGAGAAAAACGGCGTAACCTTCCTGTTGCGTCCCATTGCCAGCAGATCCACTGGGGAATTCCCCATCTCAAACTAGGAGACGAAACATATCCTAATGCAGGTCCACGTTCCAATGTCGACTGCGTGATGACTGAGGAAGTCTGTCAAGACGGTGTCCACTCCTGGAATGAGCACTGCAGAATGACAGGAACAAGAACCTCTGCCTAGGACAGAATGGCCTAGACCTCTAACCAAGTGGCGAGACTTCGTGTCCCTCCCCAACTGATGAAATAAGCCACTGCCGTGGCATTGTTGGACTCGTCCACCAGGTGAAGCACACGAAGATGGGAAGAAGGGACTCCTTCATGAACCACTTCCCCTGGGCGCTAAAACGACCCAGAACAGTTCCCCAGTCCAGGAGGCTGGCATCGAATAAGACCTCGGTCCAGAGGGAAGTAGAAAAGATCTATCCAGTAGGAGATGGAAAAGGCCCAACCACCTACTCCAAGCTCAACTCGACCTGAGGAGAGAGACCGTGAGCTTCAGAAGATCTGGTCGGACCTCCATATCACAAACCTCGAGGTTCCCTGGCGTGTACCATGGCAAATGGAACCGCCGCAATCGTGGAGATGAACCACCCCACCAGAGAAATAACCTCAAGGCCAGTATCCGATCCCGGGATAGGATCCTTCGAGTAAGTTGATGGTTACCTAGTCCAGTAGAAAAACCATGGACCTCCAAGATCGAACCCAGGAGGTGAAACGGAACAGGGTCTGACTAACCCTATTTCACAATCTAACCATGAAAAGAAGGAACAGAATACAGGCCTGGACCTGCTGAAGAAGAAGGCGGCCCACAGCTGATGCTTGCGTAAGGCAAGTGGTCCGTTAAGAAGTGTGATGCCGTCCTGACAGATGACGGATATCAAGACCCCCAGCCCCGTCGAAAACCTGGGGCTGATGACAGACCAATGGAAGGCCGAAACTGAAAATGACCTCTGGCGCAGGCAAACCCAAATACTGCCTGCTCTCTAGAAGGACCGGGAAGTGCAAAACGCATCCTAATGTCCAGAGGAGCTAGAAACTCCCCCGCAGCGAATACTGTGAGCAGGTACTCCTGACGATAAGGAGACTGCACTACAAAGGAATTAAGATCTTTCAGATCCAAAATGAGGCGACATCCGACAACCCTTCTGTTTATTTATTAATTGTTGTTGGCCACCCCAAAGAGGCTAGAATAGAATCCTGAACCCCTGACCGCAGGGGGGACCTATTCCAGGACATCCTTGTCCAGAGAACCGGAAAAGCATCTTCAAATAGACGGCTACTCTCGTTTACCTGAGGAGAACGAGAAGTTAAAGACGAAAAGGTGGGAAGGAAAAGGGATCTAGTATCCCTCAGACACCACCAGAAAAGCTCACAAGTCCGACACTGAATGATCCCACGGTGTCGAAGGACATTCCGAAGCAGTCACGAAATCCTGGGCTTGTAAACAGCCTAGGGCTGCAATTGGCACATGTTCTGGGAGGAATGTGGAACAGACAGAACCACCTGGTTCGTTGAACGTGACAGAGAAAAGGAACTAAAAGACCGGTTACGCGTAAACGGCAACCCTTATATTTATTTATTTGTTTTGAAACCAAGGGTAGAAGAGGCACTAACCCCTAAAGCCCTTTAATCAGTTCCTTAGTTCGGAACCAAACAAGGAAGTACCCTCAAAAGGCAAAGAAAGGAAAACTTTCCTGGAAGCAATGACAGCAGATCAATTTCAAGTCAAAGCGCACGCCAAACCACCACAGAAGTAGTGGGGGCCCTTGCCCGGCATCAAGGGCAGGAGCAGAAAAATAGCGTTGATCTAAAGAGACAATAGCAAGGAGACACAATGACTCCGAAGGAAGCGCATTCTGACAGACCTCCAGAGGGTTGCACAGTCCAGACTGCAACAGCCCGGTCAACCCATGCTACAGCAAAGGCTGGAAGCATAGCGGACCAAAAGAAGCGAAAACGAGCCTGAGGGGAACCTCAGTTACCTGTCAGTCCAATCTTGCAGCGTCAGAAACATGTAGACAGTAAGCTGAGACAGTCTAGATATGGGTGCGTCCACGTTAAGGGAATGAACCCATGTAGCCATTTCTGTTTGAGAAAAGGGAAAAGGTTTAGCAAATATTCTAGACACTGAAGAGGACTTGTCTGGTCCATGTTCAAGAGTTGGGTTAGGAGGAAAATGAGTAAGGGGCTTTATAGGCACCTGAAAAAACATCAAAGGGAACAGAGTGAACCTCCTGAACCGATGGAATGTTGAGAGTGGGTAATACAGCCCTGATCAGGCCCTCAGTAGAGGGTTCAGGATCAGCTACAAATGGGTCCCTTAAGAGACCTGAAAGATTCCAAAGGAGCACCAATCCTCAACATTCCAAACTAGCAACAATTCTTCCTCAGAAGAATCTAATCAGGTGCTCCCTGAGGCTGAGGCAGGGAGGATCTGATAATCGAGGGGGTCTGTCTCAACTGAAATGCCCCCTGAATCTGGGATGCAAAGAGCTCTAAAGAGGACCCAGTTGCAGCCTTAAACTCTTGCACCCAAGCTGGCTCAATAGCATGGCTGGAAGGCCCTGGGCTGCTGCCAGGATCTCCAGCCTGACCAGAGAACACTCTAGGTAGCCCTGTGTGACAGGAAGAGCAGTGCACAATGAGGTATACTGAACCCCAGCTTCCTTAGTCATAGGTCTAGTCCCTAGCTCCAGCGGTATAGACATTCATACATTGTCAAAATAACCAACTGTACAACGAATCACCCAATTGTAGTGTGTAAGATTGATATTTCACCCCAGAAACGCGAAATATAGACTGTTCTGGCAGGCGAAGGGTCAATCTGCAGAGGAGCAGAGGATTGTCCAAGCGCTGTGTAGGATACTGATTGAGAAAAGTGCCCAAAATGGCTGCCGCGACGGGAGCCAATCAGAAATTAGGCGCGAATCGAGCGTTCATGGGAAATGTAGTTTTTCCTAAAAAGTACCCCAAAACAGCGCCCGAAGCCCCCCAACACACTTGAACTATAAACCGGATGATAGAGCAAGGGTAGACAAGAAACATGAGCCCTCTCTGAAGTTGCTGTGTGAAGCAGTTCCAGAGATACGTCCCAAACAGTGTAAGCCCACTGAAAGTAAAGAAGCAATGGCGTCTGTGCGGTAAAACGCGCCATAAAGGCGCAGTACATAATTTTTAATAAAAGTAACCCCCAAAGGGAAAAAGGTTAAAATACATAGCAAACACATGTACATCAGAATAAAACACTACCCTATAAAGGAAGTGTCCCAAAACCCCTTATAAAAACTAGTCAGACTAGCAGAGAAAGGGTTAATATGCCATATAAACTGCTCCAAAACCACAGACATACACTTATGTATACTATATATATATATATATATATATATATATATATATATATATATATATACTAGCAATGTGGGACGGCGTTGCCCGTCAGGATATATAGGGAATTAATGCGCACACACACGGATGCAAGACAAACACACACACAGAGACACACACGCAAATGCACACGCATTCACTGAGATGCATAAGGATTGACACAGTCATACATACATACATACATGCAGTGCACACCGTGCAGACACATAGAGTGTGATACAGACATGCAACACACACAGTGAGGAACACACAGGCACACACAGAGACACACATGCACACACAGAAATGAGTCATAAGGGGGTGACTTATGTGTCATTGTAATGAGTTTGTGTTTGTACTCATGCCTCCACTGTGGCATTCATTCATATAGTTGAAATGCATGTGGGAATTGCAAATACTATGGTAGAAGGTGGATTGCGCTGGCTCCCGGGGTGTGAGTGAGACTATGGTGGAAGGTGGATCGTGCTGGCTCCCGGGGTGTGAGTACGAGAGTGAGTGATTGCGTGAGTGTGTGTGATTGAGTGTGAGTGTGAGGGTGTGTGAGTGTGAGAGTGTGATTGAGTGAGAGTGTGCGTGATTGAGTGTGAGTGTGTGAGAGAGTGTGAGTGTGTGATTGTGTGTTTTTTGTCTGATGTGTTTGTGTCTGTGGTATAGGAGCTAGTGGCAGCCATTTTGTTTTTTCAGTTACTTAGATAGTGGTGGGCGGGCTGGATAGTGGTGGGCAGGCCAACTCCCTGCATGATTTAAATCACTCCTCCATTGAATCACCCAATGGGAGCAGTAACTCCTCCTTACTTAACCCTTTGAGTGCCAGAGGGGTATGCAACGCATTGCTTTGCAATGCGTTGTGTACCCCAGGGGCGCCTCTAGGGGTGGGCGAACGGGCTGAAGCCCCGAGTGTGTCAGTGGGCAGCCTTGGATGACACACAATCAGCAAACTCACTCCTCCTGCTGTTTATCCTGAGGCTGGCTGGCTGCTGCCCAGCAACTTGTGGGCATATATAGCTTGGCACAGCAGGCTGCTGCCTTACTCTGTTCTGAGCTTCAGCACACAGCCATCCACTCCACACTGGCTCTTCTAGGACTTCATAGTGCTTTGCGATGAGGTCATCAACATGCACCTGAAGTACCAGAGGAGGCAGTGTGGAGCCCATGGCTCTACACTGAAACAGAAAGCAGAATGGGGCAGCGCAGAAGAAGAGGTATGAGGTACAGTATAGATGGGGGAAATATATGGCTACCAGTGGCAGGTAAACAAGGCTGGTGGATGTCACATTGTATATGTGGAGAATTTGTGGGCTGGCTACCAGAGGGCAGAGGAACAAGGCTGGTGGGGTCACACAGTTTATGCAGGGAATCAGTGGCTACCAGTGGGTATTGGAATAAGGATGGTGGTGGTCATATAGTGTATGTGTAGAATCTGTGGCTTTCAGTGGGCAGGATAATAAGGCTGGTGGGGTCCACAGTGTATGTGGGGAATCAGTGGCTACCAGTGGACAGGTTAATAAGGCTGGGGGAGGTCACATAGTGTATGTAAGGAATCTGTGGCTATCGGTGGGCAGGGGAATAAGGTTGTTGGGGGGGGTCACATAATGTATGTATGGAATCTGTGGCTATCAGTGGGCAGGGGTAAAATGCAGTTGGGAATCACATAGTGTATGTGAGGAATCTGTGGATACTAGTGGGCAGGGGGGGGGCAAACGCAGTGTATGTGGGGAATCTGTGGCTTCCAGTGGGCAGGAGAACAAGGCTAGTGGGGATACACAATGTATGAGGGGAATCTGTGGTGACCAGTAGGCGGTTGTAGAAGGCTAGTGGGGTAACACAGTGTATTTGGGGAATCTGGGCAGAGAAACATGGATGTAGCTACCAGTGGCCAGTGGAACAAGGCTGTGGTATCATAAAGTTTATGTGCGTTGTTCTGTGGCTACCAGCGGCCAATGGAAAAATGCCGGCAATCAGACAGTGTATGACTGGCTACAGGTAACCAGTGGAACAATGATGGGGTATCACACAGTGTATGTATGGTTCCATGGATACCAGTAACCAGAGAAACAATGCTGGAGTATCAGACAATATATGTATGGTTCTATGGATACCAGTTGCCAGTAGAAGAAGACTGAGACATCAGTTCATGTGTGGGCCTGGTGCTACCGGTGGCAAACCACTGGAGTATCAGACAGTGGATGTGTGGCTAATATGGGCTAGAAGCGCAAGTGTATGAAGGGTTCTATGGCTACCAGTGGGCAATGGAACAATGCTGGGTATCAGCATACCTCCCAAGTGTCCCTCTTTGAGCCCCAAATCCCTCTGTCCCTCTTTCACACCCTGGTGTCCCTCTTTTTAGAACATCAGACTGTGTGGTGGGTATATAAGTGTATCATATTGCTCCACAGCAATAAAACTCACATTAATGTTTGTTTAAACATCGTTATATTTGTTTATACATTATCTGTGTAAATAAAATACTTTGGTGTTGCTCTTGATAATTTATTCAGTTACATCAATGGCTCATATGTATTAAAGCAACCTGGTTTTATTCTGGAGTAAACCAACTGCACAATAGGGGACAAATAAAAGTTCTTAAAATCCACTGCACTTGAATAGAGTTTTTAACCTCTTGAATGCTAGACAGGTCTCCAATGCATTGCTTTGCAATGTATTGAAGACCGCTCTAGCATTCAAGGAGTTAAAACCCCTATTTAATGTGACAGGAATTTTGATTTGTTCCCTGTGGTTTACACCACAATAACTCCAGTTACTTAGAAAAAAAACAATGGCAAGAGTTGAACATAAAATGGCTTACTTCTTAACTCTTTGCATTGCATTATATATAGATTAGTAAAATAAACATATATGTTGTGTAAGGATAACTCACTCCACGCTATAGCGTTATCATCACTACCACTGGTGGCAGGCACTCTGTTGAATTTTGCTGTGGGCTCTAGCCCCAGATTGTTTTGGAACCTAGAAACGCCCCTGGTGTACCCCTCTGGCACTCAAAGGGTTAAGTTTAGGTAACATAGCAATATAACACACGGTGGCTCTTCAGTTGAGGCAGCATAGCAATATGCTGAGGGAACAAATAGAAAGTGGTGACTGAGGCTTGCCCTCTGTAACATACAACCTTTATGGTTTATGAGATATTCACAAGCAAAGTTCCCCCTCCCACCCCTTTTACCTACTGTAAACAATCTCTTCTCAGATGTGGAATGTAGTCCATAGACTGGATAGATAACAGAAGGGGACACTCTTATTCCTATGAAAACAATGAAATCTCTGCCCCCCTTGACAAGCTTTTCAGGTTTTTCCCTTATCTTAATTGAAGATTGTCCCTTTCTGCAGTCTACCTGGGCACCTCCCTTCTGCTCTAGCTGAACAGTGTGACATCAGTAAAAGGGGCGGGAGGGGGACACTTTGTCATTGAATTACTCTGGAACTACAACTCTGACAGAATTGAAATAACACTCTCCAAAGTCCAAATACCATGATTAATTAGAGCTGTTTTTATTATGAAACATTACTATCCCTTTAAGGAGAAAGGGCGGGAATCAGGAAGCAGGAAGTGGAGGAGTGACAGTTGAGACAGTTAGTGAGGTGACTGAAGAGATGAAGAGTTAAATAAAAGAGTTGCTATTAAGTTTATCCCTGAGTTTGTATTTTATGGGAACATTACACCCTCGTACTGAAACAGAGTGTATGGAGGGTTACAATTATCTGTGGGAGGTGAAACAGTGTGTTTGTGGGGTCAAGATCCTGAGTGAGTGTGTGTGTGTGTGTGGACCAGTGAGTGGCAGCTATATTTTTTTTGTCAGTTGGATAGTGGTGGGCGGGCCAACTCCCTGTATGATAAACATGCCCCCATTCAATTAACCAATGGGAGCAGTAAAGTCCCCATTCAATCACCCAATAGGAGGTGTGTTTCCTAATGAGACATAAATTATGTAATGAGGCATTCTGTTCAATGTGTATTTGTTTTCTGAGACATAAATTATGTGTTGTGTGTGAGGTACCATAAATTATGCAATGTGGCTTATTCTTTTATATATATATATATATATATATATATATACATAAACACCCAATGAGTGCTGGAGTGCGCAATGAGAACTCCCAAATACAAGCCCAGTTAAGGGACACTGTGGGACATGTGGACCTTCAGCACTCAAAGGGTGGCTCACCTTTTCCTGCAGATCTTCTGTCTTCAGGTCACCAATGAAAGAGGAGTACCTCAGAGAGGAATCCCCAGGGAAGTTACTTGAAATCAAGATGATTCCCTCTTCAGAGCTTAAGGTCCACCAAAATGCTCTGGCTACTGAAACTAGCCACTTTGGAGAAGGCATTGTCAGTCCTGGTAACCCACCTAATTGTGGTATTCCATATTTGACAGAAAATAAAGAAGAAACTAAACTTGATTGAGAGATGTTCTCCACCTGTGTGTCTTACACAGGAACAAACAATTCTGGGGGCTGGACTGGATGAGTCACCTTAAGAGGGAAGGGAGGCTCCACCCCCTGCATACATTTAGAGAATGTTCCTGCCTACTTAAAGGGGACTGACGCCTCCCAATGTACCAGTAACCTGTATTGGACGACAGTGAAAAGAAATATGGCTGACACACACGTACACAAACACACACACACTGTCATTCACTCTGACTCCCAGTGGCCTCAGCAGGACCTGTGGTACAGCCACTAAAGGGAAGCTGCAGCACCAGCGGAACATAATGGCACTCAAAGGGTTAAGGTAGGCCTTCATTACTGAACTATTTCATGACTGTCAACATTTGTCATGCAACACAGTGGACAAGAAGCCATAAGGTACACATGTAACCCACTGACTGCCACAGGGTTGTGTATCAACTTTTACCCTTCAGGACAGACCAGCAGCATTGAGGGAAGTGTCCTCAAAACACTCGCACTATAAACTTCTATTTCCCTCCCACTTCTCCCCCCTCCCCAGCTTATTCCTAACACTTTTTCACTTGTATGTTCAGCCCTGCCCCAACTCGTGATTAAGCCCCACCCCCTTTTAACCCAAACTGCCTCATTGATCTCTCACCACCAGGACCAAGGGAGTCCCCTCCAGGGACTTTACAAGGCAAAGTACCCAGGTATGAATACACTTCCCACTGCTATTTAATTCTGACATGACACACCAGTGTATACTGCATGCCACTCTATACCTTAACCCTTTGAGTGCCAGAGGGGTGCACAACACATTGCAAACAAATGCCTTGCAAATTCCTCTGTCACTCAAAGGGTAAAAAGCTGGAATAATGCTCTTTTTATTTTCTGCTTTCCATTTGCACAACCCAAACACAGGCATAATACTGCAATTCTGGCCCAAAGTAAAGGAGAAATAAAAAATAACATTGATGTAATGGCATACCTCCCAAGTGTCCTTCTTTTGGAGGGACAGCCCCATTTTGAGATCCAAATCCCTCTGTCCCTCTTTTCTGGAGATCAGAATAAGTAGTGTGTATAACATTGCTCCACAGCAATAAAAGTCACATAAATGTGTAGTTAATCTTCAATATATGTGTTTCTAAATTAGTTTGTGTAAATAAAATACTTTAGTCTTGCTGGAAATAATTTATTCAGTTACACAAAGATGTGTCAATAGGTTTAAACCCTTATACACTCTTAACTTGCAGTGAATTAATGTACGAGGCAGGAATGGATGTCAGGTGCCTATACTACTTTTACTTGGAGGGCCACAGGGGTTAAAGGGATAGTAATACTTCTATTAAAGTTTATCTCTGACTCTTCTTTATATTTTTTTTAACATGTAACACTATATTAAATTACTTGCAGTGTTGTACTTAAAATGATATTCAAGCCAAAAGGATCCCCCCTGCCCTTTTCCCTGCCTCTCAGTCTGGTCCAAATGGGGCACGTCAAGGGCCAATCTTCAATAAGCAAAAGGAAAATCCTGCCCTTCTTCATCAAGGGGTTCATTATAGTGACTGAATGAAGATTGTCCCTCGCTGCATCTGTCCAGTCCCACAACTGGATTCTACATCTAATGGGAGGTGGCCAGAAGGGGCAGGGGGGATCCTTTTGGCTCAAATACACTTTTAACTACAACACTGTAAGTGATTAAATACAGTGCTACATGTTACAAAAAATATAAAGACGACTCAGAGATAAACTTTAATAGAAGTATTACTGTCCCTTTAAAACATTATATACTCTTGACTTTTTCATATGTGACCATGTTGGGGTTTTTTGAAGCCTTTTTAATTTTTTTTTTTTTTTCAGATGGACAGTGGATGCCCAGGAAGATCCCTGTTCCTTCCTCAACTTCCAAATGCGCAGCACGCCCTCTCCACGGCCGATACCCCTACTCAAGCCTGTTTCCTCAGAATCAACAGCGGCTTCTTCCTCCCGCACTGGATCTGGACATTACATGGCACATTGTAGAGAGAAGAGTGTCTCAGCTGTACCTGGGACAGTATCGTGGGGCTCTGAATCTACATTATTTATGTCATTGAGACAACTTCTTTAAACATTAACAGCATTCTAACCCTATGAGTGCCAGAGAGGTAACTAATGCATTGCAACACAACACATTGGATGCCTTTCCAGCACTCAAAAGGTTAACTCTGACATGACACCACTGTATACTGCAAGGCACTCTTTGGCTTAAAGCAGAACTTTCACCATAGCTAAAGTGGATCTATCATCCAAACACAACTTGGTCTAACTCGTCCAGTTATCTACTGAATATAATGGTAAGTTCATTGATTTGTATTTTTAAAACACTTCTTTGGAGAAATTAAAAGAAGAAATATAGCCCTTCAGCTACTTCCGGATAGCTGATCAGTGCCGCGGTCTGACACAGTCTGACGCTCTGCCCTCTCTGTCCTGCCTATATGGGCAGTCTCTGATCCAATTCCCTCACAGCCATTGGCTGAGATGTGCTTAGGCACATCCCAGCCAATCAGATTCAAGCGACTGTGCTTTAAACTAATTGGCTGGGATGTGCGTAAGCACATCTCAGACAATGGCTGTGAGGGAACTGGATCAGAGACTGCCCATATACAAAGGCAGTCTCTATTCAAATGCCCTTATTGAGGATCAGGCATCGGCCCTAGAGGGAGAGGAGGGGAACCTGTAGCACAGGGCACTGTCTCTGCTCCCGCTGCCTCTGCGGACGCACACAGCAGCGGATACAGTTACTACAAGAAAGCTAAGCATATTATTATATATATATTTTTGTCTTAAATATCTTATTGGTGCACGGTTTATTCGTATGATGGCTTATGTTCAGACACTTAATGGGGGCATATTGATTTATTCCTGGGCACTGAATACACTGTTTAACCCTTTGAGCCCCGAGAGGTCTGCAACGCATTGCAAAGCAATGCGTTGCGTACCCCTGTGCCACTCAAGTGGTTTAAAGATATATAGTTTATTCCTTTTATTAATATTTGTTTTTTATATTTACAGCAAAGAGGAAAGAAGACTGAAGAGATGGCAGAAGATAGAAGAGAAGAATGAAGAGAAGACTGAAGAAGGACAAAAGATGACCAGGAAGCTGAGGACTCCACTGGACATCAGGATTAAGTGTTAGTGTGTTACTTTTAATGGGATTTTTATTTAACTTAGGATAACAGTATGAAAGCCGGCGGGGTAATTATACCCCACTGGCACTCATAGGGTTAATTCTACTAACGTTTGACACATTTTTCATACTTTGGATTTATTGATATGGGGCTTAGGGCTCCTTATCAATACATCCACTTTTTTTCATTGAACTTTCTGCATCGGCTGTTTAACCCCTTACCGCCCGAGGACGTACATGTACGTCCCAAGCGGATGTCCCAGGTGGACAGAGGACGTACATGTACGTCCCCAGAAGTCATTGGAGGTAATGGGGAAAAATATTCTGTGGGCGTTAAGTGCCGCCCGCGCGTCACTAAGAGGTTAAAGACTCAATAAAGGACTAAAGTAAAAAAAAAAAAAAAAAATGGGTCTTAACTTTCCTGCGATAACTTGATTCCCTTATCGGATTTTCATTGCTAACACAGACATTTGAATTGATAATTACGGTGTTTTCATCATTTTCCATGGGAGAAAACATCTCTTAACTATATCACATGACGTCTTTTTTTTTTGCCGGTATTTTTTCACAGCACAGGCATTTCACTAGGTTACTGTACTAGAAAAAATGCAATCGGTAGAAAAAAAACAGCCGTCTCCAACATTTGGATCAAGCCCATAATCTTATTTTCTACATGCCAAATACACACAGAACCATAATACTGCAATCCTGCCCCAAAGTAAAGGAAATAACAAATATCCATTTATTTCATGGTTTCAGGACTACAGTGGGGATGGCAACATGTTGTGAAGCAATGTCCTCTGGTCCTTAGAGGGCTACATTTGGGTTCTAACTCTCTGAATACTGCAGATATTCACTTCAATACAAGATTGTTACCTACACAGCACTGTAAAGCTTCTACACTAATCCTAGGGTGGCCACAGCCCACACCTACACTCAGAACCAACAGATCCAGGGGACCAGCAAGACCCAGAACCTCCAGACACTGAGGGCAGCTATCACTGTGTCAGTGTCCCCTCTCTCTCTGTGTGTGTGTGTGTGTGTGTGTGTGTGTGTGTGTCTGTTACATGTGTGTGTGCATGTATGTTACGTGTGTGTGTGTGTGTATGTCTGTTGTGCTCATGTGTGTATGCACATGTCTGTTGTGTGTGTACATCTGTTACATGTGTGTATGCATGTCTTTTGCATGTTTCTAATGCTCACTGTGTGTATGTGTCTGCCTGTGTGTTGCATATGTCTGTATTTATCAGTGTGTCTACATTTCACACACGTATGCCCAATGGTCATAACATGAAAGGCAACGCCATCCCATACTGCTAGTGTACATATATAATGTATTAGTTAGATGGAAATATGTATCAGATAGCTGGCAATATGAATTAGGCAGGATAGGTACCTTGGCAAGGTAAGTGAGCTTAAATGTAGTTTACCCAAATTTTACAATAAAAACCTCATTAATTTGAAATGTTTAATATATATACTTTATACAGGGTCTACGTGTGGGTAAGTCATATAGAGAAGCACAGGTTTGTTTTTCTGGTTTAGATTCTGCTTTAAGCTTTTGCCTAGTTTTGGGGGACTTGGAGAATCCCTTCATTCCTTACTGATGTCCATACATTATTCACTTGGGTTCTTATTTTGAATTTATATATATATACTAGCAGAAGGGGCACAGCGTTGCCCGGGCAGATTAAGTCCTTTGAGTTTAATCCTGTACATGCCAGCACAGAATTCATAATTGCAGTGCCCTCTGTGGGTTTAATCCTGTATGTGTCAGCAGAGAAGTCAGAATTGCACTGCCTTCTGTGGGTTTAACCTTGTATGTGGCAGCAGAGAATGCATAATTGCACTGGCCTCTGTAGGTTAAGTGAGAACGGGCATTGTAAATTGTCATTTCTCTGCTGTCATGTACAAAGTTAAACTGACAGAGGCCAGTGCAATTGTCACTTCTCTGCTGCCATATACAGGATTAAACCAACAGAGGGCAGTGCAATTGTCAGTTTTTTACTGCCACATACAACATTAAACCAACAAAGGGCAGTGCAACTGTAACTGGCAAAAATATGCATGTTGAGAAAGTTTGCCCCAGATCATACCATGTATTAATGGGTTAATAAATAGACTATTTTTGCAATTGTTTTATGTAACCTATCCACTCCTACATGAACCCATTGGGTGAGCAATGGGTTGTGTTCCGCTCAGGCGCTGAACTGAGCTCGGCTGAATGTTCCCCGCTGTTTCCAGAGAAATCTTGTCACAATGGCACCAGCAGCAGTGGGGGGAGATGTGCATCTGCTCCTACACTAACCCATTAGGTGGCAGAGGAGAAAGCAACACATTGCTGAGCAATTCCTTGTGTTCCTCTCTGGCACTCAATGGGTTAATAAATGGCCAATTTTAGCACTTTTTTGATGTATTTCTAAATGTTCCACACAGGACACAATAACAGTGGCACAGGTGGGGGGTGGAGGTGCTCTCCGTACAAGCAGCGATCATATACACTTTCATATCCTGAACACACGGCAGCAAGCAGCAGGTGGAGACATTCTACAAATGGTCACCCCATACACTTGGATCTCTATGGTACGTGATACACAATAGCCAAGTCTATGGTGTGATCACATGCAGTACGGTCCCCTCCCACTGCTGTTCAGGATATGAAAGTGTATATGATCATGGTCTGTATGGACCGCACCTCCCCCTTCCTCCCCAGTGCCACTATCATCATGTCCTGTGTGGAACATTTAGAAATACATTAAAAAAACGTCCTAAAATAGGGCATTTATTAACCCATTGAGTGCCAGAGAGGAACACAAGGCATTGCTCAGCAATCTGTTGCTTTCCCCTCTACCACTCAATGGGTTAATGTAGGAGCGGATAGGTTAAATAAACCAAATGCAAAAACTGGCTAATTACTAACCTCTTGAGTGTCTGACAGGAACACAATGCATTGCTGAGCAATGTGTTGATTTCCCCAAGGGCACCCAATGGGTTAATATAGGAGCTGATGTGTCAGTGTCCTCTGCCTACATGTAGTATGATCTGCAGCTGCCCAGCAGGTAGGCACTCAGGCTTTTCTGTGGCAGCCAAAGGGTTAAAACTGGGATGCAGAGTGTGTGTACATGAATATATATATGTGTACGTATGGATGTATATATGTGTGTGTGTGTGTGTGTGTGTGTGTGTGTCTCTACCACGTTTTTCCTTTCTTCAGTAGGAAGTTGAGGGAGGGCCAGAAATCGCACCTCTCTGTATCTCCAGGAATGGCAGTACGGAGGAGCTATGAATATCCCCTCCTTACTGCCACCATTGGGTGTATGTTTCTCCTGTAATGAGGAATTCTCTTCTATACATAAATACATAAATTATGTAATGAGGCCTTCTCTTATATATATATATATATACACACACACACACACACACACACTAGCAATGTGGGACGGCGATGCCCATCATATTATGTATGTAATGTATTAATTGTGTTCAAAGTATGTTAGAAAACATACGGCGTTGGCTGTAACACTGTCAGAAATGTATTCATAGTGATATACAAAGACACATGCAACAGACATGTACAGACATACACACAGAGTGAGACACATACACATGGAACAGACACACACACACACAGAGGGGGAGACACACTAATACAGGCACACGCGTGCAACACACATAGACCCAGAGTGAGAGATACACACATGCAGTGACATACACACAGTGAGAGACACACATACATGTAATGCACAAGATGCAGACACATGTACAGAGTGTGATATACACACATAGATATACACATGCAACACACATAGTGAGACATACACAGACACTCATACACACACAGAGTGAGACACAAAGACAGTGCTACACGCACATTTATACACACACAAACAGAGGTGTGATTTACAAGGGTGCGAATTATGAGGGGAATGGGTATTTATGGGTGTTTCTGTATGACACACACGAGTGAGGCATAAGTGGGTGAGTGATGAGGGGATGGGGATTCATGGGTGTTTCTCTGTGTGTATGTTGTGAGCTAAATGTATGTGTATATTTCTGTTACACACAGTAATTATATAGATACACCTGACTGCTGTGTGATGGACTCCTACCTAGGTAAGTGCTCCTGTTACACACAGTAATTATATAAATATACCTGACTGCTGTATGATGGACACCTACCTAGGTAAGTGCTTCTGTTACAGTAATTAAATAGATACACATGACTGCTGTATGATGGACTCCTACCTAGGTAACTCCTTCTGTTACACACAGTAATTATATAGATA
Source organism: Rhinophrynus dorsalis (assembly GCA_037306005.1). Classification (NCBI taxonomy): domain Eukaryota; kingdom Metazoa; phylum Chordata; class Amphibia; order Anura; family Rhinophrynidae; genus Rhinophrynus; species Rhinophrynus dorsalis. Next base: position 160,670,274 of record CM074726.1, on the reverse strand, counting down.
CCTGACTGCTGTATGATGGACTCCTACCTAGGTAAGTGCTTCTGTTACACACAGTAATTATATAGCTATACCTGACTGCTGTATGATGGACTCCTACCTAGGTAAGTTCTTCTGTTACACACAGTAATTATATAGATACACCTGACTGCTGTATGATGGACTCCTACCTAGGTAAGTACTTCTGTTACACACAGTAATTATACAGATACACCTGACTGCTGTGTGATGGACTCCTACCTAGGTAAGTTCTTCTGTTACACACAGTAATTATATAGATACACCTGACGTCTGTATGATGGACTCCTACCTAGGTAAGTGCTTCTGTCACACACAGTAATTATATAGATACACCTGACTGCTGTATGCTGGACTCCTACCTAGGTAAGTCCTACTGTTACACACAGTAATTATATAGATACACCTGACTGCTGTATGCTGGACTCCTACCTAGGTAAGTTCTTCTGTTACACACAGTAATTATATAGATACACCTGACTGCTGTATGATGGACTCCTACCTAGGTAAGTTCTTCTGTTACACACAGTAATTATATAGATATAGCAGGCTGCTGTATGATGGACTCCTACCTAGGTATTTCCTTATGTTACAGCAATTACATAGATATACGTAACTGCTGTATGAAGGACACATTTCTTGGTAAGTACTTTTAAACCAACTGATTAACTTTTTAAAATGTGAATTATACTCTGTTTATAACTTATCTCTGTATTTAAAAGGAGAAAATTATGTCTAGCAGTGTGTAATGAAAAAAAAGAAATAGACAGGACAAGAGTGGCATAATGACCCTCTTCAGATAGAATGGTAGGAAAAGTGGGTGGAGGAGGAGAGGTGCGGATGAGTCTGAAAGACACAGGGAGTGAAAGAGGAATGGGGAGAGAAGGTAGGAGGTGTAAAGAAGAGAAATGAAAATGCAAAGTTATACAGACAAGAGGAAGGATTTAAGAGACAAGACGGATAAAGAGAGAAGGCATTAACCCCTTAAGGACAGGGAACATCTGAGGTCATTTTCACTTAAGGACCGGAGCAATTCTGACCTTTTTGAGTATATCTTTGTTCAACAGTGTTTTCCCTCTAAGTACTTTATTTTACCCATGAAAATTATATACCGTTTTTTTACGCAAATAGGGCTTTCTTTTGATACCATACTTATATGGATAGCCCACCAATTACTTTAGGAACATTTAAAAAAAAGGTAAAAAAAAAATGCCATTTTTTTTCTCTTGGGATCATTTGGGCACAATGGGTTACATTTTTATGGACACTGCATTAAACATATGACCGGTCAGTCATACCTACAAAACCTACATACCTACAGATTTTAGTGGTCAATGTCCTCCCAGGTGAAAAACCCCATGTCCCCCCCCCCCCAAGACCACTTTCCCCTTTTTTTTATTGATGACCTTTGGTGGTGTGTATAAATGTATTTCATGGCTCTGCAACAATCACACTTCCTATTTTGGTGACTGAATTTTTTTTTTATGTAAATAAAATGTTTGTTTAAAAAAAAAAAAAAAAAAAAAAAAAAAGTTAGTTAGTTTTAGCAGGTCAAAAATGGACCTGTATTTAGCCAGCCTCCAGCACAAAAGTGAAGGGGTTAATACCCCCAGCTGCTGCATTTTATTTGTCCACTAGGTGTCTCCTCTCTGCTTCTCTGTCCCTTACTTTGATAGCAAGGGACAGACGGCTGAGAAGAGACACTAGAGGCAGTGTAGAACACTGCCTCATTCATTCTTTCACAATGCCGGTACATGGGATCGCTGCTGCAGCAATCCCATGACCCAGCACTTGTGAAAGTGGCTGAGACTGAATGCTCCGGTCCCAGAGAGCTCAGTCGGGAATTAATGACAGCAGCGTGCACAGAGGCGCACTGCTATCATTTAACCCATGAGATACCAGGACCGTCATGGGTCCTTAAGTCAAATCTACCCATGATGGTCCTGGCACGTCATGGGTCGTTAAGGGGTTAAATGAAGGAAGTGGCAGTGATTGTGTAGTAAAATAATGTATAGTAATGTTTGGAATCAGGCATTCCCTTGGATGGTAGAGGGTTAAATATGAAACTGTTTGTGTCAGACAGGTGTCCAATGGTGTGGACATCCCTGTAGCACTTGGTGTTGAGGAAGTGCAGAGAGACAGCAGTTGACCTTTTCACCCACTGAGAGATCAGAGTTGAGCGTGCAGGGCACGCAGAGGGGACTGGTAAGGATTTCCTCCCCCCAACACTCTATGGCCTAAGAGAAGTACAAATCTTGTTTTGTACAGGTCATCTACATTGACAGATGTAGCAGTGGTTCTTGTATTAATTCCTTTACTCCTGAGGTGTACAGAGGTGCAGTGTGATCAGAGCTGGAACCAGACTGCTCCTCTGTAGTTAGAATTGTAACACAGAGGTACAGGAATGAGTAGTAGAAGCAGTGCAGGATCTGTGTTTAGAGGTGACTTGTATAAAGCAAGTATTGTGTTTTTCAGTTAAGTCTGGGGGAGAGAATCCTTATCAGCCGTCCCTGCTGCTGTGTGAAATGTGCAATGTTACCGGAAAGCCAGTGACAGGAGCAGAGGAGCGGAGTGTGACCTACACGGTGTGTGAGGGACAGTTTCTCTAAGTGTCAGCAAGTTTGAATGTGGAGGTGTGACAGGTGGAAGGAAGAAGAGGTTCATGGATTGCACAACACTCTGGCAGTGAAAGGGTTAATGCGCATGAACTTATCTGAAAAGTGGATGTCAGTCCCACGATGCCAGCGCAGTTATAAGGTACTACATTAATCATTTGAATGTCAGAAGGTTACACTACACATTGCTGAGCAATGCATTGCGTAGCCCTGTGGCACTCAAGGGGTTAAAGGGATAGTAATACTTCGTTTTAACTTTATTTTATTTTGTAGGCATTAAAAAACATGAAGAATGATATAAGTCTTATCTCTCAAACCTTTATGGTTTAAGAGATATTCACAAGCAAAGTATCCCCCCCCCTGTTCAGCCTGATCAGAAGGGAGGTGCCCAGGTAGACTGCAGAGAGGGACAATCTTCAATTAAGATAAGGGAAAAAGCTGAAAAGCTTGTCAAGGGGGGCAGGGATTTCATTGTTCTCATAGGAAGAAGATTGTCCCCTGCTGTTATCTGTCTGGTCATACAACCAGATTCACATCTGAGAAGAGATGGCTTACACTAGGAAAAAGGGGCGGGAGGGGAAACTTTGCTTGTGAATATCTCTCAAACCATAAAGGTTTGAGAGATAAGACTTATATCATTCTTCATGTTTTTTTAATGCCTACAAAATAAAAAGTTAAAACGAAGTATTACTATCCCTTTAAGGAAGGGAGTAATATTGTGTGTGTCTCTGTGTTTGAGCCACAGGACAGCAGCCCCATCGGCAGGAGAAGCCTCCAAGCGCTGACTGCATAGACTTTCATATCCTGGGGACACAACACACTGCAGCACCGGGGGATGTCCTGCAAGCAGTCCCGGTATAGGCTTCCATAGAATACAAGACTATGGTGGTAGCACTTGTAGGACGGTTCCCCCGGTGGCACTCTATTTTATGTGGCCAGGCTATGGAAGTGTATGCTGTGGGTGCTTGGACTCCCTTCACCCGATGGTACTGTTGTCCTGCTGGCCCAACATAGAAACACACACAATATTGGACAGATTAAGCCTTTCCTTAACCCCTTGAGTGCCAAAGGGGTACACAAGTATGGGTGTTCATTACTTGCAGGCAGCATGTAGATGGGAACAGAGAGCAATGTCCGCTGCAACTGTGAGTTGAGGTGGTGTCACGCTTTGCAATATGATCTAGTAACACCGTGAGTGCAAAGTTGTGTGGTGTGTGTGTGGGGCTTATGTGTGTATGTGTGGGGCTTATGTGTGTGTGTCTGTGGTGTAGGTGCTGAATAAAGTGAGTACAAAGTTGTGTGGTGTGTGTGTGTGTCTCTCTTGTGTGTGTGTATGTCTGGGGCTTGTGTCTGTTTCTGGGGCTTGTGTGTGTGTCTGTGGTGTAGGAGCAAGTGGCAGCCATTTTATTTTTTTTCTCAGTTGTATACTGGTGGGCGGGCTGGATAGTGGGGGCGGGCCAACTCCCTGCATGATTTTCACAGGCGTTGCAGTGGCCGATCACACCCCCATTGAATCACCCAATGGGAGTAGTAACTCCTCCTTATAAAATGCCGCCCCTGGGTGTGTTTGCCAGGCACACAGAAGTCTTCTTTATATAGATATATATATATATATATATATATATATATATATATTTTTTTTTTTTAACCCTTTGAGTGCCTTAGGGGTATGGAACGCACTGCAAAAGCATTGCAAAATTAAATGCATTTAAAGTCTATATTTGGACATTTGGTATGATTTTAAAGGAGGTTCTTAAAGGCACATTGTTAGGCCTCCTATTTGACTATTTACTATTCCTCTTGTACATTTCTAATCAAGGTAATATACAGGTCCAAGTAGCTTGTAAAACTGAGTGGGAGAGACACATAAAGTGGACTGAGGAAGCTCCGCCCCACTTGGGTCTCCACCTACTCACTGCTGGCTCATCCTGTTTGGAAGTAGATCTGTCTGTTCGTATTAGATATTCTTACATTTTCATGTTTTTAATTCCAATGCATTTCCTCACATGAATTAATGAGGGGCAATTTTAAACTTAGGCCTATATGTATTAGATGTATATGCATGCAGTATGTGTCAGATAGATGGTAATATGAATTAGATATGACTCACTTGTAATAAGGTACCCTGGCGAGGTAAGTGAGCTTAACCCCTTAACAACCAGTGACGTGCTAGGACTGTCACCGGTGTTCTTGCCTTAAGTACTGTTGGTGGTCTTGGCACGTCATGGGTTAAATGATAGCAGCGTGCCACAGGGCGCTCTTTTATTATGCTGGGGAGGCTGAAACAGAGTGCTCCAGGACTGGATCGCTAAGTTTCAGTCACTCCCCGTTTTGCTAGTAGATGTGATTGCTACTACAGCGGTCACGCGTACCGGCTTGGTGAATGATAAAGGTAATGTGTTCTACACATTCCGTCTGTCACTGCTCTCTGTCTCTCTCTTCCTTGCTGTGATAATAAGGAAGACAGAAGCAGATAATTTAGTAAAAATTAAATTAAAAACTGGCCAGAGATGGGGCATTAACCCCTACAGTGCTAGTGCTGTGGCAAATTAAGTATAGGTCTCTGTATCAGGGCTTAAAATATGAAGTTCTTTGCTACTAGCCAGACTTGAAAAGTTACTCGCCACTGCAAGCCAAAACATACCCACCAGGGCTGAATTTCTACTCGCCAGGGCTAAATTTTCACTCGCCATTGGCTAGTGGCGAATGGAAATTTTGAGCCCTGACTGTATGATCTACTGACACCTCTTTATGTTAATAAATTAATGTGTGGGAGAAAGATTAAAGTTTTTAATTTACACAAAGTATTTAAAAACACAAATAATGAAGTTAAATTAAAACTTCATGTTAGTTTTATTAATGTGGAGGACAGTAACATACTTATATATAAACCACACAGTCATGTAAAAAAAAAAAAATGGAAAATCTGGGAGGGAAAGAAGGATATTTTTGCCCCAGAAGGATAGTGCCCCCTACAGCTGGACATTTATTAGGCATGAATGACCGTTCATACCTTTTGTGCAGTCTCAATAAAAAAATTAACCCTCTGGGAACAAATTACCACAAAAGAACCTATAAAAAATTGTTTTTATATATTTTTTATAGTGTTCTTAATATAAAAAAAATGGTGGGTTATCCATATAAATGTGGTATCATAAGAAAGCCCTACTTTTGCTTAAAAATAACAATATATATTTGTGTGTCTGGAATAAAAGACTTGGAGGGAAAATACTGTTGAACAAAAACATACTAGAAAATGTCAAAATTGTTCCAGTCCTTCAGTGCACACCAACCCAGATTTGCCCGGTCCTTAAGGGGTTAAACATACTTTGGCCAAACTGAGCAACAAAAACCTCTTTATTCTGAAATGTATAAACACATTGGTATAATATAAGAATTATATTATATCTTCTCTCAGTTCCTTTTGTGTGTACAGCCTTCTCACGTATCAAACCTTTTTCTCTCATTGCTCTTTATCTATGGAATGATCTACCATTCAACTTGCGCCACTGCACCTCTCTGATGGTCTTCAAATCACGCTTGAAACTACACTTTCTTAACAAAACTTAAACATGTTACATGGCACTCACTTTGTATATTACTTAATTTATATCCCCTATCCTAATTGGAAATCTGGCACTGTATACAGCACTTGACCCTCATGTACTCTGTATGTCTCCCATTACCACTTTAGATTGTAAGCTTTGGGGCAGGGACCTCACTTGTTTCACTTTGCACAGCACTTATAACCCTGTATTGTCTAAACCCCTAAATTGTAAACCACTGCGTACACTTGTGGCGCTTTATAAATAAACATATTCATTCATTATGCAGGGTTCGAATTTGGATCATTTGTATGGAGAAGTGTAAGTTTGGTTTTTGTTTTAGATTTTGCTTTAGGCTTTTTCCGAAAGTAGAGTATGTATACGTTATGGTGCGTTAGCGTGGAGAATTTATCTTTTGCATATATATACACACACACACAAACATTTGTTTCCAGTCATCTACATACCCTACCCCACAACATTCAAGTCCAAGAATATTCTATAATTGTGCAGAAAATTAATTCCTAATAAAAACTGACCTGACTTCTCATAGATCTCAGGGAAACAACTCAAGATATCACTGCTTGTTAACAGGAGGGTAATTAGTGGCCCGGTCGTTTTGATTGCTCCACCTGTGCATAATCAGCGCTTTCCTTAACCCCTTAAAGACTGGCCGCATGGCCCATAGTAAAGGACAATGGAGCATTTATTTATTCTGCAAATATGATTCAGGGGTTCCTGAGCAGTGTGCAGCTGTGCAGGGACCCCTGAATTCCATGACGTGCCAGGACCGTTGCTGCTCTTTAACCCCTGAAGGACTAGCCTGCATTTAAGGACCACGGACCATTTTTTTTATTTTTTATTTTTTTTTTTAGGCATCTGGTTCTGGGCTCCCCGAACGGTGTGCAGCTGCATGGGGATCCCGGAATTCTATGATGGTCCTGGCACGTCATGGGTCCTTAACGCAAAACAACCCATGACGTGCCAGGACTGACAAGGGTCATTAAGGGGTTAATGCAAGTTTACCCATGATGGTCCTGGCAAGTCATGGGTCCTTAAGTGGTTAAAAAATGACCAGAGCAGAGAATCTCTGGCTTTGTTGGATGTTTCCATCTCCCATGTAATAGAAATCCTAAATTTAGCTCAGGGATAACAATCTCAGATTACCCCGGTGTCCCACAATCACAAACATCACACCAAGAGGCCTCTGTCTGAGTTACATTTCACATTTCAGTATAAATTCAGCAGTTTTTCTACTGAATAATACATTTCAAAGCAAAGACTCACCCATGAACACCACGGACAGGCTCAAGAACAAAGAAAAGAACAGTTAAAGGGGAGAGTAGAAAAAATATCAAAGTCCTTGATTATTAACCCCTTAGTGACCGGCCGAGTGCACACGCGGCCGGCACTTAACGACAGGGTTTTTTTTTTTTTCCTATTCTAACGAATGACTTCCTGGACTTACCAGGTAAGTCATCTGTCACTAAGTGACATTTTTGCATAACGTACCTGGTAAGTCCATCATCCCAGTGGGGTTAAAGGGATAGTAATGTCATGTAAAAAGAAATAGCTATATCATAGCTATAATAAAAAGATTACCTGAGGTTATTCCTATCTCTCAAACCTTTATGGTTTGAGAGATATATGAAAATAAAGTTCTCTGCTCCCTCCCCTTTCTGCTTGATGAGCTGTAAAGCTGTCAGAAGATGATCCTGGTCCAGGGACCAGACGGCGGCTCTTCAGCTGAGCCGACATAGCGATACCTAAAAATAAATACTTAAATGGAATGTTCTAGAACATGTGCCTGGTTTGCAAGCACATCTTGTAGACCATTCCAATTAAGTATTTATTTTTAGATATCGCTGTGTCGGCTCAGCTGAAGAGCCGCCGTCTGGTCCCTGGACCAGGATCTTCTTCTGACAGCTTTACAGCTCATCAGGCAGAAAGGGGAGGGAGCGGAGAACTTTATTTTCATATATTTCTCAAACCATAACAGTTTGGGAGATAAAAAGAGATTACCTGAGGTTATTCCTATTATAGCTACAATATAGCTATTACTTTTTACGTGACATTACTATCCCTTTAAGAAGTGGAAGGTGTAAACCTTAAAGCAGTTTCTACACAGTGATGATACTGAGCTCAGTGAGCCCTTCCTTTTCACTTTACAGTGACAGGAGCTGAACTAGTAACTCAATTACAGCTCCTGTATTAGTGCAGAATCATATTAGCAGGGCTCAAAATTCCCACTTGCCACTAGCCAATGTCGAGTGAAAATTCAGCCCTGGTGGGTATGTTATGGCTTGCAGTGGGGAGTAACTTTTCAGGTCTGGCTAGTAGCAAAGGACTTCACATTTTAAGCCCTGATATTAATACAGCTGCCCATTTATTGTGTAATTGACGGATACTGATGTCTCCCTCTGCAGTCCACCAAGCAATATGGCAGGAAAGCAGTCACTACTATAGAAATATATCTGTAATAGCAAATGTGGATCAGTTCTGGGGCAAACCAACACCACTACTGGTAGCAAATAAAATGTTTCTTTAAATTAAATGGTGCTTTTAACTCCATAGATGATCATGAACTCTCCAACACATTGCTGCAATATGATGGAGATCACTGTAGCATCCAAGAGGTGTATTTTATATGTTTTTTGTCTTTGTTCTGCCCCAGAATTGATCCACTTATCATTATACATTTGCCCCATTCAATGTATTTTTATTTCTGCCATTTTGGGGTTACCAAGCCCCTTCTTCAGGATTGTGATTCTGGGGGAGTGTGTTTATTTACATTATACCCCAGACATCGCTATATTACTTTATGTTAGTTTATCTTTACACATATTTATACCTGGTGAATCCACACACTGTACACACATTATACACATCAGTGATCTCCTCCCCATGTACTCACACACTATACACACATTATACAGATCAGTGATCCCCTCCCCATGTACTCACACACTGTACACACATTATATAGATCAGTGATCCCTCCCCATGTACTCACACTGTACACACATTATACAGATCAGTGATCTCCTCCCCATGTACTCACACTGTACACACATTATACAGATCAGTGATCCCCCTCCCCATGTACTCACACTATACACACATTATACAGATCAGTGATCCCCTCCCCATGTACTCACACTGTACACACATTATACAGATCAGTGATCTCCTCCCCATGTACTCACACTGTACACACATTATACAGATCAGTGTTCCCCTCCTCATGTACTCACACTGTACACACATTATACAGATCAGTGATCTCCTCCCCATGTACTCACACACTGTACACACATTATACAGATCAGTGATCTCCTCCACATGTACTCACACTGTACACACATTATACAGATCAGTGATCTCCTCCCCATGTACTCACACTGTACACACATTATACAGATCAGTGATCTCCTCCCCATGTACTCACACACTGTACACACATTATACAGATCAGTGATCCCTCCCCATGTACTCACACACTGTACACACATTATACAGATCAGTGATCTCCTCCCCGTGTACTCACACACTGTACACACATTATACAGATCAGTGATCTCCTCCCCATGTACTCACACTGTACACACATTATACAGATCAGTGATCTCCTCCACATGTACTCACACTGTACACACATTATACAGATCAGTGATCTCCTCCCCATGTACTCACACACTGTACACACATTATACAGATCAGTGATCCCTCCCCATGTACTCACACACTGTACACACATTATACAGATCAGTGATCTCCTCCCCGTGTACTCACACACTGTACACACATTATACAGATCAGTGATCCCTCCCCATGTACTCACACACTGTACACACATTATACAGATCAGTGATCTCCTCCCCGTGTACTCACACACTGTACACACATTATACAGATCAGTGATCTCCTCCCCATGTACTCACACACTGTACACACATTATACAGATCAGTGATCTCCTCCCCATGTACTCACACTGTACACACATTATACAGATCAGTGATCCCTCCCCATGTACTCACACACTGTACACACATTATACAGATCAGTGATCCCTCCCCATGTACTCACACTGTACACACATTATACAGATCAGTGATCCCCTCCCCATGTACTCACACACTGTACACACATTATACAGATCAGTGATCTCCTCCCCATGTACTCACACTGTACACACATTATACAGATCAGTGATCTCCTCCCCATGTACTCACACTGTACACACATTATACAGATCAGTGATCCCTCCCCATGTACTCACACACTGTACACACATTATACAGATCAGTGATCCCTCCCCATGTACTCACACACTGTACACACATTATACAGATCAGTGATCCCTCCCCATGTACTCACACACTGTACACACATTATACAGATCAGTGATCTCCTCCCCATGTACTCACACTGTACACACATTATACAGATCAGTGATCCCCTCCCCATGTACTCACACACTGTACACACATTATACAGATCAGTGATCCCTCCCCATGTACTCACACACTGTACACACATTATACAGATCAGTGATCTCCTCCCCATGTACTCACACTGTACACATTATACAGATCAGTGATCCCTCCCCATATACGCACACACTGTACACACATTATACACATCAGTGATCCCTCCCCATGTACTCACACACTGTACACACATTATACAGATCAGTGATCTCCTCCCCATGTACTCACACTGTACACACATTATACAGATCAGTGATTTCCTCCCCATGTACTCACACACTGTACACACATTATACAGATCAGTGATCTCCTCCCCATGTACTCACACACTGTACACACATTATACAGATCAGTGATCCCTCCCCATATACTCACACACTGTACACACATTATACAGATCAGTGATCTCCTCCCCATGTACTCACACTGTACACACATTATACAGATCAGTGATCCCTCCCCCCCATGTACTCACACACTGTACACACATTATACAGATCAGTGATCCCTCCCCATGTACTCACACACTGTACACACATTATACAGATCAGTGATCTCCTCCCCATGTACTCACACTGTACACACATTATACAGATCAGTGATCTCCTCCCAATGTACTCACACACTGTACACACATTATACAGATCAGTGATCCCTCCCCATGTACTCACACTTTACACACATTATACAGATCAGTGATCCCCTCCCCATGTACTCACACACTGTACACACATTATACAGATCAGTGATCCCTCCCCATGTACTCACACACTGTACACACATTATACAGATCAGTGACCTCCTCCCCATGTACTCACACACTGTACACACATTATACAGATCAGTGATCTCCCCATGTACTCACACTGTACACATTATACAGATCAGTGATCTTCCCATGTACTCACACTGTACACACATTATACAGATCAGTGATCTCCTCCCCATGTACTCACACTGTACACACATACAGATCAGTGATCTCCTCCCCATGTACTCACACTGTACACACATTATACAGATCAGTGATCCCCTCCCCGTGTACTCACACACTGTACACACATTATACAGATCAGTGATCCCCTCCCCGTGTACTTCCATACTGTACACACATTATACAGATCGGTGATATCCCTATCTACTCACATTATACAGATCAGTGATCTCCTCCCCATGTACCCACACACTGTACACACATTATACAGATCAGTGATCTCCTCCCCATGTACAAACACACTGTACACACATTATACAGATTAGTGATCCCTCCCCATGTACTCACACTGTACACACATTATACAGATCAGTGATCTCCTCCCCATGTACTCACACTGTACACACATTATACAGATCAGTGATCTCCTCCCCATGTACTCACACACTGTACACACATTATACCGATCAGTGATCCCCTCCCCATGTACTCACACACTGTACACACATTATACCGATCAGTGATCCCCTCCCCATGTACTCACACACTGTACACACATCATACCGATCAGTGATCCCCTCCCCATGTACTCACACACTGTACACACATTATACAAATCACTGATCCCTCCCCATGTACTCACACACTGTACACACATTATACAGATCAGTGATCTCCTCCCAATGTACTCACACACATTATACAGATCAGTGATCCCCTTCCCATGTACTCACACACTGTACACACATTATACAGATCAGTGATCCCTCCCATTGTACTCACACTGTACACATTATACAGATCAGTGATCTCCTCCCCATGTACTCACACACTGTACACATTATACAGATCAGTGATCTCCTCCCCATGTACTCACACACTGTACACACATTATACAGATCAGTGATCCCCTCCCCATGTACTCACACACTGTCCACAAATTATACAGATCAGTGATCCCTCCCCATGTACTCACACACTGTACACACATTATACAGATCAGTGATCCCTCCCCATGTATTCACAGACTGTACACACATTATACAGATCAGTGATCTCCTCCCCATGTACTCACACACTGTACACACATTATACAGATCAGTGATCCCCTCCCCATGTACTCACACACTGTCCACAAATTATACAGATCAGTGATCCCCTCCCCATGTACTCACACACTGTCCACAAATTATACAGATCAGTGATCCCTCCCCATGTATTCACAGACTGCACACATACAGACACACACTGCACTTTGTACTCATTGTACTCATTGTACTCACACTGCACACATTATACAGATCAGTGATCTCCTCCCCATGTACTCACACACTGTACACACATTATACAGATCAGTGATCCCTCCCCATGTACTCACACTGTACACACATTATACAGATCAGTGATACCCTCCCCATGTACTCACACACTGTACACACATTATACAGATCAGTGATCTCCTCCCCATGTACACACACTGTACACACATTATACAGATCAGTGACCCCTCCCCATATACTCACACACTGTACACACATTATACAGATCAGTGATCCCTCCCCATGTACTCACACACTGTACATACATTATACAGATCAGTGATCTCCTCCCCAGGTACTCACACACTATCCACACATTATACAGATCAGTGATCTCCTCCCCATGTACTCATACTGTACACACATTATACAGATCAGTGATCTCCTCCCCATGTACTCACACACTGTACACACATTATACAGATCAGTGATCTCCTCCCCATGTACTCACACTGTACACCCTTTATACAGATCAGTGATCCCCTCCCCGTGTACTCACACACTGTACACACGTTATACAGATCAGTGATCCCCTCCCCGTGTACTCACATACTGTACACACATTATACAGATCAGTGATCTCCCTATGTACTCACATTATACAGATCAGTGATCCCCTCTCCGCGTACTCACATACTGTACACACATTATACAGATCAGTGATACCCTTCCCATGTACTCACACTGTACACACATTATACAGATCAGTGATCTCCTCCCCATGTACTCACATACTGTACACACATTATACAGATCAGTGATACCCTTCCCATGTACTCACACACTGCACACACATTATACAGATCAGTAATCCCTTCCCCACGTATTTACAATTTGTATACACTTTATGCAGATCAGAGATCCCATCCCAACGTACTCACCACAATACACTCTAGAAATCCCTAAACTCAGCATCAGGAATAGGAGTAGGGGTCCCATCGTTATATTTCTGTGTGTATAACGACTGCAGAAATCTCTGTCAAAAACATGTTCTTCAGGAATAAAATCTGATAGGCAGTATATTTGTATATCTATAGAGAGGGGAGGCGTGGCTCTGTGCTGATTGGATGGTACAAAGCATCTGTCTAATGAGAAAAATGCTAGAAAGTGAATCAGTTGTTACCAGGCAGACTGTATCAGTAGAGGTTAGGATAGAGAAGAGAGAAAGTGAAAGAGAAGTATCAGGATGATTTCTATGAGAACTTGGTGTTTCTGTGTTGCCTGTATATACTTTCCACATTTCAAATATATTTCCAGGGACATAACAGGAGGGTCACTGGGGGTCCATAGAACCATGCTGCATGGAACCTCGTACAACAACCTTAACCCTTTAAGGACCGGGAAAATCTGAGGTGGATTTCACTTAAGGACCGGAGCAATTCTGAACTTTATGACTATATCTTTATTCAACTGTGTTTTCCCTCTAAGTACTTTATTTCACCCATAAAAATTATATACCTTTTTTTTTTTTTTACGCACAAATAGTACTTTCTTTTGATATATGGATAACCCACCATTTATTATAGTAAAATTAAAGAGCATGGTTAAAAAAAAAACACCATTTTTTTCCTCTTGAGATCATTTGTGCACAATGAGTTAAATTTGTATGGAGACTGCATGAAAGCTATGACCGGTCAGTCATACCTACAAAATGCACAGTTTTAAGTGGGCACTGTCACTCCTGAGTGAAAACTCCCATGTCCCTTTTTCCCACCCTATTTTGCCACTTTTTTATTGATGAGCATTGGTGGTGTGTATAAATGTATTACATGGCTCCACAACAATCAATCTCCCAATATTGTTTAATGACTTTTTTTTTTAATACATTTTTTTTGTAAAACAAAATTGTGTTGTGTTTAAAAAAAAAAAAAAAAGTGTATTTAATAGGTCCGAAATTGACCTGCATCCAGCCAGCCTCCTGTACCAGCAGTGAAAGGGTTAATACCCCCAGCTGTTGCATTTTTTTTCCACTAGGTGTTTCCTCTCTGCTTCTCTGTCCCTTACTTTGATCGTAAGGGGCAGAGAGGAGACACTGCCTCATTCATTCAGAATGCCTGTACATGTGATCGCTGCAGCAGCGATCACATGACCCGGCACAACTGACAGGGGCTGAGACTGAACGAACCAGTGCCAGAGCACTCAGTCTTAGTCTGGATTGAATGATAGCAGCGTGCATGGAGCCGTGCTGCTATCATTTATCCCATGACGGTCAAGGACCGTCATGGGTCGTTAAAGGGATAGTAATACTTAAAAACTACTATCCCCCATCTTGTAGGCAATAAAAAACTGAGTAAAATGACACCAGCGGCATCTCTCAAACCTTTATGGTCTGAGAGATATCCGCTTTTTAAAGTTCAGCAGTTTGCCTTTTCCCCCTGACGTCAGCATTCTAGCTGAGAGCAGGGGAATCCTCTCCTGGGATCAGCCGGCGGCTCTGCAGCAGTGCAGAGATAGCGTTAATAAAAAAGAAATCCTTTATTAAAATGGACTTCTACGTGTGCCCTGAACTCCATGCCGTGCCAGGACCGTCATTGGTCCTTAAGTGCCGGACCACCGTGACGGTCCTGGCACGGCAATGGTCCCTAAGGGGTTAATCATTTTTTATATATATAAATAATTACTTTAGATATTGTTCCATTCTTCTTTTGTTTTTAATATATACATATAAAACTTACATAGCAGATGCTAACACAATTAGAAGGGGCAAGATACTGACTGTTCTGGAGATTTCGCTTGAAACAGAGGTTAGATCACGATGATTGGGGGGTATATATACCGCAACTTCTCAATCAAACAAGGTTAAGCAGTTCGAGGCAACTGCTCCACGGCCAATAATCTTGCTAGGTGGGAAGAATCCAGCTTCCAGAAAATTCCTGGAAAAACTAAATATAAAATTTAAGGGAAGTACTCCCACAAATTACCTCACAACAATTTACGGCCACACCAAGTAATTTCTCAGAGGAACAGTATCATGAATTCCGTAATCAGCAATTAGGGTTAAAATTCAAATGTGAACATTGTCTAATTAAAATGGTGGAGAAAAGCACTGTAAGTCGAATTTTAAAGGGGACGGGTTAAAATTCTAATGTGAAGAGTATATGTTGAATTAAAATGGTGAAGAAAAGCACTGTAAGTCGAATTTTGAAGGGGAGGGGTTAAAATGTGGAATATGAATAATATTTGTTGAATTAAAGTGGTGAAAGGAAGCACTATAAGTCAAATTTTAAAGGGGGGGGTTAATATGTAGAGGGGTGCAGTTTATGTCGGATTTCTATGCTGTACACTGTAATATACACTGCTTTTGTTCGAACAACATGGTTTTGAAACTAATTATAAGGGTCATCATGTTGAAGTTTTTCAAGCAGCTGTTATGGATGAGTTTAGAGTCTTTTTGTTATCATAAGAAACAATATCATTCAAATCTGACATTTAATGAAAGGGAAGCGTTGAAAGGTCTCAGGGATAATTCTGATATTGTGATCAAGCCTGCGGATAAGGGAGGGGGGGTTGTTATTCAAGATCGTAGTAGCTATATTCAGGAAGCTCAGAGGATATTGTCTGATACTAAATATTATATGCCTCTTGCTAGTGATCCTACGATCTAGTTTCGGAAGGAGCTTTATGATTTACTCCAGAATGCTGTAGAGATGGGCCTGCTTGCGGCGTCGGAGAGAGACTTTATTTTTGTACCACATCCTAGGATGTCTATATATTATCATCTTCCCAAGATACACAAGTCTCTCTCTGACCCCCCAGGCAGGCCTATCATATCAGGGGTGGATTCGTTGACTTCGAATCTATCTTCATATGTTGATTTTCATCTTCAGCGGAGAGTTATAGGGTTGAAATCCTATTTACGGGATACTACTGATGTACTCAGAATCTTTAAGAATTTTGTTTGGACATCTGAATACCATTGGATAACTCTTGATGTCACGGGTCTCTATTCTAATATCCTGCATGAGGGAGGAATTGAGGCAACCAGATACTTCCTTCTTGAAGATTTGTTGTTGCCGATCTCCCAGACTGATTTTATCCTTCAAGCTATCGATTTTGTTTTGACACATAATTTTTTGGAATTTAATAATCAAATTCAAGGGTATGGCGATGGGCACCAAGTTCGCGCCAAGTTATGCTAATCTATTTATGGGCTTTTTAGAACAGTTGAAGATCTATGGTGATTGCCCTTTTGGCGCAAACTTGGTGCTCTATCGTCGTTACATTGATGACATTTTGATTGTTTGGAGAGGGGATAGAAGTAGGATTGCTGACTTTGTTAGTTATATGAATGATAACCTGGATCCAGAAGAACCTCAAAAACAGCGCATATAACAGAGACAGACAGGAAGATAATTCTAAGTGTAGTATTTATTACATATAAAAATTCTTTTAAAAGTAAATGATTGCACTTACCTGTGAGTGTAAGTGCAATCATTTACTTTTAAAAGAATTTTTAAAAGAATTTTTATATGTAATAAATACTACACTTAGAATTATCTTCTTCTGGATGCAGTTTCTCTACAGTGGACAAGGCCACTTTTATTCCTCATCCTGCAGCAATTTCCGAGACAGTAGAAGGAAAGCAGTATCATTCCATCATCATTTCATTCTGACTCCATCTTCATCTTCATTTTCGTATGTTCATTCTATTTCATCTTCATTCAATATCAATAAGAACTCATTCCATCTTCATTTCATCCTGGAATTGTCCATAAAAACTAACCACAGAGTTTTCATTTTACTTTATATCTATTGTCTGTAATATATATTTTTGATTTCTACTAATTGTTTTATGCTCCATAACTGAATAGATAGCTATTAAGCATCTTACTTACATAGTTTTTATCATATTATCACTTATGTACACCTCTTTCTCTTTTTTGATACGATCAATAATTCAGTGACTGTTTAACTAGAGCGCTCACAATACGGAAATTATTTTCTTTGTTCTTTCATATGAATGATAACCGTTGGAATATTGATTTCACATGTAATATGGATTCACATTTCATACATTTTTTAGATTTAGAGTTACAGGGAATTCCTGGTGAGAAGGTTAAAACTAGAACCTTTTTTAAAAAGGTAGATTTTAACAATTATCTGGAGTTTAGTAGTTGTCATTATGGGCCTTGGTTAAGGAACATAACTGTAACGGTTATTAGGACACTCAGACCAGTAGGTGAAATAAAACACAATTTTATTAGAATATCAATAATGCAAATGATCACCCTCTAGTGGCGGTAGAAATAGACACACAGTGAAGACTGATATAGTACAAAGAGATAATGCACAATATAATTGACATACAAGATCTCTATGCAGAGAATGGTTATTGATACCCCAAAGGGTTAAGAGCATAAATCAGTCAGTCTCAGATGTGGTGGTTTGGCACGCCCTGGGTGTTAAAAGGAGGTGCTGATAGAGACAGTCCACAGTGTACTGGAAACATAAATGCCTAGCCAAAATGATCACGTTGTAAAGCAGAACAGAGATCCAAATAGCCCCCGTGGGCGTACCTACAGGAAGACTGCTTCTGCAAGTGCAAGTGTGTGGAGCCCCCACGGGCGTAACGGAAACCTGCCTGCAATGCTAGAGCTGTTAGTAGCCTCTTCAGACATAACCGGATACCAGCAGTAATAGTGCTAGAGCCTATAGCCCCCACGGGCGTATACAACGGGAACTTGCCGGAGCTTGAGCCTTCTCTCTGCTGCCACACTACCACAGTAGGTATCGCCCAGTGATCAACGAGAAGTGAGAGCCAAGGACGCCCTACCGGCCCACATAAAGTGACTACTCTGCAGTAGGATAGATAGAGTCGCCGACGGTGAGCGGCCAACTCAGCAGACGTAGCACAACGAAAGAGGCTCTATACTGGGAATCGAGGTAGCGAGAGTAACGTGGCACTGCAAGGGTTAATATGTACGTTTGCACAAGGCTCAGTAAGATAACGAGGCTCTGCAAGTATAGCGAGGCACTGTGAGGCACGCACAGCTCAGCAAGACAACAGTACACTGCACTGATCGAAGGCAACACAAGGCAGGATGGTCACACGGTGGCTGGCAACAGCGGTGCAAAATGTCGCGGCGGCGACAACAGAAACGGAGGTCACAGGAACAGGCTGGAGCTTGATCACGGAGCAGGAAGTCAGCCGGGCCGGGTCGGAGCACGCAGGAGGTAGTCATACAAGCCAGGTCATACACGAACAGGAACGTCAGCCAGGCCGGATCAAGACACAGAAGTGGTTCTCAGACGAGCACGGGTCAAACACGGTCAGGAACACTGGAGCGTAGTCAGGACAAGCCAAGTCGGTACACGAGAATCCGGAACACAGGAACACAGCAACAGCACTACTGGCTTGGGAACACCACGAAAGGGCATCTGACAGATGTCTGGGCCAGGCATAAGAAGGTCACCAGGGGCGGGCCAAACTGGCTCAGCAAATCAGAGCGAACCACAAGTAAGAGTGACAGAGAATCACAGGCACTGTGATAGTACCCCCCTCTCAAAGACCCCTTCTCCCTGCCGGAGGTCTGGGTTTCAGAGGATATTTAGAGTGAAAGTTGCGCACAAGTCTAGGCGCATGGAGGTCCCCTTGATTAACCCAAGAGCGTTCCTCAGGGCCATAGCCCTTCCAGTGGACCAAATATTGCAACTTTCCTCTAAATCTCCTAGAGTCAATAATACTCTGGACCTCATACTCCTCTTGGCCCTAGACGTCCACCGGCCCAGGAATCACTGGCGTAGTAGTATAACGATTACACACCAAAGGTTTCAGAAGAGGCACATGGAAAACATTATGAATATGCATAGAGGGTGGAAGTTCCAATGCATAAGAAACCGGATTAATCTTGTGGATAATCTTAAAGGGCCCAAGGAACCGGGGAGCCAGCTTATTGGAGGGTACCTGCAGATTGAGGTTTCTGGAAGAGAGCCATACCCTGTCCCCTACCTGAAATGAGACCGCTTGGGGTCGTCTGCAATTAGCGTGCCGCTGATGACGCCTAAATGACTGACTTGAAGGACCTCTGCGCCAAATGCTCATCCAGGGCAGGAATCTGTTCTGCCTGAAAAGAGTCCGGGAGCACACAGGGCTGGAACCCATAATTAACGAGAAATGGGGAACTCCCGGATGATGAATTAACCGCACAATTCCTGGCAAACTCTGCCCATGGCAACAGGTCGGCCCAATTATCATGATGATCGGTAACAAAGCAACGCAGGAACTGCTCTAGTCCCTGATTGGCACGCTCAGCGGCCCCATTGGTCTGGGGATGGTAGGCGGAGGAGAAGGACAATTGGATGCCCATCTGGCTACAAAATGCCCTCCAAAATCTGGATACGAATTGACTCCCACGGTCGGAGACAATCACTCTGGGTACCCCGTGCAGGCGGAACACTTCCCTGGCAAAGACTACAGCCAATTCCTGAGCCGATGGAAGGCTGGCAAGAGGCACAAAATGAGCCATTTTTGAGAATCTATCGACCACCATAAGGATAAACTTATAACCCCTAGAGACTGGTAATTCTCCCAAGAAGTCAATAGATATATGAGACCAAGGACGATCGCCATTGGGCACTGGTTGAAGTAAGCCCACCGGGAGATGTCTAGGGGTCTTGGCATGGGTACAGGTGGTACAGGCTGTCGTAAAAGCGGAACAATCGGCTCTCAGTGTGGGCCACCAAAATAATTGCGAAAGAGACCATACAAGCTGATCCCTGCCGATATGCCCAGCCGCTTTAGAAGCATGATATGTCTCCAACAGACGGGTACGGAATGGCTCATCCACGAAACACTTTCCCACTGGGGTCTCAGGCGGTGCCCTAGATTGTGATGCCAAAATCTCCTCCCCCAGGGGCAAGGTTATAGTGGTACGAATAGTGGCCAGAATACGATCTGGCTGAATGATAGGTACAGGTTCTTCCTCCTTCTCAGTGTCTGATGCGAACTGGCATGACAACGCATCTGCCTTAATATTCTTAGAGCCTGGAAGATAGGACACTAGGAAATTAAATTGAGACAAAAAAAAGAGCCCACCTAGCTTGTCGTGAGGACAATCTTTTGGCTTCAGAGAGATAAATTAAATTCTTATGATCAGTAAGAATTAGAACTGGAGTCAGGGTACCTTCCAACAGGTGGCGCCATTCCTTCAGGGCTAGGATAATGGCCAACAGCTCCCTGTCGCCAATCTCATAGTGGCTCTGAGCACCTCCCACAGGGCGTTGGGAGAGTACTGCCCCAACCCCAACCTCAGAGGCATCGACCTCCAACGTAAATGGCAGGGAGGGATTAGGGTGGGACAGCACTGGAGCAGACGCAAAGGCAGATTTCAAGGTAACAAACGCGTTTTCAGCTGCCTCAGACCACTGAGAAGAGGAAGCGCCCTTATGTGTCAAATCTGACAATGGTTTAACAATCGTGGAAAAGTTCTGGATGAACTTCCTGTAATAGGTAGCAAAACCTAAGAAACGTTGAATGGCCTTTAACCCTTTAGGACGAGGCCATTGCAGGACTGCTGCCAACTTCTCCTGATCCATGGCAATGCCATCTTTGGAGATTACGAACCCCAGGAATGGTACTTGAGAAGTATGGAATTCACACTTTTCTAGTTTACAGAATAGCTTGTGCTTACGAAGTCGGAGCAAGACTTCCAAGACATCCTTGATGTGTTGGGAGAGGTTGGCAGAGTGAATTAATATATCGTCTAGATATACTACCACACAAGACTGAAGCATGTCACGTAAAATATCATTAATAAATTCCTGGAATACCGCAGGTGCGTTGCATAAGCCGAATGGCATCACCAGATATTCGTAGTGCCCTGTTCTGGTATTAAAAGCCGTTTTCCACTCATCACCCTCCTTAATTCTGACCAAATTATAGGCGGCTCGCAGGTCAAGTTTAGTAAAGATCGAAGAGCCCTTTAATCTGTCAAATAATTCCGTAATAAGTGGAATAGGGTAGGCGTTCTTGGGCATCAGCTTATTCAACCCTCGGTAGTCAATACATGGCCTGAGTTCACCACTTTTCTTCTTCACAAAGAAGAATCCGGCACCAGCCGGGGACGTAGATTTACGAATGATTCCCCTCTTAAAGGGATAGTAATACTTAAAATGTAAGAAAAATATGTTGTAGGGTTTATCCCCCTGAGTAAAACAATAGTATTCCAACTGCTGAAAGGTGTTTCATTCAAAAGTTATTAATTTTCAAAGTTGAATTTTTTAGGTGCAATATCACAGTGGCCTGAAATTGTACAGTGGCGCTGTTGCTACACCATCCTATGGAGATTTATGGTCCCGGGACCAGAGCTGTCCATAGGATCGTGTAGCAACAGCGCCACTGTACAATTTCAGGCCACTGTGATATTGCACCTAAAAAATTCAACTTTGAAAATTAATAACTTTTGAATGAAACACCTTTCAGCAGTGGGAGTACTCTTGTTTTACTCTGGTGGATAAACCCTACGACATATTTTTTTTTACATTTTAAGTATTACTATCCCTTTAAGAGCGTCCTCAATATACTCCTGTCAGAGACTTTGTCCTGGGGGAGCATACAGGGTTAATTCTAATTGTAGAAATTAGCTGAAATTCTGTTTAAAATGTGTTCACATGACCTCATGTTGGAATAATGGACTATTGGTCCAAGGTAGGGAGTAAAAGATAACTGAATGGCAGATTGATAGTCAGTTGGAGACAATGTGGCTGAGAGAGACGGACTCCCTTATGTGAAAGACATAGCAAAATGACTGGTTTATGAGGTTTCTGATTAACCTCCTGACCTTTCTCAGTCTTGACGAAAGCCATATTATCTGCCACATGTAAAACTTTAATATAGAGTAAGAGCGCCATCTAGAGTCTTGAGAGCATCATGACTGGGATTATCCACATTCCTTGAATAATTAGGGATATATTAATATCCCATCAGGGCAGACCGGTGATGTCACGGTATAATGAGATGGATCTTTGTCCAATCATTGGAAAAAGGTGGGGATAACTGACAAGGAAAAATTTGTCAGTATAATGCAAATACTCTTAGTTAAAGGGTCTCTTTGTGACTTCCTGAATAAGAGCTCTTTGGTGACTTCCTGAATAAGAACTCCTGGGCTCTCTTGGCTGATGATCAAATTCCTGACCACACCTTATAACTTCAAGAATCCACACTAATTGACCTGGTAATTATATTTTATTTATTCTAATTCTGCCTAATTTCAAAATAAGTATATTTCCTCGATAATTGAGGAAAATTATATATATACATATTTGTCCATAGAAGCCTGGCCAGTTTTATGGAAAATATTATAATTTGCTATATATTTAGCATAGTCATTAAGAAATGATGCAGAATTAATTAATTAATTTATGGTTATAATTTACCAGAGAGATCATAAAATAGAGATAGCAGTGAGATATATTTATCCTTGTTTATATTGGCTAATATAATTTTGAGTATGTCTAGAATATTGTGTTTCTGGTAAAATTATAATAGCTGATATTTAATCAAGGGAATTCTTGGAATTCATTATTAACTCTCTAACTGCTGTTTGTCTATTTAATCTTTGTATATGTGCCAGGCTTCTATTTTGTAATTGAAGGTATTATCTCAATAGACAAAATAACTGCTGGGTGTGGCATCTGTTTTAAACGTGTGGATTAAATCTTGGAGTGTCTATAGGTTTTATATAGGTTGCTATTGTCATAATATATGTTGCCTGAAGCTGGTTACTTTATAGACATATGTTACTGGATTAATTCTGGTAGATTATTTATATAATCTTTGTTTCACTATATTAATTGCAATTTATATATTTTATTCAGAGGTATTCAATATTGAATTCAGTAGATAATTAAATTATAGAGATTTAAATCTGGGATTCTATTCCAGTTATTCCCTAAATTTAATTATTATTTATATATGATACAAGGAATTGTTTGAGGAATTATTTAATTCATCTCACAATACCCCTTACATCATAATTGGCATAGTCTATACAGTTTCTGGGGCAGAGGTATTAAGAGACCCTGCAGCCAACTGTATTATATTAATTGTAACAATCAATTAACTTATTCTATGCTGCTGAATGCAATTATTGTTATTATACCTCTGAATATACCTATAGGTGGTTAACCCTTGCACCGCTGGTAATCTTTATGATAAATAGTGTGGTTTGATTTTCGGTGTACCTATTATAATTGCTAGTCACTTATATATTTAGTTGTTGCTGATACTTGTATATATATTTTATTTTAATAAAATATATATTTTTGCACAAATATGAAGGATTGATTCTTGTGATCAATTCGTTACTGTGAAGTAGCGTGTCAATACATATTAAAGATAAAGTTCTCGAATTATTTTATATTGTCATTTGCCTATTTAAGTGAAGAAATCCAACCTGAGTGGTTCTCTGTTTAACCCTTTGGATACCTTCATATAAATAGCCCGACACTCCTCCATTGCCCTGTTCTCCTCACATGACAGTGGGTAAGTGCGACCCCTGGGGGGCACCGCACCTGGAGGCAAATCAATGGTGCAATCATAGGGTCTATGCTCAGGCAATGCGCTGACCTCTCCTTTGCTAAAGACGTCACTGAATTGCCCATATTCTGTTGGCACAGCAGGAGAGGTACACATAATTTTGACAGGTAATGAAAGACAATTCTTAGTGCAGTATTCAGACCACGAGTTAACCTCACATCTCTGCCAGTCAAATTGAGGATTATGTACCTGTAACCATGGAAACCCCAAAATAACTGCATGGTGAGGGGAACGAATAATCTGGAACCGTATTTGTTCCTTGTGAAAAGCCCCCACCATCATTGTGATAGGAATTGTCTCAAACGTAATGAAAGCAGGTTCCAGGGGCCTGCCATCAATGGCCTCAATTGCCACAGGAGAATCTTACTTGCATAATGGAATGCCGTGCAAGTCGGCAAAGGATTGGTCCATGAAGTACCCGGCTGCCCCGGAGTCCACCAATGCCAGGACCTCGATTACCATGTCTGCCCATGCGAATACCACCTGGATGGTGGGTTTAACAGTGCTAGAATCTAGGGACTGTTCTACATCACCTAGGGCCTGTCCCCCAAGGTACCCTAGGTGCGTTCGTTTCCCGGCCGTACTGGACAAGTGCGTAATAGGTGCCCTGGTTTGCCAGAATATAAGCACAAGCCTTGTCTCCTGCGATACGATCTCTCCTCTTTAGTGAGCTTAGTGAACCCTAATTGCATAGGTTCAGTTGTTTCGGCTGGTCGTTCAGGAGGAACGGGTGGTGAAGGTGGGTTAAAGAGGCAGCCCTGGCCATAGTTTTTTGATTTAGCCCTTTTAGCCAACCGTCTCTCACGGATGCGAGAATCTATTAGCATGACATAGTCAATATATTCATCTAGCTCACTGGGTA
The DNA here is from genome assembly GCA_037306005.1 of Rhinophrynus dorsalis. Classification (NCBI taxonomy): domain Eukaryota; kingdom Metazoa; phylum Chordata; class Amphibia; order Anura; family Rhinophrynidae; genus Rhinophrynus; species Rhinophrynus dorsalis. Next base: position 160,644,957 of record CM074726.1, on the reverse strand, counting down.
CGTCACGAGCGGCTATCTCATCCTTAATCTGTTCCGACAGACCCTAGGCAAAGACGGCAACTAAGGCCTCATTGTTCCAGCCCACCTCTGCTGCCAAGGTCTGAAACTCGATAGCATAGTCGCCCAATGTGCGTTCGCCCTGCTGAATCTCCATCAGCCTTTTGGCAGCAGAGGCAGTCCTGCCAGGAACCTCAAACACTCGCTGGAACTTTGTCACGAATTCCCTAAAGTTCAGAGTGCAGGGTCTGGCATTCTCCCACAAGGGATTTGCCCACGCCAATGCTTTGCCCGTCAACAGAGATATCATAAATCCGGCCTTACTACGGTCGTTAGGAAATGCCTGGGGGGCCAATTCCAAAAATATCTCCAACTGATTAATGAATCCCCGGCATAGGGAGGGTTCGCCATCATATCTTAACGGTAACGGCGCCGCTGCCGTTAAACCTCTAGTAGTAGCTGAAGGGACTACAGGCGGATTCTCCGGTGTCAGGACTGGGGGGACCACCGGATTAGGACTAGCCTTGTCCAAATGTACCGTACGTTCTAGTAATGTATGTAAAGTCAGTGCCAATTGGTCCAGGCGCTGCTCATGTACATCAATTCTCCAGTGGATGTTCTGTGTATTACTTTCACCTTTACCGTCTGAGGTCATGGCCCTTTCGTACAGTAACGGTTTTTAGGACACTCAGACCAGTAGGTGAAATAAAACACAATTTTATTAGAATATCAATAATGCAAATGATCGCCCTCTAGTGGCGGTAGAAATAGACACACAGTGAAGACTGATATAGTACAAAGAGATAATGCACAATATAATTGACATACAAGATCTCTATGCAGAGAATGGTTATTGATACCCCAAAGGGTTAAGAGCATAAATCAGTCAGTCTCAGATGTGGTGGTTTGGCACGCCCTGGGTGTTAAAAGGAGGTGCTGATAGAGACAGTCCACAGTGTACTGGAAACGTAAATGCCTAGCCAAAATGATGAAGTTGTAAAGCAGAACAGAGATCCAAATAGCCCCCGCGGGCGTACCTACAGGAAGACTGCTTCTGCAAGTGCAAGTGTGTGGAGCCCCCACGGGCGTAACGGAAACCGGCCTGCAATGCTAGAGCTGTTAGTAGCCTCTTCAGACGTAACCGGATACCAGCAGTAATAGTGCTAGAGCCTATAGCCCCCACGGGCGTATACAACGGGAACTTGCCGGAGCTTGAGCCTTCTCTCTGCTGCCACACTACCACAGTAGGTATCGCCCAGTGATCAACGAGAAGTGAGAGCCAAGGACGCCCTACCGGCCCACATAAAGTGACTACTCTGCAGTAGGATAGATAGAGTCGCCGACGGTGAGCGGCCAACTCAGCAGACATAGCACAACGAAAGAGGCTCTATACTGGGAATCGAGGTAGCGAGAGTAACGTGGCACTGCAAGGGTTAATATGTACGTTTGCACAAGGCTCAGTAAGATAATGAGGCTCTGCAAGTATAGCGAGGCACGCACAGCTCAGCAAGACAACGGTACACTGCACTGATCGAAGGCAACACAAGGCAGGATGGTCACACGGTGGCTGGCAACAGCGGTGCAAAATGTTGCGGCGGCGACAACAGGAACGGAGGTCACAGGAACAGGCTGCAGCTTGATCCCGGAGTAGGAAGTCAGCCGGGCCGGGTCGGAGAACGCAGGAGGTAGTCATGCAAGCCGGGTCATACACGAACAGGAACGTCAGCCAGGCCGGGTCAAGACACAGAGGTGGTTCTCAGATGAGCACGGGTCAAACACGGTCAGGAACACTGGAGCGTAGTCAGGACAAGCCAAGTCGGTACACGAGAATCCGGAACACAGGAACACAGCGACAGCACTACTGGCTTGGGAACACCACGAAAGGGCATCTGACAGATGTCTGGGCCAGGCATAAGAAGGTCACCAGGGGCGGGCCAAACTGGCTCAGCAAATCAGAGCGAACCACAAGTAAGAGTGAAAGAGAATCACAGGCACTGTGATAATACCTTATGGTCAATTTAGGCGGTATCACAGTGCCTGTGATCCTCCTGTCACTCTCATCTGTGGCATACTCTGATTTGCTGAGTTGGTTTGGCCCGCCCCTTGGTGACCTTTTTATACCTGACTATCACATCTGTCAGAGGCCCTTTTGTGGTGTTTCTGAGCCAGTCTTGCTGTTGCTGTGTTCCTGTATCCGGATTCCTGTGTACCGACTTTGGCTTCTCCTGACTACGCTACAGTGTTCCTGATCGTGTTTGACCCGGATTGGCTGAGAATCTCCTACGTGCTACGACCCGGCTTGTCTGAAAACCTCCTACGTGCTACGACCCGGCTTGTCTGAGAACCTCCTACGTGCTAGACCCGGCTTGGCTGACTTCCTGCTTCGTGATCATCCACGGCCTGTTCCAGCGACCTGAGTTTGCCTGTTGTCGCCGCCGCGACATTCTGATTCCAGCTGTACTGAGTGCTGACGCAGTGTGACCATTACACTCCGGTGTAACCCTTTTACAGTGCAGAGTTTCCTTGCTGACTTGCAGAGCTGTGCTCCTTGTACCGAGCCTCCATACGCTTGCAGAGCTTAGTTACCATACCGAGCCTGGGAGATTTAAACGTACCCTTTAACCTTTGCAGTGCCGCTTCGCTCTTGCCGAACCTCCATTCCAGTCATGGAGCCTTTACCTTATTGGTCTACTTCTGCTGAGTTGGCCGCTAACGTGGACGGCGACTCCTATATACAACTGCAGAGTAGTCAAGTCTTGTCGGTCTGGTTGGGCGCCTTAGGCTCTCGGTATTACGTTGATTACCGGAGGTATCCATTGCGGCTATTGGTGCTGAGATTAAGCAAGGTTAGGCTCCAAGCTCTTGCAAGGTCCGAAGGTCTACGCCCGTGGGGGCTATTGGCTCGTGTTGTGCTCACTTTGGTCTCCGGTTATACGCCCGTGGGGGCTAAACGCAAGCTTTGCATCTCAGGCTATTCTCCGATTACGCCCGTGGGGGCTACATACTCTCGCACTTGCAGTACCAGTTGTCTCATTGGGAACGCCCGCAGGGGCTATGTTTGGGTCACTGTTCTGCTATGCTTATGCTGGTCACTGAACACCTGCTATCCTCCATTGCATGAACTCTGTGCTGTGCACATATTCTCAGCATAATCACTACACCATTTGGGCGTGCCAAATCCCACAGCTGAGACGGACTGATTGTTCTAATTTACCCTTTTGCAACTAGTTTGCCAGTATCTGTACCATTTTGTGTGTGCCTTCTATTCAGTATAGTGAATCTCTGTGTACTAGTGTATTTATTTTGTAATTGCTGCTGTCACCTGTAAAGGGCGATTATTTGCACTTATTTTCATTCAATAAATGTTGTTTTATCTTCCATCCTGGTCTGAGTGTCCAAACAAAACCGTTACAGGCGGATAAAGCGGAATTGTTCAGATTTAGAAGATTTTGAGAGACAGTCAAAAATTTTAAAGACAAGATTTAGATCAAAAGCATACCCAAAAAAACTTGTAGAAGATTCCTAGGGCTAGGTCCCATATACAGATAGATGAAGGAAGAAAGTCTAATGATTTAGCTATTCGGAAATGGCATAATGACTTTCCAAGTTTTGTTACAACATATAATTCACAAGGTAAGAAAATTAGATATATATATTACAGAAGCATTGGAGCATTTTAAAAAATGATTCACTTTTAAAAAAAGATTATTCCAGACCAACCCAAAATTACCTTTAGAAGAAACAAATCTCTTAAGAACATATTGGCTCCCAGTAAATTTAAAAGTAAAGACAGTACTAATGTTTCAAATAGGATTAGACAAGATAATTTAGGTTTAAAGGGATAGTAATACTTCGTTTTAACTTTATTTTATTTTGTAGGCATTAAAAAAACATGAAGAATGATATAAGTCTTATCTCTCAAACCTTTATGGTTTAAGAGATATTCACAAGCAAAGTTTCCCCCTCCCGCCCCTTTTACTGATGTAACACTTCTCAGCCAGGGCAGAAGGGAGCTGCCCAGGTAGACTGCAGAGAGGGACAATCTTCAATTAAGATAAGGGAAAAATCTGAAAAGCTTGTCAAGGGGGGGCATGGCTTTCATTGTTTTCATAGGAATAAGAGTGTCCCCTTCTGTTATCTGTCCAGTCTATGGACTGCATTCCACATCTGAGAAGAGATTGTTTACAGTAGGTAAAAGGGGCGGGAGGGGGAAACTTTGCTTGTGAATATCTCATAAACCATAAAGGTTTGAGAGATAAGACTTATATCATTCTTCATGTTTTTTCAATGCCTACAAAATAAAATAAAGTTAAAATGAAGTATTACTATCCCTTTAAAAATAGGTGGTAGTAAAGGTTCTTTCAAATGTCTCTCCTTGAAATGTTTAACTTGTCCATATATTACCAATAAAAATCAATATTTTTTTTCAGAAATTACGGAGAGAGGTTTGAAATTCAACATCACATGACTTGTGCAACCCGGTATGTTGTATATATGTTGTCCTGCCCTTGCAAGTTGCAATACATTGGTAGGACTACACAATGTTTGAGAACAAGAGAAGGACAGCATAGGCGCAACATTATAAAGGGTTTTGCGTTACATGGAGTGTCAAGTCATTATATGGAGAAACCTGATAGAAATCCTGATTGTTTAAAAGTGACACCTATAGAATGGATGGGTCCTTCTAGTGATAGATTACAAAGATTAAATAGAAGGGAATCTGTCAGAGACTTTGTCCTGGGGGAGCATACAGGGTTAATTCTAATAGTAAGAAATTAGCTGAAATTCTGTTTAAATTGTGTTCAAATTACTTCATGTTTGAACAATGGGCCATTGGTCCAAGGTAGGGAGTGAAAAATAACTGAATGTCAGTTTAATGGCAGATGGATAGTCAGTTGGAGACAAGATGGCTGAGAGAGACGGACTCCTTTATGTGAAAGACATAGCAGAATTACATGTTTATGGGGTCGCCGATAACCTTATAATATCTCTCAGTCTTGACGAAAGCCATCTGATCTGCCACATGTAAAATTCTAATATAGAGTAATAGCGCCACCTGCAGCCTTTATATTATAAAATACTCATAATGTTTTTTGTTTATAATTCATTAGCATAAGATATGAGTTTCCAATCAGGTCTGACTGGTGAGGTCACGGTATAATGAGATGGATCTTTGTCCAATCATTAGAAAAAGGTGGGGATTACTGATAAGGCAAAAATGGCCAATATAATGCAAAAAGATTCTTAGTTCAGGGCCCTTGACTTCCTGAAAAAGAAATCCCTGGACTTGCTGAAAAAGAAAAGATCCTTCATTGCCTGAATAAGATAACTCCTGGTGATTTCTAACGAAAGAAGGCTTTGCTGATAAAATTCCTGATCCTGCCATCTCACAGAGAAATACAAAGAAACTTTGATTGGTAACTATATCATTTATTCATTTAGATTCATTTAATCCAGAATTTCATAATTTTTCTTCTGTTTGAAGAAACTTAGTCTTATAATTGTCTTAAGTGGACTGGCCAACCATCTGGGATAATTTATAATAAGCTAGATTTAGCTATTAAATTCTGGAAGTAATAGAATCTATATATATATATCTGTTGGGAAATGTTATAAATTGCCAATCAGTGTAATACAGTATATAGCGTGGGTTATCTATATTAGCTAATATAAGTCTTGGTATTCCTAGAGTAATCTTTTGTGGTTCTGGGAAGATTATAATAGTTAATATTTGATATAGGATATTCTTTGAATCCAGTTATTAACCCTTTAACCGCTATTTGTCTGCTGTTAGTGGTGTTTTCTTTGGAATTCTCTGTATATGTGCTAGGCTTATATTTTGTAAATTGGAAGGTTAACTCAATAGACAAAATAACTTCTGGGTGTGGCATCTATTTTAAACGTGTGGATTAACCCTTGGAGTGCCTATAGGTTTTATATATGTTGCTATAGTCAAAATTATGATAAATGTTGCATGAAGTAATTTTAAGTAGATTATTTGTGTGATTTTGATTGACTATATTAATTGCAATTTATTTATTTTATTCAGAGGTATTCAATATTGAATTCAGTATATAATTAAATTATAGTGATTCAAATCTGGGATTCTATTCCAGTCATTCCCTAAATTTGATTATTATTGATATATGATACAAGGAATTGTTAGAGGAATTATTTAATTCATCTTACAATACCCCTTACATCATAACTGGCATAGTCTATACAGTTTCTGGGGCAGAGGTATTAAGAGACACTGCAGCCATCTGTATTATTTTAATTGTAACAATCAATTAACCTGTTCTATGCTGCTGAATGCAATTATTGTTATTATGCCTCTGAATATACCTATGTGTGGTTAACCCTTGCACCGCTGGTAATCTTTATGGTAATAAGTGTGGTTTGGTTTTATATGTACCTATTATAATTGCTAATCACTTATAAATTTCATTGTTGCTGATACTTGTATATATATTGTATTTTAATAAAATATATATTTTTGCACAAATATGAAGGATTGATTCTTGCAATCAATTTGTTACTGTGAAGTAGCGTGTCAATACATATTAAAGATAAAGTTCTCTAATTACTTTATATTGTCATTTGCCTATTTAAGTGAAGAAATCCAACCTGAGTGGTTCTCTGTTTTAACCCTTTGGATACCTTCATATAAATAGCCCGACAGAATCCTATTAGATTTTTAGGCTAGATACGATGTACCCAAGGGGGTTGAATGAATCTATAGAGATGTCTTGGTAATTGAATAAGAAATATATATTTTTTTTTTCTCACGTAGATTCACTGTTTCATTACTCTATATACATGACATTCAAGATCACTTGGAGCATAACATAATAGTTCATTATTTAATTGAAATAGTCACTATTTATAATTTTTCACTTTAAACATATTTAAGAAGCACTAGTCACTTCAACAGATCACACAATTCAGTTTTTGATGCTTTATTATATCATAGAATATATTTTATAATATATAATACACATTATATTATATCACATCACATTCAATTTTTTTTTTTTTTTTTTTTTAATTCAAGTTGGTTTATATGGGTATCTAGGTTCTTAAATATGCTATCTAGAGGTGTAGTCATGTGTAGGGTTTATAGATATTTTTAATTTTCTCTCCTTTATTTGAATGTTGGTATGTTTTGTGTTGACACGCAATAGCTTGTTCAGTTTGCGTGTCAACTTAACCCCTTAACGACGGGCCGCGCACGCACCTTGCGGTCCGTTAAGGACCACGGAGCATTTTTTTTTTTTTATGCGGCTGAGTTCCGGACTCCCCGAACGGCGTGCAGCCGCGAGGGGAGCCCGGAATTCCATGACGGTCCAGTTCCATCATGGGTCGTTAAGGGTATAACAACCCATGACGGAACAGGACCATCATGGGTCCTTAAGGTGTTAATGAGGAGGTGTTTATTGTTTGGGATTTAGATGACATCTAAGTTAGATTGATTGGTGGAGAGGCTTCCAATTCAGTTTGTCATTGCTGGCACGCGGTGTCATGTCAGCTTGCGTGCCAGCGATGACGTGGTATCACGGTGCCCGTGATTGGTGCTGCTCACTGTCAGTCACTTGCTGAGTGTCATGATTAGCTGTCTGTGATTGACCCTCCTCACACAGCCTTTTTAAACCCAGGCCGAGCACTTCCAGGTTGCCCTCTCGTGGTGTTTCTGACTCCACTCTGCCTGACCTGCTTGTCAGGCTTCTGGGCCTGTTCCTGCTGTACTTGCTGATCCTGTGTTCCAGTGTTCATGTGTTCCAGTGTTCCTGTATGCTAGTGTTCCAGTGTTCCTGGGTGCTGTATTCCGATGTTCCTGTGTTCCAGCACCTTGCGGGTTAATCGTTACGAGTTCCTGAGTTTCCTGCTCCAGCTGTAGCTCCGGCGACATTGTTCTCCTCGCTATTGCATACACATTGTTGGTTCCAGCGTGCGGACGCTGGTTTGCTCCACTAAACCTGGTTGCGAGATACATTGTTGGTTCCAGCGTGCTGACGCTGGTTTGCTCCACTAAACCTGGTTGCGAGATACATTGTTGGTTCCAGCGTGCGGACGCTGGTTTGCTCCACTAAACCTGGTTGCGAGATACATTGTTGGTTCCAGCGTGCGGACGCTGGTTTGCTCCACTAAACCTGGTTGCGAGATACATTGTTGGTTCCAGCGTGCGGACGCTGGTTTGCTCCAATAAACCTGGTTGCAAGATACATTGTTGGTTCCAGCGTGCGGACGCTGGTTTGCTCCAGTAAACCTGGTTGCGATATCATTGTTGGTTCCAGCGTGCGGACGCTAGTTTGCTCCAGTAAACCTGGTTGCGATATCATTGTTGGTTCCAGTGTGCGGGTGCTGGTTTACTCCACTAACTGGTTGCGAGATACATTGTTGGTCCCAGCGTGCGGACGCTGGTTTGCTCCACTAAACCTGGTTGCGATATACATTGTTGGTTCCAGCGTGCGGTCGCTGGTTTACTCCATTAAACCTGGTGGCGCTATTTACCCTTAGTCCCAACATGCGGACGTTGGTTTGCTCCTGATACATCCTGTACTGTGGTCAGTCGCTGTCCACTTCCTTGCAGTTGTCTGATTATCCCTGGCTATAGACTTCTGCTGAGTAGACCTCTATACTTTTGCTCTCTGCTGTCTTAGTCACCTGACAGCTGGTCTGCTCAATCAGGCTGCCCTGCCCGGTATTGGTGAGGCCGGTAGAACCTTGAACGTTACCATCCTGTAGGTTGCCTCACCCGGTATTGGCAGGGCCTGTAGAGCCTACTACAGTACCTCCTTGGGCTGCCCTGCCCGGTATTGGTAAGGCCGGTAGAACCTTGTACTCACCATCTTAAAGGTTGCCTTACCCGGTATTGGCAGGGCCGGTAGAGCCTATATTCAGCATTCCATTGGGCTGCCTTGCCCGGTATTGGTAAGGCCGGTAGAACCGGAATTGTCATCTCACGGTTGCCTTACCCAGTATAGGCAAGGCCGGTAGAGCCTGTCATTAATGCTGTCACTTGGGTTGCCTTGCCCGGTATTTAGGCAAGGCCGGTAGAACCTATTGTATATCTATTGATGTTGTATTGTTATGTATGTTTACCCTACGGGGACTGCCATTTTGACTTGCGTGTGGTTGGCATTATCTGTTTTTTTATTCTTCGATGTGAGATTTCCGCTGTGTTATGTTTATCATTGACACACAGCGCCATGTTGGCTTGCGTGTCGGCGATAGTATGACGCTTGTCAAAATTAGGATTTGGTATTTTTGGGGAATCGCTCTTTAGGTAAGTGCGCGTTTTACATTTACTAATATTGGAATAAGTTTATTATTGATACGTGGGGTATTTTTAACCTTGTATGCTGGTATGTTTATTGTCCACATGTATTGTGATCGATGGAATAAGAGATCGCTAAACATTGTATGTAGACATGTATGGGAAATTCTTTAGATATACTACGCACCTTGATGTACTGTGATGGCCAGTAATGAGAACTTTTATTTGCTGACTGCCACAGTGCATTTGGAGGGTGTGTAGTTCACTATTGCATGGTTATTTGAGCTCCATTGAGATCTGTAAGGTTAATTAAATTTGGAAATGTTACTGATACATTGTGTGTAAAATTCGTTATGATTTAATTATAAACTTCAAATCATCTTAAGGTTATGGATCTAGATATACTTTTGGGTAATGAAGAGGTTAAAATTGATGAGTTGTTCAATCAAGGGATTGTGCTGTTTTGATGATGTCTCATAGAGTAGTCAAGCTGTATCCTATCAATTGTTAGGGAGGGGTTTTTAAACCTTTGTGCTGCTGTATGTGTGATTTTTCTTTGTTTGTATGTTGAAGTGTGAGGTTCTTCTGCATCTGATGAAGTGGCAAGTGGGCCACAAAACATTTTGCCTGGTTGAACCATTTCTTTTAAAAATAGTGTTGTTTTATTCTTTGTAAGCTCTTTATGAGCAATTGTTATTTTATTAATTAAATACAACTTTGAAAGCAACTGCAGCACAGCCGTCTTGATTCCTAAGAGACCTGGGGAGACCTGAGCAGAGACAGGTTAATTTTCTCTGCATGTGAGATCAGTTACTGAAGGGGATAAGCCCCTAAGTAACATTCACCTTTTTGAGTACAACTATATATATATATATATATATATATATATATATATATATATATATATATATATATATATATATATACACATACACACACACACACACACACATTTGTATTTGTTACCCAAGCATAACAGGCATGATTGGGCGCCCTCCTGTTTGTGTTTTCTTCTATGGTTTTGAAACTGTCGTTATGGCTTCGACTCCTCAACCTCTGAGGCGCAGAATTTCTGACTTAAATTGTATAAACAAAACAGGCTATAATACTGAGCGTGAGTAATAGGATACTACTTGCACGTTGTTTTTAATTAAAATATGGGGGGGGGGGGTTGACTGGCGGTATGTGTAATTACCACTGATTTTGTTTTCACAAGTCAGGTAATAGGATACCAAAACCTGACTTAAAACAGCTCCTGTTTTTTTTTTAGGTCTGGTAACAGAATCGAACCCTGTATCTCCAGGAATGGCAGCATGGAGGAGATATGAATATCTGCTCCTTACTGACACCACTGGGTATATGTGTCTCCTGTAATGAGGAATTCTCTTCTATGTGTGTGTCTCCTGATTATATATATATATATATATATATATATATATATATATATATATATATATATATATATATATAAAACCCTTTGAGTGCCTTAGGGGTATGGAATGCACTGTAAACGCATTGCAAAATTAAATGCATTTAAAGTCTATATTTGGACATTTGGTATTATTTTAAAGGAGGTTCTTAAAGGCACATTGTTAGGCCTCCTATTTGACTTACTATTCCTCTTGTACATTTCTAATCAAGGTAATATACAGGTCCAGATAGCTTGTAGAAGTGATTGGGAGAGACCCATAAAGTGGACTGAGGAAGCTCTGGCCCAGTTGGGTTTCTGCCTACTCACTGCAAGCTCACCCTGTTTGAAAATAGATCTGTCTGTTCGTATTAGATATTCTTACCATTTCATGTTTTTAATTCCAATGTGTTTCCTCACAAGAATTCATGAGGGGTAATTTTAAACTTAGGCCTATTTGTATTAGATGTATATACATGCAGTATGTGTCAGATAGATGGCAATATGAATTAGATATGACTCAGTTGTAATAAGGGACCCTGGTGAGGAAAGTGATCTTAACCCCTTAACAACCAGTGACGTGTCAGGACTGTCACCAGTGTTCTTGCCTAAAGTACTGTTGGTGGTCTTGCCACGTCATTGGTTAAATGATAGCAACGTGCCACATGGGGCTCTTTTATTATGCTGCAGAGGCTGAAACTGAGTGCTCCAGGACCGGATCGCTAAGTTTCAGTCATTCCCTGTTTTGCTAGTAGATATGATTACTACTACAGCGGTCATGTGTACCGGCTTGGTGAATGATAAAGGTAATGTGTTCTACACATTCCGTCTGTCACTGTTCTCTGTCTCTCTCTTCCTTGCTGTGATAATAAGGAAGAGAGAAGCAGGGAATTTAGTAAAAATTAAATTAAAAACTGGCCAGAGGTGGGGCATTAACCCCTACAGTGCTGGTGCTGTGGCAAATTAATTATAGGTCACTGTATGATCTACTGACACCTCTTTATGTTAATAAATTAATGTGTGGGAGAAAGATTAAAGTTTTTGATTTACACAAAGTATTTAAAAACACAAACAATGAAGTTAAATTAAAACTTCATGTTAGTTTTATTAATGTGGAGCACAGTAACACACATATATAAACCACACCGTCATGTACAAAAACATGGAAAATCTGGGAGGAAAAGAAGGACATTTTTGCCCCAGAAGGATAGTGCCCCCTACAGCTGGACATTTTTTAGGCATGAATGACCAGTCATACCTTTCATGCAGTCTCCGTAAAAAAACTAAACCTATGGGCACAAATTACCACAAAAGAACCTAGAAAAATTTGTTTTTATATATATTTTTTTTATAGTATTCTTAATTTAAAAAATGGTAGGTTATCCATATAAATGTGGTATCATAAGAAAGCCCTACTTTTAAAAAACAGTATATATTTTTGTGTCTGGAATAAAAGACTTAGAGAGAAAATACTGTTGAACAAAAACGTCAAAATTGCTCCGGTCCTTCAGTGCACACCACCCCAGATTTGCCCGGTCCTTAAGGGATTAAGCATACGTTGGCCAAACTATGCAACAAAAACCTCATTATTTTGAAATGTATAAACACATTGGTATAATATAAGCATTATACAGGGTTCACATTTGGGTCATTTGAATGGAGAAGTGTAGGTTTGTTTTTTGTTTTAGATTTTGCTTTAGGCTTTTGCAGAAAGTAGTGTATGTATACGTTATGGTGCGTTAGAGCTAAGAGTTTCTTCATTTGCATGGCCCGCAGTAAAGGACAATGGAGCATTTATCTATTTTTCAAATCTGATTCAAGGGTTCCAGGGCGGTGTGCAGCCGTGCAGGGACCCTTGAATTCCATGACGTGCCAGGACCGGCACTGGTCTTTATCCCCTTAAGGATTGGCTGCGTGCACACGGACCATTTTTTATTTATTTTTTTAGTAGTGTAAAAGCCCGTGTACACGGGCCAAGGTCCGGGTAATGTTAACCCTTTGAGTGCCAGAGGGGTACATAACGCATTGCAGTGCATTGCGTACCCCTCTGGCCCTCAAAGGTTTAAAAGGCCATTCCTGCTCTGCGTCCTGCTCCCAGCATTCTGTGCGTTCGGGCAGTCTCTGCTGCACATGACAGCTTCTGACAAACATCCTAGCGAATTATTATATAGGGTAGGTATCCCGTTCCGGGCTCCTCGAATGGCATGGAGCTGAGCGGGGTGCCCGGAATTCCATAATGGTCCTGGCACGTCATGGGTCCTTAACGCAAAACAACCCATGACGTGCCAGGACTGTCAAGGGTCATTAAGGGGTTAATGCAAGTTTACCCATGATGGTCCTGGCAAGTCATGGGACCTTAAGGGGTTAAAAACTGACCAGAGCTGAGAATCTGTGGCTAAGTTGGATGTTTCCATCTCCCATATAATAGAAATCCTAAATTTAGCTCAGGCGTCACAATCTCAATTTGGCCCAGTGTCCCACAATCACAAACATCACACCAAGAGGCCTCTGTCTGAGTTACATTTCACATTTCAGTATAAATTCAACAGTTTTTCTACTGAATAATATATTTCAAAGCAAAGACTCAGTCATGAACACCACGGACAGGCTCAGGAACAAAAAAAGAACAGCTAAAGGGGAGAGTAGAAAAAATATCAAAGTCCTTGATTATTAAAGGGATAGTAATGTCACGTAAAAGTAATAGTTATATCGTAGCTATAATAAAAACTGATTACCTGAGGTTATTCCTATCTCTCAAACCTTCATGGTTTGAGAGATATATGAAAATAAAGTTCTCCTCTCCCTCCCCTTTCTTCTTGATGAGCTGTAAAGCTCTCAGAAGATGATCCTGGTCCCAGGACCAGACGGCGGCTCTTCAGCAGCGCCAACATAACAATATCTAAAAATAAATACTTCATTGGAATGGTCTACAACGTGTGCCTGGTTTGCAAGCACACTTTGAAGACCATTCCAATGAAGTATTTATTTTTAGATATCACTGTGTTGGCTCAGCTGAAGAGCCACTGTCTGGTCCCGGGACCGGGTCCTTCTTCTGACAGCTTTACAGCTCGTCAAGCAGAAAGGGGAGGGAGAGGAGAACTTTATTGGTTTGAGAGATAGGAATAACCTCAGGTAATCTCTTTTTATTAAAGCTACGATATAACTATTACTTTTTACATGACATTACTATCCCTTTAAGAAGTGGAAGGTGTAAACTTTAAAGCAGTTCCTACACAGTGATGATATTGAGCTCAGTGAGCCCTTCCTTTTCACTTTACATTGGCAGGAGATGAACTAGTAAATCAATAACAGCTCCAGTATTAGTGCAGAATCATATTAGTACAGCAGTCCCCTTATTGTGTAATTGACGGATACTGATGTTGTCTCCCTCTGCAGTCCACCAAGCAATATGGCAGGAAAGCAGTCACTACTATAGAAATATATCTGTAATAGCAAAAGTGGATCAGTTCTGGGGCAAACCAGCACCACTACTGGTAACAAATAAAATGTTTCTTTAAATTAAATGGTGCTTTTAACTCCATAGATGAAAGTGAGCTCTCCAACACATTGCTGCAATATGATGGAGATCACTGTAGCATCCAAGAGGTGTATTTTATATGTTTTTTTGTCTTTGTTCTGCCCCAGAATTGATCCACTTATCATTATACATTTGCCCCATTCAATGTATTTTTATTTCTGCTATTTTGGGGTTACCAAGCCCCTTCTTCAGGATTGTGATTCTGGGGGAGTGTGTTTATTTACATTATACCCCAGACATCGCTATATTACTTTATGTTAGTTTATCTTTACACATATTTATACCTGTTGAATCCACACACTGTACACACATTATACAGATCAGTGATCCCTCCCCATGTACTCACACACTGTACACACATTATACAGATCAGTGATCCCCTCCCCATGTACTCACACTGTACACACATTATACAGATCAGTGATCTCCTCCCCATGTACTCACACTGTACACACATTATATAGATCAGTGATCCCTCCCCATGTACTCATACTATACACACATTATACAGATCAGTGATCTCCTCCCCATGTACTCACACAATGTACACACATTATACAGATCAGTGATCTCCTCCCCATGTACTCACACACTGTACACACATTATACAGATCAGTGATCTCCTCCCCATGTACTCACACACTGTACACACATTATACAGATCAGTGATCTCCTCCCCATGTACTCACACACTGTACACACATTATACAGATCAGTGATCTCCTCCCCATGTACTCACACACTGTACACACATTATACAGATCAGTGATCTCCTCCCCATGTACTCACACACAGTACACACATTATACAGATCAGTGATCTCCTCCCCATGCTCTCACACTGTACACACATTATACAGATCAGTGATCTCCTCCCCATGTACTCACACACTGTACACACATTATACAGATCAGTGATCCCCTCCCCATGTACTCACACTGTACACACATTATACAGATCAGTGATCTCCTCCCCATGTACTCACACACTGTACACATTATACAGATCAGTGATCTCCTCCCCATGTACTCACACACTGTACACACATTATACAGATCAGTGATCTCCTCCCCATGTACTCACACACTGTACACACATTATACAGATCAGTGATCTCCTCCCCATGTACTCACACACTGTACACACATTATATAGATCAGTGATCTCCTCCCCATGTACTCACACTGTACACACACTATACAGTTCAGTGATCTCTCCCCATGTACTCATACTGTACAGATCAGTGATCCCTCCCCATGTACTCACACACTGTACACACATTATACAGATCAGTGATCTCCTCCCCATGTACTCACACTGTACACACATTATACAGATCAGTGATCTCCTCCCCATGTACTCACACACTGTACACACATTATACAGATCAGTGATCTCTCCCCATGTACTCACACACTGTACACACATTATACAGATCAGTGATCCCCTCCCCATATACTCACACACTGTACACACATTATACAGATCAGTGATCCCTCTCCCCATGTACTCACACTGTACACACATTATACAGATCGGTGATCTCCTCCCCATGTACTCAAACACTGTACACACATTATACAGATTTGTGATCTCCTCCCCATGTACTCACACACTGTACACACATTATACAGATCAGTGACCTCCTCACCATGTACTCACACTGTACACACATTATACAGATCAGTGATCTCCTCCCCATGTACTCACACACAGTACACACATTATACAGATCAGTGATCTCCTCCCCATGCTCTCACACAGTACACACATTATACAGATCAGTGATTTCCTCCCCATGTACTCACACTGTACACATATTATACAGATCAGTGATCTCCTCCCCATGTACTCACACACTGTACACACATTATACAGATCAGTGATCCCCTCCCCATGTACTCACACTGTACACACATTATACAGATCAGTGATCTCCTCCCCATGTACTCACACACTGTACACATTATACAGATCAGTGATCTCCTCCCCATGTACTCACACACTGTACACACATTATACAGATCAGTGATCTCCTCCCCATGTACTCACACACTGTACACACATTATACAGATCAGTGATCTCCTCCCCATGTACTCACACACTGTACACACATTATACAGATCAGTGATCTCCTCCCCATGTACTCACACACTGTACACACATTATACAGATCAGTGATCTCCTCCCCATGTACTCACACAGTGTACACACATTATACAGATCATAGTAACATAGTAAATTAGGTTGAAAAAAAGACACAAGTCCATCAAGTTCAACCTTCGCCTCATACCTCAGTAACTGAGAATTTTATAGCTTTCCTGCTACCAATTAAATTAGTCTTTATCAGACCTTCCTGATCAGCCTACTGATAAACAGATCAGTGATCCCTCCCCATGTACTCACACACTGTACACACATTATACAGATTAGTGATCTCTCCCCATGTACTCACACAGTGTACACATATTATACAGATCAGTGATCCCTTTCCCATGTACTCACACTCTGTACACACATTATACAGATCAGTAATGCTTTCCCATGCACTTACAATTTGTATACACTTTATGCAGATCAGTGATCCCATCCCAACGTACTCACCACAATACACTCTAGAAATCCCTAAATTCAGCATCAGGAATAGAAGTGGGGGGCCCATCATTATATTTCTGTGTGTATAACACACTGCAGAAATCTCTGTCGAAAAAAGTTCTTCAGGAATAAAATCTGATAGGCAGTATATTTGTATATCTATAGAGAGGGGAGGCGTTGCTCTGTGCTGATTGGATGGTACAAAGCCTCTGTCTAATGAAAAAAATGCTAGAAAGTGAATCAGTTGTTACCAGGCAGACTGTACCAGAAAAGGTTAGGAGAGAGGAGAGAGAAAGTGAAAGAGAAGTTATCAGGATGATTTCTATGAGAACTTGGTGTTTCTGTGTTGCCTGTATATACTTTCCACATTTCAAATATATTTCCAGGGACATAACAGGAGGGTCACTGGGGGTCCATAGAACCATGTTGCATGGCACCTCGTACAACAAACTTAACCCTTTAAGGACCGGGAAAATCTGAGGTGGATTTCACTTAAGGGCCAGAGCAATTCTGACCTTTTTGACTATGTCTTTATTCAACTGTGTTTTACCTCTAATCACTTTATTTTACCCATGAAAATTATATACCTTTTTTTTACGCACAAATAGTGCTTTCTTTTGATACCACACTTATATGGATAACCCACCATTTATTATAGTAAAATTCATACCAGCCAACTGTCCCGATTTATGCGGGACAGTCCCGATTTCAGGGCCCAAACCCGATGTCCCGCCCGCATTACACTGTGTCCTGCCTTTCTCAATTGTTCCCCACTTCATTAGATTTGCCTGTACCGCTCCAGCATCCTACAGACACCAAGCTCATCACGTTGCTGAGCGGTGAGATGACTAATTGACTGCGCATGCGTGCCACACTTAATATATGCGCAGGCACGCAGTATTAGAGCGTACTCTACCTTTGGCTGCCTTCTGATCAAGAAGTCTTGAGTGGCTGAACACTGCAGCAATCAGCGACACGTCAGGTACAATGACTAGTGATTTGTTTCTTGTCTCGCTGATCATCTGATCTCTGTCTTTTACTATGAGCAGCGGCGGCACCTTCCAGTTCAGTGCGGGCGGGCGGGGGGGAGCCATTGCCATGCGGCGTTTCATGAACGGGAGGTGAGTACATACTGCCACTGTTCCTTCCTGGCCTCAAAGTGACACGGAGGCGGCAGGCCAGGATGATGATGACCAATGAGTTTTTTTGAAAATTGTATTTCTATACACAGTGCACTCCTGACCCGGCATACCACTCAGCAGCCTCAGTATTCAAAGCTGCCACTGCTGGGACTTGCTCAGTTGGCTAACAGCTTGCTCAACAGTATCATGATGTCAATGCTTAACCCTTAGAGTGCCTGCCAGAGTGTTATTCAGTGCGTTGAGCACCCCTGGCACTCAGATGGTTAACTAATGCAACAAGGTGAGCTCTGGATGCTGCTTGCAGCCAGCACTCGCCTCGATGTGTTAGTTAACCCTCAGAGTGCCAGGTGCTGCGCAATTAATTGAATACCCCCTCTGGCAGGCACTCAAAGGGTTAAACTTTTAAGTGTTAAACTACCTGGGGACACTGGGTTATTCTTTGACAGATCACTTCACCTGGGATTTGATGATGCAGATCTTATACCAAATATGTTCCAGTTAGCCACCCCTGTGAATCCTACAATAACAGGGACATTCCGAAAACAACTCCCACACAGTGTGAGCAGACTAACGCAGGGCTGGGCAACCTATGGCTTACCAGCTGTGGTGGGAGGGCAACTACTATCACAGGTTGCAGCAGTTGCTTGCTTTCAAGCATCTGAAGGGGATGGCATGCTCTGCCCACATTATGGAGGGTAGGAATTTGAGTTGTCATGCTGAGTATTGAAGGATACTGTGATATAAATTAGCTGCATTGACGTGGGGAAATTGTAGTACAATTATTTGCATCACATTGCTCCACAGCAATACAACTCTCATTAATGTGTGTGTGTACACTTCAGTATAGGTGTTTATGAATTAGTCTGTGTAAATAAAATATGTTGGTCTTGTTCAAAATCATTTACTCACTGGCGCAAAGAGGCGTCAATAAGTCACGCAATAACAAACATTGGTAATGCCCCGCCCACCAACCACACCCCCAGCAACACCACCTAAAACACAAGTGTCCCTCTTTGGCAAATTGAAATGTTGGGAGGTATGAAAATTAAAGAACATGGTTAAAAAAAAAAAAACACCATTTTTTTTCTCTTGGGATCATTTGTGCACAATGGGTTAAATTTGTAAGGAGACCGGTCAGTCATACCTCCAAAATGCACAGTTTTAAGTGGTCACTGTCCCCCCTGGGTGAAAATTCCCATGTCCCTTTTTCCCACCCTATTTTGCCACTTTTTTATTGATGAGCATTGGTGGTGTGTATAAATGTATTACATGGCTTCACAACAAAAAAAATTGCATTGTATTTTGTTTTGTTTTTTTTTAAACTGTATTTAGCAGGTCCGAAATTGACCTGCATCCAGCCATCTTCCTGCACCAGCAGTGAAGGGGTCAATACCCCCAGCTACTGCATTTTTTTCCACTAGGTGTCTCCTCTCTGCTTCTCTGTCCCTTTGATCCTAAGGGGCAGAGAGGAGACAACTGCCTCATTCATTCAGAATGCCTGTACGTGCGACCTGGCACAACTGACAGGGGCTGAGACTGAAAGATCCAGTACCAGAGCTCATTCTCAGTCTGGAATGAATGATAGCAGCATGCACAGAGGCGCACTGCTATCATTTAACCCATGACGGCCCCGGACCATCATGTGTCGTTAAGAGGTTAAACATGCACAGTGGAATATACATGGAGACTGGATGGTTGCATTCCTTACACCCCAAATGTA
Source organism: Rhinophrynus dorsalis (assembly GCA_037306005.1). Taxonomy (NCBI): domain Eukaryota; kingdom Metazoa; phylum Chordata; class Amphibia; order Anura; family Rhinophrynidae; genus Rhinophrynus; species Rhinophrynus dorsalis. The sequence continues at coordinate 160,625,279 of CM074726.1, read as the reverse complement.
CTTACCAATGCTAAAATAAATAGACACCACAACTTTAAGATGGTGGAAAGGCTGCAGCAAAATGTTGTTAAATAAATAATGAAAAATAATTTAATACCATTAAACATTAACCACTTTAATAAACCACCAAATCTTATCATCCATCCCAGTCTGATAAGCCAACAATGTAATCAAGGATAAAACATATGTGGCTTCACCCTGCCAGCCAGGAGTCTAACCATATTATAATAAAATTCCTTAAAACCCTTCCATGCTGCGACTATTATTCATTACTATCGAAATACTCATATGCACAAATATATCACCTCTTTTTTTATCATTTTTTTATATATAAATAATTACTTTATATATTGTTCCATTCTTTTTTTTGTTTTTTTTGTTTTTTTTTAATTTTTATATACATATAAAACTTACATAGCAGATGCTAACACAATTAGAGGGGGCAAGATACTGACTGTTCTGGAGATTTCGCTTGAAGCGGAGGTTAGATCATGATGATTGGGGGGTATCTATACCCCAACTTCCCTCTCAAACAAGGTTAAGCAGCTCAAGGCAACTGCTCCACAGCCAATAATCTTGCTAGGTGGGAAGAATCCAGCTTCCAGAAAATTCCTGTAAAAACTAAATATAAAATTTAAGGGACATACTCCCACAAATTACCTCACAACAATTTACAGCCAAGAGGCAACCCCCAGCTCGATGGGGGGGGGGCCCTCTTGATATTTTGGTTCCCTGTCATTATGCAACCAAAATACTGTAACCATATGAATAAGCAATATTACCAGGAAGAAAACTCATAGCCTATTAATCTTTTAATGATAAACACAGAATATGGATGTTATTATCCCATTTTGAAAAGAAACACAATGAAAGGGTGCAGACCCTTCTAAGAGGATATCTATATATGTATACTTTTATATTCTTAGACCCCCAATACAAAAGGCTCACCGGATCTATATGAATGAAAGGCTCATTAAATGCTCCGTTATCCTGTGCATCAAACTCCTGTCCACACCGAGTCTTTTCCCAGAGGAACAGTATCATGAATTCCAGAATCAGCAATTTTAAATGATTTACACAACAGCAACAAGCTTATGCAAGGAATGACAGTAAAATCACCCTACGAGTTTAGTACTGATCAAGGTACTTCTTCAGGGGATCAAACATGCAATAATACAGTCAACACAACATAAAAACCTATTTTAAAAAAAATGTCACACTTATTTGTACCTTTTACTTGAGTTCATTCTCTGTTGGGGTTCCGTGTTCGCATTGCGTCTACAAAGAATCCTGGTGACCTGCCACGTCACCCATCTCGTCTGCTTCCTACTTGTAATGATTTTGTAGGACACTCAGACCAGCAGGTTAGAATAAAACACAGTTTTATTAATAAAACAAGAAAGACCGCCCTCTATAGGCTATACAGAATAATTGAAATGAACAGTAGCGTATAGATGCCCTCTCATGCCCAGTATACAGAGAAATAAATATATATACTGTCACAGGACAGGCATTAGTAACATTAAGGGTACTCAGTGGTTAAAGTACAATATAAATCAATCAGTCTCTGTTGTGGTGTATTTGATATGCCCATAAGATGGTAATGGAGCAGTAAGCGGTGCTAGATGAGAAAACACCTGTAGTAGTATAGAACAGAGACTACTGCTTATGCTGGGCAGGAACTGAGGCCAAAATACTCTGCTAGAGTTGATGAGCTAGAGCCACTGGCACCCTAACCGATGCATGAACGGAGAGCAAGTGCACTGCAAGAGCAGAGGATAATAGAGCTACAAGCCTCCACGGGTGTTGTAACGGAGACAAATTACACTGCAAGAGCGGAGGATAACTAGAGCCAATAGCCCCCACGGGCGTTGTAACGGAGAATAATTACACTGCAAGAGCAAGGATACTAGAGCCAATAGCCCCCACGGGCATTGTAACGGAGAATAATTACACTGCAAGAGCGAGGATACTAGAGCCAATAGCCCCCACGGGCGTTGTAACGGAGACTAATTACACTGCAAGAGCTCAACAGACAGGAGCCAATGGCGCCTCCCGGGGGCGCAGTAACGGAGACCGACTACACTGCAATGCTTGGCTGGAAAGAGCCACAGACACCCACACAGGTGCTGCACGATAACCAAGGTTCGGCAAGTGTAGTGGAAGGCTAAGGATAACGGCTCTGCAAGTGTTAATGGAGGCTCAGTGAACGGAGACAACGGCTCTGCAAGTGTTAACGGAGGCTCAGTGAATGGAGGCACGGCTCTGCAAGTGTTAACGTAAGGCACAGTGCTCTGTAGGAGTAAACGGAGGCCCAGAGTAATGGAGGCAGCAGGCTCAGCTAGAGAAAATGGAAAGGCCCAGTACACAGGAGGCAATGACACAGTCAGCCCTGCCACAGCACAGCGAAAGTCAGAATGTCGCCTAGGCGACACTAAAGCAGTGAACAACAGGAACACAGGTAGGGTCAGCAACGAGGTGGTTCAGATCATGGAGCAGGAAGTCAGCCAGGCCGGGTCAAATCACGGAGCAGGATCCTCAGACAAGCCGGGTCAGGTCACAAAGCAGGAATGTCAGCCAGGCCGGGTCAGATCACGGAGCAGGAATCAAGAATGTCAGACAGGCCAAGTCGGTACACAGGAAGCAGGAACGCTGGAACACAGCTACACAGCAACACTGGCTCAGTAACACCACGAAAGGGCACCTGACAGGTGCCAAAGGCTGGGTATAAAAAGGCCATAATGGGCGGGCCAAACAAGCTCAGCCAATGGGAGTGCACCACAGCAAAGAGTGACAGCGGAAGATCACCGGCACCGGGATACTACTAGAACAAAGTCGTTTCAGCTATGAAGCGCATCATTTCTACCAAATGCTCGTGCATGAGGATCTGAAAGAAATGCGCATATTGAAAGCTCCAAATCTTTATCTAACATCCAAATATATATATTCACTCAAGTTTCAGGTTATATAATATCAAGCTTCAAGCTTATAAATACACATCATATAAATCATATATGAAATGCATTCACATACCAAGATAAAATATAAAAATTCAATATAAAATTCAAACATATATTTCTTCTTTGTATAAAAAGAAAAATCTTACAAATATAATTTAGGCATCTTAAAAATAATAATAATAAATCATAATTTTTCTCTCCTTCTTTCCTCCTTCCACCATATTGTGATTATGAAAGAGGGGAAAAAATTATAAATAGTAGTCCTTTTTACATACAAACTTAAAAACGATGACTAAAAGTTATATTTTAGTAGTACAAAAACAACACAGTCCTATTATAAATTATATATAAGAACATATAATCAGAGAAATATTCTCACACCTAAACATAATATCTAAAAGATCCATAAAACTATATACTTAAAAAATTATCTTATAGTATCTAAAAGCGCCTACTCTATAAGATAATATATACTCAAAATATTACTTGGACTCTGTTCTTTATGACAGTTGCCATAAGTCCAATTCTTCATTTAATCCTCCTGGACTTAATGTACCCAATTTATAAGTCCATAAGGATTCTTTTTTACAAAGTACAGAAAAATCTATTTGGAATATAACAGGGAACAAAAGTCAATGCTCTTCACCAAAAAATAGTTAATGCCTCCTTTTGGACTTTGACTGAAATGTCTGGAGACACTATGTTCTTGTGATTGTTTAATAATATTGCGTCTATGCTCCCCTAGTCTCTCAGAGTCCTCATGATTCGGCCCACATAGTTAATGCCACAACCACAGGTAATAAAGTATAATACATACAAAGTTCCACAGTTAATAAAATGTTCAGTGCTAAACGTTTCACTCGATTCCAAACATGTGAAAGGTTTAACCTTCTGATCCATATGAGAACAATTTAAACAGTATCTTATATTACAATTAAAGTTCCATTTAATATTGTTATTACTAGGTTTGGACTCATTGAGTAATTTTTTTGGTTTGTACCTTGCAATGTGAGATCTTAAAATCTTTGGCTTTCCGAAAAATGACTCTACTGTTTGCTGGTATTTCATCTTTTAACAATGGATCTTCTTTGAGAATGTTCCAATTTTTATTTGATATTTTGTATTTTTCTGGCTGATGAATTATACCGAGTTTTAAAGGCTGACAGATGTTTCCTTTTATCAGTCTTTTACTTTTTAGAAAGGAGAAGAAGATCTCTGTCTAGAGGTCTTGCTCTAGTTATAGCTTCATTCAAGGGGAGTTCTTCATAACCTCTCTCAATTAATTTTTGTTTCACCAAAATACATTGAGATTCAAACTCCTCCAAAGTACTCCAGTTTCTGCGTAAACTGTTAAATTGCCCAAAAGGGATGTTACTCTTCCACTTCTCCAAGTGGCAGCTTCGGGCATGAAGATACTTATTTTTAGACACAGGTTTAACAAATATCGTACTCTGTATCTTATCCTCGGAAGAAAACAGTTGGAGATCTAAAAATTTAATCTGGAACTGATCAGTTTTGGAGGTGAGTTTAATACCTCTATCATTCATATTGAAAAAGACTATCATCTACTGCAACTCGAGGATATCTCCCTTCCAGATGAAAATGTCATCTATATAACAACCATAGTCACCAAGCCCACCCCCCATGGGTTATTGGTCCATATCTGTAATTCCTACCAATAACCCATGAACTGGTTGTCATAGATGGGTGCAAATCTGGTACCCACGGCCGTTCCTTGTGTTTGAATGAAGAAGTCATCTTGAAATGTGAAATAATTGTGATTCAATACAAAATGAACACCTTTCAGAAGTAACTCTTTTTGTAAGGCTGGTAAGTTGAGATCTAAATCTAAAAAATACACTGCTGCTTCCATTTCAAATTTATGCTCTTTGGAAGTATATAGAGATGACACGTCAAGTGTAGCCCATTATCACAGTTTGTAAGCAAAGACAAGAATCAGACAGTATAGTAAAATTCACCTTTATTAGAATCATAAAAATGAATAGCAATCAATAATATAGCAAATCACAGGATGGAGCAGAGGATAATCAAAGAGGCAGGGACTCTATCAGAAATAGGAGGATGCGTCCAAGTTCCCAGACTGCAGAGACTAGGCCGAAGCCAATGGTAGTTTCATACGCCAGATAGGAATAGTGTAGACCCAAATGGTCTCCCCTAAGTACGGTAACCAGGGAGAAGACGGACTCACGCCTGCAGTCAGAAAGGAGAGGGCCGTCTCCTCAAATGGAAAGCAACGAGGGAGACTACTGACTCATGCCTGCAGTCAGTAAAGCTAGAGTCTGCCAGAGCCACAGGTCTGCACCAGTTAGGATATCCACTGAACAGGAGACAACATAGAGGGCAGCTGGACAGAGCCCCAGGTCAGCACCAGGTTGGATAGTCAGACAAGCCAGGGTCATTCACGGAGCGGGTAGTCATCCAGAGCTACAGATCTACACCAGTTAGGATGTCCACTACTCAGTAGGGAACACAGAGAGTAGCAGGACAGAGCCCCAGGTCAGCACCAGATTGGATGTCCAAACAGATAGGGAGTGCACCGAGAAGAGTCAGACAGAGCCACTGGTCAGCACCAGGATGGATGGTCAGACAAGCCAGGGTCATACACGGGATACAAGCAAAATACAACTGCACTGGACAACAATGTAAGGATAACTGGATAGAAATCCAGTTCCCTTAAATACTAAGAACCAGGAAGTAGATAGGAGGAGACAGACAGACCTTCCAGTATAAAGTTGAGGCCTGTGTCAATACGCAGCCTTGCGCCTATAATTGACGCATCTAGACTAGATGCGTCAAATGCCTGCACCCGCCGAACTGCCTAGCAAGATAACGCGGGTGGCCACTACAGACACCAAGCGCGCCCAGGCCAAACGCCCAAAACGACGAGCAGGATGACGCCAAAGGGTCATTTCGAGGTGAGCTGTTACACGCATACAAAGGTTTCTGGATCCCACCTAATGTTTGAAAACTGGTATAGTACATGCTATGAGTCTTATATATGATTTCAAATTTGCTACATATCTTTGAAGAAAAAAATCTAAAAACGATGATAGATTTGGGGTTAAGTTGTTAATACCCGAGATGATCAGCTGGCTAGGAGTATTTTCTGTCCTTTTATGGACCGCCGATATATGATTAAAAAAATGCTGTACTTGGACACGGGAATAAAAATGTAACTGAATTCCTCCTTACTAATAATAATTTTATGAAGAGCTTCTTGTAACAAATTTTTAAAAAACGTTAAAAAGGACTTGGTTGGATCTGATTCTAATCGACAGAATGCTTTGGTGTCTTTTAAAGGGATAGTAATACTTGAAAATAAGTTGATTTTATTTTTTGGTCCTTAAAAAATCATGAAAAATGATATAAGTCTTATCTCCCAAACCTTTATGGTTTGGAAGATATTCACTTGTAAAATATAGCAAAATTCTCTTTTCCTGGCTGTTTCAGCCAAGTCTGCCATCTAGTGGACAGATTTGGAATTCGGTCCACAGAGCAACCGGCAGCTCTTTAGCAGTGCCGAGATCACGATCTTTGAAAAGAACTGCGTAACTGGAACTATCTACAAAGTGTGCCTGGCTTGAAAGCACACTTTGTAGACAATTCCAATTAAGAAATTATTTTTAAAGATGGTGATCTCAGCACTTCTTGAGAGGCATGGCCGGTCAAGCGACCGGATTCCAAATCTGAGGGGTGGAGCAATGACATCACTCCAGGGGAAACTTTACTTCTGAATATCTCCCAAACCATAAAGGTTTGGGAGATAAGACTTATATCATTTTTCATGATTTCTTAAGGACTACAAAATAAAATCAACTTATTTTCAAGTATTACTATCCCTTTAAGAGTCTAGTACCCTCCTGAAGATATTCAGTTGTATTGTGTACTACTAATGCACCCCCCTTATTCACCTCTCTTATAGTGATTAAATTGTTTTGTTTAAAGGGATAGTAATACTTTATTATTACTATTCCCCATATTGTCCATATTTGCAAAATAATTTAATAGCCCCCAGGTTCATCTCTCAAACCTTTATGGTTTGAGAGATAACCAAACGCAAAGTTCCCCCCTCCCTCCCCCTTCCCTGAAGTCAGCGTTGTACTGACTGCAGGGGAAGTCTGTCGTACAACAGGCTTGTGGCTCTGCAGCTGAGCCGAGATCGTGTTAGTGAAAAATAATTATTTCACTGAAACGGTCTTCTACATGTGGTTGGTTTGCAAGCACATGTAGAAGACCATTTCAGTGAAATAATTATTTTTCACTAACGCGATCGTGGCTCTGATGCAGAGCCACCTGATGAAAGTCAGACCGGATATCCCTGTAGTCAGCACAACGCTGACTTCAGGGAAGGGGGAGGGAGGGGGGAACTTTGCCTTTGGTTATCTCTCAAACCATAAAGGTTTGAGAGATGAACCTGGGGGCTATTAAATTATTTTACAAATATCTACATTATGGGGAATAGTAATAATAAAGTATTCCTATCCCTTTAAGATCCTGTAGAGCCTCTTTCTTTCTCTTTTAGTTAAATTATCCCTTTTATTTGGGCATTTTTTCACGGTATTGTTATAATCTCTTAATACCATTTTAAAGAAAGCCTCCACATACGGACCTCTGTAATTTGAGGGACAAGATTTTGATTTACCCTTAAAGGGAGTGCGTAAAAACGTATAATTCTCCTGATTGCCTTCTCCATCCTCTATTTCTATGTCACTAGTTACATTTCCTTCTTCCAGTAGGTTCTCCAACATCAGTAGGGTATCATCTTCCCTAGATAGGTTTTTGTATGTAGCTTCATTAAGAACGTCTTTCTTTTGGGTCTTGCTACTGAAAAATCTTTTCTAAAGTAAGCTTCCTCTGGAATTGATGTAAATCAACAAAAAATTGAAATCATAAGAGGCCTGGCTAGGTGCAAATCTTTTTAAATATTATTTTTGGGTGTGATAATATAAAGTATTTCTCTGATTATTTGTTATTATCCTTAATATATAAAAGGCCAGATATATGTTATGCAGTCATGCTCAGTAGAGACTGCCCTAACGCTGGGAGGCGTAGTTCTGCGGTATGCCTACATCTGACAAACATGCTCAGTAGAGACTGCCCGAACGCTTGGAGGTGTAGTTCTGCGGTATGCCTGCATCTGACAAACATGTGCAGTAGAGACTGCCCGAACGCTGGGAGGTGTAGTTCTGCGGTATGCCTGCATCTGACACACATGCGCAGTAGAGACTGCCTGAAAGCTGGGAGGTGTAGTTCTGAAGTATTCCTGCATCTGACAAACATGCTCAGTAGAGACTGCCCAAATGCTGGGAGGTGTAGTTCTGGAGTATGCCTGCATCTGACAAACATACTCAGTAGAGACTGCCTGAATGCTGGGAGGTGTCGTTCTGCGGTATGCCTGCATCTGACAAACATGTGCAGTAGAGACTGCCTGAATGGTGGGTGGTATAGTTCTGCGGTATGCCTGCATCTGACAAACATGTGCAGTAGAGACTGCCCGAACACTGGGAGGTGTAGTTCTGCAGTATGCCTGCATCTGACAAATATGTGCAGTAGAGACTGCCCGAACGCTGGGAGGTGTAGTTCTGCAGTATGCCTGCATCTGACAAACATGTGCAGTAGAGACTGCCCGAACGCTGGGAGGTGTAGTTCTGCGGTATGCCTGCATCAGACAAACATGCGGAGTAGAGACTGCCTGAACGCTGGGAGGTGTAGTTCTGTGGTTTGACACAAAAAGATTTAAAAGGCATTTAATTTTCACACCTATCCTAGGGGCTGAAAGGTTCTATATAGATATTCACTCCGGTTATTACCTGAAAGTCACCAAGTGAGAACTATAGAACGGGAGTAATCTCAAAAGATCTTTGAGACAACCTGCCATCAGGAGAAGATTCTTGGCAATTTCATGTATTATTAATTCAATATATGTCAGGAATCAAACAATTTTATCCTGAAGCTGATGATAAAGAATGCTTCCTAATGTGCCGGAACCCCAGAACTTATTATGAAGATTACAGTTTATTTGAATGTTCATTCAACATGTTAGTCTGCAACTGTTTATGGATCAAAATAATCTGACAAAAGAATCTTAGGGGGTATGTAGCCCTTGGGAGGAGAGGAGATAGCAGCCCCAAGGGACCCAGATGGAGGAGGATGTGGGAGAAAACTTCAGCTGTCCAGCAGTAGTTCTCATTTTGTCCAAGACTGCATCCAGTTTCCACTCCAGATACTGTAGATGAGAAGCATGTGATGAAGGTACTTGCCCTTGATGTTCATGTGTTGAGAACCAGAGAGACAGGTTCCGCTGGATCCATGGTCCATTCAGACAGACACAAACTCAGGTCCTCTCAGCAGCTAGAGAACACAGCTGGGGAACAAAGCTAAGTAATAGATAAATTAATTAACTGGACCTGGAAACAGCTAGAACTCATTAAGCCAGAGAATATCATATACCCTAAGCCTTCAACGTACTGACAAGAAAAGAGAGGGAGTGCTAGAGAGAAAGAGAGGAAGCAAGGGAGAGAGCACTAGAGAGAGAGAGAGGAAGCGAGAGAGAGAGAGACTCTAAAGGTAGAAAGACAAGATAGTAGGTGTGACGGGGTACAGGGGCTACTGCTTTGTAGACCGAGGGTTAAGCGATTTATCCAGCCAGACAAAAAGATAATAAATTGCATTTGCTAGAGAGGTCACAGCACACAAACATAACAAATACAGGCAAACAAACAGGGGTAAAGCATAAAAACTACACACTTCTGCTGTTCTCTTCTTGATGTGCCAGCAAAGTTGTACAGATTTCCAGGGGTTACATATAATACAGTCCATTTTAGATTTATGCTGCAGCTTAGACATAGTCCCACTAGAGGCAAGAGTTGGCACCCCACCCATTACACATGGTGCTGGATTGCATGAAGTTTCCTTGTATTTTTTAGTCCTGACAGAGGATTTGGAGAAGGCATCCTAAGAGATTATTCACAGGAAAACCCTGCTCCCCTTGACAAATTGTGCATGGTTTACCTTGTGGTAACACAATATTGTCTCTCGTTGCAATTTGTCTGAACCAGCATGCATATCTGAGTAGATTCTGCTTAACAAAGGGAAAAGAGGAGAGAGGGGGAAACTTTACAATATATTACATGAAAATACATGGTTATGGACATTTACAAAGGTACAGTTTGTTATAAATTATATAATGAATAATTGATGTTAACTTCATACCCTGACATTGCTATCTCTTTAAAGCGTGGCTAGAAAAGAATGCACTTCTCCTGGTGTGTTAAACCAGAGGATGGAGTCCCCATGTGTGCCCTTTAGATGAGCTGGAAACACTAAGACAACTTGATTGCTTTTTAAAATAATTTACAGAACTCCGAGAACTCCTGTCATTTACAAAAGACTTGCTGAAAAAGTCCTGAAAAATGAACAGTTTTGATTCCCAGTATTTAATATCCCTGAGTTTACAGTAAGCGGTTACTAATCTTTCCTTGTCAAGATGGTTGACCATCCTGAAAAATAACTGGATGTGGTTTCTTTTTTGAATTAGAGGTTGGAATTCAAGAGACCTATTCTGTGTGCTCTTCTATCGTGATTTGGGGGTTTTCCTTGTCTGAAAATAATTGTTTGGCAAGTTCTAGGAAATGCCAAATATTTGCCTTTAATGCTTTCTGGTAGCCCTATGAGTTGGAGTCTATTCCTTAGACACCTGTTTTCTAGATCATTAAGTTTATTTGCCATAAAACTGGCCCTTTATTTCAGTTTGTGGACTGTGTTGTAACATCGCAATGTGATACTCACAGGACTGTTTTGTCCTCTACCTCCTCAAGACGTTCCTGTGTCTTTAGCTCTGAAAGCATCTCAGTGGATCTATTTTTTTGCAAATTTTGGCATCAGAAGATTGGAAATTGCCTGATCCATGGTTTCAACCAATATTCTTCCAGGATATGGATGAGCAAAAGTAAGAAAAATTTTCCTCAAAAATTTTTACTGGAAAAAAAAAATTCCTGCTTTTTCCGCAAAAATTCCCAGCCATATATAATATATAACATTTCCACGTATTCGCCACTGCTAATAAATTTCCTGCGAGAACTTTGCCATTTTCACCTATGTTTTCTATTACTGTATTACTGTGACATTTGCCACCACAATATTACTTATTCTGAGGGCTGAAGTGGAGAAATAAATAGCTGAAAGTAAAAGTTGTGAGTCCTACAGCAACATGTGCTTTGAAAAACATGTTAGCAGACTGAGTGCCTTTGTCCTTTGCCCACAACACTAACACCCTGCTTGTGTAACACTGGCACAACCATCCTTGAAAAATAATTGTGGCTTGGAATATTCCAGCATGGTGCAACACGTGACATCAATTCTTTTAAGCTGCAGTTTTCAAGAAAAGAAAAGGGCAGCATGTCAACAGCCAACATTTTGGAAAGTTTACTATTCCACAGTCGTACATTTGTATAAACTCAGTAAGTGTGGGATGACAGTACATAGTAGAAGAATTGTGTAACATTATTGATTTAACAACATCACTTGGGGATGTGGTGGGGGTGGTGGCGATATGTGCTGGCACTCTATAACTCTTGTCATACTACTCTGCAGCAGGAGCAGAACATATTGGCGCACACACTCTGACACATCAAAAGCACTTCAAGAACGCCAACCCACAAGCACCTACAGACCTGAGCAACAATCTTGAAGACCATATGGGAGGGAAGATGAGATGCTCTTCACCACATTGACAACTGCTCAAAGATGGCCACTGATGGAATAGACAGCCCATGGTTTACATCACTTCCGGCTCTGGCTTCCCCAGCAACCAAACTTTTGCCACAGGAGAAGCCATTCCTGAAGGACCACAGGTGATCCACTCCTCCAACCCCAGCCCTGTAATGCCCCCTTGTGCCCCAAGTTCCCTTCAGATTCAGGGGGTTCCATTGTTTTCAATATATATAAGTACATCGTCCTAAGATTAATACAATAATTTCCCCCATTACAGTCTAGAATAAGTATATTATGCTCAGGGTTAACTATTAACCTCTGCATGCCCAACCTCAGAATCTCAGCACAGTGTAGAAGGAAGAGTGATAAGATAATAGCAATAACATGAATTCTAGCAAGGTACTAGTGTAAAATAAGCACAAATAAAGAACAAAACTCAGATAGTTTGACACTGTAAAAAACTATTGTAAAGTTCTTATGTGCACTTACATCAAACCAATATAGTCATGAGCCCATCAGAAAGCCAGTATTTCAATTTAAACGGACCTCCGACTCTGACTACTCACAGGCCCTCAACGTTATATGCTTACTTGTTGAATAATCCTTATTGTGCAGGCGCCATTAAATAAATGTGAGTGACAGCTTTTAAAAATTCCAGATGTGTAATACATAATAAGAGTGAATGCATAACTATGAAGATATTAACATAGTTGGTAAGCTCTAGTAATACAATATACGGTTGGAAATTAAACCTTCTATTTATTAAAAATAACAGCGCACAGAAATAGCAAGACTTGATCCTTTAATTAGAAATAAGCCCAGTAATTTGGGGTATAGGTGAATTAGACCAATAGATACATCATCTGTGGGTAGAAATGGAAGAACCCAAATGAAGAAAAGGAGGGTAGTATATGGCGGATGGAGAAAGTGATAAAGGAGAATAGATAAGAAATATTAGACATTATTTCCACAGATGCTAGAGTCTAGAATCCTAGCTATGCTCCCTTGTCTAATCAGTCCAGAGTTCCAAAAGACAAGGGTTGGGGGAAAAGAAAAAGTCATAACTGGTTATCAATGTACAATATAACAATGTGCCTGTTGGCTGTGCTGAAGCTAGAGCCCAAATGCAGGCTGGCACACACCAGTGTAAATCCTCACCAGCAGAGGGCCTGAGTATGGAGATAGAGCCCCCCCATGAGTGTCTTCACTGGGTTAGATCCAGGAGGACAGGTACTGGAGGATGAGCGTTGCAGAACAGGTGCTAGAGGACCAGTGTTGCAGAATAGTTACAAGAAGCCAGGAGCTGCAACGCCTGGTGTTTTAAGACAGAGGCTGGATACCAGGTACTCAAGGACTGGAGTAGGAACGTAAGGTCTGGTACTGGAGACTAGAGACTGTAAGGCCTGGTTCTGGGGACCAGAGACTGGAAAGCAGAGTGCTGGAAGCCCAGAGGCTGGAGGGCCAGATAAAGGAAGCCCAGAGGCTGGAGGGCCAGGTGTAGGAAGCCCAGAGGCTGGAGGGCCAGGTGTAGGAAGCCCAGAGGCTGGAGGGCCAGGTGTAGGAAGCCCAGAGGCTGGAGGGCCAGGTGTAGGAAGCCCAGAGGCTGGAGGGCCAGGTGTAGGAAGCCCAGAGGCTGGAGGGCCAGGTGTAGGAAGCCCAGAGGCTGGATGGTCAGGTGTAGGAAGCCCAGAGGATAGGGGTGCTGGTAGCCCAGAGGTTACTGAGTCAGGTGCAGGAATCCCAGAGGCTGGAGGACCAGGCATTGGAAACACACAGGCTTGAGTTACCAGTACCAGAAGCCCAGAGGCTGGAGGGTCCAGTGCTGAGAGGCTGGAGGACTAGGTACTAGAAGCCCAGAGGCTGGAGGGACCACTTCCAAAAGCCCAGAGGCTGGAGGTTCCAGAGGCAGAAGCCCAGAGGCTGGAGGGCAGGGTGTTGGTAAACGCTAAGAAAATTATAACTTCTCCATTGTGATAAGATCTCCAGTTCCTATGTTATTTTATGGAGCTTAGGCACAGGATCCCTCCAACTTGAGAGGTCGTAGTGCAGATGCTCCATTCAGTAACATAAGGACTGGAGAGTTTCTCTCACTGGAGAAGTGATCTACGCCATATCACACCTTTATCCCATCTTGCATAACTCCTGGGGGGAGATTCACTAAGTGGTGATAAAGAGGTGATAAACTGGAGAAGTCATCTCCACTTTATCACTTCTCCAACTCTTATGTAATTCAATGGAGCTAATGCACTATGATTTAGTCAGCTTTGGAGATCTTAGCAAATAGGATCTATAGAATAACATAGGAACTGGAGAAGTGATACCATTGGAGAAGTCATCTCCACTTCATCACCTCTTTATCACCGCTTAGTGAATCTCCCCCAAGCTATCCCTCTTGGCTAAATGACATGTAAACTCTTTATAAAATGGGAGACTGGGACTTGTATACAGCACTTTGTACCTCATATAAAAATGTAAATGGAGGAGGAGGAATGCTAGACAAGCCAGATGACTGGAAAGTCCCTGGTGTTCGTAATGATTCATTTTTTTTTTTTAAAATGCCGTATCAAATTGCTCCACAGAAATAAAACTCACGTTAACCCTTTGAGTGTCAGAGGGGTATCCAATGTGTGGATACACCTCTGGCACTCAAAGGGTAAATGTTTGTTTAAACAATACGTATATGGGTTTATAACTTAGTCTGTTTAAATGAATAATTTGATCTTGTTCTAAATCATTTATACAAAAGTGAAACTAGGTCATCAAATAACCTAACAATTCTTGGTAATGCCATTTTCAATGCTGAGAGGTATGTAGTTTGCCCTGTAACTGTAGCTTTTTTTTTTATATCATTGACTAGCCCAAGTTTCTCAAACAATGTGCTGTGGCCCTTTGGTGTGCCACCTACGTAGGATGCCACTTTTTTCTATTAAGACTGTGACACGAATATGAATATTGACACTTAAATTCATATTTTATGGGCATTTGTATGCACACAATGCTTGTTTTGTCATGACTGTGATACAAAACAATATAATGTTTGGGATACTCTGAAAATTCCAAATTGGGTACTAGGCGTGTGTTACGGTTTTCTGACACTCAGACAACGGTAAAAAGTAAAAACACAGTTTTATTGAAAATATGGCTAAGAACAGCGCCCCAAGGGGCCAGGACAGGCAAAAATGGTAATGACAATATACAGGCCAAAGTATGTAAAATACAATAAGTACTGATCAGGAGAGCAACATACAGGGTAATCAGGAGAAAGCGATCAGTCTTTAGTAATATTGATTAGCCAACGCCCAGGAGGTAATATCAGTCTCTAGATGGTGAGGAGGAAGGTGTATTGTGTGACTGAACTGAATCACTCTCAAATAGCTGTGCAATGGAGCGGCCAAACAGACCAGCAAGGTCGACCAGAGCTGAGCCAATACCACCTCAGTGGGTGTAAGGAGGAAAGCTACTGCCAGAGCTAGTGGGACCAGAACCTGAATCGCCCTCAATATTCTCTCGGAAGTAACCCTACGTGTGCCAACGGGACCAGAGCCTTAAACACCCCTTGGGTGCCAGAGAGGAGCACCACTGCACAAGCAATTAACGAGCCAGAGCACTAGTAGTGCGGTGGATAGCGTAACACATTGAGCACTTGGAGACCAGAGCTGGGACACCCTTCCGGTGCCGTACAGAACACACACTGCAAGAGCAAACTGGAGGTACCAATGCCAACCAGCGCAACCGCGGTGCTGTCCGAGCACCGGAACGGACAACTGCTCTGCTAGTGTGAAAGGATAGGCTAGGTCTTAACGGTACAAGCTCAGGAAGTGTTAATGGCTCGAACGGAAACCCACAGGCTTGGCAAGTGTACAAGGATAGGCTCAATAAACTGAGGCTACAAGCACAGCAAGGGTTAAGGCAGGTTCGGTATTGGAGGCTACAGCTCAGCAGTGCTATGAAGATAGACTCAGTGTATCAAAAGGCAACAGCTCAGTAAATGGAGAAGTGATTAGCCAGAGAGACACAAACACAGTTCAGAATGTCGCCGGAAGGCGACCAGATTCACACTGGAACACAGGATCAGAACACGGAGCAGGAACATCAGCTGGAACCGGATCACTACATGAAGCAGGAACGTCAGCCAGAGCCGGGTCAATCACGGAGCAGGGTCGCCAGCCAAAGCCGGGTCAGTCACGGAGCAGGAATGTCAGCCAGAACTGGGTCAATCATGGAGCAGGAACGTCAGCCAGAGCCGGGTCAATCACAGAGCAGGAACGTCAGCCGGAACCAGGTCAATCATGGAGCAGGAACGTCAGCCGGAACCGGGTCAATCACGAGCAGAATAGTCAGACGGGCCGGGTCGTTACACAGGAAACGCAGGAACACAGCAACAAAGTGCAGGATCAGGAACACCACGAAAGGGCATCTGACAAGTGCCGTGACCCCAGTATATAAAGGCACATCCTGGGCGGGCCAATCAGCCTCCTCCAATGCACAGGTAACAACAAGAGAGATTGACAGGGAATCACGGGGACCGTGATAGCGTGCCTTGAGCAAAAAGTATACTGAAAACCATTGGGATAACCTACTTGCGATAATCCCCATGCTGTCTACAGCGCTTCCAGCCCTACGTGCACCTTGTGTTCACAGTCGCCCGCTCTTCACTTCCAGTGTCCTCCCCCACCTCTGCTCCTCCAAGGTTCTGTTATGTATTGCGCAATCTTTATTGTAGAGTTTTGTCTGACGGTTCCACTACTAACAACATGGCGACGGTCCCAGACCGGCCCACCAGGCAAATGCCCGGTATGCCGGATGGTCAGTCCGGGCCTGGCGGGACAAACAAATTTAAAAAATGGCAAAATATATGTGGAATGAGGGTAAGAAGGTGGTGAGTGGGAGGAACCTGGGCGGAATGGAGAACAAGTGGGCAGAGTTTCAGAGTTTGAGAGACTGGCCCGGAGACCTGGTAATTCACTGTGAAATCCGGAGTCTCCGGAGCAAAACCGGAGAGTTCCCAGGTATGGCTATCAGACACCCCCCAGTGTGTGGGCTCTGACTAGATTCATTCATATGTATATTAAAAGTCAGAGATGCTCAACTAGGAACAAACCTGTAATAGAAATTTGCAGGCTCTATAGGAATGGTGTCCTACCCAGGGTGCAATCTCTTTTAGCCCACTAGTGCCTTTCACAGAGAGAAAATATCCTAAAGCATATCATATTGGTCCTGCCATTACAGCAGTCCAACCACAAAATGCCAGGCAATTCCTCTCTGAACAAGAGAAGCAGCCAGCCCCAAACATACTTTTTTTTTTTTTTTTTAATAATCTTTATTTTGACATTGAAAATACAATACAACATTTCTTTGTACAGTAATGCTTTCCAATACAGAGTGCATTCATACATTTAAAACAACAACATTCTTAATACCTGCAACACAGTGCAGCCAACCCCAAACATATGCTTTGCTCTTGTTGGGCCTCATCAGTGAGGTGTACTTGATCTCTCTAAGCACTGTGAGCAAGGGGTCCAATGCTAGATTCCCCTATTATCCATGGGGTGACTAATCCCAAGGGTAATTTGCGTATGTATATTAAAAGTCAGAGCTCAACTAGGAATGAACCTGCAATACAAATTTGCATGCTCTATAGGAATGGTGTCCTACCCAGGGTGCAATCCTTGCACTTGATAGTTGGAGTGCTGTAAGGGCAGGACCAATATAATATAATTTAGGATATTTCCTCTCTGTGAAAGGCACTAGTGGGCTAAAAGAGACTGCACCCTAGGTAGGACACCATTCCTATAGAGCCTGCAAATTTGTATAGCAGGCTTATTCCTAGTTGAGCGTCTCTGACTTCCACTTTACATATACAAATTACACATGAGATTTGTCACCTCAAAGGTAATAGAGGACCCCTATTACAGTGCATAGAGAGATCAGCTACACCTCACTGATGAGGCCCAACAAGACCGAAATGTATGTCTGGGGTTGGCTGTTTCTCTTGTTCAGAAAGGAATTGCCTGGCATTTTATGGTTGGACTGCTGTAATGAATGGACCAATATGATATGTATTAGGTTAATTCCTCTCTGTAAAAGACATTAGTGGGCTAAAAGAGACTGCACCCTGGGTAGGATACTATTCCTAGAGAGCCTGAAAATTTGTATTGCAGGCTTGTTCCTAGTTGAGTGTCTCTGACTCCCACTTTACATAGATTCATTCATAGCACATAGTGTGTTGATTTTGGTCATCAAATAACCACCTAATTAGCATAAGGTGCCATGCTGTGGTATAATTGTTTACAAAAACTATTTATATTGCAAACAAATTGCTAGTACAATATACAGGGAGCTTTTAATTCTTTTTATCATTAACTAAACTTCTCTGATGGTGACAGGTCACTTTAAAGAAGTGGTAAACCTAAATTCTAAGTTGTCTGAAAACAATGGCCATGTGTCCCTGACTACCACTAACAAAGTTCTGTAGCTTAGGAGTTAATACATACAGAGTCACTCACCTGAGCCAGTGCTGACTTCTGCTTGATCAGTGACTGGGTAAGATGGTGTCTGAAAAGGACAAACTTCCTGACTTATCAAACACCATGTTTGTGCTGCGATTGTACAGAACCAAAATCCCCATTTGAGAGGTCAGGAGTTTTACCTTCCCAGACTCCATATTACCAGTCACTGATCAAACAGGAAGTGGGGGAAGCCTTCTCCTGACCCTGCAGGAACCTTAACTGGAACAGGTGAGTAACTGAGTATTAACTAAAGTAACCACATGTCCCTTTAATTCTGGGACACAAATGAAACCTTCATTCTGCAGGATTGGATTATGTCTGTTATATAAGTATCCTGGATATAAAGGGATATGTGGTCACCTTAGTATTAACCCCTGAGCAGCAGGACTTTGTTAGCAGTAGGCTTGGACACATGAGCATTGTTTTCAGATAGTTTAGAATTTGGGTGTGCTCATCTTTTAACACTTTGAGTGCCAGAGAGGTTGCGTTGTATACACCTCTGACACTCAAAAGGTTAACGTATAACAATGTTTCAGTATGTTTTTATATATTCCAGTTCTTCATATATGGTATTACCCTGTAATATACAGTGTACCTTCCAACATTTCAAATGGCCAAAGAGGGGGTGTGGCAGGTGGGCGGGGCATTACTAAGAATCTTCAAGTTATTTCATGAACTAGTGACACCCCTTTGTGTAACCTAATAGATGACGCATAACAAGACCAAAGTATTTTATTTACACAGACTAATTTATATACACATATCCTGATGTATTATATATATTAATGTTTGTTTAGACATCTATATAAACACCACACAGCCTGATCTCCTAAAAAGAGGGACATCAGGGTGGGAAAGAGGGACAGAAGGAGTTGGGTCTAAAAGAAGGACTGTCCCTCCTAAAAAAAAAAAAAAAGGTCAGTGACAGGAAAAGCCGAGCACTCAATCGTCATTAAAACTTCACTTTTATTACTAAAACACAATAAAACCTATCCTGATGTGTCAGAAGTGTTAATCAACATGTCCGACACATCAGGATAGGTTTTATTGTGTTTTAGTAATAAAAGTGAAGTTTTAATGAAGGTTGAGTGCTCGGTTTTCCTGTCACGGATATATGTTTGAGAAATTGAGCCTGAAAGCACCCTATGGAATATTGAAGTGTGTGCGACGGTCATTGGAGACAGCCTCCTAAAAAAGGTACACTTGGGAGGTATGGCACAGTGGTATTACTAGTGTAATGTACAGCGGTATTACTAGTGTAATGTACAGCGGTATTACGAGTGTAATGTACAGCGGTATTACGAGTGTAATGTACAGTGGTATTACTAGTGTAATGTACAGCGGTATTACTAGTGTAATGTACAGCGGTATTACTAGTGTAATGTACAGCGGTATTACGAGTGTAATGTACAGCGGTATTACTAGTGTAATGTACAGCGGTATTACTAGTGTAATGTACAGCGGTATTACGAGTGTAATGTACAGCGGTATTACTAGTGTAATGTACAGCGGTATTACTAGTGTAATGTACAGCGGTATTACGAGTGTAATGTACAGCGGTATTACGAGTGTAATGTACAGCGGCATTACTAGTGTAATGTACAGCGGCATTACTAGTGTAATGTACAGCGGCATTACTAGTGTAATGTACAGCGGCATTACTAGTGTAATGTACAGCGGTATTACTAGTGTAATGTACAGCGGCATTACGAGTGTAATGTACAGCGGTATTACGAGTGTAATGTACAGCGGTATTACTAGTGTAATGTACAGCGGTATTACGAGTGTAATGTACAGCGGTATTACTAGTGTAATGTACAGCGGTATTACGAGTGTAATGTACAGCGGTATTACTAGTGTAATGTACAGCGGTATTACGAGTGTAATGTACAGCGGTATTACTAGTGTAATGTACAGCGGCATTACTAGTGTAATGTACAGCGGTATTACTAGTGTAATGTACAGCGGTATTACGAGTGTAATGTACAGCGGTATTACGAGTGTAATGTACAGCGGTATTACGAGTGTAATGTACAGCGGTATTACGAGTGTAATGTACAGCGGTATTACTAGTGTAATGTACAGCGGTATTACGAGTGTAATGTACAGCGGTATTACTAGTGTAATGTACAGCGGTATTACGAGTGTAATGTACAGCGGTATTACTAGTGTAATGTACAGCGGTATTACGAGTGTAATGTACAGCGGTATTACTAGTGTAATGTACAGCGGTATTACGAGTGTAATGTACAGCGGTATTACGAGTGTAATGCACAGCGGTATTACTAGTGTAATGCACAGCGGTATTACTAGTGTAATGCACAGCGGTATTACTAGTGTAATGTACAGCGGTATTACTAGTGTAATGTACAGCGGTATTACTAGTGTAATGTACAGCGGTATTACGAGTGTAATGCACAGCGGTATTACTAGTGTAATGTACAGCGGTATTACTAGTGTAATGTACAGCGGTATTACGAGTGTAATGTACAGCGGTATTACGAGTGTAATGTACAGCGGTATTACGAGTGTAATGTACAGCGGTATTACGAGTGTAATGTACAGCGGTATTACTAGTGTAATGTACAGCGGTATTACGAGTGTAATGTACAGTGGTATTACTAGTGTAATGTACAGTGGTATTACTAGTGTAATGTACAGCGGTATTACGAGTGTAATGTACAGCGGTATTACTAGTGTAATGTACAGCGGTATTACTAGTGTAATGTACAGCGGTATTACGAGTGTAATGTACAGCGGTATTACGAATGTAATGATAATTAGAATATCTCTCTGAAAATTGTTATTGACTGTTTCTTAAAATATAATCTTTCAAAAATATCTGATAAATACAATTTAAAGTTTTGGGGATAACATTCTGTGTTAAGATCTGAATATCAAGGGCCGTATGCACAAAAGAAAGGAGGAGCAAACAAACTGCACCATAAGGGATCAAAAAACATCCCCAAATAGCCCTGTAATAGATCTTTTAACCCCATGAATGCTAGAGGTCTCCAATACATTGCAAAGCAACGAGCTGAAGATCTCTCTCTAGTATTCGAGGAGTTAAATGCTTAATTTAATTCAAATGGTATATTTAATTGTCCACTGTGCTGCAGCTGGTCTGCTCTGGATTTGCTCCACTTTTCTTGGGTGCATATGTCCCTATATAGTAGGCTGACCAGACCTCACCTTTAACCGGGGACCCATATGAAAAATGCATACTGCAGTGCTGCTTGATTTCAGTGCAGTCCTGTAATATGCCTTTTTCCTATGTGTCCCTGGTTAAAGGTGAGGTCTGGTCAGCCTACTATATAGCATCTGGCCCTGAAAAGTGAATGGAATAATGTGTGTATATACAGTGTGTCCAATTCCAGCAGAGTCTTGGATGTATATACAAATACATCTGAGCCCTGTGATGTGTGTATACAGTTCCAACTGGAGGTACTGTGCCCTGTGATGTGTGTATACAGTACAGCTGGAGGTAATGAGCCCAGTGATGTGTGTATACAGTACAGCTGGAGGTACTGAGCCCCGTGATGCGGTTGTACAGTTCCAGCTGGAGGTACTGAGCCCCTTGATGTGTGTGTACAGTTCCAGCTGGAGGTACTGAGCTCTGTGATGTGTGCTCAGTTGGAGCTGGAGGTACATAGCTCTGTGATATGTATACAGGTCCATGTGGAGGTACCGAGCCCTGTGATGTAGAAACAATGACACATACAGTGACTCATGCAGTAAATCAGCCTCTCTGCCCCTCCTCCTCCTCCTCTGTTCTGCTAGAAGAGAAAGGTGCTGATTTCTAAGAAACGGCATGACTCCTATGACCAATTATATAACAGTGTCTGGATTTTGTGACATCATTAGTTACTAGGTAGAAACTTCCCATGAGAACCACAGTATCAAATGGGAAGAAAAGCAAGCAGGTTGTAGAAAGTTATAAATACTGTAAACGTCTCTAATGCATTTCAGATGTAATGTGTTGGAGACATCTGTAGCATTCAAGGGGTTAATGCATACCCGCTGTTGTACAGAACATTTACAGACACGTTTCTTAAAGTGTTCTTAACCCTTTGAGTGCCAGAGGGGGTACGCAATGCATTGCTTTGCAATGCGTTGTGTTCCCCTCTGGCACTCAAAGGGTTAAACTATTTGACTGCTATAGAGCGCCCCCTGGTGTCCAGGGGGTTACATTAGAACACCTGCCCAAGAAACATGTTGTAGGTGCTCAGTAACAAACCACAAGTTGAAGGCACAATGCTGCAGACAGGAGCAGGGTCAGCATTTTGGCTTTCATTTGTCACACAGCTGCAAATATGTTATTTGGGTAAATTTAGGCCAATATCACAATGCAGCTGATAAATTTTATCAATGTGTTCTCTCACATTCCTATTGAAGGATATGGTGAAAAGTGCAAATAAAACTAGTGATAAAGTTATCATCTACAATGGAATCCAGGCCTAAGAAGGAGGATTGTTTTCCTTTTTCTGGATATTACTTAATTACATGACTCATCAAGTGCATCTACTACCAGCAGCACATGTTTATTCACATTCATGCTTTAGGATGTCTCCTGTCAGTTTATTATGTGTCACTTTAAGAACAGGACAAAATGGGAAGCTGACAATGGCCCACTTCTTTATCTGCACCCCCCCCCCAACATCTGTAATCATGGGAACTTTTATCTCTTATACATGACTAGCAATGTGGGACGGCGTTACCCGTCATATTATTTACACAGAGAGACATTGTGCGAAACAGAAATATGCAGTGTTACAGACACGTACTTAAAGAGACAGAGAGTGTCACACACTGTAAATCGCATACATACAGAGAGACACACACATACACATAGACATATGATGTCACATTTGTAGACAGTGTGACAGACGCAGTAGTGATTTAGATATGCTGATAAGAGTTGTAAAAATGGTTTTAATTGCAGCTGTTCAGCTTGGTGAATAAGGCCCTGTATCCTTACAGTTGAAGTGAGTGTGCTGTGTTACTTGATGAATAAGGCCCTGTATCCTTACAGTTGAAGTGAGTGCGCTGTGTTACTTGGTGAATAAGGCCCTGTATCCTTACAGTTGAAGGGAGTGTCTGTGTTACTTGGTGAAGGTCACAGTGAGAAGATGTTTGTGAGTAAAGGAATAATTTAGATTACACAAGTGGATTCTGCAGTACATTTGAAGAAATAGGTTGGCAGACAGAGGGTTAAGTGACAGATGCAGTTATAGATAATGTAATAGTGATGTGGGAGTAAAATGTCGAGATTGGGACTATGGATGAATGGCAAGGGGATAGGTAAGGGAGGGTGACAAGGGAGGAGGAGATGAGAGATTGAGGAGAAGAAGGACAGTGAAGTGTTAAAGTAAAGTAATGGATGAGGGGGAGAAATGACTATACATAGACAGTGAAGTAGACATGAAATACAGGGCTGTAGGGTTACTGCATTATACAGACCTAGTGTAGCAGTTGGTTGGAGTGAAGCACTTTAACTCTGACTGTGTGAGAGGTACGCAATACATTGCTGTGTAATGAGTTGTATAGACCTCTGGCAGTGAAAGGGTTAAGTGACACATGTTGGCCGCTCCTTGCATTAGTTGGCCGTGGTGGTCGGCTGGGATGGAACTGGATTATATGTCCATGGGCCGTAGGCAAGGGATCAATACAGGGACCCCTAGCAGCTAATAGGCTTAAAGGGGAACTATCACCCCGCAACAACTTGGCTCCAAAAGGGACTGACAGCGCAGGCGCACGGACGTCGCTGTGACGAGATGTCCGTGCTTCCTGCTCCTGTGAGCCTCGGTAAAACGGCAAAATCTTGGGAACCCGGTAATATTTATGGCGACTAGCGCTACTAAGCAGCTAGTCTCCAGATGAAGACTGCATTCATCTAAAGTTGTTGCGGGGTGGTAGTTCCCCTTTAAAAACAGGAAGGCTCATATACTAAGAAAAGTGGCAGAATTTTGTGGAAAAGTAACAGCAGCACAGGGAACAATACCCATTTATTTAAATGGGCGTTTTAACGTCTTCAACGCTAGAGAGGTCAGCAAAGCATTTTATTTGTTCTGTATGGTACAGATGAATTGTTCCTCTGTGTTAGTACATCAGCCTCACAGTTCACAGTGCACAGTCAGCTGCTGCAAGTGCCAAAAGTATAAATGGTTTTAAATGAAAGGGGTAAGAGTATAATTGTATGGGCCTTATGTATCAAGATAAAGGGCGCAACTCACCTTGTGAGGAAGGAGTGGGCTGCACAATACCCAGATGTGGAAGCTTTTCAAACAGATAGCAACCCTTTGAGTGACAGAGGTACGCAGAGCAACGTGCTGCATATCATCTCTGGTACACCAAGGATTAATGGGCTTAACCCTCTGAGTTCCAGAGAGGTATCCAAGGCATTGCAACAGCATTCAAAGGGTTAAATTGAAACAAAGTGAGTCCATCAGCCCCAGTTCTTACCATGGAAACTGAAGATCTGTGTGTGTGTTAACCTGTTCCCCAGATGACTGCACTCACCTGATTCCCATCTGCCTCTGAATGTCCCAGTGCATTATGGGACAGGGGGTGGAAATAGACGTTTTTATGCTCTTTGAAATAAGTTATCAATGCGTGGCTCCCCAGCAAAATGGGAGCTGCTGGTTGGTGGGTTATATTATTGTGCCATGAGTTGTTTAGTGTAGGAGTTGTAAGTCGAGAGAAGTGATGTAGCAGTAGGTGAGTTGTGGAGGAGAGGGTTAACCCTTTGAGTGCCAGAGATGTATGCAACGCATTGGTTTGCAATGTATGCGTACCCCTCTGGTACTCAAAGGGTTAAGACTGATTTTGGGGTCGGGCTAACTCTTCCTTACAGCCGCCCCTGGGTGTGTGTGGCAGGGGACGCAGGTTTTCTCTCTTATATACACTCTAGCAATGTGGGACGGCGTTGCCCGTCATGTTATGACCGTTGGGCGCACGTGTGTGAAATGTAGACACACTGATAAACACAGACATATGCAACACACAGTGAGCGGCAGAAACATGCAAAAGACATGCACACCTGGACACACATATGTAACAGAGATGTACACATGCAACATATATGTGCAGAAACACATGCGAGCATGAGTTGTGCACCCCTCTGGCACTCAAAGGGTTAAGGTATAGAGAGGCATGTCAGAGTTAAATAGCAGTGGGAAGTGTATTCATACCTGGAGGCGACTTCTGCGGTGCTGATGTGGAGAGACAAATGGGGAAATCGGGGCTAAAAGTGGGTGGGGCTTAATCGTAAGTAGGGGCGGAGCTTAACATGTGGAAAAAGTGGTAGTAATAGGCTAGGGAAGGAGGAGAAGTGGGAGGGAAATGTAAGTTTACAGTGTGAGGGGTTTGAACACACTCCCTGAGGGGTAAAACTTGATACACAACCCTGTCGCAGTCAGTGGGTTAAGTGTGTACCTGATGGCTTTCTGTTCTGTGTTTTGCATGGCAAATGATGACAGTAAAGAAGTAATTCAGCAATGAGGGTCTACCTTAACCCTTTGAGTGCCATTTTGTTCCCCTGGTGCTGCAGCTTCCCTTCAGTGAGTGTACTACAGGTCCTACTGAGGCCACTGGGAGTCAGGGTGAGTGACTGTGTGTGTGCCAGCCATATTTCTTTCTGGCTTTGTGTGTTTGGTGCTGTGTGTGTGAGTGTGGCATGTGTGTGTTTGGTGCTGTGTGTGTGAGTGGGGCATGTGTGTGTTTGGTGCTGTGTGAGTGGGGCATGTGTGTGTTTGGTGCTCTGTGTGAGTGGGGCATGTGTGTTTGTCTGTGGTGCAGGAGCAAGTGGCATCCATTTTGTTTTTTTCTGACTTTGATAGTGGTGGGCAGGCTGCATAGTGGGGGCGGGCCAACTCCCTGCATGACTTGAATCACCCAACGGGAGCAGTAACTTCTCCTTTCTGCCTCCCCTGGGTGTGTTTTGGCAGGCACAAAGTCTTCTTTTATATATACAGACAAGCATAAAACCTTTTTGGAATAACCTAGTGCTCCCCTGCTCATTGTGTGAAGCTAGCTATGAGTACTCGGCTGTATATGAAGCTAGGCAACAGCATTTAGAACTGTGTGAAGCTAGGTGCATATACTTAGCACCTTGTGTGTGCTATATAAGGACACAGAGAATGTAGATCTCAATGCACAGCACTGTCTGAAGCTAGGTGTGAATAATTATCATGCAAAGCTTGGTGTAAATGAGCAACTCTGTATACAGCTAGGTGTTTACTGGGCATTACATAAAGTTAGGTGGAAGCATTCATTATAATGGGATACTATGAGTGTGTAGGTATTGGCACTCAGCATTTTGTGAAAACAGGTGTGAGTTACCAGCATTGGGTGAAGCTTGATCTGAATACTAAGCACATACCTCCCAACTGTCCCTCTTTTAGGCCCAAATCCCTCTGTCCCATCCTGATGGCCACCTTTTTAGGAGATCAGACTGTGCTGTGTGTATATAAATGTATCATATAGCTCAACAACAATAAAACTCACATTAATGTTTCTTTAAACGTCAGTATATGTGTTTATAAATTAATCTGTGTAAATAAAATACTTTGGTCTTGTTATAAGTCATTTATTAAGTTACACAAGGAGGTGTCAATAGGTCATGAAATAACCTAAAAATTCTCAGTGATGCCCCACCCACCAGCCATACCCATAGAACACAAGTGTCTCTCTTTGGCAATTTGAAATGTTGGGAGGTATGTACGCATGTGTGTGAAGCTGGGTGTGAATACTCTGCATTCTTTGAAGCTAAATGTGAATATTTTGCATGAAATGAAGCGTGAAAGCTCAGCTCCATTTGAAAATAGGTGTGACCAATGGGCATTGTACAGAGCTAGATTAACTCAAAATACAGAAGATGGAACTGTGTGAGTACTCATCATTGTATGAAGCAAGGTTTGACCGCTGATCACTGTGAAGCTATCAGCACAGAGATTGACTGAGAGTGATGGGCGTGAAAGCTCAGCTCCATTTGAAAATAGGTGTGACCAATGGGCATTGTACAGAGCGAGATTAACTCAAAATACAGAAGATGGAACTGCGTGAGTACTCATCATTGTATGAAGCAAGGTTTGACCGCTGATCACTGTGAAGCTATCAGCACAGAGATTGACTGAGAGTGATGGGCATTGTAGTCTTACAGTAGCTGGTGGGCAGCGGTTAGTAGAGGAGGGTGGATATAATAGAGATGCTCAAGTACAGATCAGGGCTGCAGACATGCAGTCAATTTCAGATCACTAAGACTGCTAACAGCAGACTTGGCTTAACCCTTTAAGTGCCAGAGGGGTATGCAACGCATTGCGCAATGTGTTGCATACCCCTCTGGCAGTCAAAGGGTTGAGGCTCTCTGGTCAAAAGAAAAAGATTTAATAAAATGTCTAAGTTTGCTCCAAAATATTTTATCTTCCAATTGTCAAAGCAGTTAATACCCTACAGGACCATTTTAAACAAATTATCTTAAAAGTGGACAGGTCAAACAATGTTACAGTAATGTTACAGTTAAAAAATGATGGAAATGACTACAAAAATTACAGTAAATAAATCCCTGATGTTAATATGTCTGTATAAATGTCATAGTTGTATGTGCATAGCCTCCAGGGTTTTCATGTAATGTTTCTGTCATCATCTTACAAAATGTTCTCAATACAGTGGAATTCTCATAAGTGATGTTATGCTTTTATATATTCTGGTCTAAAGTAATGTAACATAAAACATGCTTTAACTTTAGATCAGAATTTTTTTTTTAAACATAGGGCCTTTTAGTTTTGATGACAGTACATTTCCCTTTAACCCTCTGACAGCCAGAGAGTTATCCAATGCACTGCAATGAATGCATTGGCATCAAATGGTTACTGATCAGAAAGCTATTCAATAGATTGTTGAGAGTGCAAGGAGACTGCAACCCTCTGGTAATGTCTGCTGGATGTGAGTTTTTGCATGTACGTGTGCATGTATGCGCCCTCCTGTGTTTGTTTGTGGTAATGCATCCAAGTTATGTTTTACATAATTTCTCACTATTTTTGACAGTATATGTCCCTTCACTAATATCACTTTATCCTGAGTACCAATTTATCATCAGAACAGAGGATATTCAATTAGTTAACCCTTTCCTTTACCACTGTATGTGGTTTAGTTACTAAACCTAAAAGAATCATATCTCATACCTTGGGCACAACCAACAGTCACCACAGGGAGCTGCTTTCATCATAGGCATAAAGTAGGTCAGCAAAGTATTACACCATTACTTTCCCCAGGCTGGTAACAAGATTCAGGGCTTTAAAGGGATAGTAATGTTTCATAATAAAAGCAGCTCTAATTAATCATCATAGTATTTGGACTTTGGAGAGTGTTATTTCAGTTCTGTCAGAGTTGTTGTACAAGAGTAATTCAATGACAAAATATCCCCCTCCCGCCCCTTTTACTGATGTAACACTGCTCAGCCAGATCAGAAGGAAGGTGCCCAGGTAGGTTGCAGAGAGGGACAATCTTCAATTAAGGGAAAAACTTGTCGGGGGGGGGGGGCAGAGCTTTCATTGTTCTCATAGGAAGAAGATTGTCCCCTGCTGTTATCTGTCTGGTCTATGGACTGGATTCCACATCTGAGAAGAGATGGCTTACACTAGGTAAAAGTGGGGGGAGGGGAAATTTGCTTGTGAATATCTCTCAAACCATAAAGGTTTGAGAGATAACACTTATATTGTTCTTCATGTTTTTTAACGCCTACAAAATAAAATAAAGATAAAACGAAGTATTACTATCCCTTTAAAGTGGAGCTCTCACTATGTAACAAATAGGTGATTTTGAAATAGCTTTTAAAATCGTCTGTATTTATGTTAGCCATTTCTTTAAATTTCAAACATGTTTAGCTTCATTTATTTGTCAATAAATACAAATTTACCAGGCATGCCAACCGGATACTACCATTACACATGGCTCCCTATCCCAACTGCAACTTCATGCCATCCAGATACTATCATTCCACACCATTCGCCATCCCTACTACCGCTCTCTACTAGCCAGATGCTAACATTACACACTCCTCTCCATCCCAACTGTGACTTCCAGCCAGCCAATAACATTCCACACTGCTCTCCATCCCAACTGCAAATTCATGAGCGCTATATACTGGATAGTCCTTACATGTAGCTCACTGCTCCCTCCTAGGAAGAAGGAGTTCATTGTCCTGGAGTGAAAAGGGGAGAAGTAGAAATACTGACAGGAGGGAGATCTGATTCTAAGATGAGAAGGATTATAGGGGAAGAGAGAAACACTCATATAGTAAGAACTGGAGCAAACTGACTGCATGATGGTAGAAAATAATTAGTAAAATCCCCTTTGATTTAAGATACATATGTTCAAAAGAAAATTACAGGAATTCTGGGTCAACCAACTGCGTTACAGGGGAGAAGTCAAAATGTCCACTGATTTTAAATGGGGATTTTAACCCCTGAATGCTGGTTCTGTTGTTCCTGGGAAGAGGGGCCCCAGCGCACTGCCCTAGAAGCAGCACTGGACTGGGCCTCTATTGAGCGGAGATCAGCTCCCACTGTACCGATCCTTGGCTTATGTACTTGTGATCTCTGGGAGCGAGTGGCTCTGTTTTTTATATTGTGGCCACAGTATGAGCTATCAGCGTTCCTAGTAAAACTTTATTTATTAGGCTTCAGCTTTTACTGTTCTCAGCTAGTCCTTGAAAACATTGCAATGTTTTGCAAACCTCTCTGGCATGTTAAAGGTTATATCTCTAAAAATACCCATACTCACCTCTGTATGATGCTGTAAAATAAAATATAAAATCTAAAAAAAGAAAAACAAAGGAAAAAAAACACAGACTGTTTTTTAGAAAGATTTTATTTACAAATTAATGACAAAACTTAACACCAGATAAGTACAAATCTGTTAGCTGATACATTGTAATTACAGTGCCTTTATTATGGTATGATGATCATTATTTTGTTCACATGGGTTTGTGATGTAGTTGAACTTCCTTGTATGGCCACAAGATGTCAGGAAATGGTGCAGGTTTTCATGATTTCCTCAAACACAAGTGATTCATTCAGGTATTCAGTCATTCGGAAGGATGTCTTTGTTAACATTTACTTGTGTGTAACTGAGGAGATCCTGATACCATGAGCTGTAGGGAAGACCTGATGACATGGTTGGCCTCCCTGAGCTAATGAATACTGTGAATGTTAGACACGTCTGTAACAGACTGTAAAGTAATACACTATAAGGTGTCTAGTATCTAAGGTGATTGCCAGAGTGGTGTGCAACTCATTGCACTGCATACCTCTCTGGCACTCAAAAGGTTAAAGTCACAACTTTTTGTCCCATATATGTAACTACCAAGCAAAGCACAGTGATGCCTATGTGACAGGATGCAGGGGGAAGGGAAAGATATTCCACTGTCCACTGGTAGGGTTGCCACCCAGCCGGTATTTTACCGGCAGGCCGGTAAAAAATTGGCTTCTGTCCAATGTTAAGTCTATGGAGGGAATGCCATGGCCGGTAGTTTTTGGAAGAAAAGGTGGCAACCCTATCCACTGGTAGTCACAGACTCACACAAATACTGGGGCACCCCAGTCTTGTTCAACTTATAGCTGAAAATAATGAAATATTAGGGGTTAAAATGCCAAGCAAGAGTCTCTTAGGAACATACATTGTCCAATTTGGGAGCGGCATTACCCTTCTACATTAATATTTATCAATACATTCATTTTACATGTATTGTACATTAACCCTTTGAGTGCCGGAAGAGGTATGCACTGCATTGCAGAGTAATACATTGCACAACGGTCTAGCACTGAAGTGGTTACTTAGTGTTGATTTTGATGACACTACAGTATATGTGTGTGTTCTTATATTGTGGTAAGGAAACGACCTTCATGTGTTAGATCAGTTTTGAATAGTATTCCATCGCTGTCATTACTTATTCATTTAAAATTATTTAAAATGGATAAAACCAACAACATTAACAGAACAAAATTGAAGATATGTTTAACCCTTTGAGTGTCAGAGAGGTATCCAACACAGAAAGTCTTAATATGAAAGTATATTGTGAATTCGTTATTGGTAGTGGTATTTATTTGTATTAATTCCTATCCACGTTACTTTAAAAGGGAACACTAACTCTAGAAATAAGTCAGTCCTAATTTAAAATAAACAACTTACCTAGGTAGGTGTCCCAGGGACAGCAGACAGGTAGATATATATATAATTTTTATTTGATCTCAGTCGTAGTCCACCTGGAGCTATTTTCATTTTACAGTCTTATAAAGAGAAGTGACTTGTATGAACAACTCCGGTGCATTCAGACTTTTGTTTGTTGAAAAGGGATTTGAACCAAAGACGGGCTTAAACTGAGATTATATACAGACACAACTGCAGTTATAATGGAAAAAATACATAAATCAATACACCAAACAGCATAT
Source organism: Rhinophrynus dorsalis (assembly GCA_037306005.1). Lineage (NCBI taxonomy): Eukaryota > Metazoa > Chordata > Amphibia > Anura > Rhinophrynidae > Rhinophrynus > Rhinophrynus dorsalis. The sequence goes on along the minus strand of CM074726.1, from coordinate 160,593,629 downwards.
TGCCTGTGTGAAATGCATACACAAATGGGTAGTCCAGTTCCAAAATGACATGCAAGTCCCCCCTGTACAGGAACACCAGCTAACCAAAGACGTACCTTTCAGTCTTTTGGGGCCTCATCAGTGAGGTGCAGCTGAAATCCCTTGGTACTGAGAGCAAGGGGTCCACGTCTGGATAACCCTTCACTCTTGTTGAGACCCCCTAAGAGTTTTCAAAATAAACATACAAAATGTGAGAGGCTCCTGAGGATGAACAACAGCACAATGGCCTGTTCTACGGCTAATCACTACCCAGAAGCATCATGTTTTAGCTTTCTAATGCCATTACAGAGGTGAAATTTCCATGTACATATTAAACTAATCTGGTCCAAAAGGGAGGTCCAGTTCCAAAATGATGGGCAAGCCCCCCAAGTTTCACCTTTTGGGTGGGATTAGTCTAATACGTACATGGAAATGTCTCCTCTGTAATGGCACTAGAGAGCTAAAATGTGATGCTTCTGAGAGCTAATTAGCGGAAGAACAGGCCATTGTGGTGTTTGTCTGTGGTCAGAAGCCTCTCATATTTTGTATACATTTTTGTAATACTCTTAAGGGGTCCCCCTAAGAGTTAATGGTAATCCAGACTTGGACCCCTTGCTGTCAGTGCCTAGGTAATCCAGATGCACCTCACTGATGAGGCCTAGCAAGGCCAAAACATATGCCTGGGGTTAGCTGGTGTTCCCGTGCAGAAGGGACTTGCCCATCATTTTGGAACCTACTGCCCTTTTGAGAGGGATTAGTCTAATATGTACATGGAAATTTCTCCTCTGTAATGGCACTAGAGAGCTAAAACGTGATGATTCTGAGCGGTGACTAGCTGTAGAACAGGCCATTGTGTTGTTTGTTTGTCCTCAGAAGCCTCTCACATTTTGTATGTCTGAAATGCAAATGCCCCGTAGGACAGACGTTACAATGCATGGAGTTTTGCTGAATTCTAGTAACTCCCTTTTGTGTGAGTACACGGTGTGGAATAATCACTTGGAGACGTGAAATCCCTCTCTTATCCTGTGCTGCACATCGGACAGAGAGAGAGAAATCAAGTGGACTGGATTGCAGAGCATTCGCCATCAGTGAAGGAGCAAATGTACATTTCCAAATGGAAGGACATACTAATACTGGTTTTACAGTACAAAATATGATATTAATAATATATTTAACCCTTTGAGTATCATCATCTGATAATGAAAGGGCTATTGGTTGGCACCACATTGTGCGCCACTCTGGTTTTCAACACATAATAGTACATACACATTGGAGGGATGGAGAAGGTGGGAGAGATGGTGGACTACAACTCCCACCATAGTCAGCTTGTCCACTCCAGATGAGGATGATAGAATTTGTAATCTAAGATCCAATGGAGAGAATCACAAGTTGATTAGCACATAACAGCAGCACACGGTAATAGATGGAAGAGCGAACTCGTAACATGGTCAACTCCTAAGAGTGTTAATTTGTAGTGTGTTTTTATTGTACAGAGGACTGAACATAGTGGTGAGACAGAGAAATAGGAGGAAGGGTGAATTTGTGAGAGAGGCAAGTAGGGTGGAACTGGATAATAGAGAGAGCACAAAGTGGTAGTATATATTCGATGAGCAGGCCCAGGGTGGTATTAGATAATAGGAATGAGAGGCCACAGGGTGGTATTAGATAACAGGAATGAGAGGCCACAGGGTGGTATTAGATATTGAGTGGTATAGGATGCAGGAGGGAGTGAGGATGAAAAAGGGGATTTTGTGTGTGTGTGTGTTTATACATGGTCTGAAGTGAGTCGGCCATGTTTTGTTTTATATAGAAAGAAGCTGATGGAGGGCCAGCTCACTCCTGTCAATATTAACCTTCCTGTACAGGCAGTAAGGAGGAGATTAGCATATTGTGTCCTTACTCCCAGGGTGTGGCTGGAGAATGTGTTTTACCTCAGATTTACACCCAGGAGTAAAAATAAATCCCCATCATGACTGAGCAGCGCATTCTGATCCAGACGGGAAACCCAAATAATGAGTTCTGATACAGGGACCTGTCGTCACATCTTATAAACACACAAAACGCATGCAGATCCATATTTATAAAAGCAAACTTAAGTTTTTCTGCACCAACTTCAATATAGAAGGTAAATTAAATTCCTCTTAAATTCCACTTTTAACCCTTTGAGTGCTAGAATGGTCTCCACTGCATTGTGAAGCACAAACTTGTATATTTTGCATGAAGTACTTCCATGGCTTAAAATGTTAAGGTGGCTCTGTTGCTATAGCAATCTATGGACAGCTACAGTCACTACAAGACTATAATAGTGATGATCGAGCACCCCAATGCTCGGGTGTTCGGGTGCTCTGACCGAGCGCCCCCGGAGGCTCGAGTGCTCGGCCGAGCACCCGAGCCCCATTGAAGTCAATGGGAGGACTCGAGCATTACACCAGGCACCCCCTGCTCTGATGAGGGGAGGGTGCCTGGTCCATAGGAAAAGGGCAGAAAATGATGGAAACACCACAGAAATGGTTCAGGGACAGCATAGGGAGGATGTCTGGATGCATCTTGGACTCCAACATCGCTGCTGGGAACGATGTTTCGCCCGTAGTACGCCATTTTTACAGACTGACCGTAAAACACACAAAAAGGAAGATAAAAACGACTTTAGGCGAAAAATTGTTACCAAACAGTATTTGCTGTATATTTACTTGTATATCATCTGCAAATTCTGCAAAAAATGTCATCGATTTTTCTGAACTGGGGCCATGATTAAGAGGGAAACGTGCGCAGAGGCAAATTCTCCCAAAAATGTCCTCGATTTTTCTGAACTGGGGCCATGATTAAGAGGGAAACGTGCGCAGAGGCAAATTCTCCCAAAAATTTCCTTGATTTTTCTGAACTGGGGCCATGATTAAGAGGGAAATGTGCGCTGAGCCGACCATCTAAAACATTATGGGTGAGGGTCTGCTGCGGAGCTGACCATCCTAAACATTATATGCGAAGGCCCGCTAGTGAGCTGATGCTATAAAACATTATATGAGAGGGCCCGCTAGAGAGCTGACCCAATAAAACATTATATGAGAAGGCCCGCTGGTGAGCTGACCTATACAAAAATTGTCAAACAGCGCCCGCTGGTGAGCTGGCCCTATATAAAAATTATATCACAGGGCCCGCTGGTGAGCTGGCCCTATATAAAAATTATATCCCAGGGTATATGGAAGAGAGTCAACCATATACCCATTTTTTGGGTGGAAGGGGTGAATGGGAATACAGAGTATTCCCATCATTGTAAATAACATATATAAAGTGACTTTATGTTCCCCCGGGGCTTTCCTCCAGTGGAGTGGAGAAGTCAGGGGAAATCCAGGCCTTGTTCATTTTTATAAGTGTCAACCTATCAGCATTTTCGGTGGAAAGGCGGATACGCTTATCTGTTATGATGCCACCAGCAGCACTAAATACCCGCTCAGACAGAACGCTGGCGGCAGGGCAGGCCAGCACCTCCAAGGCGTAGAGTGCCAGTTCATACCACGTGTCCAGTTTGGACACCCAGTAGTTGTAAGGCACAGAGGGATCATTGAGGACGCTGACACGGTCTGCTACGTACTCCTTCACCATCTTCCAAAACTTTTCCCTCCTTGTGACACTAGGCTGCGCATCAGGGTGAGGGTGCTGGCGGGGTGTCATGAAGGTGTCCCACGCCTTGGAGAGTGTTGCCCTGCCTTTGTCGGAACTGCTGTGTGCTCCCCTTTTCTCCCCTTCTCGGTTGGCCAAGGTAGCACGTACTCTGCCGCCAGCGTTGTCAGATGGAAAATTTTGGAGCAATTTTTCAACAAGAACCTTCTGGTATTTCACCATTTTGCTTGTCCTCTCCACCGGAGGAATGAGAGATGAGAAATTCTCTTTGTAGCGGGGGTCCAGAAGGGTGAACACCCAGTAATCCGTGTTGTCTAAAATGCGTATAACGCGTGGGTCACGGGAAAGGCAGCCTAACATAAAGTCAGCCATGTGTGCCAGATTACCAACAGGCAAGATTTCGCTGTCCTCACCAGGAGGATGACTCTCAATCTCCTCATCCTCTTCCTCCTCTTCTGCCCACCCACGCTGAAGAGATGGAACTAAAGTTCCATGGCTACCCTCTGTAGCGGAGGCAACAGTGTCTTCCTCCTCCTCCTCCTCCTCCTCCGCCTCCTCCAATTGTCGCTGAGAAGACGAAGTGAGGGTGCTCTGGCTATCACCTTGTGTAAGCTCTTCCTCCCGCATTTCCACCTCTTCCACATGCAAAGCGTCGGTTTTAATTGTGAGCAGCGAGCGTTTCAGTAGACACAGAAGTGGGATGGTTACACTGATAATAGCGTTATCGCCGCTCACCATCTGTGTCGATTCCTCAAAATTGCGTAAAACCTCACAGAGGTCTGACATCCATTCCCACTCCTCACTTCTGATTACAGGAAGTTGAACGGAGAGGCGACGACCATGTAACAGCTGGTACTCCACTACTGCCCTCTGCTGCTCACAAAGCCGGGCCAACATGTGGAAGGTGGAGTTCCAGCGCGTGCTCACGTCACACAGCAGCCGGTGAGCTGGCAATTGTAAGCGCTGCTGCAGCTTCAACAGGCCGGCTGAAGCTGTTGATGACTTACGGAAATGTGCACACACGCGGCGCACCTTGGTCAAGAGATCATGCAAATTGGGGTAGGTTTTTAGAAATCGCTGAACCACTAAATTAAATACATGCGCTAGGCATGGTACGTGTGTGAGCTTGCCGAGCTCCAAAGCCGCCACCAAGTTACGCCCATTATCACACACAACCATGCCTGGTTGCAGGTTGAGTGGCGAGAGCCACTGCTCGGTCTGGTGACTAATCCCCTGCAACAGCTCTGAGGCCGTGTGCTGTTTGTCCCCAAGGCAGATCAGCTTCAGCACGGCCTGTTGACGCTTCCCCACTGCAGTGCTACACTGCTTCCAGCTACCGGCTGATGGGTGAGTGGCGCTGCGCGCAGAGAATTCGGAGGTGGAAACGGAGGAGGAGGAGGAGCCAATAACGTAGGTGCTGGCGGAAACCCTGATGGAGGTAGGGCCCGCAATCCTCGGCGTGGGTAGCACCTGTGCCATCCCAGGGTCCGAGTCGCTCCCAGCCTCCACGACATTCACCCAGTGTGCCGTCAGGGAAATGTAGCGTCCCTGGCCACAAGCACTTGTCCATGTGTCAGTCGTTAAGTGGACCTTCCCAGTAACTGCGTTGGTCAGGGCACGGGTGATGTTACGGGACACATGGTGGTGTAAGGCGGGGACGGCACACCGGGAAAAGTAGTGGCGGCTGGGGACTGCGTACCGAGGGACAGCTGCTGCCATCAGGCTGCGGAAGGACTCAGTCTCCACAAGCCTAAATGGCAGCATTTCGATGGCCAGTAATTTGGAAAGGTGTGAGGTTAGTGCTATGGCCTGTGGGTGGCTGGGTATTTTCGCTTGCGCTCAAATGCCTGGGGTAACGACATTTGGACGCTGCGCTGGGACAGGGAAGTGGATGTGGTCGCTGATGGTGCTTCAGATGGTACAGGTGCAGGGCGGGAGGTATGCGGGCCTGCGCCTTCGACAGGCGATTGGCCGGCACCGAAAACAGGGGAAGAGGAGGCAGTGGTGTGGCCTGCAGACACAGATTGGCGATCCGGGCGTTCCTCCCACTTATTACGGTGCTTGGATGCCATGTGTCGGATCATGCTGGTGGTGGTGAGGTTTCTAGTGTTCATGCCTCGGCTCATTCTGGTGTGGCACAGGTTGCAAACTACAATTCTTTTGTCGTCCGCACTTTCCTTAAAAAAACGCCATACCGCGGAACACCTACCCCTTGGCAAGGGAGATTTACGCAAGGGGGTGCTCCGTGGAACATTTGCGGGCCGGTTTGGTGCGGTCCGCCTTCTTTCTGTAGCCACACCACTGCCTCTTCCAGCCTGTTGCGGTGCTGCAGATGGCTCACCCTCAGGACTGCTGTCATCGCTCGGCTCTCCACCTTCCCAGGTGGGGTCAGTCACCTCATCGTCCACCAAGTCCTCCTCCACTTCCTCACTCTGATCATCCTCCTCATGTCTTGATCCCACCACATACTCAGTCATTGACAACTGTATATCATCCTCCTCATCAAGGTCTTGAGACAGTAAAAGTGGTTGATTTGATGGCAACTGTGTCTCATCATCATCATCATCCACTTCCTTTGACCTTAAATGCCGTTCCCCTCTGTCATCTTCTTGTGATTGGGTACCCTCTAGAGGTTGTGAATCAGGGCACAAGATGTCATGTTCCTCTGCAAGCGTGCTTGGAGAGAGGGTCAAATGAAGGATTGGTGATGAGACGAGCTCCTCACTATATCCCAGTGTGGGATCACTTCTTTGACCAGACCCTCTATGGTGGGAGGAAGGATGATCAGGGTGAGGATTATGTTGACCAGACTCTTGGCTACTGAGAGTGGACTTGGTGGAAGACAGGGTGGTGCTTAACCGACTGGAAGCAGTATCACCTGAAATCCAACCGACCACCTGTTCGCAGTGGTCTGACCTCGAGAGTGATGTCCTGCGACTCCCTGTAAACTGAGACATGAAGCTAGGTATGGTGGATGTCTTTCTTTCTTGTGCTCTGGCACCAGGCACAGTTTCTACGCGTCCTGACCCGCGCCCTGAACTATCAGGATCACATCCACTTCCCCGTCCCTTTTTACCCGCCTTCTTCATATTACACGGAATATGTGCTGCAAATCTGCAACTTTGCACACTAAACAGAATGTGCTGCTTATCTGCGGCTCGGCACAGTGAATGGAATATGTGACTTTGATATTTTACACTTTGCACACTAAACAGAATGTTCTCCTAATCTGCAACTTTGCACACTAAACAGAATGTGCTGCTTATCTGCGGCTCGGCACAGTGAATGGAATATGTGACTTTGATATTTTACACTTTGCACACTAAACAGAATGTTCTCCTAATCTTCAACTTTGCACACTAAACAGAATGTGCTGCTTATCTGCGGCTCGGCACAGTGAATGGAATATGTGACTTTGATATTTTACACTTTGCACACTAAACAGAATGTTCTCCTAATCTGCAACTTTGCACACTAAACAGAATGTGCTGCTTATCTGCGGCTCGGCACAGTGAATGGAATATGTGACTTTGATATTTTACACTCTGCACACTAAACAGAATGTTCTCCTAATCTGCAACTTTGCACACTAAACAGAATGTGCTGCTTATCTGCGGCTCGGCACAGTGAATGGAATATGTGACTTTGATATTTTACACTTTGCACACTAAACAGAATGTTCTCCTAATCTGCAACTTTGCACACTAAACAGAATGTGCTGCTTATCTGCGGCTCGGCACAGTGAATGGAATATGTGACTTTGATATTTTACACTTTGCACACTAAACAGAATGTTCTCCTAATCTGCAACTTTGCACACTAAACAGAATGTGCTGCTTATCTGCGGCTCGGCACAGTGAATGGAATATGTGACTTTGATATTTTACACTTTGCACACTAAACAGAATGTTCTCCTAATCTGAAACTTTGCACACTAAACAGAATGTGCTGCTTATCTGCGGCTCGGCACAGTGAATGGAATATGTGACTTTGATATTTTACACTTTGCACACTAAACAGAATGTTCTCCTAATCTGAAACTTTGCACACTAAACAGAATGTGCTGCTTATCTGCGGCTCGGCACAGTGAATGGAATATGTGACTTTGATATTTTACACTTTGCACACTAAACAGAATGTTCTCCTAATCTGAAACTTTGCACACTAAACAGAATGTGCTGCTTATCTGCGGCTCGGCACAGTGAATGGAATATGTGACTTTGATATTTTACACTTTGCACACTAAACAGAATGTTCTCCTAATCTGAAACTTTGCACACTAAACAGAATGTGCTGCTTATCTGCGGCTCGGCACAGTGAATGGAATATGTGACTTTGATATTTTATACTTTGCACACTAAACAGAATGTTCTCCTAATCTGAAACTTTGCACACTAAACAGAATGTGCTGCTTATCTGCGGCTCGGCACAGTGAATGGAATATGTGACTTTGATATTTTACACTTTGCACACTAAACAGAATGTTCTCCTAATCTGAAACTTTGCACACTAAACAGAATGTGCTGCTTATCTGCGGCTAGACACAGTGAATGGAATATGCGACTTTTATATTTTACACTTTGCACACTAAACAGAATGTTCTCCTAATCTGAAACTTTGCACACTAAACAGAATGTGCTGCTTATCTGCGGCTACGCACAGTGAATGGAATATGTGACTTTGATATTTTACACTTTGCACACTAAACAGAATGTTCTCCTAATCTGAAACTTTGCACACTAAACAGAATGTGCTGCTAATCTGCAACTTTGCACACTAAACAGAATGTGCTGCTAATCTCCAACTTTGCACACTAAACAGAATGTTCTCCTAATCTGAAACTTTGCACACTAAACAGAATGTGCTGCTAATCTGCGGCTAGGCACAGTAAACGGAATATGTGACGTTTTTTTTTAAAACTCTGCCCCCCAAAACAAAATATATCTGCTGCCCCCACACACAGTAGTCCTAAAAAGGACTTTTGGGTCTTTTTTTTTTCAAACTCGCTTTTCTTCTCCCTACACTGACTTTCCCTTCCTATCCTCATCTCTCCCTGGCTAAGACTGAGCCGAACTCGCTGGTCAGGTGCTATACAGCACCCGATCACGGGTTCTGGCCAGCCAATCAGTGTAATGCCAGCAGCCAACATGGCTGCTGGCATTACACTGATGTCAGAGCCTCCCCGCACGTTTATTGGCTGCGCAGCAGCCGCGAAACGTGCGGGGAGGAGACCCGAACATGGCGGGCGAGCACATGCGGTACTCGTACGAGTACCGCCATGTGCCGAGCAGAGCGATGCTCGAGCCGAACCGAGCTTCGGCCGAGCATGCTCGCTCATCACTAGACTATAACCCTCCACTGGCTATTGTAACAGCGCCACTAACATTTCAGGCCATGGGGGGTACTGCACCCAAAAAACGCAAATCTGCTTTGAGAAACATCTTTTAGGAGTCAGTTCCCTTGTTTTATTCACCATAATTATAATATTCAGCAAAATATGTTTATTCTGAATTATCCAAAACGTTTCCTTTAACCCCTTCAATGTCATGAAGAATTTAAAGCAATGCGTTGGAGACTTCTCTAGCATTCAAGGGGTTAAAATGCCTATTAAATGTGTAGGACTGTCTAGGATACGATGCAGCCGCTCTGTCTCAGATCTCTCTGGTTCTATAGTGTGTCCGCCTCATAGAAATGACATCTTCTCCAATCAGAAAGCAGGGCCCTAATGTAACATGGAAACACTGCACACTGCGAATGTAGGACTTTATGGATGAAGCTAAATAGGTGCAAATCTGGGGCAAACCAACTTGGAGGGATTACAGATTCCCATTGATTTAAATACAGCGATTAACTACTTGAACGCCAGGGAGGTCTTCAATTAATTTCAGACATTTAGCATTCAAGGGGTTAAAAGCCCCATTTAAATGAATGAGAATGTTTATTAGCCACCTATGGTGGCCAGTGGGGTAACAGAGGGGTGGTGTAAGAACAGCAGGGGGCACTTGTGAGAGTAATTTGGGGTACAGTTATCTGTAATCAATACTAATTGATGATACTCTCACCCTCCACTTTACTGCGCAGGGATGTAGGGGTGCTGGAGGCCAGTTCTGAGGGATAAGCATATCTGGTAAGGAGGAGGAGCCAAAGGAATGGTAGGGAGTGCAGAAGGGTAGGTAGTGCAGTAGGTCTAGGGAGTGCAATAGGGTAGGGAGTGCACTAGGGCAGAGCGTGCGGTAGGGTAGGGAGTGCAGTAGGGTAGGGAGTGCAGTAGGGTAGGTAGTGAAGTAGGGTAGGGAAGCTCAGACGTGCCGCAGGTTATAGTAGTTCAGTGTATATAGCACCAGACAGGAAGTGACTGCTGAGCATGCTGGGTATAACCGCAAATTGCTCTTGGGGTTGGTTACCCTAAGTGTAATGGAGGGGGGAATCCAGCCATGGACCCCTTGCTCACAGTGCCTACAGGAATCAGCTGCACCTCACTGAGAAGGCCCAAAAAAAAGGCTGAAATGTATATCTGGGGTTAGCTGTTTCCCTTGTTCATACAGGAATTGTCTGACAATTCATGGCTGGACTGTCATTTGGCAGAACCAGTATGATGCACTTCAGAAGATTTCCTCTCCTGGTGAGCTTCTTCCATGCATTTGCTAGCTCATGAGCCTAGTTGAGCATCTCTGACCTTTTTTTCTACATATGCAAATTGCTATTGGGTTTGATCACCCTAAGTTTAATGGGGGGAATCCAGATGTGGACCCCTTGCTCACAGTGCCTGGAGAGATCAACTGCACCTCGCTGATGAGTATGTCTGGGGTTAGCTGTTTCCCTTGTTCAGAGAGGAATTGTCTGACATTTCGTGGCTGCACTGTCATTTGGCAGGACCAGTATGATGTGCTTCAGAAGATTTCCTCTCTGTGCATGGCACTGGGGAGCTGAAAGAGATTGCACCCTGGGCACTGGACGTAGTCCTAGTGAGCTTCTTGCATATATTTGCTATCTCATGATCCTAGATGAGTATCTCTGACCTTTCTTTCTACACTCCCAATAATAGCCTATGGCTACTAACCAACACCATACAGAAACCGGTCTAGAGTCATATCCAACTTTACCAAATCTCCCCTACTTTATCACATGACAAACTGGCCACTGCACAGCCCCTTCTGTGTATAAACACCATCTGTATCTGATCTGCTGATGATAGAAAAATAATTATGAATAAACCAGACAGGGTGTTTAGGAACAAGTAACTGGTTTTTCTTTTTCTTCATTATCTCCTCCTGCAGGTTCTTCAGTTCTTCCCCTTTACACCTTTAGTGGTTCTGGAAAATGTAAAACACAATTGATTTTACTGATAGAACCGGGCTGAATTTCCCCATCACACACATTCGGTAAACCCCTACAGGTGACTATGGTGAGGATGGCAGTGTGGCATTTGAGGATTTAATAGGGATAAATGTAAACTTATGCATTTGGGTTTCCAACATAAGCATGCTACATATTAAATGGGAAACTACTTGGGAAGTCCTTGTTAGAGAAGGATTTGGGAGAACCTGTAGATAACAGACTTCACAACAGTGATCAGATTCAGTCAGCTGCAGCAACAGCCAATATAATATTATCATGTGTAAAAAGGGATATAGATGCACAAGATGGGGATATAATTCAGCCTCTTTATAAATCATTGGTAAAACCTAGTCTAAAATACGGAGTAGAGTTTTGGGCACCAATTCTTAAAACATACATTGCTGAACTGAAATAAGTACAGAGATGTGCAGCAACATGTATAAGGGGATTGGAAGATTTTAGTTATGAAGCAAGACTAGACTAACTGGGTTAATTTACATTAGAAGAATCTAAAGGGTCAGGGACACAACTGCAATTTACAGGAATAATTAAGGCCAATGCACATAACTCTCTGGGAAACTCTATTCAAAGAGGCTAGCAAAAACCAAGAATACATCCACTAAGACTAGAGGAAATGCACTTCTGTATATATCACTGGAAGACCATTATTATAGTACAGATGTGGAATTCTCTGTCACAGGAGCCGGTGTTGCCAGATACTGTAGATATTTTTTAGAAAAGCTAACAACAGAGAATTATGACACTTGTTTACAACACAGATAGGAAGTCAGGAAGAATTTTTTTTTAACCAGTTGGGGAGAAATTGGAAATGACTTCAATGGGGTTTTGTTTGTCTTCTTCTGGATCAGAAAGGAGATTTGGGAAATGTTGAAGATGATGGAAACAATTTTTTTTAACCTTATTAACTACTGTATGTTACTATGTAACCTCAGCCGCCTGGCCACGCCCAGTGTGCAGAGTTGTGGGTGTGGTCAGTACAAGGCGAGATCCCCATACCTGGGAACTTCTTGGTTGGGGCTACCCGGGGGAGAGCCCTCTGGTGTTGATAAGGGTTGAGAAATGATGCGATTCCCTGCATAAAAGGGGCATCGCTTAATTGCAAAGGGGGGCGAGACTTCAAAACACAAAAAAATAGAATACACTGGGGAAGGGGTAGAAGAGGGCGCGTAGTGGGAGGAACAGAGTGGAATTGAGCGCAAGTGGGCAGGGTTTCCCCACATCCAGAGAATCTGACTCTGCCCGGGAGACCCGGTAATTCATTGTCAATCCTGGAGAGTTCCCAGCTACGCAGACCCTCCTGAGCCAGACACCGGCTCCTGGTTTATAGCAACCAGGTAACTTACCACTTTTTAGGATCATATTCAGAGAGTAAGAGAGCAATTCTGGAGCAAACCAACTGGCCCATCGGGGACAAATCAACATTTCTACTGAGTTAAACTGAAATTGTATCCTTTTGAACGTTGGAGCTCTCCAAAGCATTGTGAAGTAATCCACTGGAGACCACTGTAGCAAGGGGTTAAATCCATGAGAATTTGTCTCCCATGATGGATTTGGTTTGGTTCAAAATTGCTCCTCTTTCCTGTGTGAATATGGCCCCTTGGTGTATAAACTGGACATTACTGTAATATGGAATCTGTCAGGTGTATCAGTTCATACAGCTCCCGTCTGGACAGATTATATAACCCTTAGGGCCATATGTTCAAAGAAGTAGTGAAATAGCTTTTGTCGTTTGCAACGACTTTTCAAAGTACAGTGTCACTGGGATTATTAATATTTTCAGAGAGTGTCGGTTATGATTGGAAATATGTTGTTTGTCCTGACTGAAATTTTTTCTTAACGTGCAAATTTTGTCTTTTGAAAGACTTTTTTTTGTCGTTAGTTACGACAAATTTTCTTTTCCTCTATACGACACTGGAGAATAGTTTAGCAATGCCCTTGCCCCGCCCCTTTGCCCGTCAGTTCTGGAGTTGTGTCGTACACACCGGACATTACTAGTTTTTTTTCGTATACTCTATAGAAAATATGTTGTTCATGCATTCAATTACTTATCTTTGTCACTCATACGGCAATTTTTTGTTTTTATCCCTTTGAACATATAGAGTGCAAGAGAGATCCCTAAACACAGTGCAAAGCATCACACTGGAGACGTCTCTAACAACCAAGAGGTTATGGACTATATAACTTGTATGTTATAGTGCAGGAGTAGGCAACTTTTAGCAGTCCAGCGCTTAGGGACAATTCTCATCATCCTCAGCATTTGGTTGGGGATGATGGGAGTTGTAGTCTCCAACAGCTGGATTGACACATGTTGCCTGCTAATGTACCCTGCTAAAGGTCAGTGGTACTGTGCAGTCCATAGTGACCCAGTTTGTTGTTTTGACTCTGTACTCCAGCACATTGGATTTGAAATTAAACAATGACTAAGTGGATAAAGTGCAACTTTAATTTGAGTATTTTTACATCCATTAAACCTGAATCATGTCGGAATTACAGTCCTTTTTGTACACAGTGCCTCCATTTTATGGGACCAACAGTAATTGCATAAATAACAGTCCTAAATTTGTCATATTTAGTACCATGTTGCAAATCCTTTGCTTTTGATGACTGCTTAAGGTCTGAGACCCACAGACTTCAGCAGATGTTGGGTATCTTTTATGGTGATGCTCTGCCAGGCCTGTACTGCAGCCATCTTCGGTTCCTTTTTGTTTTGTGTAATTTCTCCCTTCGGTCTTGTCTTCAGCAAGTGAAATGCATGACCAGTTGGAGTTAAGTGCATGCTCAATTGGATTCAGATCTGGTGAGTGACTTGGCCAGTAAAGGACATTCCACTTTTCGTCCCTGAAAATCTATGGTTGCATTAGCAGTGTGTTTGGGGTCATTGTCCTAATACAAGATGAAGTGCTTTCCAATTAGTTTTCAGGCATTTGGTTGGATCTGAACAGATAAGATGTTTCTGTGCATGTCAATATTCAACCTGCTGCTGTAGTCAGCAGTCATTAATACAGACAAATGATTCTGTTCCAGTGGTAGCCATACATGCCCAACCAGAACACTAACTCCACCATGTTTTACTGAAGAGGTGGTATGCTTTGAACTATGTGCACGCCCTTTCTTTCACCACATTTTCCTACTTCCATCACTCTAGTACTAGTTAATCTTCAACCTGTGTTTCCAAAAGATGTTTTCCCAGTATTTTCTGTAGTAGCTTTATGCAGTTTTTAACTTATAAAACCTGGCCTTTGTTCTTGAAGCTTACAAGTGATTTGCATCATGTGGTAAACCATCTGTGGTTATTCTCATGTAGTCCTCTCTTTATTTATATACTTTTTGACTCTTCTATGCCTACATCCTGGAGAGTGTTCTTGATCTGTTCGACAGTTGGCAAGAGATTTTTCTTCACAATTTCAAGCTTTCTTCGGTCTTCCACTACGTTGGACTTCTGTGGTCTACTAGGTTATTTGCAATTGCTGAGCTCCCCTGTGCAATCTTTCTTCTCAACAATGTACCACATAGTTGATTTTGATACTATAAATGTTTTGGCTATGTCTCTGATCAATTTATTCAAATTTTTTATCCTCTGGATTGCCTGCCTTACAGACATTGTCACTATTTTGTTCCTCATATTTAGAGACAACAGCAACAGACTCCAAATCCAAATGCCACACCTAGGATCACCTCCAGACCTGTTGAACTAACAATGCACAGACACGCACACACCTGGCCAAGAAACCGCTAAGCAGCTAATTGTCCAATCACTCTGGTCCCAGACCCAGTGTCTGGTGATGTCAATGGGTTGCAGACTTCAGGCAGCCATTTAAAGCTAAGGATTTGCAACAAAGTACTAAATATGACACATTTAATATTGTTATTTGTGCAATTATTGTTGGTCCCTTAAAATGGAGGGACTATGTATAAAAAGAGCAGTAATTCCTACATGGTTTATGGATGTAAATGCCATCAAGTTAAAGCTGACAGTTTACACTTTATATTCTTAGTCATGGTTTCATTTCAAAAGCTGGAGTATAGAGTCAAAACAACAAAACTTGTGTCACTGTCCAAATACTTAAAGACTGCACTGTTTTCTCTAGTGTCCATTGAGAGTTGCGGTGACCACGGGGGTATAGAGTACGCCACCATGAGGCAGGACAACCTAGAGTTAAACTAGCGTGCTTTCTGTCCTATATACCCCTTCATATTGTACAGTCAAGTTAGTTTTGTTTACAGTAACATTAGCATGCCATAGTTTGGAAAAAAGGATTTTAGTCTTACCTGTTATATCCTTTTCTCTTAGTTCATATAGCTTACAGGTACCATGGGGAATCAACAGCTACTCCCAGTAGGCTGGAACAGTTCTTCAAGAATTGCGGAGTGGAGCCTCCCCCACCTCCATACAAGCTACCTAGCCACTCCCCTCTTCCAGACAGATTTGAGACAATAAACCTAATGAGCTAGATAGCGAGAAGAAGAGGAAAAACTCCTGTGAGCATGGACTCAATAGGACTTCCACAGCCAGCCACAGGAAACCAAGCATGGTCCCTTTACTGGGTGGGAGACCTGTAAGCTATATGGACTTAACAGGTAGGACTAAAATCCTTTTTTCTCTGTAGTCCAATATAGCTTACAGGTACCATGGGGATGTACCAACATTTTGAGCTCCCGTGAGTGGGAAGAGAAGGAAAGGACCAAGCTCCAGTCCTCCATGATACCAGAGTTCCCATGGACTATCCAGGACATTGAACAGCCCAAACTAACAAAGTGTCATTGGACACTGAATAACATAACCCAGCACACAAGAACAAGAGCCAACAGGGCTCAAACAGGTAAAGAGCTATAAGGCACAGGAATGTAAAGTCCTAGACAAGCAAAACTGCCTCCAGGACTTTCCTTCCAAAGTTGGCTTCAGCTGAAGCCAGAACATCTACACGGTAGTATTTGGCAAAGGTGTGCAGAGAAGACCAAGTAGCCGCCTTGCACAGCAGTTCAGCAGAGGCCTGATTCTTGAAGGCCCAGGAGGCCCCAACAGCCCTGGTGGAGTGTGCTGTAATGCGGAAGGGAACAGTTTTCCCTCTGAGCTCATAAGCCTTGCGGATGGTAGACTTAATCAAGGATGCAATAGTCACCTTGCAGCCAAACCAGCCCTGGTACCCACAGGAATGACAAATAAAGCATCAGTCTTTTGTAAAGACTCAGTGCGGTACACATAAAACTTAAGGCAATACACCACATCCAACAAGTGGAGATCCCTCTCCTTGTCAGATTTAGAATCAGGACAAAAAGAAGGCACAACAATCTCCTGATTGATGTAGAACCCAGAGACCACCTTAGGAAGAAATTCCTGAGAGGTACGGAGAACAGCCTTATCCTTGTGAAACACCAGGAAAGGGAGCGGTTTGAAAGACAAGGCCTGCAATTCAACAACTCTGCAGACAAAGACCACAGCCAAAGGAAAGGCCATCTTCCACGATAGAAGACGTAGAGAAATGGTAGCCAAAGACTCAAAAGGAGGCCACTGCAGGACTTCCAGAACCAAGTTAGGGTCCCACTGGGGAGTGGAAGCCTTATAGGCAGGGAAAGCATGAGCAACACCTTGAAAGAAGACTTTGACATCCAGCAGCATGGCAATGTGTCTCTGATAAAGGACCAAAAGAGCTGATGTCTGGACCTTCAAGGAATTAAGCCTAAGACCCTTATTCACGCCATCCTACAAAAAAGACAGGATGGACAGAAGATCAAACTCTTGTGTGAACAGATCCCTGTCCGCACACCAAGAATGAAAAATAGACCAAACCCTGTGGTAGGCCTTAGAGGACACAGGTTCCCTGGCTTAGATCATGGTGGAAACCACCTCGGGGAAAAACCCTTCCTCCTCAAGATGGAGGCCTCAACAGCCATGCCATCAAAGCCAAGCTGTCCATATCCTCTCTACAGGTAACCTTGGAGGAGGGGATCCGATCTGCGTGGCAGAGGAAACAGATAATGAACAGCCAGTGTCAACAGTTCTGGAAACCAAGGCTGTCTGGTCCAATAAGGTGTGATCAGAATGACTAACGCACCGTCTATCAGAATCTTCCTCAGAACCCTGGAAGGAGAGGAAGTGGAGGAAAAATGTATGCCAGATTAAATCTCCATGGAATTGACAGAGTATACACTGAGAACACCAGAGGATCCCTCCAGAGAGAGCAAAAGATCTAAACCTTCTGGTTGTCTCAGGCCATCAGGTTTATCCAAGGAAGACCCCACTTCTGCCCAACAGGTCAAAAAACCTACGGATTGAGTTCCCACTCCCCGGGGTCCACTGCTTGGCGACTAAGAAAATCTGCCAAGGTGTTTTCTACACCTGGAATGTACGTGGCGGAGATGGGAGGAACATGCACCTCAGCCCAGGCTAAAATAACCTTTTCCTCCAACCAAGCAGCCACACTTCTGGTGCCTCCTTGCTTGTTGATGTAGGTGATGGCCTTAGCGTTGTCTGACTGGACGCGGACTAGGCATCCCCTCAGATGAGAGGACCAACACCCCAGAGCATGGAGAATCGGCGAGCTCCAAGATGTTGATAGGAAGGAGAGTTTCCTCCGTTGATGAACAACCCTGAACACCCAGGTGACCCAGGACAGCAACCCATGCCTAACAAGTTGGCATCCATTGTTAATATGGTCCAGTACGGAATCACAAACGGTTTCCCTTTCCTTAGGTTGGAGCTGTCCAACCACCTGCGGATGTCCAGTCTCACTTCGGGGGAAGAGTGACAGGATGATCCAGAAGGTCCAGGTTCCCCCAGAAAGCCTGGATCGTGAATCTCCGAAGTTCACTGGTGTGAGCCATGGAGAATGGCACCGTCTTCATGGTAGAGATCATCTTGCCCACCAGATAAGAGAACTTCTGTGCCAGAGCTGATGTCCACTCCAGAGCACAAGACACTGAACAGAGTCCCCTGTCAGATAGATCATGGCCTGCCGAGTGTCGAACCAGAGACAGAGGAAAACCAGGTCCTAAGAAGGGACCAGAGCAGACTTGTCCATATACAGGATCCAACCCTGTAGAAGGAGGATCTGAGCACAGTCTTGGACCTGACTGCATCTTGTCTCCTGCTCCTGTGTACCGACCTGGATTGACTGACTATTCTTCTGCGCCTGCTCCTGTGTACCGACCCGGCTTGGCTGACGTTCCTGCTCCGTGATTCGACCCGGCTTGGCTGACGTTCTATCACGGTCCCCGTGATCCTTTCTGTCACTCTCAGTTGTGCGGCTCCCTGATTGGTTGAGCTGTGTTGGCCCGCCCCTGGTGACCTATATTATTCTGGCCATTGGCACCTGTCAGGTGCCCTTTCGTGGTGTTTCTGAGCCAGTTTTGCTGTTGCTGTGATCCAGTGTTCCTGATCTCCTGTGTACCGACTTGGCCTGTACCGACTACGCTCCTGTGTTCCTGTTCCGTGATCCGGCCTGGCTGACTTCCCGCTTGTTGCTGATCTGGCGTGTCTGCGAATCTCCTCTGTGTACCGACCCGGCCTGGCTGACTACTTGCTCCTGGAATTGTTCCGGATTCTGCCGCTCCAGTCTACAGCTCCTGTTGTCACCTCGGCGACATTCTGATCGCTGCAGTGGGTGATCTGAGCCTCCTGTTTCCTGGGTTAACCATTGCTGAGCCGTGTTTCCTGACCTGAGCCTTCCATATTCATTGCTTGTGTAGTATAGCTGAGTCTATTGACATTTTCTGTGCCGTGTCGCTACTGTGAGCCTTGATCACTTGTGTTGCTTCTTTCTACCATACTGCCTCCTAACCATTGCAAAGCCTTAGCCAGTTACTTTGCTGCTGCGAGCCGGCCGCGTTGTGGGGCTCGGTAGTCGGCGGCTCTTTACACCTGCAGGGCAGTAGTACTTGTTACGCCCGTGGGCTACTGGAAAGCAGTATAGCAACCGGTGGTCTCCGTTACGCCTGTGGGGCTTGGGCTCAAGCGATTCCTCTTTTGTTGGTCTCCGGTATACACCCGTGGGGGCTAGTACTCCAGCTATCACTATACTGTTGGTTCCCGTTACGCCCGTGGGGGCTATTGGCTCAAGCTATCACTAACTGTTGGTTCCCGTTACGCCCGTGGGGGCTATTGGCTCAAGCTATCACGATCTGTTGGTTCCCGTTATGCCCGTGGGGGCTATTGGCTCAAACGATCCCAATTCCGTTGGTCTCCGTTTACGCCCGTGGGGGCTACCCAAACAATTACACTGCAGCTTCAGTCTCAAGTCACAGCTCTTATCTTCAGCGTACACATTGTATAGACTTTAAGTGTTGTATGAACTGCACCTCCTGCAGCCTTGTTCACCAAGGACGTGCCTACACCACAGTTGAGACTGATTCCCCTTGCAATTAACCGTTTGTCTTCTGTCATCATTTGCCTGCTCCATATCTGTACTAGTGATATATTCCCTGTTCTGTATAGGGCATTGCAGTCCACATTCTGCTATTGTCAGTACTACCCCTAGGGGGCAAGCTTTTATTATTTCTTTTTGCTAATAAAATTGTATTTTATTCTAACCCTCTGTCTGAGTGTCTGAAAACCGTAACACGTTCCTGCTCCGTGATTCGACCCGGCTTGGTTGGTGTTCCTGATCTGACGGCCTGTTGTCGCCTTGGCGACATTCTGATTCTACAGGCAATCCAGTCCCCGTTTCTGGTTCAGCAGAGTGCGAGAGTCAGTTTCCGTTGCTGCTACAGCAGTGTGCCATTGGTCTAGTTTCCGTTACTGCTCCTGCAGAGTGAAGTGTCTGCCTCCGTTACTGCTACGGCATTGTGCCATTGGTCTAGTCTCCGTTACTGCTCCTGCAGAGTGCAAGTGCCTGCCTCCGTTACTGCTCCGGCAGTGTGCCATTGGCCTAGTCTCCGTTACTGCTCCTGCAGAGTGCAAGTGCCTGCCTCCGTTACTGCTACGGCAGTGTGCCATTGGCCTAGTCTCCGTTACTGCTCCTGCAGAGTGAAAGTGTCTGCCTCCGTTACTGCTACAGCAGTGTGCCTTTGGCCTAGTCTCCGTTACTGCTCCGGCAGTGTGTCTTTGGTCTAGTCTCCGTTACTGCTCCTGCAGAGTGCAAGTGTCAGTTTCCTTTACTGCTACGGCAGTGTTCTACGTTTCTCAATTCCTGATAGTACTCTGGCAGTTCATGTTTGTTCTGCTAACCTGTTCCTGGGCGTTACGTATCCTGAAGCTCTCTATATGGAAAGAGCTCTATCACAGAACTCTCAACACATGGGACTGTTTACACTCCTTGAAGACCTTTAACCCATGCAGTACCTTTGTCCTGGGAATCCAACATATTCTGCTTGACCTGTGTCAGTATAGACTGTTTTGGACTTTATGGTTATACTGGACCTGTGTAGCCATATGTATATGTAACCTGTCGTGTGTCTGTATTATTCTGCCTGTATACTACAGGATCTGTGAGGGTTCTTATTTTATTGTGATTTCAATAAAACTGTGTTTTATCCTAAACCACTGTGTCTGTGTGTCGAACAAACCGTTACAGTAGGGCTCCGAAATGGAAGTGCCCCAAGTCGCAAGCGAACCTGAGGTACTTCTGACGGTCCGGATAAATTGGAATGTGCAGGTACGCATCTTGCAGATCCAAAGAAGCCAGAAATTCCCCAGGACGCATTGCTGCAATGACAGAACGCAAAGACTCCATCTTGTAGTGAGTATGGACAACCAACAAGTTGAGATCCTTGAGATCCGGGATAGGACGGCAGCCTCCATCCTTCTTGGGAACTATGAAGAGGTTGGGATAAAAATCTAAACCCATGTCTGGCTGGGGAACCTAAGCCAGAACTCCACTGTCCAAGAGACCCTGAACAGCCCCATTGAAAAGACTGAGCTTTTACTGTCCCTGATGGGAGCAAGAAGGGAGGTAGGGATGTGAAGGGAATCCTGTAGCCTCCTGAGACCACCTGTAAAAGCCTCTGATCTGCAACAGAGCCTGTCCAAGTACTTGAATTGTTGCAGGTGATACACTTCTATACACACCACACAGTCTGAGCTCCTAAACACAGGGACACCAGGGTGATACACTTATATACACACCACACAGTCTGATCTCCTAAACACAGGGACACCAGGGTGATACACTTATATACACAGCACACAGTCTGATCTACTAAACACAGGGACACCAGGGTGATACACTTATATACACATCACACAGTCTGAGCTCCTAAACACAGGGACACCAGGGTGATACACTTATATACACAAAACACAGTCTGATCTCCTAAACACAGGGACACCAGGGTGATACACTTCTATACACACCACACAGTCTGATCTCCTAAACACAGGGACACCAGGGTGATACACTTATATACACACACCACACCGTCTGATCTCCTAAACACAGGGACACCAGGGTGATACACTTATATACACACCACACAGTCTGATCTCCTACACACACAGGGACACCAGGATGATACACTTATATACACACCACACAGTCTGATCTCCTAAACACAGGGACACCAGGGTGATACACTTATATACACACCACACAGTCTGATCTCCTAAACACAGGGACACCAGGGTGATACACTTATATACACACCACACAGTCTGATCTCCTAAACACAAGGACACCAGGGTGATACACTTATATACACACCACACAGTCTGATCTCCTAAACACAGGGACACCAGGGTGATACACTTATATACACACACCTCACAGTCTGATCTCCTAAACACAGGGATTCCAGGGTGATACACTTCTATACACACCACACCGTCTGATCTCCTAAACACAGGGACACGAGGGTGATACACTTATATACACACCACACAGTCTGATCTCCTAAACACAGGGACACCAGGGTGATACACTTATATACACACCACACAGTCTGATCTCCTAAACACAGGGACACCAGGGTGATACACTTATATACACACCACACAGTCTGATCTCCTAAACACAGGGACACCAGGGTGATACATTTATATACACACCTCACAGTCTGATCTCCTAAACACAGGGACACCAGGGTGATACACTTATATACACACCACACAGTCTGATCTCCTAAACACAGGGACACCAGGGTGATACACTTATATACACACACCACACAGTCTGATCTCCTAAACACAGGGACACCAGGGTGATACACTTATATACACACCACACAATCTGATCTCCTAAACACAGGGACACCAGGGTGATACACTTATATACACACCACACAGTCTGCTCTCCTAAACACAGGAACACCAGGGTGATACACTTCTATACACACCACACAGTCTGATCTCCTAAACACAGGGACACCAGGGTGATACACTTATATACACACACCTTACAGTCTGATCTCCTAATCACAGGGACACCAGGGTGATACATTTATATACACACCACACAGTCTGATCTCCTAAACACAGGGACACCAGGGTGATACACTTATATACACACCACATAGTCCGAACTCCTAAACACAGGGACACCAGGGTGATACACTTCTATACACACCGCACAGTCTGATCTCCTAAACACAGGGACACCAGGGTGATACACTTATACACACCACACCGTCTGATCTCCTAAACACAGGGACACCAGGGTGATACACATATATATCACTCAGAGTCTTATCTCCTAAACACAGGGACACGAGGGTGGGACTGGAGCATGCTAGTGGTAGTCAGGGACCTATGGCTTTGTGTCCTTAAGCCTGTGTTTGGGAGTATATTATACCTTTAAGCATACGACCTGGGACTTTACTCCCCAAATCAGTACCTAGCAATGCATTTTGTAGCATCAAAGGAGTTATATGAAGCCGAAAAAATGTTGAATAAAAGATGTTCCCCTCTTACAACATGTAAAAAATACATTCCAGAGAAATGAGAATACAAGGCTGTAATGTATGAAAGAAGCAGCTATAAGAGAATGGTAATTTTCCCTCGTGTAGCATAACATGAGTTTCGTGCATGCAGGAAGTGAAAGCACACACGGTATGATTA
Organism: Rhinophrynus dorsalis; assembly: GCA_037306005.1. Taxonomy (NCBI): domain Eukaryota; kingdom Metazoa; phylum Chordata; class Amphibia; order Anura; family Rhinophrynidae; genus Rhinophrynus; species Rhinophrynus dorsalis. Next base: position 160,570,648 of record CM074726.1, on the reverse strand, counting down.
ATAAACATCCAACAACAGATCTGTGCATTAAAGGGATAGTAATGTTTCATAATAAAAGCAGCTCTAATTAATCATCATAGTATTTGGACTTTGGAGAGCGTTATTTCAATTCTGTCAGAGTTGTAGTTCCAGAGTAATTCAATGACAAATTGTCCCCCTCCCGCCCCTTTTACTGATGTCACACTGTTCAGCTACAGCAGAAGGGAGGTGCCCAGGTAGACTGCAGAGAGGGACAATCTTCAATTAAGATAAGGGAAAAACCTGAAAAGCTTGTCAAGGGGGGCAGGGATTTCATTGTTTTCATAGGAAGAAGATTGTCCCCTGCTGTTATCTGGTCTATGGACTGCATTCCACATCTGAGAAGAGATGGCTTACACTAGGTAAAAGGGGCAGGAGGGGAAACTTTGCTTGTGAATATCTCATAAACCATAAAGGTTTGAGAGATAAGACTTATATCATTCTTCATGTTTTTTTAATGCCTACAAAATAAAATAAAGTTAAAACAAAGTATTACTGTCCCTTTAAAACTGATTTATAGGAGTGAGAGCAGTCTTACACTGAGAGCATTTCTAAGACTTACACACGCTTCCCGTTACTTTTTTTAAATAATGTCTTACATTCCTTGTAACCCCTTGAAGGGAAGGAATGTGAGAAAAAACGTGTCAAATAAACGTGGTACTCGGCTCAGTGGCACGCCAAGTGTTAAACAGGCACACACTACGGAGTTGTATTAAACAGTGAAGTGAAAGCAGAAAGGACAGGAAGGATCCTGGGACATGGGGTTCATGTGAGTGAAAAGGATACACTGCATGAACTACTGTGTGTGATTAGACGCAGCATAAGGAAAGCTACAGATCGGACTGGGTTTTTTTTTAATTTGTTCCTTAAAGCGATGTGCCTTGTGCCCTGACTTGGCTTCCCAGGGCATTGAAGGGGTTAAATAAGGATTTAGCCAGTCACATATAAGGAATAGCCGAACTTCAGAGTGAACAATGAAATGTGGTTAAATCGCCGTTTTCATGAAGCGCACTGAAGAGGTGTAAGGATTGTCCTCACTGATCTTCAGCGGGTGCCATGAAAATGGCGATTTGAGTTGATAAGGAAATATGTGCGTTTAACTCCCTTGGATCGCGCTTGAAATACCTTCATCACATCACAGTGGTTTCTCCCGTTGCGGTTAGTACTTTTGCTTCACTATATATTCACTTGTCAACTTGTGAATATGTAGTGGAGCAAAAGTAGTAATCGCAACGGGAGAAAGCACTGTGATGTGATGAATGTATTTCCAGCGCGATCCAAGGCAGTTAAATGCACATATAATGTTATAGGTCATCGCTGAAACCGGAGGGTGGTCATGCACTATTTCAGAAGGATACCCTTTGGCCAGACCCCAGTGTAAATGCAGCCCTGCAGTACCTGGCCTCCTCGCTCCCAGGCTGTTTCTGCTCACACTGTTCGGTCGAGGCTCGGCCGCCAGTTCCCTCCCGTAACTGTGCAGCTGGTTTCTCCTCTACGTGAGGAGCCGAGCCACCGGAGGGCTCCAGGGAGGCCGGGGAGCAGCACCAGGACAGGGCTGGGGCAGGGTGCTGGAGAGAGCAAGAGGCCATGACAGGGGCTCGGAATACCCCTGCGCTCTCTCTATAGTGAGTGTATTGGGCGGCTGGCAGGTATGAGACAGGAGGGAAAAAAAAGCTGAGGGCACAGAGAGAATAAGTGGGCTTCATCCGTTGCTAGCTTTTTTGTGTGTGACTGTGTTTGTGTGGGGGTTTGAGTGATGTGTGTGTGTGTTTGGTGCTGTGTTTGTCATTGGGGCTTGTGTGCATGTCTGTGGTGTAGGAGCAAGTGGCAGCCATTTTGTTTTTTTGTAAGTTGTATAGTGGTGGGCGGGCTGGATAGTGAGGGCGGGCCAACACCCTGCATGATTTTCATAGGCTTAGCAGTGGCCTTCGGCCACTGCAATGCCTATGAAGATCACTCCCCCATTGAATCAACCAATGGTAGCAGTAACTCCTCCTCACTGCCGCCCATGGGTGTGTTTTGCCAGCCACAAACTCTTCTTTTATATATATATATATATATATATATATATATATATATATATATATAAGAATAAGATAAGATATAAGATTCTATGAAGTACAAGGGTGTATCTTAACCCCTTAACCCTTTGCAATGCGTTGCGTACCCCTCTGGCACTCAAAGGGTTAAGGACACATGACGTGCCAGGACAGTCATGGGAAAACTTCCCTAAAGGACCAGTGATGGTTGTGGCACATCATGGAATTCAGGGCTACTCTCACAGCTGCATGCCATTCTGGGAGCCATGAATCCGGTGCAAAAAAATAAAAAAATGCCTCCTGGGTTACTGCTAAAGACACACACTGCACATGCACCAGAGGATTGAACGGACTACTGTTTTTGTCTTGTTTTTTCAGTTTCTTTGGTGTCTTTGTTTTTCCTTGTTCTGCGTCAGTCTGGGTAAACAACATCATAGGTTCCGACAAGTGGTGGACAAGTCTTGTTAGACGCATTTAATTGCCTATCTTTGGTGCTCAGAGAATAGACAATCAGGCCGTGGTTAAACATGTACAAAAGTTTCAATAACCACTTCTTCTAGTCCTTTGGGGGATTTGCAAAAAGTTATATATATATATATTAGAGATGCGCCGATACCACTTTTTTAAGACCGAGTACGAGTACCGATACTTTTTCAAGTACTCACCGATACCAATTACTGATACTTTTTTTTTGCTGTCATTTGCCAGTTTTCCAGGTACTTAAAGCGCATATATATATATATATATATATATATACACTTTAAGTACCTGGAAAACTGGCAAATGACCGCAAAAAAAAGTATTGGTGAGTACTTGAAATATATATATACACACACACACACACACCACCTCTTGACTGTCCCCTTTTGCATATTTCTCCCCCTCTTGATTCCCACATTTTACTTCATTCTCCCCCTCTTGAGCTCCCTTCTTTTGCCTTGGCTTTTTCTCTCCCTTTTGATCCTCCTTTGTCCCCCTCCTTGACTCTTGATCCCACTCTTTTGCCTCTCTTGCTCTCTCCTGATCCCCCCTTCTTTTTGCCTCTTCTTGTTCCCCCTCCTTTTGTCTCTTGATCTTTAAACTTTTGCCTTTTTTTTTCTTAGTCCCTTTTTCCTCTTAAGGTGCTAAGCCCCACATGCACTCCCAATCCCTTAAATAAAATAACACACATGACACAGACTGATTGTGGCAAATAGAAGTCATTTATTATTATTCCTACCATTACAGACTAAATGGTGCTATGCACCAACCCCAAATGCGGCATTCCCCAAGCCAAACATGGCCGGTAGCCAAGCCACGCCTGCACTTGGCCACCGTCGCAGCCGGACCTCGCAACACCGTAACCCAACCGCGTCCGGCTGCCCGTACTGTTGGAGCCCTTAGCTCCGCACCCCCTTTTCCTTGCGCATACCTGGCACTAGCCACCCTTTCTCTCGCCCTTCAGCACGCCTGACCACAAAGTCAGTGCCTGCCGCTGTACCGTAACCCAACCTGGTGGCTAGGCCTGCGCCCTTCCTGCCATCGCCGAGCCTGACCACAAAGTCAGTTCCCAGCTAGGCCCACACAAAAACCGTAACCTTATGGGTGCTTTCTCCTCCCCTCTGGCTCAGGGAATGCCGCATTGCCGCGACCACCTCCCCCCTTTATGACCGCTGCTTCTTCTCCTTCTGACTTCATTGGCGTTTGAACTGGTCGCCCTCCAGATCCGTACCTTCTTTTGGCTGGGTGGGTGGGAGACACAAGGAACACAGGTTAGTAGCAAATGTGAGGCCAGCCTAGCTGGCCTCACCTATATACACCTCCACCTGGCAGGTGTGAAAATCCCACCCCCCTCCTTTCCCGCCGGCCGCGGAGGGACCAGCATGACTCATCTATTGTTTCCCTCTCCATGCTGGCCCCCCCGCGGCCGCCATTTGCCGTGCCTGGGGGCGAGCACCTTAATGGCGCTCGCTCCCAGTCAGTCGCTCACTTATCCTAAGGTGCTAAGCCCCACATGCACTCCCAATCCCTTAAATAAAATAACACACATGACACAGACTGATTGTGACAAATAGAAGTCATTTATTATTATTCCTACCATTACAGACTAAATGGTGCTATGCACCAACCCCAAATGCGGCATTCCCCAAGCCAAACATGGCCGGTAGCCAAGCCACGCCTGCACTTAGCCACCGCCGCAGCCAGACCTCGCAACACCGTAACCCAACCGCGTCCGGCTGCCCGTACTGTTGGAGCCCTTAGCTCCGCACCCCCTTTTCCTTGCGCATACCTGGCACTAGCCACCCTTTCTCTCGCCCTTCAGCACGCCTGACCACAAAGTCAGTGCCTGCCGCTGTACCGTAACCCAACCTGGTGGCTAGGCCTGCGCCCTTCCTGCCATCGCCGAGCCTGACCACAAAGTTCCCAGCTAGGCCCACACAAAAACCGTAACCTTATGGGTGCTTTCTCCTCCCCTCTGGCTCAGGGAATGCCGCATTGCCGCCACCCAAAAGTCAGCAGAAAAATACCCTTCCTGCCGCCTTTTACCGCCATCCCATTTGCCACTTCTCAACTGCATCCTGCAAACCTGAATTAAATATATCCAACCCTATGTCTGAGAGGTGCACTCCATCCTCTCTGTATAAACCCTTGCAACTATAATGCAACTCTGTATGTGCTAATGCGAACCCCCCCAAAGAACACACAAACTTCTCCATGGCTCTGTTTACCCTATGCCTAATTCGCTCGATGGCTTTTATGGGGTGCGAACCTCGCCAAACCAACCTGGGGACAATGCTAGACCATACTACCGTAGCTTCCGGCCATTGCGCCTGCACACCTCCTATCGCCTTCTGCAGTGCAAACACCAAGTCTAGTGATTTTAATGTGGTCAAGTCATTGCCCCCAGTGTGTATTATGATGAGGTCCTGCTTACCCCACCGCCTATGCGCAGTCTCGATCAATAACGGCCAATCTCTCAGCCTCATCCCCCTTCTCCCGAGCCAGTGAATGTTCGCGCGCTCTCTAGGCAGGGCCAGCTGCTTGCCGTAACTTCTAACTTCCGCCCTCCTTTCCGCCCAGTGTACAAATGAGTGCCCCATAATCAGAACCGATGCTCTCTGACGTCGCTCTGCAAATACAAAATTTTTTCCATTACTCCTCAATCCATAACTGGCCTAATGTCCTTCCTATAGACCCCTGATTTCCACCTTCCTATCCTCTTAATCTCCTCCCCACTCAAGCCCTCTCTCGCTCCCTCAGTAGCTGCGCCAATCCTAAATGAATGGGATCCAAACAGACTAGGATCACATCCCATCTTCTGTAATGCCCTTCTGAATACCGCCCTGAACTGGAACATTGTGAGCGGCCACCCATCCCTATGTACTAAAAACAAATTACCCCCTGCCGGCCGCACTGCCATATACTCCTTGACCGCCGCTACCGGGCATGTCAAGTCCCCAACCTCCCTCAGTGACAGCCACTTGCCCTTTGCCCCCTGGTCCGTTTTAGACCTATGAATGCAACATAACACTGCCTTATCTGTACATTGCACCAGCCTATGTAGAAGGCCCCGTCCCTCCACTTTACCCGAGGGTGCCACCAATTCCCCTAATCTAAAAGCCCCCGCAAATGCCAGCGTAAACGCCATCCTAAACAACACTGCCTCGAACTGATCCTGACAAACTAATCCGAGCACGCCCACCAAACCAACAAGCCTACTCCTAGTTACAGGCTGCCGCCTGTCCCCTTTAACCAATTCTTCCCTCCCCCAGCCTCTCAATATCCTAGATACCACAAAATCCTTAGTGGGGTCACTCCTCCCCTTTATCTTGGAAAAAAATGCTATCGCTGCCAATGCCCTCTGCATGCTAGCCTTAGAACGCCCCTCCACATACCATGCCTCCATATATTCCAACAACTTTCCCTTGTCCCCTGCTATATTTCCTTGCGCGCCGCCCCCAAAACTTACCCACGCTTGCCACTCTCGCTTGTACGCCTGCCAGGATTTTGGCGCCAAAGATCTCTCAATTAACTTGTCTAAAACTCTTCTCCCCACTGCCAAAATTCAGAGGGGAAATTAGAACCAGTCCTGTCCGCCCCCGGAGCCAACATAAAAAACCGCCCCATCTGCCCCCTAGATAACGCATCCGCAATTCCATTATCCACCCCTGGCACATGCAGGGCCCTAAACTGTATATTATGCCTCATGCAAATCAACACAAGTCTCCTCAACAACCATATTACAGGCAATGATCCTGACGATAGATTATTAACTGCATGTACCACACTCATATTATCAGACCAGAACCTAACTGCCCTATTTCTTAGCTTCTGCCACCACAATTCCAAAGCTACCACAATGGGAAATAGTTCCAAAAACGCCATATTCCTCGTTAGCCCATTTTGAGCCCAATGTGGTGGCCACTGCTGCGCACACCAGCTTCCCTCAAAATATGCCCCAAAGCCTACTGCCCCTGCCGCATCCGTGAACAACTGCAACTCCTCGTTCGTTTGCTCAGGCTTCCTCCAAAGACATATCCCATTAAAATCCTGCAAGAACCTGTCCCAGACTTCCAGATCTGCCCTTAAGTGTCTCGTCAGCCTAACCTTAAAATGACGTTTTGACACCCCTGCCGTTGCCCTTTCCAGTCTCCTATTAAACACCCTGCCCATAGGAATAACCCTACACGCGAAATTCAAAACACCTAGCAACTCCTGCACCTTACCCAATTCCAATTTCTTTGCCTCCCTAGCCTGCTGCACCAACTGCCTGGCTTTGTCCACCTTATCCCTTGGGAGCCTACACTTCTCTTCCTCTGTATCAATCTCAATACCTAGAAATGATAACCTTGTACACGGCCAAACAGTTTTATCCTCTGCTACCGGTACGCCTAAATCCTCAAGTAGTGCTAGCAATTCTCTCAGCAACCCCAGGCACCTTCCTGACCCGGGGTCCCCTATCAGCAGAAAATCATCCAAATAATGCGCTACTGTTCCTGCCCCGCTTCTCCTGACCAGGGCCCAGTGTATGAACGAACTAAAAGCCTCAAAATATGCACATGATACCGCACAACCCATAGGCAGGCACTTATCCACGTAAAACTTCCCCTTCACACAACAACCTGTATACTTGAAACTACTTGGATGCAGTGGTAACAACCTAAACGCCGATTCTACATCCACCTTTGCCAACATGGCACCCGGCCCTACGCCTTTCACAATCTCCAGAGCCTCATCAAAAGACTGATACTGCACCCTACACAACTCCTGTTCCAACGCATCATTTACTGATCCTCCCTCCGGATATGATAAGTGCTGAATAAGCCTAAACTTTCCTACCTCCTTCTTAGGTACCACTCCCACTGGAGAAACCACTAGCCCTTCAATTGGGCAACTGTCAAATGGACCTGCCATCCTACCCAGACCTACCTCTTTGTCAATCTTTTCCTGCAGCACATCTGCATGCGTATATGCAGATTTTAAATTCCTCCCTTTGCCGCCCTTTAACAATTCCTCCTTTACCGGAATAACAAAACCTTCCACAAAGCCTCTCAAAAGCCAATCTGCCCTAGCCCTGTCAGGATACTCCTGCAACATGCTAGCCAACTTACTTACCTGCACTGGCGACCTCGCCAGTGCCAGGCTTACGAAAAGGCTGCTTACTCTACACCTTCCCCCCTTGTCTACAATCCATCACTGCATGTGTACCCCCACATGCCTTACACGCATGCCTGAATCTGCAAGCAAACCCCCTAGTACACTTTTTTCATTATAAGCCCAGCATACCGCCTTCACCCCAGACCCCTGCCCAGGCCCTTGCTTACCATGCGCCACTATCTGCCCTGACACCTTCCTATTCACTGCCCCCATTACCACATTTGTCCATATATCCATATCTTTTTGGCCAAAACTTAACGTCTTACACTCGGCCATCTTAGTCCTGAATTCCCTGTCATAATCTAACCATACTGAACCACCATGCTTAGTGCACAAATCCACTATTAAATCATTATATTTCCACAAGTTCTGAGCCTCCTCAGGATTGAACTCTACATAAATACTAGCAAACACTGAGAAACCCCTCACCCACTGCAAAATCCCTTTATATCCTTTGTTCCCCCCCTTTTCATCCTTACCCCCCTTTTCCTGCTTCTCCCTCACCGCCTCCCTAGTTAGTTCAAATACACAGACATACTTCCCAGCCCCTATCTTCTTTTGAACCTTTTGTTTCACATGCGCATGCAAAGATGTAATTGAGCATGCGTATGTATCCCCTGCTGTAGCTAGCTTAACACGCTTCTTAATCCCCTTTGTTCCCTTCTTTTCCTTTGACGCCTTAACACCCTTCCTGTATTCTGAGTTCCTGTGTACCGATTCGGCTTGTCCTGACCATTCTCCAGTGTACCTGCTTGTGTATGACCCGGCTGGTCTGCGTACCACCCTTGGATCCTGACCCGGCTAGACTGACGTTCCTGCTTGTGTATGACCCGGCTTGTATGACTGCCTCCTACGTGCTCCGACCCGGCCCGGCTGACTTCCTGCTCCGAAGATCGACTTCCAGCTTGTTCCAGTGACCTGTGTTCCAGTTGTCGCCGCCGCGACATTTCCAGTCTCTGCTGCCCGTGTCAGTGCGACTGCCTTGCCTGGTGCTTCCCTCGATTAGTGCTGTGCCTCGTTACTGGTGCAGAGCTGTGTGTAGTCTGTGGGCCTTCCTCTCCGTGCAGAGCCTTGCAGTAGCGCTGAAGCCTCGAGTAAACGTGCATTTTAACTCTTGCAGTGCTGCCTCGAATTCACTCTCTCTATCTCCTGTACGAGCCTCGTTACCCGTGATACTGCTGCTGAGTTGGCCGCTCTCCGTCGGCAACTCTAGTCTACCTTTGCAGAGTGTTCACAGAGTTTGGGCCGTTTGGGCGCTTAAGGCTCTCCGGTATTGGTTACCGACGATATCATTGGCACAGAGTGTTGGCAGAAAGGCTTCAGTGTTGGCTGATCTGGTACTACGCCCGAGGGGGCTAGTGGCTCTGGCTCTATTATTACTGCATTCGATTACACCTGAGGAGGCTGTTAGCTTTTGCATTGCCGGCCGGTTTCCGTTACGCCCGGAGGGGCTATTTGCACTTGCACAAACGAAAGCAGTTCCTGTAACTACGCCCGTGGGGGCTAAGTTGTTTCCCATTCTGCTTACTATCAAACACCTTGGCAAGGTAGCTCGACCCTCAGCACTTGATGAACATTGTCTATACAGCACAGCCTTTTTAACATCCAGGGCGTGTCAAACCTCCACATCTGAGACTGACTGTTATTTGGACATTAACCCCTTGGGGGTCAATACCATCCTAGTGCATACTGTTTTGCATTTATGTCCATTGTGCTATTACCCTTGTAATATCTCAGTTTACTTTATCTGTGTATTACCTACCGCCTCTAGAGGGCGTACTTGTGCATTATTCACTTTAATAAAGTGTGTTTTATTTTCACTTATTGGTCTGAGAGTCCTAAAAAACCGTAACAATACCGTCTAGATACTGGCAACTCTCCCATGAAATCAGTGGATACGTGGGACCAGGGACGTTCACCATTGGGCACTGGTTGGAGTAGGCCCACAGGGAGGTGTCTAGGGGTCTTGGCACGGGCACAGGTAGCACAGGCTGCGGTAAATGCAGAACGGTCAGCCCTCAGAGAGGGCCACCAGAAAACTTGTGATAGAGACCATATTAATTGATCCCTACCGATATGCCCAGCAGCCTTAGAGGAGTGGTAGGTTTCAAGTAATCGAGTACGAAATGGCTCGTCAACAAAACACTTGTCCACTGGGGTTTCTGGGGGGGCCGTAGCCTGGGTGGCCAAAATCTCTTCCCCCAGTGGCCAAGTGATACTAGTACGTAGGGTAGCCAAAATACGGTCAGGCTGTATAATGAGTACTGGGACCTCATCCCTATCAGTCTCAGGCTCAAATTGTCTAGACAGGGCATCAGCCCTAACATTCTTGGAACCTGGCAAATATGATACTACAAAATTGAATCGGGATAGAAACAGGGCCCAACTGGCCTGACGAGAGGACAATCTCTTAGACTCTGAAAGATAAGTCAGGTTTTTGTGGTCAGTGAGGATCAATACAGGACTTCTGGTACCTTCCAATAGGTGACACCATTCCTTCAGGGTGAGAATGATAGCCAGCAGTTCTCTGTCACCTATCTCATAGTGACTTTGGGCACTCGACAACTTCTTAGAGAAAAACCCACGTGGTATGAGGGCGCCCCCTGCCACCGGGCGTTGAGATAATACTGCCCCTACCCCAATCTCTGAGGCATCGACCTCTAGCGTAAATGGAAGAGACGGGTTGGGGTGGGATAGCACAGGAGCAGCTGCAAAAGCAGATTTCAGTGTCTTAAAGGCATGTTCGGCTGCCTCAGACCATTGGGAAGGATTAGCGCCCTTGTGCGTGAGGTCAGACAGTGGTTTAATAATAGTGGAAAAATTCGTAATAAATTTCTGTAATAATTAGCGAACCCCAAGAAGCGCTGGATCGCCTTTAACCCTTTGGGCCGTGGCCATTGTAGTACTGCCGCGAGTTTCTCCTGATCCATAGCAATACCTTCCTTAGTAATCATGAACCCCAAAAAGGGCACTCTGGATCTGTGAAACTTCCATTTTACAAAATAGTTTGTTTTTGTGCAAGCGGAACAACACCTTGGACACATCCTTGATGTGTTGTGACAAATTAGCCGAGTGTATAAGTATATTATCAAGGTAGACAACAACATAGGACTGTAGCATATCACGGAGGATATCATTAATACATTCTTGGAAAACCGCAGGTGCGTTACAGAGACCAAATGGCATAACTAGATATTCATAATGCCTGGATCTAGTATTAAAGGGGAACTACCACCCTGCAATAAGTTAAGCTGCATTCATTCTTCATCTGGTGACTAGCTGCTTAGTAGCGCTAGTCGCCAGAAATATTACCTGGTTCCGAAGATTTCTCCGTTTTACCGATGCTCACAGGAGCAGGAAGCACGGACATCTCATCACAGTGACGTCCGTGCGCCTGCGCTGTCAGTCCCTTTTGGAGCCAAGTCTCTCACGGATCCGAGTGTCAATCAGGATGGCATAATCAATATATTCATCTAAATCATTAGGCAATTCTCTAGCTGCGGTTTCATCTTTGATATGGTCGGCCAGACCTTGGGCAAAGGCTGCCACCAAAGCCTCATTATTCCAACCTACCTCTGCTGCTAATGTGCGGAATTCTATGCCGTAGTCGCCCACCGTCCGATTGCCCTGTTGTATTTCCATCAGACGTTTAGCAGCAGAGGCGGTTCTACCAGGAATTTCAAATACTCTCCGAAATGTTTGCACAAACTCCCTGAAATTCCTAGTGCAGGGTTTAGCACTCTCCCATAAGGGATTGGCCCATGCCGGGGTCTGCCGGTCAGTAAGGATATCATAAACCCAACTTTACTGCAGTCATTAGGAAAGGCATGAGGGGTTAATTCTAGAAATATCTCAAGTTGGTTAATAAACCCTCTGCGTAGACTGGGTTCGCCATCATATCTGAGTGGCAAAGGTGCTGAAGCGGTTAACCCTTTCACTGAGGCCACAGGAGTCACAGATAGACTCTCCGGTGTCGAAACTGGGGGGATCACCGGATTCGGGACAGGCTTGTCAGGGTGCACTGTACGCTCGAGAATAGTTTGTATAGCCAATGCCAACTGATCCAAGCGCTGCTCATGTACATCCATCCTCCAATGGATGTTCTGTGCATTACCTTCACCCTTATTGTCTGAGGTCATGGCCCTTTCGTACTGTAACGGTTTGTTTGACTCACAGACACAGAGTTAGGATAAAAACACAGTTTAATTAAATACAGGACCTGTGAGGGTTCTTTATGTATTATTGTAATATAAATCTTATAGTACAGACACACGACACGTTAATTAGGCCCACACAGGTCCAGCACAAATATAGGAGACAAACAGTTTATGCTGACACGGGTCAGGCAGATGATAAGGTTTCCAGGTTACAGCAATGCAGGAGTTAACGTTCATCAAGAAAGAAAAACAGTCCCATAAGTGCAGGTAATAAGCTGCTACTTGAACACGCCAAAGACTGAGTTCACAGCGAGTACCAGTCCACTGAAGTAAACAGGAGCGCTACCGGTGCAGACCGAGTGGAGCGTAACCAATGGCAATGTACCGGTGCAATCACTGAGACAACACTTGCAACCGGTTTTGACAGAGTGGAGCGTAAGCAATGGCAATGTACCGGTGCTATCACAGAGGCAACACTTACAACCGGTTTTGATAGATTGGAGCGTAACCAATGGCAATATACTGGTTCTATCACGGAGGCAACACTGGCAACCGGGTTAGACAGAGTGGAACGTAAAGGTGTTAGTCCAGCAGACACAATGCATTTTATGCAACATAGAGAGCAAAAATCTTTTATTTACCGGGCACTTGAGAGTGATGGAGGTTGGGGGGACTATGTTCAAGGTACCATCAGAATCAGGACAGACTTGGGAATGGATGTTAAGGAATGGAGCAGTAGTGACAACAAGGAATAGTCAATGAGCAACATAATTTAAAATGAAGGTGGTGAATGGTATACTGAAATAATTGTATTCTGAGTTCTGGGGAGGGGTGTGTGTTTTATAGTGCAAGTAAAAAATCTGTCAGTAAAGAAATGTAAAGCCTTGTCAAGATCAGATGATAGTCCCAAGTTAAAGGGAAGTCATTGTAGTAAAACCATATTCCAAAATGTTGGGCGGACATTTTTCCAAATATGTCAGTGTTGTGGGATTTTCATTTTTGTTCAGTTCCTTTAAGATGTGCAGAACAACAACAACAACAAGAATGATATAAACATAAGGGAACTTGGAAACACTAGGACCAATTTCTTGGAGAGTCACAACATGATCGGACATGTGGATTTCAATGGATATCATGGGTCACAACTGCAGGCAGTCTCTCCTGAACAGATGATGCACATACCATCATCTATACACTAAACAACTAACCATAGTCACAGTCCTGTAGAGATTTTTAGCAAAGAACTGAAAATGGTATCTTGAAAATATGTGTATATTTTGTATAAAAGGGAGAATGAATGTTAGAGTAAGTATCCACACTAGGAAGATACAGGAAAACTCATTGCTGTGGGAAATGCTCTGGAGTGACGGTAGGTGAATTTTTACCTCAAAATAGGTTTTTCGTTCCCACAGGGTTTTCCTGTCCTAGGGGAAGGTATTTTTTTAACCGGGCAAACATAAAACAAGTAAAAGTGGAGGAATGTGGTGATATCCTATATATGATAACAGGTGGCAGGTATTGTGATGTGATGTTATGTGCCTTTAGCCAATAGGCAGGAAGGAGGGTGGAGTAAGAGAGTAGGTATTAACAACAAAGCACAAGTATCCAGCCTTTCCTTCTTATGAGTCCCTGCCTCTCCCCAATTTCTGCCTTTCCCCTCTTTGTGTTTCCCCTTGGCTGGGATGAACTAAGTATTCTAGATCTTGGAAAAAAAATTAGGTTAGTGTTGTAAGGGAAATTGTTGCATTGTTCAAGTGGGGGAGAAAGGATTGTTCTCTAAATGTCTGAATGGCTGGTTTTCTTCTAAATAAATATTTCAGAGTAGACAGACCTTGATTGTGTGTTTATTAACAATATAACTAACATAAAACTAAATATATAGAGATATATAACTTTAAATGACAAATCTGGGAAATGCTGAAAAGGCAACACAGTGCAAGGAGTTGGCAGTAATCACAGCAATTCTCTTTAAAGAGATATTAATGTCAGGCTATGAAGTTAAGATAGATTATTCATTATACTTTTTTATAGTGACTGGACAGATCACGAGGGACAATATTGTGTCTGTCAGTATAAGGAAAACCCTGCTCCCCTTGAAATGAGTGTATGGTTTATCTTTGGTAACACAATATTGTCTCTCGTTGCAATCCTACCGGACCAGCATCCAGATCAGAGTAGATTCTGCTTAACGTAGGGAAAAGGGGCAGGAGGGGGAAGTTTAAAATATATTACAAGAAAAATACAATGTTATGGACATTTACAAAGATATCGTTTGTTATAAAAAATATAATGAATAATCAATGTTAACTTCATACCCTGACATTGCTATCTCTTTAAAGCGTGACTTGAAAAGATTTATCTTCTCCTGGTGTGTTAAACTGGAGGATGGAGTCCCCTTGTGTCCCCTTTAGACGTGCTGGAAACACTAATACAACTTGATTGCTTTTTAAAATAATGATTTACAGATCTCCGAGAATTCCCACAGTTTACAAGAGATTTGCAGAAAAGTCCTGAAAAATGAACAGTTTAGATTCCCAGTATTTTATATCCTAGACTTTACAGTAAGTGGTTATCATTATTTCCTTGTCAAGATGGTTGACCGTCCTGAAAATAACTGGATTTGGTTTTGTTTTTTAATTAGAGGTTGGAATTCAAGAGACCTATTCTGTGGGCTCTTCTATTGTGATTTGGGGGTTTTCCTTGTCTGAAAATAATTGTTTGGGAGTTCAACATCTAGGAAATCCCAAAGATTTGCCTTTAATACTTTCTGATAACCCTTTTTGCCATAAAAGTGGACCTTTTTTTTTCAGTTTGTGGACTGTGTTGTAACGTCGCAATGTGATACTCACAGGACTCTGTTTTGTGTTCTACGTCCTCAAGACGTTCCTGTGTCTTTAGCTCTGAAAGCATCTCAGTGGATCTATTTTTTTTTTGTCAGATTTTGGCATCAGCAGATTGGAAACTGCCTGATCCACGGCTTCAGCCAAGATTTTTCCAGATTAGGGATGAGCAAAAGTCAGAAAGATTTCCCTCAGAAATTTTTGTGGAAAAAAAAATTCTTGCTTTTTCCGCGAATATTCTCAGACATAGAAAATACATAACATTTCCACATTTTCACCACTGCTAATAAATTTCCAGAGAGAACTTTGCCATTTTTCACCTTTGTTTTCTATTACTGCAACATTTGCCACCACAATATTACTTCTTCTGAGGGCTGAAGTGGAGAAATAAATAGCTGGAAGTAAAAGTTGTGAGTTCTACAGCAACATGTGCCTTTCTACCACACCAGTGATTTTCACTGAACTTTAAGAAGTCTGCTCCTCTTTTATCAGCGCATTTTTTTGCCACAAAAAGTGTGTTCCTTAATGTGAGTTAAAGCCACTGAGTGAAATAGAATACCAAATTGAACTACTTTTACGTGGTGTCAATAAGCACAAATTTTGTGCCCACTGGACATTTTTATGTGACAGCGATTTTACACAGAGCAGTTAATAGAATACCATACTGAGCTGTCAAAACCACTGTCGCCATTTTTTAAATTACTGTGGGCAATAGAATCCAGCCCATGGTCTTTTTCTGAGGGCTTCATATTCGTCTGTGTAATTTTTTTTGTGTTAATGTTGAATACTAGTGTAAAAGCCTGTGTACACGGGCCAAGATCTGGGTGATGTTAAGAGGCCAGTCCTGCTCTGTGTCCTGCTGCCGACACAGTCATGCACTGTAGAGACTGCCCAAAAGCACAGAATGCTCCCAGCACAGAACTCCCAGCATTCTGTGCTCCCAATGTTCCGTGGTCCCAGCACTGAACTCCCAGCATTCCATGCTCCCAGCACAGAACTCCCAGGATTCCGTGCTCCCAGCATTCTGTGCACTCGGGCAGTCTCTACTGCACATGACAAACATCCTAGCGAATTATTATAAAGTATATTCTTAAACCTTTGAGTGCCAGATAGGTATCCCTTGCATTGCTTTGCAATGCGTTGGCTGTCTATGGCCCTTAAAGGGTTATTATTCTTTTTTTTTTTTTCCATCAAATCAGGCCTCATAGGGGGGTAATCAGAACCCCTCCTGAGGCCCCCGACACTGATTGCCTATCCAATATTATAGGTAATCAGTGCCCAGAACAGGAAGGCAGTCACCACCTTCACTTACCTTCCAAAAATCTTAAAGGTCCTCCTACTCAACCAGGAAGTTCATAGAACACCAAGTTGAGGCTGCTGGTGCAGAGGGGAAGTTAAGGTGGTGATCACAGAAGAAAAGAGAAGGATAAACAGCACCAGACCCACCCCTTTAAATTGGCAGTACGGGTTACTGTAAAGGAGGAGAAGTATGTATAGTGTTTAAAACATAAACCTTATTCAAGTTATAAATAAAAAGAAAAAACAGCAAATTGAAACCAAGTAAAATAATTGTCTACACTAGGATGTGATGCAATCTCCTGTAGCTCCTCCATGTATGGACATATATATGGTGTGGAACTATGATGACAGAAAACAGGTCACTCAGTACATTGTTATTTCATAGAGTGATATAACAGTATGCAAATAAATACAAAATATAACAATGATACATTTAATAATATTCAAAGATGGATAGGCACTAGAAAAGATATATTACCACTACATCAAATAAATATCCACCTAAATGGTGGGGTGCACCCAAGAGACAGAAAACATCTAACATAAATTATAGAGCGATCAACTTCAGTGCCCGGTATTACTCACGTGCCAGGACCGTCACTGGTCCTTAAGTGCCGGACCAGCGTGACGGTCCTGCCAAGTCAATGGTCCTTAAGGGGTTAATATATAAAGCACCATTGGCACATACAAATCACAAGGATAAACATCCCATATAATGGAAGATACTTATCGTACAAGCGGGTACCCCTGATGAAGCTGTAATGGCGATACGCGTGGGGCAGGTCAGCTGGTCTGTATAGAACTCAGTATGTTTTAGTCCTTATTCTTTAGCAGAATGTGATGTTCTGTCTTATGCACTTGTACGATAAGTATCTTCCATTATATGGGATGTTTATCCTTGTGATTTTTATGTGCCAATGGTGCTTTATATATTAACCCCTTAAGGACCACTGACATGGCAGGACCGTCACGCTGGTCCGGCACTTAAGGACCAGTGATGGTCCTGGCACGTCACATATTTTTACTCACCGCGCTCCTGTAGGAGCACGGTGAGTAATACCGGGCACTGAAGTTGATCGCTCCAAGACCGGAGCGATCTCTTCCAGTGCCCCGTTTGACGTGCCGCCCCACGTGATCAGTCACGTGGGACGGCACGTCAAAGTTTCCTATGTGGTCCTTAAGGGACGGCACGCCCCGGGACCGCTGGTCCTTAAGGGGTTAAAATTGGTGCTATATGGGATACTATATATGCTGTATTTGGCATTTAGGTGCATAGTTGACATTGCTTTACTTGTATTCTATCGCTCTATGTATATTTCATGTATTGTATAAAATGTATTATTTGTTACATGTAGGCTTATATTTTTATGGACTCGATACTTTCTGGGGGTTTTCTATCCGACCAATTGTGGTTTTAAATGTTTTTATGTGATTGGTATGTTTTCTTTTTCCAAATAAAGATGATTTTTGTATCTGATCCTTAGTTTCCACTATTGAGTGCCTCTTTGAAAGAGCTTCTGTCTATAGTTACTCTGAGGAGACATTTTCTTTCTTTCTTTCCCCCATGGGGTTCTATAATTTATGTTATACATTTAATAATGACTTCCGCCATCATTCCTTCTGAGTCGGTAAGAAAATGCAATGAGCGCAAATCAAGTTCTCACATATTATGTGACTGTGCTGAATCGGTTACATCCACAAAACTAATATAATAATGGACAAATTAGTGTCAGTTCAGCAATTATAGATATAGTAAGTGGGTCAAAGACTACATCCTCAGAAATTACGAACTGGTGAACAAGCTGGTTATGTATTTGTCTAAATCGACCTCAATCGCCACTATGATATAAAGAGTATGAGTCGAAAAACAGGCAGAAACTATGTAAATATGGTGGCTAACCCCTAATTATATAATAAACAAAGCACTGAGAAAACCCTCAAAAATCATTAGGTAATGGGTTTGCAAACTACAGCCTCAAAATTATTGGGTAATGGACAAGGTTTAAACAGTAACTGATATCAAAAATATTGTTGCATGTCTAAGTCAACCTCAGCCAAGTAACTGCACATAGAAATCCCACTTAAAGGGATAGTAATACTTTGTTTTATCTTTATTTTCTTTTGTAGGCATTAAAAAAAACATGAAGAACGATATAAATCTTATCTCTCAAACCTTTATGGTTTGAGAGATATTCACAAGCAAAGTTTCCCCTCCCGCCCCTTTTACCTAGTGTAAGCCATCTCTTCTCGGATGTGGAATCCAGTCCATAGACCAGACAGATAACAGCAGGGGACAATCTTCTTCCTATGAGAACAATGAAAACCCTGCCCCCCTTGACAAGTTTTTCAGGTTTTTCCCTTATCTTAATTGAAGATTGTCCCTCTCTGCAGTCTACCTGGGCACCTCCTTTCTGATCTGGCTGAACAGTGTTACATCAGTAAAAGGGGCGGGAGGGGGATACTTTGTCATTGAATTACTTTTGAACTACAACTCTGACAGAATTGAAATAACACTCTCCAAAGTCCAAATACTATGATGATTAATTAGAACTGCTTTTATTATGAAACATTACTATCTTACTTATTTTACTATAGCATAGTACAGGGCTTATAATTTGAAGTCCTTTTCTACTAGCCAGACCTGAAAAGTTACTCGCCACTGCAAGCCAAAACATACCCACCAGGGCTAAATTTTCACTCACCATTGGCTAGTGGCGAGTGGAAATTTTGAGCCCTGGTAAAGTATAATGTGGTATAGTATAACGGATGAACACAGAGGTTGAAATCTAAATATTAAATATTGCTTTTATAGACCAACTGTTAGCACTTAAACCATACCCCCAAAGGAGCTGGTAGTGAAGGGGTTATTTGTTATCACACACTGTATAGTGCTACTCTTGTGGAGTCATCTAAAGCAGATGGCCAAGCAAACTTAGAGAAAGCAAGTGAAAGTGCTCTGCTCCTACAGAGCTGTAAAAATCAGATAATTTACTATTTATTTATGGAGGCTGCTGAGAGGAGAAACTCTGGATCCGCACTAAGTAATGGCCGCCGCTGTGTGAGGTAACTTCAGGTGAGGAGAAGGAAACTAGCAATGTAAGCAGTGCAGTATAGTACTCTGTGTGGAAATACAGAGTACTATGCACTAAATTAGATTTAGAAATAATTCTATAAAATAAAGTAAATATGAGGACATTTTTCTATAATTAAAACTAAATAAAATGATAATACAAATTCAAACCTGTGTATGTCCCACGAAGATCACCTACTAACTACAAAGCTTCTACGCCCATAACAGCCACAGGCTGAGTTCGGGCCTCTGTGATTCAGAGTGTAAGCTATTCCAATGGAAGGAAGCTAGAAATCAAAGAGTTAAATAGGAGGACTCTACTCACAAAGTGAGGGCCCTCAGAATCTTTGGGGAGAAAGGTAAAAAAACAAAAAGAACTAACAAAGATTTCTTCAGGAGGGAAGGTGCCCTGTACCTCCTTCAGGGACACTCTAAAAAAACTGAAGGCAGTTATGCAGGGGGAGGGGTTAGCAACCAAGAAGTGGGAGGAGTTTTTATGCTTAGATCGCCCTGCCTCCTATAGGCACACTGCTTAACCCTATGGTCCCTGCATCCCTCAATGACGCTAGAGGAAAATGCTTAGCACTGGGGGGTGAAAAGCCTTAGTAGAGAGGTAAAGAGTTAAATAGGCTCATGCACTGTGCCTGCTCCAGGATGGAAACAAATACCAAGAACTGTAATGTCTGCCTCCATTGACATGACACCCAGGACTGAGTGAAGAGGTTATCACTAGAAAAACGGCACAAGGGCAGAATTCATAGGGGCCATTTGAATTTTCTGGCTATAGTAAGAAAAGTAGAGATTAATATTAGGAGATGTTAGTGCTCTTTTAAAGAGCTGGGTCAGATTTATACACAGGCAGGGGATTGTATGACTGTGATTCCACTCTAAGCCTAGATTACATTGCACTTGGTAACACTTTTTGCTGGTTTTAGCTAACATATTCCAATTAAAGTCTATGGAGATATTTGTAGATAAAACCTTTGTTGATTTTATCAGCAGCAATTAATCCAGGCCTAAAATAGTGTCTAGAACTGATTTATTGTACTGTACCTATCTAACCCATATTTACTAATCTACTTACAATGTAAATTCCTCTCTTTACAGGGCTTGTGTCATGGGGTGGGGCAGTGGGTTAGTGTTAAAGGAGCAGTAAACATTTTTTTTATGAAAACACATATTTTACAGAGCATTTCCTGCTGAATAAAACAAGGTCACTCCCATCGCTGTCAGATGTTTTATTCAAATATTAAAGCAGCAGTTTAAATAACCAGGAAGTGAATTTATTGTGTTTACTTCCTGATAGTTCTAACTGACAGGAAGTGAATTTACTGTGTGTTTACTTCCTGATAGTTCTAACTGACAGGAAATGACACGCAGTTTCTATCACATTCTATGGAGAACTGTATGTCTCTGACTTCTCTGACTTTCCTCTCCATTAGAATCTAACAGGAAATCTAATTAGAATTTGACCACTAGAGGGCACTGCTAATGTAAAAAAACATGGGTTTAAACTGTAATAACTCTGGAAATATAAATCTCTCGGCAGTGGGAATACCCTTATTTTACTCAATAGGAAAATCCCTACACTATATATTTTTTTCATAAAAAAAGTTTACTGCTCCTTTAAGGCATTTTGGAGCGTTTCTCCTCTCTGCTCACAGTGCCTTTCCGTGAACTAACATGTGCATGCTATAGGGGGTGTTCTGGGCCTGAGCACAGTAGTCACTTGTGCAATGTGTGCGCTGCTAAAGCCTTTGTACATACCCATAGGGGACAGTGCAGGATTTTTCAGATGATGTATAAGAGCAGGAAATACATTGCTTTGGCAGATTGGTATATTCCCCCCCCCAGGGAGCAGGACTTTGCTCTAGATCAGATGGGGAAAAAATGTTATTCAGGTCATTTTAAAAGAGGTTATTTTATTAAAAAAAACAGTTTAATACACATGATGTTATTGAGGTGCATGTGATGGCGTCTATAAAGGACTGTCTTCTCCAGTGAGAACACAGGCCCGTATTTATAAAAGTAAACTGGCGTTATTCTGGAATAACTACAACATAGGGGACAAATAAAATTTCCTGATAAATTACATTGGGCTTTCAGCCCCTTGAATGCTTTGCAATGCATTGGAGACCTCTCTAGCATTCAAGGGGTTAAAAAGCTCTATTCAAGTGCAGGGGAATGCAGGAATGTGAATTTGTCCCCTGTGTTGCAGTTGGTTTATTCCAGAATAACTCCAGTTTGCATATATAAATATAGGCCATAATCTTCCCATGCTGAGCCATATGCACAAGGGAAAAGCGAAACAATTCAGGGGCAAACCCAACCGCACTATAAGGGAAGAATAACAATTCCAGTTATTTCAAAATAGGATTTAACCCCTTTAATTCTACAGTGGTCTCCAACACATTGCTAAACAGTACACTGGAGACCTCTCTAGCATTCAAGAGGTTAAATAGCTCATTAAAATCAGTGATAATTTAGGGATCTATATGTGCTCCCTCTATGGTGCAGTTGGTTGGTCCCATGATTGCCGCTGTTGTCTCGTGTGTATCAGGTCCACTGAGCGGCTCATCAGCAGCCTGTTAGGACTCATCCGGCACACTCATCAGTATCTCACTAACGATATTCACTAAATGTCATAACGAATCCTAAATAATTACTAACACATTCCTCATGTTTATGAAAAACTTTGTGTCTACTGGATACATTTTATTTGGCAAAAAATGCATATTAAAAACAATTGCAACTTTTTTTTGCAATATATCCTATATAATAATTGGCCAAGTTGTGTGTAACGCCCGACATGCGCAGTAGATACTGCTGCGCGTGCGGCAGTCACGCGGTGGAGACTGCCCGCGCCTCGGCTGATACAGAGCTGGACGCTCCGGAGCGTCCAGCTCTGTATCAGCCGAGGCGCGGGCAGTCTCCACCGCGTGTAACTGCCCCGCGACCGGCTGCCAGAGGCTCTGTATCAGCCGAGGCGCGGGCAGTCTCCACTGTGTGACTGCCCCGCGACCGGCTGCATTAGGCACTGTGGCCCGTGTAACGGGCTGTTCAACTAGTTTATCAATAATTCCAATGAGTACACAAAGATACATGAAATAAAATAAGGCAAGAAAAAAGGCGTAGGAGCCCTGCAGTGACAGGTGTACAGTACAGTGTGTAAGCCCTACAGTGACATGTATACAGTACAGTGTAAGAGCCCTGCAGTGACAGGTATACAGTACAGTGTGTAAGCCCTACAGTGACATGTATATAGTACAGTGTATGAGCCCTGCGGTGACAGGTGTGCAGTACAGTGTATGAGCCCTGCAGTGACAGGTGGGCAGTACAGTGTGTGAGCCCTGCACTGACAGGTGTACAGTACAAAATGTAAGCCCTGCAGTGACAGGTGTACAGTACAGTGTATCAGTCCGACATTGACAGGTATGCACTACAGAATAAGAGACCTGCAGTGTCAGTTGTGCAGTACAGTGTATGAGCCCTGCATTGAAAGGTGTGCAGTACAGTATGTAAGCCCTGCAGTGACAGGTATGCAGTACAGTGCATGAGTCCTACAGTGACAGGTGTGTGTGCAGTACAGTATGTAAGCCCTGCAGTGACAGGTATGCAGTACAGTGTATGAGCCCTGCAGTGACAGGTATACAGTACAGTGTGTGAGCCCTGCAGTGATAGGTATGCAGTATAGTGTATGAGCACTGCAGTGACAGGTATACAGTACAGTGTGTAAGCCCTACAGTGACATGTATACAGTACAGTGTATGAGCCCTGCAGTGACATGTATACAGTACAGTGTATGAGCCCTGCAGTGACAGGTGTACAGTGTATGAGCCCTGCAGTGACAGGTATACAGTACAGTGTGTAAGCCCTACAGTGACATGTACACAGTACAGTGTATGAGCCCTGCAGTGACAGGTATACGGTACAATGTGTAAGCCCTACAGTGACATCTATATAGTACAGTGTATGAGCCCTGCAGTGACAGGTGTGCAGTACAGTGTATGAGCCCTGCAGTTACAGCTGTGCAGTACAGTGTGTGAGCCCTGCAGTGACAGGTGGGCAGTACAGTGTGTGAGCCCTGCAGTGACAGGTGTGCAGTACAGTGTATGAGCCCTGTAGTGACACGTGTACAGTACAGAATGTAAGCCCTGCAGTGACAGGTATGCAGTACAGTGTATGAGCCCTGCAGTGACAGGTGTACAGTACAGTGTATGAGTCCGACATTGACAGGTATGCACTACAGAATAAGAGGCCTGCAGTGTCAGTTGTGCAGTACAGTGTATGAGCCCTGCATTTACAGGTGTGCAGTACAGTATGTAAGCCCTGCAGTGACAGGTATGCAGTACAGTGCATGAGTCCTGCAGTGACAGGTGTGCAATACAGTGTAGGAGCCCTGTAGTGACAGGTGTGCAGTACAGTGTACGAGCCCTGCAGTGACAGGTGTGCAGTACAGTGTATGAGGCCTGCAGTGACAGGTGTGCAGTACAGTGTAAGAGCCCTGCAGTGAGAGGTGTGCAGTACAGTGTATGAGCCCTGCAGTGACAGGTGTGCAGTACAGTGTAGGAGCCCTGCAGTGACAGGTGTGTAGTACAGTGTATGGGTCCTTCATTGACAGGTATGCACTAAAGTTTAAGAGACCTGCACTGACAGGTATGCAGTACAGTGTATGAGGCTTGAGCCCTGCAGTGACAGGTGTAGGGTACAGTATGTAAGCCCTACAGTGACAGGTATGCAGTATAGTGTATGAGTCCAGCAGTGACAGGTGGGCAGTACAGTGTAGGAATCCTTCATTGACAGGAGGGCAGTACAGTGTGTGAGCCCTGCAGTGACAGGTGTGTAGTACAGTGTATGAGTCCTTCATTGACAGGTATGCACTACAATATAAGAGACCTGCAGTGACAGGCATGCAGTACAGTGTATGAGCCCTGCAGTGAAAGGTGTAGAGTACAGTATGTAATCCCTACAGTGATAGGTATTCAGTACAGTGTATGAGTCCTGCAGTGACAGGTGGGCAGTAC
The DNA here is from genome assembly GCA_037306005.1 of Rhinophrynus dorsalis. Classification (NCBI taxonomy): domain Eukaryota; kingdom Metazoa; phylum Chordata; class Amphibia; order Anura; family Rhinophrynidae; genus Rhinophrynus; species Rhinophrynus dorsalis. Next base: position 160,546,564 of record CM074726.1, on the reverse strand, counting down.
AGTGTGTGAGTCCTGCAGTGACAGGTATACAGTACAGTGTGCGAGCCCTGCAGTGACAAGTAGCAGTACAGAGTATGATCCCTGCAGTGACAGGTATGCATCATGTTAACACCTGTGTAGACTTTGGCTCTGACTAGAGGAATAATGCATGGCATACAAATAGAAAACTGCTCAAATAAACTGACTGCAATTATAGTAAAAACAGTTAATCTTTATTCTTGAATCGTATAAAAGCATAGATACCTTGACAACATCCTGAAAATTCAGAATAATGGAGGAGAGACTTATGAGGTGTACAAATTGAACTATCAAGTGTATGTATTCGGTCCCTCACAGATCAACGTGTTTCGCGCATAACGAGCTTACTCATGACCTGAGGTTCTCGTTGTGTCTATTTGGACTTTTAAATGAACCTCTACCAATCACCATGATTGATTTCTAGTGTGAGTTTCGGATTGGATCACTCATCACACAGACTTCTGTTAGTAGATGTGAGAGGATTAACCCCTTCTGTTGGAGTCCCTCCTATATACAAAGTAACCGTTACCAAATGACCCTTACAAAAGTGTATGGACATAAACCCTAAATCATAATTGACCCTTCCGAGCCCTGGAGTGGCATGAGACACCCCGCACATGCGGCATATCCAGCGACATCCCAGAGCCCCCAGAGGACCAAACAAAGGGCCATTAATAAAGACTACAACTAGCCGAAGGACCACAGATCCAATCTGCAAAAAGAACGATCCAATCCAACATGCACTATTTCCAACCAGGCACCGTGTATAAAACAAGGTAAAGTCCAAAACGACACTATGAATACTATCTATAAATTAAGATAAATTTAAAACAAACATAAACCAAAATAATATGACAACACTGCGAGAGGAATGGATCCCTCAGCAGATACTAATTGACCAAATTGGCCAAAATAATGACAAAGTCATAAGATGATAAAGAACTGAGAGACTATAGACAGCGGACTTTGATCCACAGTACATGTGCTACACACGCTCGCGTAATTGACCCTTAAATATATCAAAAATTCACTTCCAATTTAGGGCCCCCTGCGGACACGTGCCACACCATCCGGTGGTCTCCACAGCTCATAGTCAATCGGTTCTAACATCAACAGCAAAGTCAGAAATACAGAAAACAATATACACAAAATAATCACATTAACTAACCTGTACAAATTACTAATATCATTAAAATTTCTATTATCGCAGGAGATCAAGGGTCCTTCCAATATGTCACAAAAGGACCAAAGTTTGAACATATATAAGGACACAGTCATGTGGACAACATGGTTATTCATTAAACAACAATCAACCAATAATAATTTGTGTTAAACGGATAGTAATACTTTGTTTTATCTTTATTTTATTTTGTAGGCATTAAAAAAACATGAAGAACGATATAAGTCTTATCTCTCAAACCTTTATGGTTTAAGAGATATTCACAAGCAAAGTTTCCCCACCGGCCCCTTTTACCTAGTGTAAGCCATCTCTTCTCAAATATGAATCTGGTTCTAAGACCAGACAGATAACAGCAGGGGACAATCTTCTTTATATGAAAACAATGAAAGCCCTGCCCCCCTTGACAAGCTTTTCTGGTTTTTCCCTTATCTTAATTGAAGATTGTCCCTCTCTGCAATCTACCTGGGCACCTCCCTTCTGCTTTGGCTGAGCAGTGTTACATCAGTAAAAGGGGCAGGTGGGGGACACTTTGTCATTGAATTACTCTTGAACAACAACTCTGACAGAATTGAAATAACACTCTCCAAAGTCCAAATACTATGATGATTAATTAGAGCTGTTTTTATTATGAAACATTACTATCCCTTTAACCCGACATCCAATAGGCTAATGTCCAATAAAGCAGCCCTCCCAAAACACATTTAAATTTAAAAGTAACAGGTTATATTCCCTGTTGAGACCACCAGGATGTCTTGTTCCCAATTCAAAAATCCAGAAGACTTGTCTTATGGATAATTTATAATCAAGACACCCCTTGCGTGGTCCTAAAGTCACTCGCTCGATGCCCTGTAACTTGAAACTGGAGTTGTCACATTTACCAGTCTTAAAATGGGAAGAGACCACTGAATGAAATTCTACACTCCTTTTGTCATTAAGGTGGTCTTTAATTCCCTATCTCATGGTCCTCATAGTTTTTCCAACATGTTGTGCCTCACACCTAGAACATGTCATGAGATAAATTACACCTTTAGTGACACAATTCGTGTAGCCTTTCATTTGTTAAGATTTACCAGTAACCGAAGAACAAGAGGTCTTGGACACATTTATTAGTTTGCAACAACCACACCTAGAGACACCACATTTATAAGTGCTCTTAGCATCTGTCCAGCTGTAGAGGCAAACAAATTAGGTAAAACTTGGGTGACTATAGTTGTGGTCTTGCCTGCAACAAATTTAAACCCATTATTCAGTACCTCATGTAACCCTGGATCTGCATACAAGATGGTGTAACGGAAACCCTAGGACGCCGCGCTGTCCAGGGCCGTCGTGCTGGGTTTCTCTCTCCTGAGGTTGGCTACAAGTGGGTAGCCTGGCAAATCCACTACAAAGAGCTGGAATCCCTCCTGTTAGGCTGTAGGCTGGAAGGCTGGCTTGAACTTTGCAGCTGGATAATAGGCTGGAAATAGTCACTGGAAACAAGACTGGAACACAGGAAATCTGCCCACTGGAACCCTGGAACATCAGCTGCCTGAATGGGGGACAGAGGGGTCCCTTTAAACCATTCAGAATAAGGACAGGATACAGGTTCAAGTCCAAAACGACTTCTCCTTTATTCAGTCAAAAATCAGCTCTTTTATACCGTTGTTCAGACAATACACAATGGGGTTAGTACAAAGACATACTGAGGGGAATCAATAGTGTCTGGCTGCAATACACATCTAAACAATGAAACATAAACAGTAGAACAAAAGGCACAATGGGGTTGTACACAAAGAAGGGCATTCTACATAATTTAATCTTGCCACTCTGAATCTTGACCAATAGAATTCAGAGTGACAAAATACACAGACCAATCCTGGTCAGGTGAGTCACCAGATGCCTGGACAGGAGGGACCAATCCCTAGGCAGCCTACCTGTCCCCTGCAAACCCTATGCTAAAACTTTGCATACATTACACAGACAAGGCCTCCATGTAACGGCCTAGGGGTCCGTTACATCACCCCCCCCTTCCAGCCCCAAGCCTTGGCAGTCCGGGGCCAAAGGCTTGGACAGCCTCTTGTTCTGGGCTAGTAACAACAAGTAGCCCCCTTGTCCGGGGCTGTGCAACAACAAATAGTACCCTTGTCCAGGCTGGGCAACAGGAAAATCAAACATCGTCCTGACGAGATAGTCCATCTGCATTGCGATTGTCTCTGCCAGACCGGTACTGGACGGTGAAATTGTACGGCTGTAAGGCCAAGCTCCACCGTAGCAGCCTCCCGTTGTCCCCCGATACTCGATTAAGCCAGACCAAGGGGTTGTGGTCGGTGAGCACCGTAAATTCTCGCCCATAGAGGTAGGCTTGGAACCTCTTGATGGCCCAGACCAAGGCCAAACATTCTTTCTCTACTGCGGCATAGCCTACTTCTCGCTCCAAGAGCTTACGACTTTGATAGGCTACCGGATGCTCTTCCCCCTTGACGTTCACCTGGCTTAGTACCGCTCCCAGGCCCACGTTGGAGGCATCTGTGTGTAGTAGAAAAGGCAGGTTAAAATCCGGTGCTGCTAATACTGGAGCTTCCCCTAACGCTGATTTCAAGGCTACAAAGGCTGTTTCACAGTCTGGGGTCCAGTTGACTACTCGGGGCAATTTCTTGCTAGTGAGGTCAGTCAGCGGCTTCGCAATGTCACTGTATCTGGGTACGAATTTGCGGTAGTACCCCGCAGTACCCAGGAAAGCCATGACTTGTTTTTTGGTTGTAGGCCGGGGCCACTGGACAATGGCCTCCACCTTGGCTGGTTCGGGACGCTGCACTCCGCTCCCTACTCGGTGTCCTAGATACTGCACCTCACCCATTCCCACTTGGCATTTGTCGGGGCGAAGGGTCAGCCCTGCCCTGTGAATTCTCCCTAAAATGGCCTCCACATGTAATAGGTGCTCCTCCCAGGAGTGGCTGTAAATGGCAATATCGTCGAGGTAAGCGCAGGCGAACTCCTGCGCTCCCTCGAGCAACTGATCCACTAGCCTTTGGAAGGTGGCTGGGGCATTCTTCATCCCAAACGGCATGACCGTGAATTGGTACAGGCCGAAAGGGGTGATGAATGCCGACTTGGCCCTGGCTTCCGGAGCTAGAGGGATTTGCCAATATCCCCGGCTGAGATCTAAGGTGGTCACAAATCTGGCCCCAGATAATCGGTCCAGCAAGTCATCCACCCTTGGCATAGGGTAGGCATCTGTGGTGGTTTTATCATTGAGCCGCCGGTAGTCCACACAGAACCGCGTGGTTCCATCTTTTTTGGGCACCAGGACTACCGGTGAGGCCCATGGGCTGCTGGACCCCTCTATGACGCCCATCTCCTGCATCTCCTGTATTTCCGTCCTGATGTGATTTTTTACCGCTTCCGGGACCCGGTATGGGGGCTGTCGTAGGGGTTGTTGGCCTGGAGTGTCAACTACGTGTTGGGTGAGGTGAGTCAGTCCTGGTTTAGTCGAGAATATGGTGGACCAGTGGCTGATGACTTCCCTAATCTGATCCCGCTGAGTAGGGGCAAGCTGTTCCCCTAGGGTCAGGTCCTTGGGAGCTGGGTCTTGGGCCGTGGCTAGGAAGTCGGGAATTTCCCGATCTTCCTCCTCCTGAGGGACTGGGGTGCAAATAGCAAGGACGGCGTCTGCCCTGTCCTGATAGATCTTTAGAGCATTCACATGACAAATTCTGCGATCCCGCTGATGGGGTCCCTGACTGATAATGTACGTGGTTTCCCCCTGCCTATCCACAATTTGGTAGGGGCCTTCCCAGGCAGTTTGTAACTTGTTCTGCCGAATGGGTCGCAGAGCTAACACCTTCTGCCCTGCGCTGAATTCCCTGACTTGGGCCGTCCGGTCATAATATTCTTTTTGGTGATCCTGCGCTTTCTGGAGATTCTGCCTAGCTGCCTCCATAAGGGATTGCAGCCTTTCTCTTAACTCTATCACATAAGTGACTGCCGGGGTTTCTTTCGTGGGGCATTTTCCCTCCCAGTACTCCCGGAGGATATTCAGGGGTCCCCTGACTCTTCTCCCATATAATAGCTCAAAGGGAGAAAAGCCCGTGGACTCCTGTGGCACCTCCCGATAGGCGAAGAGCAAGTGAGGTAAATACTTTTCCCAGTCCCTGTAAGTGTCAGTGAACGCTCGGAGCATCTGCTTCAAGGTCCCATTGAACCTTTCACAGAGCCCATTTGTCTGGGGGTGATAAGCCGTCGTGTGGATAGCTTTCACCCCACAGGTTTTCCAAAGCTGCTGGAGGAGGTCTGAGGTGAACTGTGTCCCCTGATCAGTCAGGATCTCTCGGGGAAATCCTACCCGGGTGAAGATGGGTATGAGGGCATCGGCTACATTTTCTGCCGTGATTTTGGATAGGGCAACCGCCTCCGGGTATCTGGTGGCAAAGTCCACCAGTGTGACTATGAATTTTTTCCCGGATGCGCTGGCCCTAGCCAAAGGGCCCACGATATCCACCGCCACCCGCTGGAAGGGTTCCCCGATGATAGGTAAGGTCTGAAGGGGGGCTCTGGGTCTGTCTCCCCGTTTTCCTACCCTCTGACACGTGTCACATGTCCGGCAGAAGGTTCTCACATTCCTGGACATGCGGGGCCAGAAAAAGGCCCTGCTGAGGCGGTATTCTGTTTTCCGGACCCCTAAATGTCCGGCTAGGGGAATCTCATGTGCCAGTGCTAGTAAGTCAGCCCTATGTTGCGTGGGTACCAGTAGCTGGGTCTTAGTCACCCCATGAACTGGGCTAACTGTGTGTCGGTACAATAACCCGTCTGTCCATTGGAACGTCTCCCCCCCAGAGCCTACCTCCCCCGTCTGGGCTCTCTGTCGGTAGCTGGCTAGGGTAGGGTCAGTAAGTAATGTGGCCCTAAACTCTGCAGGTGGGGACCACCTAAGCTCGGCCCCGGGTAGTTCAGGGTCGGCCGGGAAGTTAGTCTGGCTTACCCCGGGATTCCGGTTCTGACTCCGGGTGACTGCTTGACAATCCTGTGGTTCCGAGGGTTGACCAAAGTGGCTTTGCAAATCGCCCAAATCGTTGCCCAGCAGCACATCAGCAGGGAGTCCAGGCATTACTCCCACTTCTCGGTATCCTTGGCCAGAGCCCCAGTCCAGGTGAACTTGAGCCATGGGCAGCTGGTACAGTTTTCCTCCGGCCACTCGTACTTCCACAGTCCGTTGAAGCCGGTGACCCGGGTCCAAACAGCGGGGCTGCACCAAGGTAAGGGTAGCCCCCGAATCCCTGAGTCCCTTCACGGGCCGACCATTTAGTTGTACGGGTTGGACGTGCTGTTTCCTATTGTCTTTCACCATTGCAATCTCATGGCAAAAGGTTCCTGCTCCTCTATCCTCGGGATGCAGGCATATTTCCTTAGGGCCAGGCCACCCCTGATCTTCGGGGTCAAGTGGGGGGCCTTCCGGGGCATAAGAGTCCTCGTGTACACAGTGCACTTGCCGGTACCCCTGACTGGGCATAGATCCGTATCCACCGCCCCGAGATATACCAGGCCGAGGCACGGAATTTTTCTCTTTTTGGGGACAGTTTCTTTTGATATGTCCAAATTGTCGACATCCAAAACACTCTGGTCCAGGCCGCTGTGCCGGCCGGGACGGGGACCGGGGTTGGACAGGAGCCCCTGGCCGGTTAGTTTCAGGAGCTGTCTTAGCCTTGTATGAAGGGGCAAGAGGATTGAGGGTAGGTCCTTTTGGCCCCAGATATTCCACCCCTCGAGTGTCCTCATATCGATCAGCTAACTTTGCCGCTTGGGTCACCGTGGTGGGGTCCTGGTCTTTAACCCATGCCTGCACTGGGGCAGAAAGCTGTGTGTAAAATTGTTCCAACATTAACAGCTGGTACGCTTCCTCCATGGTAGTAACCCCTGATCCCTGCATCCACTGCCTGAAGGCCCTCTCCAAGTCGTAGGCTACTTCCACATTGGTACTGCCCTTCTTCCGCTGCATGTCTCTGAAGGCCCGGCGGTAAGTTTCCGGCGTAATGGCGTACCTTGCCAGCAATCGCTTCTTTACCTCCGAATAATCGGCTATGTGTTCAACAGGCACAGCCCGGTATGCCTCTGCTGCCTTGCCAGTCAGTTTGCCCACCAGATAATTGACCCAATCCCTGGAGTCGATGCGATGCAGGTGGCACTGTTTCTCAAACCCCTGCAAATATCCATCAATATCTCCCGTTTTCTCATCAAATGGTTGAAACATATGGTGGGAAACTCGAGGTCTAGTGTCCTCCTGATCCGAGCGTACAGTGGGAGTTGGGCTGAAGGAGCCAGGGGTTTGGGCCCGTAGTTCAGCCAAGTACTCTGTCTGGGCGTCCTTCATGAGTTGCTGTACATCTGCCCAGGCAGGATTAGGTCCCAAATGCCGCATCCTCTGGCGGATTTTCCTGTCCACCGGGTGAGCAGCTGCCAGTCGTAAGTCCTCCAGTTGCGGGTCAGGACTCCGGTCCCGGGGAGTTGGGCTGGAATCTCTGGGTAGCGCAGTATTTCTTGCTTGCTCCTCAGCTTCTTCGTCCATCTCCTGCAGTACGGCCAAGAGATCCATTCGTTTAAGCCCTCTGGTTTCTCTCCCCCGTTCCTCCACCAAAGCCTGCAGTTCCGCCAAAGATCTGTGTCTGTACTGCTCCGCCATCGCCGATCCCAGTGGGTGGTTTGAATCTCCTCAGTGTAGTGAGAGAGAGATCCCACCGCTGCCCACCAGTGTAACGGAAACCCTAGGACGCCGCGCTGTCCAGGGCCGTCGTGCTGGGTTTCTCTCTCCTGAGGTTGGCTACAAGTGGGTAGCCTGGCAAATCCACTACAAAGAGCTGGAATCCCTCCTGTTAGGCTGTAGGCTGGAAGGCTGGCTTGAACTTTGCAGCTGGATAATAGGCTGGAAATAGTCACTGGAAACAAGACTGGAACACAGGAAATCTGCCCACTGGAACCCTGGAACATCAGCTGCCTGAATGGGGGACAGAGGGGTCCCTTTAAACCATTCAGAATAAGGACAGGATACAGGTTCAAGTCCAAAACGACTTCTCCTTTATTCAGTCAAAAATCAGCTCTTTTATACCGTTGTTCAGACAATACACAATGGGGTTAGTACAAAGACATACTGAGGGGAATCAATAGTGTCTGGCTGCAATACACATCTAAACAATGAAACATAAACAGTAGAACAAAAGGCACAATGGGGTTGTACACAAAGAAGGGCATTCTACATAATTTAATCTTGCCACTCTGAATCTTGACCAATAGAATTCAGAGTGACAAAATACACAGACCAATCCTGGTCAGGTGAGTCACCAGATGCCTGGACAGGAGGGACCAATCCCTAGGCAGCCTACCTGTCCCCTGCAAACCCTATGCTAAAACTTTGCATACATTACACAGACAAGGCCTCCATGTAACGGCCTAGGGGTCCGTTACAGATGGATATATGCTTTTTTATCATTTTTGTAATGTGATCAAACGCTACACTATAAGGAGATGAGAAACAACTTTTAGAGAAATAATTCCCACAGACAGCCATTTTGTTCTCCCCTCTTGACAAGTGGCATCAAATGGAGGCTTTATGGGGTATGTAAAGCCTTTGTAAATTGGTATTAGAAAGGTGTAGGGTCTTTACAGTGATTCCAGCCGCTGATTTAAAGGGATAGTATTACTTCAAAATTACTATCCCTCATATTGTAGCCCTTAATAAACTGAGTTAAATGACACCAGCGGCATCTCTCAAATCTTTATGGTTTAAGAGATAGCCACTTTCAAAGTTTCCTCTCCCCTGCTGTCAGCGTTCTGCTGCCAGCAGGGGAATCTGGCCCCGGGATAGGCGGAGGCTCTTAAACAGAGCCGATATCTCGTTATGGAAGGAAAAATGATTCACTGAAACAGTCTTCTACGTGTGATTGGTAACCAAGCACACGGAGAAGACTGTTTCAATGAATCATTTTTCTTTCCATAACGAGATATCGGCTCTGTTTAAGAGCCTCCGCCTGTCCCGGGGCCGGATTCCCCTGCTGGCAGCAGAACGCTGACAGCAGGGGAGAGGAAACTTTGAAAGCGGCTATCTCTTACACCATAAAGGTTTGAGAGATGCCGCTGGTGTAATTTGACTCAGTTTATTAAGGGCTACAATATGAGGGATAGTAATTTTGAAGTAATACTATCACTTTAATGCAGAATCAGTCTTGTATCCACTAAGCAATGTGTGTATATCTATATTTTATATATACTAGAGATACACAGATAATAAAAATGAAATCTCATAACCTATAACATACTAAACATTTAACTTTCTTTTCTATACATAATGTATATTTATGACAATTCCTTTACTGTTAAAGGGATAGTAATACTTGAAAATAATTTTATTTTATATTGTAGCCCTTAAAAAAACATGAAAAATGATATAAGTCTTATCTCCCAAACCTTTATGGTTTGGAAGATATTCACATGTAAAATACAGTAAAATGCTGTTTTCCTGGCTGTTTCAGCCAAGTCTGCCATCTAGTGGACAGATTTGGAATTCGGTCCACAGAGCAACCGGCAGCTCTATAGCAGTGCGGAGATCATGATCTTTGAAAAGAACTACTTAATTGGAACTATCTACAAAGTGTGCCTGGCTTGAAAGCACACTTTGTAGACCATTCCAATTAAGAAATTCTTTTTAAAGATGGTGATCTCAGCACTTCTGGAGAGGCACAGCCGGTCCCAGGACCGGATTCCAAATCTGAAGGGTGGAGCAATTACGTCACTCCAGGGGAAACTTTACTTCTGAATATCTTCCAAACCATAAAGGTTTTGGAGATAAGACTTATGTCATTTTTCAAGTTTTTTAAAGGGCTACAATATAAAATAAACTTATTTTCAAGTATTACTATCCCTTTAATTCTGCTTTGTTGTTGTTATAGTTTTGTATGGTGAACTTTTCAAGATCTTTTGTCTTGTACTGTAAATTCTTTAATAAACAAACCCCTCAACATTTCTGCAAAAGTAAAATTGTAAATCTTTAATAAAGAGTTGCAATAATCATGTTATTTGTAAAAAATAATTATGAATAATAGTCTCAGGTTGGTAAATGTGTATGTTAGCTGTTTTCTTTAGTGATTAGCATCTGGTTGATAAATGAGCCCCGTCATTTCCTGTCTCTACCGATTGAAAGAGTGACGGTGTGTAAAGTGTTTGTGACAGATCAGGGGAAGTATTTGCCCCAAGTACATATGTACAGCCTCTGTCACACCCCAAAGCTCAGGAACATCCCAGGGAGAGGAGTCTTCCTTCCTTCTGAGACAACAGAAACATTATTCAGTGACCTGCAAGATGCAGAGATATTAGTGTTATCACTATATACAGACAAAGACAGGCAAAGTGACAATTAACCCCCTCCCATGTAGAACAACAACAATGAACCCAGGATTCCAAAATGCTGCAACATTAACCATTCCCTTACTGAACATCACTTAAAGGAACACTAACCCAAAAAATGTTTCCATATAATTTTAAACATTGTGATCTACTAGGTAGCATCTGTAAAATGTAGTGATTTTATATTAGATCCCTAAAATCTAATCCTAAACATGAATTTTTATTGTATGTGTAATCTATCCTGTATAGATAGTGTGATTGTTTGTTTGAGATTAATACCCACTGCTCTTATTTTCAGAAAAGCTGGCATTTTATCTCAGGCCCATTAACAGACAATAAAACAATATCACTTCTGAGTCACCTAACAAGATTGCTATTATAAAGGGAGCCCTGGAAAAATCAGAAATGAGATCCCCTAGAGAGCATCTGTAAGACTAGATTTTAGGGCTCACAAAACAAATAGGGACATATGGATGTTAGTGTGGAGTACAGGGGAGTTGTGTGTGTATAACACTAGATCATTTTCATTTGTTAGTATAAAGAGTGTCCAGAATTTCTTCTAATACAGTTTTCTATACATATCACATCCTAGCTGAGCATTACTGAGGCTCCACTAGCCCCCCCCCCCTTACTGGGAATGTCGTCCATACAAACCCTGTAATGTGGATGCACTGGCCACGCCCCTGCAGACCATCAGTAACATTCATGAAGAATATCAGGTTATTATACAAAGCATTTCCCCATTCACTCATACCTGGAACACCATCAGTTTGTTTCATTGTATCCTGGAATCGGGGTGTAACCTGTAGGGGGTAGAAGTTGGCACTGAGAAGTATTGACAATAGTATCAGTTTGTGACAAAAGCAAGCAGGTTGTAGAACGTTATTGTAATGTGTTGGAGATGTATCTAGCATTCAAGGTGTTAATGCAATCCCGCTGTTGTACCGAACATTCACAAACACAGATTCTTCATCAAGGGTTCTTAAACCATTCGACTGCTATAGAGCTCCCCCTGGTGTCCAGAGGGTTACAATAGAACACCTGCAGAAGAGAACTATTGTAGGTGCTCAGTAACCGACAATAAGTGGAAGGCACAATGCTGCAGACAGGAGCAGGGTCAGAATTTTGGATTTTCATTTGTTACACAGCTGCAAATATGCTGTTCTGGTCAATTTATGACAAGATCACACTACAGATCACTGTTTTCTCTCATAGTCCTACTGAAGTGTATGGCAAAAAGTGTAGATATAGATATTGATAAAGTTATCACATACAGTGGAATCCAGACTTAAGAAAGAGGATTATTTCCCTTTTATTGTGAATCATTTATTACACAACTCATCAAGTGCATCTACCACCAGCAACATGTGTATTCACATTCATGCTCTAGGATCTCGTGTCAATTTATTATGTGTCACTTTAAGAACAGGACATAATGGGGAGCTTACAATGGTCCACTTCTTTATCTGCACCCCACCCCCCGTGCACACACACAAATACACACACCTCTAATTGTGGGAACCTTTATGTTAAGCTAGGTGTGAAGACACAGCACTTTGTGTGACAGGTATGAGCACTAAGCATTGTGTGAAAGTAGTTGTTAGTGCTCAGCACTCTATGAATTAAGAGTGGAAACTTTGCATATTGTGCAAAGCTTGGTGTGTATGCTCAGTACTGTGTGAAGCTAGGTGTGAGTACTTTAGCACTGCATGAAGCTAGATGTGAATGTGTGATCTCTGGGCATTGAGTTAAGCTTGTTGGAAACATTCATTATAATGCTAAGCTGTGTGAGCACTCAGTATTGTGGGAAGATGTTTCAGCATTGATCACTGTGTGAAGTTACATGTGAGCACATAGCATTGACTGAGGGTGATGTGCATTGTTGTTCAACAGTAGGTGGTGGGCACAGTTAGTAGAGAAAGGTGTATATAACAGGCATACTCAAGTGCAGATTGGGGCTGTAGGCATGCAGTCACTACAAGATCACTAAGCCTGCTAACAGTTGAGTTGACTTAGGCCTCTCTGTTCCCAAGAAAAAGTCATATTGATTTGTTTGTGTTTGCACCATACAATTGTCAAAGCAATAATGTCACTTTTTATACCCGTTAACACCAAAAAAGACAACGTCTGAAGAAATGGTCTTAAGAGTATGCAGGGTCAAAGGAATCAGACAGTAAAAAAAACGATGGTAATAAAGACAAAAATTAGAGTAAAAAAAATCCCTGATGTTAAATTGTTCGTATAAAGGCCAGAGTTATAGGTTTTCAAACAACGTTTCTGTCATCTTCTTACAAAATGGTTTTAACCCTTTGAGTGCCACAGCATTGTGAAATGCACTGTGAAATTCTCCTAAGTAATGTTGAGCTTTTATACATTCTGGTCTAAAATAATGTAACACTAAAATGTACTGTTACTACAGATCAGAATTATTATTATTAATTTAGTTATTTGTTTTTAACCCTTTGAGTACCAGATGTGTATACAATGCATTGCGTACCCCTCTGGCACTCAAAGGGTAAGCACAGGGCCCCTTAGTCTTGTTGATGACAATTTTCCCTTTACCGGTTTAATCCTTTGACTGCTAGAAAAGTATCCAATGCAGCGGGTTAAGGACTGGAAGGATGTGCAAAGCATTGCCACTCTGGTAATCAAAGGGTTAAATAGTGTCTGCTAGATGTTACTTTGCTTTTTGTGTATCTGTCTGTCTGTGTGCGCCCTCGTGTGTGTGTTTGTGGTAATGCATCCCGATTCCTAGCTACGTTTTACACCATTTCTCACTGTACATGCCAGTATTTGTCTCTGCGATAATTTCACTTTATCTTGACTACCCATTTATCATCAGAGCAGAGTATATTCTATTAGTTAACCCTTCTATTAGTTAACCCTTCCTCTTACCACTATATGTGGTTTACTTACTACAGCACAAGCTGAGAAGCATATCTCATACCTTGCACACAACCAATGGTCACCACAGGGAAGCTGCTAACTTCCCAAAAATACACTGTTCTTGAGCCCATCTAATTTCATCATAGGCATAAAGCAGGTCAGCAGAGTATTACACCATTACTTTCCCAGGCTGGTAATAAGATTTAGGGCTTTAAGGAGGAGCTCTTACTTTGTAACAAAAAGGTGATTATGAAATAGCTTGCAAAATCATCTGTATTTATGTTAGCCATTTCTTTTTTTATTTCAATCAACAATCTTAGGTTTATAGCTTCATTTAATAGTCAGTTTATGCAAATAAAATAGCGCTGGCCAACAGAAAGTAGCAGTTGGGATGGGGAGCAGTGTGGAATGTTAGTATCTGACTGGTATGCCTGGCACATTTTCATTAGTTGACAAATAAATAAATCTAAATATGTCAGAGTATTGTTTTGAATAATAATAAACTAAACAATCATCTCCTATATAGGTGATTCTCACAGCTCTTTCAAAATAATCTGTTTCTAAAAGCCCATTTAGAAAGCTACTAGTGTAAAAGCCCATGTACACGGACAAGGTCCGGGTAATGTTAACCATTTGCGTGCCAGAGGGTTACCCAACGCATTGCTTTGCAATACGTTGCGTACCCCTCTGGCACTCAAAGGGTTAAGCGGTCACTTCAATCACAGTAGAGACTGCACGAACGCGCGCAGTCTCTGCTGCCCATGACGGCTTCTGACAAACATTGTTAGTGAATTATTATATAGGACTAGTGTAATAGCCCGTGTACATGGGCCAAGGTCTGGGTGATGCCAACCCTTTGAGTGACAGAGGGGTACGCAACTAATTGCTTTGCAATGCGTTGCGTACCCCTCTGGCACTCAAAGGGTTAAGAGGCCGGTCCTGCTCTGCATCCTGCTCAGGGCCGGATTTGCCATTAGGCAAAGTAGGCACCTGCCTACAGGCGCACGCCACCGAGGGGCGCCTGCAATTGGGACTTTTTTTTTTTTTTTTTTATTTAAAAAAAAAAAAAAGAGCCACCTCACTGGCGCTGCCCCCCCCTTCCCTATTTCCTACCTCCCCGGCAGCAGGACATGTCTGTGCCTCCTTGGCACAGTCCTGTAGCTGCTGAGCTCCCTCGTTGCATCTTTAGGAATGCAGAGCGCTGGGAGATTACATCATCTCCCAGCACTCTGCATTCCTGAATAGGAGACCGCGCGGGAGCTCCATCAGCTACAAGACTGTGCCACAGGAGGCACATACAGATCTCCTACCAGGGAGGTAGGAAACGGACTACGTCAGGGCAATGTGGAGATGGTGGGGGCAAGTTGGAGCCGTAGGGGGGGGGCAATGTGAGGGCAACATGGAGATGGTAGGGGCAATGTGGAGCTAATGGGGGGCAAGTTGGAGCCTATGGAGGTCAATATGGAGATGATGGGGGCAATGTGAGGGGCAATATGGAGATGATGGGGGCAAGTTGGAGCTGATTGGGGGCAAGGTGACGGGCAATTTGGAGCTGATGGAGGGCAATATGGAGCTGATGAGCATTGTGGAGGTGTCCAGTGGAGTTGGCAAATGGGGGGGGGGGCGCTTCACAGTTCTGTGCCTACAGGCTCCTGAGATGTAAATCCGGCCCTGATCCTGCTGCAGTCATGCACTGTAAAGACTGCCCGAAAGCACAGAATGCTTCCAGCACAGAACTCCCAACATTCTGTGCTCCCAGCATGCTATGCGTTCAGGCAGTCTCTACTGTACATGACAGCTTCTGACAAACATCCTAGTGAGTTATTATATAGGATTTGTGCAGGAAAATCTGCTCTTTCATTATTAGGAGAGTAGTGGGTCATGACGGCTTCTGACAAACATCCTAGCGAATTATTATATAGGATTTGTGCAGGAAAATCTGCTCTTTCATTATTAGGAGAGTAGTGGGTCAAGACAGCTTCTGACAAACATCCTAGCGAATTATTATATAGGATTTGTGCAGGAAAATCTGCTCTTTCATTATTAGGAGAGTAGTGGGTAGTGTGGGGTGTATGGGGTGGGTTTAGAGTTCTGTTCCAGGTATAACACTACTTACTAAAGATGCAAAGACAAGGTTGGTGTAAAATGACTCCATCTTCCTAGACACATTATATGGGAGGTGTGCTGCTCTCATTGTAGACTTTACAATGGTAGAGTGTGTGCAACATCAGGCATTTGAACAATCATGCCTCCCCCCCCACACACACACTATGTTCCATATGCATAATGACCAATACATGTTTATGAGGGTTCAGAGGTGTGGCTGGCCTTATCTCCCTCCCTTCAGTGAGAATATGGTTCCCCTAATATGTGGCTTGGGGAACACTTACACGTAACTCACTGCTTCCTCCTGGGAAAAGGGATTGTTTATGTCACGGAGTGAAATAGGAGAATTAGAAGTACTGAGGTGAGATGGATTAATAGGACAGTGAGAGATGTAGATATAGTGAGAACTGGAGCAAACTGACTGCATGATAGGAGAAAATGATTGGCGAAATCTCCCTTGATTTAATGGCTGTATGTTCAAAACAGTACAGGAATTGAGGGTGAAGCTAACTGCAGTATATGGGAAAATACAAATGTCCCACTAATTTAAATTGGGAAATTAACCCCATTGAAGGTTGGATAGGTCTCCAACGCATTCCCGTATACTTAGTGGGAAGTTTTCAAATTCTTGATTTTTCCCCATAGTGCAATTGGTTTGCCCCAGAATTCCTCCTCTTTCCTTTGGAACATACAGCCCTAAATGGGGCTTTTAACCCTCTTGAATGTTAGATAGGAATCCAATGCACTGACCGTTCTAGAATTCAATGTATTTAAAGCCACAAAGTCAATATGAATGTTTAAATGGGAACTATGACCCCTATACAACTTTATAGAGCGAATAGCTTGAATAGTATTGTCATTTTTTATAAATGTTTTGCCGAAATTAAAAGTTTAAACGTGATCCTGTGCCTTCCTTCTGGACAGACTTTAAGTACAGCTCTGCACCACAGTCTGTCACTCTTCCTCTGCTCCCCTCCCACATAGAGTCTGGATCCAGCCTCTCTTGAAGCCGAAGATCTCTCTGGCCAATGACAATGTCTTACGAGAGAGGCTGGATCCAGACTCTATGTGGGAGGGGAGCAGAGGAAGAGTGACAGACTGCGGTGCAGAGCTGTACTCAAAGTCTGTCCGGATGGAAGGGGAGATCACGTTTAAACATTTAATTTCGTCAAAACAACACTTTTTTTTTTTAAATGACAATACTATTCCAGCTAGTCGCTCTAGAAAGTTAGTTTTTAGCCAAAGCTGTATAGGGGTGATAGCTCCCCTTTAACTGTCCCCCATGGTGCAGTTGGTTTGCTTCAGATATGTTCTAGGTTATGTAAACCTTAATATGAAGAGGGAGCTTGATGCTGGAAAGGGAGTTAGGTGGAGAGAAAAGAGAGCTTGATGCTGGAAAGGGAGCTAGTTGGCAATGAAAGTGAGCTTGATGGTGTAAAATGAGTTAGGTGGCAAGGAAAGGGAACTTGATGGTGGAAGAGGAGGTAGGTGGTAAGGAAAGAGAGACTGATCTTGGAAAGGGAGCTAGGTGGTGAGGACAGAGCTTGATGCTGGAAAGGGAGTTAGGTAGTGAGGAAAGAGAGTTTTATGCGGTAAAAGGATTTAGGTGGCGAGGAAAGTGAGCTTGATGGTCGAAAAGGAGTTGAGTGGAGAGGAAAGTTTGCTTGTTGATAAGGGAGTTAGGTTGTGATGAATGGGAGCTTGATGTTAGAAAATGAGTTAGGTGGATAAGAAAGAGAGCTTGGTGCCTGAAAGGGAGTTAGGTTGCGATGACAGAGCTTGATGCAGGAAAAGGATTTAGGTGGCATGGAAAGTGCGCTCGATACTGATAAATGATATGAGTTGTGGGATGAGATATGATGCTGGAGGAATTTGCATTAGAGAATGACTTGGAGTATCCTTGCAGAGTAATCTTCACATATATTATTACTAATATTTTTATTATATATGTATTTATTGAGTGGCAGCATATTCCTCAGCGGTATAAAGATAAGCCCCGTCTTAGCCCTGTATCCCTGGTAGTATGGACCGTGCTGCTAGTGATGGACTCGGCAAGGTAACAGTACAAATGGGACCAGCACATAATAATGGGCCTAATTCTTCCAGCTAAAGAGGAGCAAATCTGGATCAAACCAACTGCACCACAGAGGGGAATGGAAATTCCCATTCATTTAAAGTGGGCTTGTAACCCTTTGAATGTTAGGAAGGGCTCCAGTGCAGTGCTTTACAATGCACTGGAGACCTTAATAATATATGAGGGGTTAAAACCCCATTTAAATCAGAGGGGCTTTGGGGAATATTTATTTCTCCCCTATGGTGCAGTTGGTTTGATCCAGATGAATTAGGCCCTATAACGTACCATTAGTGATTGATACAATGTATATATAGAGATAGATTCTACTGCAGGTGATGCGCTAATCACAGAATTTTATCATACTGATTCTTATTGTCTTCGATAGATAATTCATTTTTTGAGATAAGACAATGATAAATGTATCTCCTACACTAGAGTCCATCCCATACTGTACTGAACTTTTGTTAGTTGTCACATACACTAGTTATAATGTAAAAATCACATGATAGATAGACACAAATATGCACACATATGTAGTAACACACAAAGACATGCACATAGATACAAGGAATATACAGACAAGTACATGGACACAAACACAAAGTCAAACAAATATAGAAAAGCAAACACATACATTGTAACAACAAAAAAACACTGACACAATTATGTGTACATGGACATAGATACATACAGGACGCAAGTATAGTCAAGTTGATACCTTTATTGGCTAACTAAGCAGATTTAGGATGCAAGCTTTCAAGACCTCTTAGGTCTCTTCTTCAGGCATGTTATACAGATAATATGAAAACATCTCTATTAAACACATTGCATTGTTTAGAATGGAAAGCAGATATGATCAGCTCAGTCCAGACCCAGATTCTTTGATCAGTCAATGGTAAAGGAATGGGATATAAATTGAATTAATCATCTGGAGGCATCAAAGGTATTTACATTTCCAGTGGAACTTAGGATCTGTGGAAATGAAACCTTTTATGTAATTGTTGGCCTGTTTCACCCACATAGAGAGCTGTTGGGCATTTTGCACACGTGATTACGTATATAACATTGCATGATTTGCAGGTGAAGGTGCCACTGATTTTATGGTGTAACTGGGAGTTTGGTATGGGTACCTTGTCCGTGGTGTAAATGTGTGCACAGGTTTCACACCTCTTTCCTACAAAAAGACAGAGACACCAGTGGGAGAACATGTACAACAGACATACTGAGTCCCAATGGAAATGTAAATACCTTTGACACCTCCAGAGGATGACTGCAATTTATATCCCATTCATTTACCACTGACTGATTTCCATTCTAAATAATGTAATGTGTACTTGTATTTAAGAAAGATGTTTTCATATTTATCTGCATAACATACCTGAAGAAAAGACCTAAGATGTCTTGAAAGCTTGCCTTCTAAATCTGCTTAGTTAACCAATAAAGGTATCAACTTGACTCATGTATTTTTACTGCTAACAAGGTACCAGCTCTTATTATTTATACATAGACACAATTATACATACAGGTACATGGACATATACAGACACAATTATACATACATGGACATATATAATTTGCCTTGCAAAAGTATTCAGAGCCCTGGCCAGTTCTCTCATATTACTGTTAAATTAAAATGTCATTATGTTTGATATTTTATAACACTGAAACTCAAACTATGTTTAAGACAAAAAAACTGAATTATGTTGCTTGAATAAGTATTCATCTCCTGTGCTGTGGAAGCCCCCAGTTTATACAGATGAAAGAAATTGCCCTGATGAATACACATTTACTTTACCATTGGCCTACACCTGTAAACCACATTTTTAGGATAAAACCCCAGCTGTTGAAGGATCATTTGTTAGGATGTGAGTCTGAAGGGAAATGAAGAACAAAGAGCATTCTGCAGAAGTTACTGATAAAGTAATACAAATGCATAGATTAGGTAATATCCAAGTGTTCGGATATCCCAGTAAGCACAGTTGGATCAATAATCAGTTAGTGGAAATTCCGCTACACCAGGCACGTACTGCTAAGAAAAGGCTGTACCTCAGAACTCAGCACTAGGACAAGAAGGAGACTTGTGAGAGAAGCCATAGAGAGGCCAACAATCACTTTGAAGGAGCTACAGAGTCCAGTGTCTGGGAGTGACGTAACACTGCACCAGTCAACCATATCAAGAGCTTTTCATAACACTGGCCTGTATGGCAGGATGGCAAGAAAGAAGTCATTACTCAAAAACTTACATCCGAAAGCACATCTGGAGTTTTCCAGAAAGAATGAGAGTGCCCCAGCTGTGATGTGGGTACAGGTTGTGTGGTGAGATGAGATCAAGATAGAGCTTTTTGCCGAAAACTCAAAGAACTCTCGGTGGAACAAACCTAACACTGCCCATGCCTCAAATCAAACCACCTCTACAGTGAAGTATGGTGCTGTCAGTACCATGCTGTGGGGATGATTCTCATCAGCAGGGACTGGGCATATTGTTAACACTGAAGGAAGGATGGATGGAGCAGAATACATGGAAATACTACAAGAGAACCTGCTTTAGTCCACTAAAAAACTAAAGCTTGGGAGGAAATCTGCCTTTCAGTAGGACAATTATCCCAAACACAAGACCAGAGCAACACTGAAGTGGATCAAGAACAACAATGTGAATGTTCTGCAGTTGTCCAGTCAAAGTCCTGATCTCAATCCAATGAGAATCTGTGACATTCTTTAAAAATTGTGGCCCACAAGCAAAGTGCAACCAACCTGAACAACCTGGAAAAGATCTGCCAAATGCATGCAACACTGGTACATACTTACCCAAAAAGACCTAAAGCCTTTATTGCAGACATAGGTGGATCTAACAAATATTAATGTGTGAGGGGTAAATACTTATGCAAGCAAAACATTTAGTTTTTTTTTATTTTTCTTAAACATATTTCCCAACATAAAACCAATGTCACCTTACAATAAACGATTTTGAGTTTCAGTGTTATAAAATAAAATATTATAATATACCATTTGTAATTCAGTACTATGAGGGAATTGGTCAGGGGTCTGAATATGTTTGCAAAGCACTGTATATATATATATATATATATATATATATATATATATATATATATATATATAAATGACAGGCACTGTATAATTAAATGACAGGCACTGTATAACTAAATGAGCGGCACTGTATAACTAAATGATAGGCACTGTATAACTAAATGATAAGCACTGCCCTCATGTCAGGAGATCTTTAATCCTTTGAGTGCCAGAGAGGTATCCAACGCATTACAATGCAACACAATGCTTTGGAAACCTCTCTGGCACTCAAAGTGTTAAGACCTCTGATGCTTTTTAACCCTTTAAGTACCGGGGGGGATGCGACACATTGCAAAGCAACATGGTACACATCCATCTCGTCCTTAAAGGGATACTAATACTTCGTTTTAACTTTATTTTATTTTGTAGGCATTAAAAAAACATGAAGAATGATATAAGTCTTATCTCTCAAACCTTTATGGTTTAAGAGATATTCACAAACAAAGTATCCCTTCCCTGTTCAACTAGATCAGAAGGGAGGTGCCCAGGTAGACTGCAGAGAGGGACAATCTTCAATTAAGATAAGGGAAAAAGCTGAAAAACTTGTCAAGGGGGGAAGGGCTTTCATTGTTTTAATACAAAGAAGATTGTCCCCTTCTGTTATCTGTCTGGTCTTACAACCAGATTCACATTTGAGAAGAGATGGCTTACACTAGGTAAAAGGGGTGGGGAGGGGAAACTTTGCTTGTGAATATCTCATAAACCATAAAGGTTTGAGAGATAAGACTTATATCATTCTTCATGTTTTTTTAATGCCTACAAAATAAAATAAAGTTAAAACGAAGTATTACTATCCCTTTAAAGGGTTAGTGGAATGAGCCTTAAATTCCAATACAATTGATAAGTGTTATCACTTTTTTTTATCTACCTGACTCTGATTGAGCTCCATGGAGAAATCTGTAGATAAAATCCCTGATAAAGTTACCAACTGTGATGTAATCCAGGATTGAATTTAAGAGCCAAGGTCCTATACTGGTTCTCAGACCAATCCTCAATCAACACTTACAGGTCATCTTGACACATAACTGCAAGATCACTGGTATAACAACTTGGTGGCATTGGTTAACCCTTTTGATGCTAGAGACTTCAACGACGTATTGTGAAGCCATGCTATGAAGAAGTCTCCACCATCCAAAGGATATATGAAGTCCAAAAGTCTACAGACCTTATTAATATTAGGAGTAAAGATTGAGATGAAAGAGCTCGCTCAGTGCTTATTCACACTGCATCAGTGATACAAAGGGATGAGAGAGACATGCAGCCTTCCTCCTACCATGCTCCTAGTGCATTGTGCCCAGTTGGTGCCCTGGCTATCTGTGGAAGGCATTTACCATGGCACTATCATATCATGGCATTTTGGAGCACAACAATGATTTGAAAAGCATCTGCCTCAAGGTGACTTTTCCCTTTAATCCTTTGAGTGATATCGGGGTGTGCCGTGTTGCTTTACCCTCTATCACTCAAAGAGTTAATATATGTAGATTGCCTTGTTTTGCTCTGTGCGTCTATCATTCTAATTCTACTTGTTCTGCCAAAACGTCCCTCCCTTCTGCAGACGTATTGCTGGTATTGATTTATTTTTCAGTCCATCAGTTGGTATGGCTGATCTGGGTTTTCTGGGAGAAGAAAAGAAAAATGAATGATATAACTGATGCTTTGTATAGTGGAACAGTCTGGCAGTCTACTGAGAGCACCAAGAGGGACACAGCTAACTGATGAGTGCGTGTATATGTAACGTCTCTATGTATTGTTTTTATCAGTGGTGTATAGCAGGGCATCTTGCTTGGTAAGACTTATTTATGTACAATACATTTATGTCTAAATTCATTCAAATGGTTAAGATTACTACCATGTGCAGTGGGCAGAGTTTATGTCCTGTGGTCCTGCTAGTAACTGTCATGTCTGCCTCCATGAACAGGACATCGAAGACTGACTGTCCTCAACAAAGTCATAAGGAAAACTCATAAGGGCCATTAGAGGTTGCTGTCCATAGTAAGATAAGTGGAGGGTTACTATCAGGAGATGTTACTTCTCCCTAAATGTAAGTATTTGGGAAGGCATGACAGGCATAGATGGTGCAGAAACATATAAATGTGGCCTGATGTGTCTACAGGACAAGGATTACCGCCCCTGTCCTCAAGCACCAATAATATGCAAGCAGGGCGGGACTTTAATCTCAGTCACCCCTAAGTAAAGGCACCCAAAGCCACACCCCCATTCCTCACAAGACTCCACCCCCTGGACCGCCCATTGCTGCCTGGGACAGAAAATACTCTTAGCCTATAATGTACAGACACAAAGACAGCACCTAAAATGGACCTGTTACCAACACAGCTTTTAGTTTCATTAAGCTGCCTATGTCTTGTGTTTATTGTTTTATAATCAGGTTTACAGATATTTGATTTGGGAAATCTAATCTCAGCAGAGCTTTTTTCTGTGACTTGGTCTGATAAATCTGTAACATTAATTACATATCCAGAATATCTCCTCCCTCCCTCCACCTTCTCCTTGAACCTATCAGTTTTCATCAGAGGGGTGGAATAAATTAATTGGGAGGGATAATCGTGCAAATCCTTTCAAGATTGAAGCTCCCATTGAACTTACATAACCCTTGTCTGGTCCCTATAAGTGTTAAAGGGATAGTAATGTTTCATAATAAAAGCAACTCTAATAAATCATCATAGTATATGGGCCATGGAGAGTGTTATTTCAATTCTGTCAGAGTTGTAGTTCAAGAGTAACTGAATGATAAAGTATCCCCCTCCCACCCCTTTTACTGATGTAACTGCTCAGCTCAGAGCAGCAGGGAGTGGCCCAGGTAGATTGCAGAAAGGGACAATCTTCAATTAAGATAAGGGAAAAACCTGTCAAGGGGGCCAGGGTTTTCATTGTTCTCACAGTAAGAAGATTGTCCCTTGCTGTCATCTGTCTGGTCAAGCAACCAGACTCCACATCTGAGGTGAGCAGTGTTACACTAGGTAAAAGGGGTGGGAGGGGGACACTTTATCATTCAATTACTCTTGAACTACAACTCTGACAGTATTGATATAACACTCTCTATGGCTCAAATACTATGAAGATTAATTGGAGCTGCTGTTTTTGTGAAACATTAATATCCCTTTAAGATTACCATATGCAGTAGAAGGAGTGTATGTCCTGTGGTCCTGATAGCAACTTTCATGTCTGCCTCCATGGACATGACATCCAAAACTGACAGATGAACAAAGGCACATGGACACATTCATAAGATCCATTAGGATTGTCTGACCATACTAAGGTAAGTGGAGACTATTATTAGGTGCTACTTCTCCTTTAGATGCTGGCCTGTTAGTGGTATGTGAGAGGTTTGGGAACCCCTATAGTAGGAGGTATTTAGTGATGGGTGTGGGGTATACTTTAGAGATTCCTCACCACTTCTCTTGGATTTCCTCCAGCAGGTAAATCCCGTCACAAGGGAGATGAGTCCTAAAGCGAAGACCACAGTGGAGATGCTGATCTTCAGGATTTGACTGGAGGTCAAGCCATGGTCTGCATGGATGTGAGGATCGCCAAGATAGCGAGAGGACATGGAGAAAGGACATTAAAAGTACAGAGTAAAACAAATAGCCAGTATTATTACATCTGTCCTGTTTAATAAATTTAATATTACATTATTTATCAAAGAACTGCAAATTTCTATAAACAAAGCATTGTTCATAGAAATATTTGTATTGCTAATACATTTAGCATTGCTTATTAAAAGGAATGTAATGAAGGCTAACAAAAATGTTTCAAGGTATATAAAGCTGATTGTATTTAACTCTGTGAATGTCACAGGGATGTTTAATGCATTACTCTGCAATGTGTTGCACATCCAAAGGGGTTATAACAAACACATTCCCATGCACTGGCCACCTAACAGCTGATTCAGATAAACACAAAACCTGCCAGTCAGCTGTTTCATATAAACAGGAGACTGCCAACCGATCAGCTGATTCAAGTAAACACAAGACTCAGTCACACTCTGCAGGGCAAAAGGAATGCTTACATGAATCGGCTGATCTGCAGACACTCTGCTGTTTACATGTAACAGCTGATCTGCCGGTTCTGTGTTTTCTTCCATCAGCTGTCAGGCTGCTGGGGAAGGGGACTGTGTATGTTAAAACTCTTTGAGGGTTACAGAGGTCTGCAATGCATTACCCATCCCTATGGCATTTGTCATGTTAAGGGAGGGCTGCTGCTGTTCTTGGTGCTAAAGTTTGAGAACACCCTCACGGCTCCCACAATTGCCCTCCCCAACACATCGGCAGCTTTAAGACAACCTCATATTCTAAAGATCAAAGTATCTCACCCCCTAACTGCATACTTAATTCCTAGTGCATATGGGGAAGTATGTTGTATTCTCCATGGTGAAGTGATTGGCATAGACACACCTTCCCATTACATTGACCTTAACCCTTTGAGTGCATCCCCCCATGTTATATTCATTAATGGGCAACCTGCAACCCTAAAAAATAATCCCACATGGGACTCCAGTGTCAGATATGACATACGGCACAATAAAAGCAACATTTTATTTTACTTTATTTACATTGGGGCCCATGTACTAATTTACAAAACTTAGCACATGTTTGTGTGTATTTTTAAAACACATTTGGGCTAACTGCATCCGATAAATATTACTTTGAGTGCCACTGAGGTGAGCAATGCTTTGCGTCTCAATGTGTTGCGCACATTAAAAGGATAAAACTCAGCAGCTGATCTGGACTTTAAAGGGATAGTAAAACTTCGTTTTATCTTTATTTTATTTTGTAGGCATTAAAAAAACATGAAGAATGATATAAGTCTTATCTCTAAAATCTTTATGGTTTGAGAGATATTCACAAGCAAAGTTTCCCCTCACTGACCAAAGCGGTCAAGTCTGCCATCTAGCTGTCAGATTTGGAATCCAGTCCACAGATCAACCTGTGGCTCTTCAGCAGAGCCAAAATTGCAAGATATAAAAGTAACTAATTCATCTGAAGGGTCCAAAAAGTGTGTTTGCAAACCAGGCACACTTTGTATATTATACAAATGAAGTAATTCTTCTTACATATCGTGATCTCGGCAATGCTGTAGAGCCACGGCCGGTCCACGGACCGGATTCCAAATCTGACAGCTAGTATTGCTATCCCTTTATTTACTCTTATTCCCTAGTTACTCTAATTTACTAAATGTAACTTGCAGTCCTATTCACAAAGGCTAGTGAGCTATTCTGAAGCAAACCAACTTCATCACAGGGGAGAAATAAAAGTTCCCATTACTTTAAATGGGGACTTTAACCCCTTGAATGCTAGAGAGATCTCTAACGCATTAGACCTCTCTAGCATTCAAGGAGTTAAAATCCCCATTTAAGTCATTGGTAGATTTGGGGATATTTATTTCTCACTATGGTGCAGTTGGTTTGCTCCAGAATTGTTCCCCATTTTTTTGTGAATAAGGCCCTTTGTGTAATAGTAAATCTCAGCAAATACAGACACAAATGAGCTATTTGTTAGCGTTACCTTAGTAAATGTGTCCCATTGACTATGCTTGTTATCTAGACTTTGTGTATAATTGTCCAGGGGCTGGACTACAATACCCATCAGCTGAAGGAGGATGATGCGCACTGTAGTCCAACCACATCTGGAGGGTTATATGTTGCCCACCCTGATCTGTATGGATTGAAGTTCCCAGCCCTCCATAGTATGTCACACTCACGCCACTCCTGTATCATGGGTTCCTTCAGGCTAGAATGTTGCACAATGCAGGAGTATCGGTCTTCAGACCGGGATCCTCTCATATCTAGAAGAGCCACGAGCTGGTAGGTCCAGTCCCCCACTGGGACAGCATCAGTGTAGTTACTGACCACAGTATTGTCATTTTTCATCCACACTACAAGGATGTCACTGGGGTAAAACCCTGACACGTGGCAGACCAGTTTAGGGATGCCGTCTTCATGCACAGTATCTGGGAGAAAGAGCTTCATGGATGGCTTGACTGGGGAGAAACAGACAGGGGGAATGGAGGAGGAGGAAAAAGAAAGAAAGAAAGACAGGAATAGGAGAGAGAAGGTGTACACACAGAGGGTAAGAACAGGTGATGTCAGAATTTGGAATTTTTTCCTATACTAATACAACCCCAAACTGTGCAGGCAATTCCAGTCTTATCCCAACATTACCTCCACCACTCACTGGCACTATAGAGTAACACATTGCCCACCTCCCCTAGCATTTGAAAGGGTTACGTATCAGTGAGTGGCTGAGGAAAGGAAAGATTTAGACAGGAAATACCTGCCTGGCATGCCTTAACTGGTATAATTTAGAAATTGAAATAACACAAAAACCAAGTCTCTAAATAAAAAAATGGCTAATACAACATATAGGTGATTTTGAAAGCTCATTCAAAATTCACCAAATTGTTTTTAGGTGATAGTGTCCCTATAATACTATCTAGAATTTGATTTGTATAATTCTGCATGGAAAATCCAATGTAGATACATGAGCATAGACTCTGTTCTAGCTGTTCATGGATTACACTTCCAATTGTCCTCAGCACTATGGATAATGGGAATTGTAGTAAAACTACAGTAGCCTAACAACAGCTGGAGGTCTTACCTGGGCATATGTATAGTCACTACATAAATTGTTTTACTGCTACCTCCTTTTACAGTAATAGTAAAACTTAAAGGGGAACTACCACCCCGCAAAAACTTCATCCTAATTAAGTCTTCATCTGGCGACTAGCTGCTTATTAGCGCTAGTCGCCAGAAATATTCCCTGGTTTAAAAGATTTTCTACTTTTTCGGAGGCTGACAGTAGCAGGAAGCACGGACATCTTGCCATAGTGACGTCCATGCGCCTGCGCTGTCAGTCCCTTTTGGAGCCGGCCAATCCAGATATGGTGTGGTGTCCCCCATTTATTCCCTATGCCTTGTCCAAGTCTCATTAGTGTGAGTGCTACAGCTTTTTTCTATCTCTGACCTGATGGGGGCAATAGTGTGCAAGATGTTTTACTGCTAGCTGTGTTCTTGCTGTATCCATCTGTGTAAAACTTATGTCTGGGATACTCAACTTTTCACAGGCAGAAATCGCAACAGTTATCATGAACTGTAACAAAAAAAAAAAAATAAATGCAATATGTTTTGTAATAAATTTTGCCTGGAGCATCACCCAAGAGAAGATGTAGCCTTGTTTGACTTGGCATAAAAGGGGCTCCAATGTAAATATTTTCTATAAAAATAGCTCTCATGAGCAGACTCCTCACAACCATTTATTTCAAACAGTATCTGTACTGCCAGTGTACGTTGTTAATCCTATTTATGTACAGCACTGCAGGTGTGCTGGCGCTCTTATACATAATAAGGGCTTATTTTTCCTCCCCTAACCAAAAGGAATTCCTTGGTCTGTTCCCATCACACTATCGGAAAACTCCTCCTCCTTGAGCACTCCCACATATTTCTTTCCTCTTTCCTTCCTCTGCCGCCAATTCTCCATTTCAACACACCCCATCTTTTTGCACTCCTCCCCCAGATTTGCATTTCCCCACCTCCTCCTTTGGCCACACCCTTTTATCACTCACCACTCCTCTCCATGGTGCCTTCCCAGAAATCTGTCACTTCCTGCTCACACTTGCGCTGCTCTTGCTCCATGCGGGTCACCATGTTTGAGTTGCTGTTGAGTTGTTCACTGATGTTATTAGCTACAACCCACATCTTATCAATGCAGTTGTAACAAGAGATAAACTTCTTGCTGGTCAAGTCATAAGACACCACAATAATACGGTTGAAAATCCAGCCGTAGAAAAATGTCACATTTCCCTCTTTGTTGTCTCCAAACCTGCAGCCCGTGATCTCCTGCATCACAAACCCTGTAGACAGGAAAGCAGAAATCACAATGAAAAACCTCCAACCAAACAGACTGTATAGAGCACCCAAAGGTGCCACATTGAGGCTGATGTACGAAGAAACGTGGTACAATACCGGGGAAAAACCAACTGCAGCATAGGGGACAAATTAAATTCCCTTTAATTTAAATGGGATCTCAAAAGCATTCAAGGGGTTAAAAACGCCATTTATTTTAATTGGAATTGTTACGTTTCCTCTGTGGTGCAATTGGTTTGCTCTAGAATTACTCCTGGGGGAGGAGGCTCACTAAGAGCACTTCATCATAGTGGATAAGATATAATTTGTCATATGCACTAAGTATTATATATCCAAGGGGAGGGGTAGAGACAATGGTCATTAGACATATGATGTTGATGTAAATCCTGCCTAAATGTCATAACTATAATTGTATGTCTACAGTCAGGTTAATAACTAGGCAAATATCAAACCACTTAACCCTTGGAATGCCAGAGGGGGACGCAACGCATTGCAATGCGTTGCGTACGCCTCTGGCATTCCAATGGTTAATAGTTGTGTATTTCCTATTTCTCCATAGCGTTCTAATGTTACACTTCACCCTTTCAGCTCTATGTGAGGTTTCACATTAGACAGCTATAGAGACATTTATGTGAGGTCAATACAAGGATCTCTCCAGTGAGATTTTCATTTCAAGGCCTGATCAAATAACTAGGGACCACCCCTTAAGATTAGAGGAAAGCAGGTTTCAAATTCAGCAGAGTAAGGATTTTTTTTTTTTTTTTTAAAGGGATAGTAATAATTGCAAATTACTAATTCCCATATTGTAGCTTTGTTAAAAAGAAACTTATTGCCCCCAGTGTCATCTCTCAAACCCTTATGGTTTGAGAGATGATAGCGCTCAAAGCTCCCCCCTTATCTCCCCCTTCCCTGAACGCTGACTGCAGGGATATCCGGTATTACTTGCATCAGGCGGCTCTGCTGCATTTCCGAGATCACGTTTATAAAAAATAAATCTTTCACTAAAACGGTCTTCTACATGTGCTTGCAAACCAAGCACAAACCAAGCACACTGCAAACCAAGCACACGTAGAAGACTGTTTCAGTGAAAGAATTCTTTTTTATAAACGCGATGTCGGCTCAGCTGCAGAGCCGCCTGATGTACATAAGACTGTCGTACGACAGCTTCCCCTGTAGCCAGCTTTCAGTCAGGGAAGGGGGAGGGAGGGGGGAACTTTGAGCGCTATCATCTCTCAAAGAATAAGGGTTTGAGAGATGACACTGGGGGCAATAATTTTATTTTTAACAAAGCTACAATATGGGGATTAGTAATTTGCAAGTATTACTATCCCTTTAAGGTAAGGTCTCTTAAACTGTGGAATTCCTTGACCAGGCATGTGTTAATGGCGGATACATTTAAGAGAAGATTACATGCATTTATAGCAAAAGGGAACATACAGGGTTTTACTGTGAATTACTATGTAAAGCAGGAAGTTCTGTTAAATAGAGTAATACCCATTTAGGAGTTGGGAAGGCTTATATAATTCTCGTTATCTTGATTCTACTGTGGTAACTGTTGAACTTGATGAACTAGTGTCTTTTTTAAAGGGATAGTAATGTTTCAAAATAAAAGGAGCTCCAATAAATCTTCATAGTATTTGGGCCATGGAGAGTGTTATTACAATACTGTCAGAGCTGCAGTTCAAGAGTAATTGAATGATAAAGTATCCCCCTCCTGCCCCTTTTACCGATGTAACACTGCTCACCTCAGAGCAGCAAGATGGTGTCCAGATGGCTTGCAGAGAAGGACAATTTTCAATTAGCATAATGGAAAAACCTGATAAACCTGTCAAGGGGGGCAGGATTTTCATTAGTGTTGCACCGATACCGATACTGGTATACTGGCAAATGCGGCCGATGCCAGCACCGATATCCTGTGTCAGGGTCGGTGCTGCAGTGAGGGAGCCCGGGGAGCTGCTCACAATGCTCCCCGGTTGCCTCTCTCCCTCATGTAGCGTCTGAGCGTTGCCGCGGGTTACCATGGCAACGCTCTGACGCTGACTTCTGCCGGGGCTTGCGAGAGAACAGCGAGCACCCGGCAGAGGAGGGTAAGGGAGGCAAGATGGGGCATTTGAGCGGGTAGTGAAAGAGGCAGAGAGGGGTGCCAAGAGGGAGAAAAAGGGACTAAGAAAAAGGGGGGAAAAAAAAAAAGGCAAAAGGAGTAAGGATCAGGAGACAAAAGGAGGGGAACTAAGAAAAGGCAAAAAGGAGGGGGGATCAGGAGAGAGAGCAAGAGAGGCAAAAGAGTGGGATCAAGAGTCAAGGAGGGGGACAAAGGGGGATCAAAAGGGAGAGAAAAAACCAAGGCAAAAGGAGGGAACTCAAGAGGGGGAGAATGAAGTAAAAGGTGGGAATCAAGAGGGGGAGAAAGAGGCAAAAGGGGACAGTCAAGAGGTGGTGGTGTGTGTGTGTATATGATATATATATATATATATATATATATATATATATATATATATAATATTTCAAGTACTCACCAATACTTTTTTTGAGGTCATTTGCCAGTTTTCCAAGTACCTAAAGCATATATATTATATATATATGCGCTTTAAGTACCTGGAAAACTGGCAAATGACCGCAAAAAAAGTATCGGTAATTGGTATCGGCGAGTACTTGAAAAAAGTATCGGTACTTGTACTCGGTCTTAAAAAAGTGGTATCGGTGCATCTCTAATTTTCATTGTTCTCACAGTAGGAAGATTATCCCTTGCTGTGAGCTGTCTGGTCTGTGGACCAGATTCCACATCTGAGGGGAGGTGGCTTACCCTAGGTAAAAGGGATGGGAGGGGATGCTTTATCATTCAATTACTCTTGAACTACAATCCTGACAGTATTGAAATAACACTCTCCATGACCCAAATACCATGAAGATTAATTGGAGCTGCTTTATTTTGAAACATTAATATCCATTTAAACCTAATTTACCATGTAACTGTATTATTTGAAATGCACATGGGGGAATTCTGATATACTCTGCTGTGGGGGACTTTCAATACAATTCACAGAAGAACTCTGAAATACACCTATTACATTAAAGCCATTTACACCAGTATCACAAAGTATCATGTGCAGTGGTGTATTTGAGTAAGTGTAATCCGAGATTTGCTTAAAAACCTGTGGCAACATACAGATTTCACCAACCTCAGATAGGTGAAGTTGTTATGGTGAGCTATGATATTACCACCAGCTATGTGACCTTAGTGCATATGGGAACAGTCACATTAAGATTAAAACACTCCCTCAGGAATACCAAAATAACTCATCAACTCAAATTTAAATATTCAACAGAGACAAATTAGAAACAACCATGAACATCACGTTTAAGTGGACACCATCACACAAAAACTAACATCAGTAAAGTTACTATTATTAAAAGGAAAAAAGTACCTACACAGGCACAACTGCCTAGAGGACTTTTCTCCCCAAACTGGCATCAGACGTGTCCATGATGCTGACACTCAGGTGCTCAGGAATCACAAAAAGGTATCCAATTCGTAAAAGAGTTCAGTGAAATGAACAAAAGCATTTAAGATCATATATCTCCAGAGCACTAAAAACAGAGTATTATCTAATGCCAGTAGAATATATAAATGCATTCCCATTTTTCATATATTTTTCTTATATTTTTTCATAAATATTTGGTATAAAGAACTTATATACTGGAAACATTAAATTCCATACAAATGTATGCATCAAAAGAATTATTTTATACTTTAGTAAATCATTTGATGGCAGTATGAATTGAGTCAGTCAATATTCAAATTATCCAGTCCCTCCTTGTTATAGATATCAGTCTCCACATTCCCCATGAGGAATTAATAACGTTTTAATAATAGAATCTGGAGTTAATTAACTTTTCAAGTAAAAGAGAGCAAATATAATGGTCTCACTAATGTTCTTATGGTCTCTTTCCTAGTTGGGTCGCTGCCCTTCTGTGTATTAGTGGATATGAACTGTTCACAGATATTCTGCAGAAAATCAGACAAAAACAAGAAACAAGGGCACAAACCCTCTAAGAGTAAAACTTTTAGATATATTTAGTGTACCTCTGCATACATTGCACTCACCAGATCTGTGAGTATTATGTCTTACAAGTAGGATCAATCTTTGTCCTTATCATGTTGGGAACCAGTAAATGTCAAACAAAGGAAAGGGTTGTAGAATATATGTGAATATATTGCACTTCATACCACTCCTGGTACTATTTCATGGGCTCAGTAACAGTAAGAAAAATAGAGTAATAAAACACAATTATTATTACAATTGTTTTCTAATTGCACTACCAAGTTTCAACAGTAGATGGCAATGTTAAACAAGAAATAAAGGTCTGTAAATCATCAGTTCATATATAGGCAAGAATTCATTACGATACATGGTTTTGTTGCACCTTCCTGTTTAAAGGGATAGTAATGTTTCATAATAAAAGCAGCTCTAATTAATCATCATAGTATTTGGACTTTGGAGAGTGTTATTTCAATTCTGTCAGAGTTGTAGTTCAAGAGTAATTCAATGACAAAGTGTCCCCTTCCCGCCCCTCTTACTGATGTCACACTGTTCAGCTAGAGCAGAAGGGAGGTGCCCAGATAGACTGCAGAGAGGGACAATCTTAAATTAAGATAAGGGAAAAACCCCTTAGTGACCGTGGCCGGCACTTAACGCCCGCCAAACATTTTTTTTCATTTTTTTGAAAACAATTTCCGGGACATACACATACGTCCTCTGTCCACCTGGGACATCCTCTCAGGACCTACATGTACGTCCTCGGGCGGTAAGGGGTGAAGTAGGGGTGTTTATGTTTGATGCAGTGGGTGTTTGGATACCAGATGAATGGAGTCAAGTGAGGATGAATTCTTAATTTGTTAATTTATGTGGACTCCTGTACCATCCATGTTATATTTGCATTTGTTTATATCTGGGACGGGGGTAATGTGCGAGATCCACCTGTGCCTGTAGTTGGACACTTTGTTGCTAGAACAGGCAGCAGAGAAGCAAAGCTACTATTACCTTCCCGGCTGGGGGAGATCTGATGGGGGCCGCAATGAAAGTATGAGAGGGATTTATGTGGCTCAAGGGCCGTATGTTTGACATATTGCTGTTGGTACTTTCAGAAACGTATTCTAGGTCAGACGGATATATAGATAATAATGAGAGCTGGTTACAAACCAGATAGGCTATTGATCCAGACAGATATGTGACTGCCTTTTGGAGTCAGGAAAGAATGTTTATTACCTATTTGAATCTTATAGGGTTAGTAATGTCTAAAAAAAACTTTTTTGCATTTAGAAGAGCTTAAAAAGCTGATCTAAATGCAAAAAACCGTATCTCTCAAACCGTTATGGTTTAAGAGATACGGGCGTTTAAAGTTTGATTTCTCCTACTAACAGCTGTAAAGCTGTCAGCAGGAGATCCGTGTCGGTCGACACTGTGGCGCTTGAGAAGTGCCGGGATCTCGTTACTTACACGGAATCCCTTCATTGGAATGGTCTAAAACGTGTGTCTGAACACTAGGCACACGTTTAGACCATTCCAATGAAGGGATTCCGTGTAAGTAACGAGATCCCGGCACTGCTTAAGCGCCACAGTGTCGACCGACACGGATCTCCTGCTGACAGCTTTACAGCTGTCAGTAGGAGAAATCAAACTTGAAATGCCCGTATCTCTTAAACCAAATGGGGGATATTTTTTTTGTCTTCCTCTGGATCAACAAGGGTGATACAGAGAGGTGTGAACTTGGTGGCGAATGTCTTTTCAGCCTCATCACCTATGTTACTATTTTCATTAAAGATGCAGCACTTGTCTTCATGAAAAATATACGTGATATGCCTTTAACTTCACAGTAAAACAAGGATACTACTTCTGCTGAGATTTTCCATTCAAAAGTTATTACAGCTGAAATGTATTTGTATATTTTAATACAATCAAACTGTTAACCGCCAACTGTTGCTCAAAAGGACTTTATTTCCTCTAATGTACTCTGTGGGAGCGCTTGAGTCATAGACTACAGCTCTCCGAAGTAAGAGATAAGAACAGCAACACCCAGTCTCCATAACAGAAAATTACCTTTTAATGTTAGAAATAAAAAAATAATAATAATAGATTTCAGCTGTAATAACTTTGGATAAAAACTCCCCCAGCAGTAGGAATACCCTTGTTTTAACCCTTTGAGTGCCAGAGGGGTACACAACGCATTGTAAAGCAAGTTATTGTAGTCCAAGAACACTTTATTTGGGGACACAGGGAACATTTATAGCACAGTAGAACAAAAGATCAAAGAGATACAAGTTAATCTTGCCGCTCCGATCTGTAGCCAACGGGAATCATAGCAACAAGGGACGAATGTAGATGGCCGCCAGCATTGCTTCATATAATCCGATCTCTTTACCTGGGACTTGAAACATAATTCAATCTTGTCTCCCCATTCTCCAGCCAATGGGGATCAGAGCAACAAAAGGCGACCAATCAGTACGCCGTCTACTTATCGAACAAACTCAAACAATATGTAATTGCACAACAAGCAGCGACAATCTGCAGGCCTCCTACTCGTCAAGTAAACTCAAACAGCACATACAATGCATAATCAGTGGCGCCCAATCAGCAGGCTGCCTCCTTTTCAAAAACGGGGACCAGGAAAAAATGCAAGGGATAAATGCGTGTGGCCTCCAGCATTGTGCCACATAATTTGATCCCATTACCCGGAACCTGAAACATAGTTCAATCTTGCTGACCCAGTCTCCAGCCAATGGGGATCAAAGAGACAAGAGGCAACAAACGGCAACTAATCAGTAGGCTGCCTACTTGTCAAACAAATTCAGACAATACTTAACAATGTACGACAAGAGGCAAGCAAACTCAAACAGTACATACAATGTATGACCAGCGGCAACCAATCAGCAAGCTGCCTCCTTCTCAAAAACAGGGACCGTGAATTCCGGCTGTAGAATTTTATTGTGCCTGAGCAGCCAGTGTAGATGAGGGGACAGGGAACCTTAGGGAGGAGGGATAAGGACACCCCTGCCCCTACCGGGCACCCCTGCCCCTACCCATATGTCCATGGTCCAACTTAGTCTGTTTTTAACATCAAGTAATTCCTTAGCATACTGCAGGTACATTATAGTATCCAATAAAGGTATCACTTTTACTCTACCAGTCTCCTGCTATATATAAGCAGAGAGAGGGCACAACAGAAAAACAGTGAGACAATGTATGTAGGAAAGTTCCCTTGTCTTGACAGAACTAGAGATATACTAAATTACCTATGCTGTTTTTCGTCAGGCTGGGAGAACACTTGTACTTCCTGCTTGGTCAGTGACACAGAGCGTTACATAGTGTGAAGGCTACTACACGCTCTATTGGATAAGAGGAAATTGTGTCCTTTACCATTCTCCTTTACATACACTGCTGGGCCTAATACATACCAGAAACTGGAGCACTTCTGGGTCAAACCAACAGTACCACAGGGGACAAATATACACATCCATTGATATAATTGGGGATTTTAACCCCTGGAATGCTAGAGAAGCCTCTAAGAAATTGTGAACACCTTGCTAGCATTCAAAGGGTTAAAATACCAATTTAAATGAATGGGAATTGTGGGAATTTTTATTTGCCCCTATGGTGCGGTTAGTTAGCTAATGAATTGCACCATTTTGCCTCTCATACATTGCACCTTATGTATAAAAGCAAACTGGAATGATTCTGGGTAAACCAAATGCACCACAGGGTAGTCTGACCACACCTCACCTTCAACTGGGGACACATAGCAAATATGGGTAATTCAGTGCTGCACTGAAATCAAAGCAGCCCTGCAATATGTATTATTCATACATTCCCAGTTAAGGATAAAGTCTTATCAACCTAGTCTATACCACAGTGACAGACAGCTGTGTGTATATCACACTGACTGACAGCTGTGTGTACATCACTGACAGACAGCTGTGTGTATATATCACTGACAGGGAGCTGTGTGTATATCACACTGACTGACAGCTCGGTGTGTATATCACTGACAGACAGCTGTGTGTATATATCACTGACAGGGAGCTGTGTGTATATTACACTGACTGACAGCTCTGTGTGTATATCACTGACAGACAGCTGTGTGTATATATCACTGACAGGGAGCTGTGTGTAGATCACTGACAGACAACTGTGTGTAGATCACTGACAGCTGTGTATATATAACACTGACAGACAGCTCTGTGTGTATATCACTGACAGACAGCTGTGTGTATATATCACTGACAGACAGCTGTGTATATATAACACTGACAGACAGCTCTGTGTGTATATCACTGACAGACAGCTCTGTGTATATATCACTGACAGGGAGCTGTGTGTATATATCACTGACAGACAGCTCTGTGTATATATCACTGACAGGGAGCTGTGTGTATATCACTGACAGACAGCTGTGTGTATATATCACTGACAGACAGCTGTGTGTATATATCACTGACAGACAGCTGTGTATATATAACACTGACAGATAGCTGTGTGTGTATATCACTGACAGACAGCTGTGTATATATCACTGACAGGGAGCTGTGTGTATATCACTGACAGATAGCTGTGTGTATATATCACTGACAGACAGCTGTGTATATATAACACTGACAGATAGCTGTGTGTATATGTCACTGACAGACAGCTGTGTATATATAACACTGACAGATAGCTGTGTGTATATGTCACTGACAGACAGCTGTGTATATATAACACTGACAGATAGCTGTGTGTGTATGTCACTGATAGGGAGCTGTGTATATCACTGACAGACAGCTGTGTGTATATATCACTGACAAACAGCTGTGTGTATATCACTGACAGACAGCTGTGTGTGTATATATCAGTGACAGACAGCTGTGTATATATAACACTGACAGATAGCTGTGTGTGTATATCACTGACAGGGAGCTGTGTGTATATCACTGACAGGGAGCTGTGTGTATATCACTGACAAATAGCTGTGTGTATATCACTGACAGGGAGCTGTGTGTATATCACTGACAGGGAGCTGTGTGTATATCACTGACAGGGAGCTGTGTGTATATCACTGACAAATAGCTGTGTGTATATCACTGACAGGGAGCTGTGTGTATATCACTGACAGAGAGCTGTGTATATCACTGACAGCTGTGTGTATATATCACTGATAGAGAGCTGTGTCACGTGTAGAGCTAAGGCACCTAGAGTGCCTTGCCTAGGTGCACATGGGATGTAAATCTGGCCTGGTGGATATCTAAGACACATCAAAGCGCCACAGCACCCTAAATGTGAAACAATGGCTTATGTTCTATTAGCCCTTTGAGTGCCAGAGGAGTGTGCACCACATTGCTTAGCAATTGTTGTGTACCCCTCTGGCACTCAAAGGGTTAATGAATGCGTGCTTTCATGTGTGTATGTGTGACAGTTTCAATATTCTTGTAACCCTTTGAATACCAGAGGAGTAAGTATTTATCCCCAGCAGTCAACTAACAAACCATTCAGAACCATATAATAAATGCAAAATGTTTATATTAAATACATTAAAATGACTGTGTCAAGTTAATTGTATTAAAGGAAGGCTAACCTGTCATTTTAACTTTACATGTACAGCAAGTGTGGAATATGCATATGGTCCATACACTTTCACTTTACATGTACAGCAAGTGTGGAATATGCATATGGTCCATACACTTTCACTTTACATGTACAGCAAGT
This sequence comes from Rhinophrynus dorsalis, assembly GCA_037306005.1. Taxonomy (NCBI): domain Eukaryota; kingdom Metazoa; phylum Chordata; class Amphibia; order Anura; family Rhinophrynidae; genus Rhinophrynus; species Rhinophrynus dorsalis. Next base: position 160,508,234 of record CM074726.1, on the reverse strand, counting down.
GTGGAATATGCATATGGTCCATACACTTTCACTCTGAACACTTAAGTGTCCGGCACATTGAGGTAATTGAATACAGGGAGTTTTCTGTCTGTGACAGATGAAGTAGGGGTATTTATACGATGTTGCAAGTCTCTCTGCTGGACTGATTGATCCATGTGCTGTAGAGGTGGCTTTTTTACAGTGTTTCACTGGGGGTTATGCACTATCATGTGATAAAAGAGGTGATAAAGCAGGGAACACTTCTCCATTGATACAACATCTCCAGTTCCTACATTATTCTATAGAGTCTATTCACTAAGATCCCCAAAGGTGGAGAAATCTTAGTGTATAGTAGGCTCCATAGAATAACATAGGAACTGGAGAAGTGATATCACCGGAGAAGTTATCTCCACTTTATCACCTTAGTGCATAAACCCCACTGTGTTCTTCTGTACATTGAAATCCATGTGCTGTAGAGTTGGCTTTTCTACATTATTTCACTGTGTTCTTTTTTCGCAGCTCCAATCAGAAGAAAAGATATATATAGGAAATTTGGATGTACATGTCATTTATGTGCAATATGTAAATCCCAAATAAAGGGTTACTATTGCTTTACGCGGTTTATTCCCAGCTGGCACTCAAACACATTGTGAAACAACCTGTTGGATTCCCCTCTGGCACTCAAAGGGATTCTTTAATTCATTTTCAACAGCTCACTCTTTAATCCCTTGGATGCTTTGCAATGCAGTGGAAATGTTCACATATTTTATCATTCAATTTTCCTATGAAAACCCTTAACCCTTTGAGTGCCATTGCAAAACAATGTGTTGTGTACCCCTCTGGCACTCAAAGGGTTAAAACAGGATTAATGTCGCTTTGTATTTAATAGGTGACCAGCTTGCACAAAATGTTATGATTTCAACCATATTTTTCTTCTGTTTTTCTATTATTGACCTTCTCCAACTACCAGGAAACACTTCAGACTTTATCTTACTCCATTGCTGTCAAACCCGGCACAGACAGAATGCCATCATCCTTTCTCTTAACTTTAGTGAATCACGTTTAACTCTTTGAGCGCCAGAGATGTGTCTAGCTTCCCAGGCAATCAAAAGATTAACCCTCTGAGGGCCAGAGGAGTATCCAACGCATGGGATACCTTTATGACACTTGAATGGTTAACCCTTTGCATGCCATAGAGGTATCTAATGCATGGCGTTGCTATGCATTGGCTACCTCTCTGGCACGCAAAGGGTTAAACCAGTGTAAGCCCACCCTTACCCCAAAAAAGATACATAAGTGAAATTATACCTTTTCCTGTACACCATAAAGTACAGCATAGCAAAGCCACCACCAGTGCCCTCCTCTCCGTCATTCCAGCAGTTAATTCCATATAACAGAGGGAGACAAGATGCCCAAAAACATTGCTCTCGTCTGTAGCCAATAGGAGAGGAAATTTAAATGGCATCATCTGTTACTAGGGAGTAAGGTTCCGAGCGTGTAAGGGACTTTCTTGGTGTCTTGAAGTGAAACTAAGGGGGAAGTTGGATATGTGCAATGATGTGGTGCAATACCTCTGTATGTATCTGTGATTTGGATTTCTGCCATTTGTCAATCGACAAAAAAATCTATAGGTTCATATATGTAAAGACAAAAGTGGAGTAAGGCATTGCAAGCCAGTTATACCATAGGGATCATCAAATACAAATTCCCTCTTTGATTTTAATAAGAACTATTAGCACAAGAGTGCCCTATGCACAACATTGTTCCCTTGTGGGGCAGATCTGCTGGTGAAGTTGAGTGATCATTGTGAGAGCAGCTGTATCAGCGGTGTAGTAGGACAGAGCTATGAACGTAAGAAACAATCACTCAGTAGTGAACTCTATGCCTTGCTAGGGAGGAGAAAAACCAACACCCTAATATCTACTAAAGAGGTACAAATAGGGTGACCACATTTCCCTTCTGCCATTCCGGGACGTGGTCACCCTAGTTGCCCCTTCATACCTTGAGTCCCTGGTGGTCTAGCGGCGTGGAAAGTGCTCTGTGCCTCCTCCGGCACAGAGCTGAAGCTCCCGCGCGCTGTGCTCAGTAATGCAGAGCGCTGGGAGATGATGTCATCTCCCAGCGCTCTGTAGTACTAGAGCGCTTGCCTCCAGATCAGGCTCAGCTGCATTGCCGCCCTGGATGTCAGCCTGCAAGCGGTGTGTCATATCATGGACGCCGTGAGGGAGAGCTACTAAGCGCTCCCTCGCGGCGTCCATGATGTGACACACTGCTTGCATGCTGAGATCCAGGGCGGCTTGGCTTCATTCCGGGACACTTCATTGTCCCGGTTGAAGATGACCCGGGACGCGGGACATAGCCCTGAAATAAGGGACAGTCCCGGACGTTCCGGGACCCGTGGTCACCCTAGGTACAAACGGGCAGTACGGACCCTAATACCTCCTAAAGAGGGACACTTGGGAGGTATGGACCCCTAATATCTCCTAAAGAGGGACACATGGGAGTTGCGGGTCCCTAATATCACCTAAAAAGGGGCCCACCTCTAACATTTACAGAGGGACACTTGGGAGGTATGGACCCTTAATACCCCCTAACATGGGACACATGGGAGGCATGGACCCCTAATATCTCCTAAAGAGGGACACTTGGGAGGATTGGACCCCTAATATTTCCTAAAGAGAGACACTTGGGAGGTATGGACCCCTAATATTGTCTAAAGAGGAAAGCTGGGAGGTAAAAGTTGACACTTTCCCAGTGGCGAGAGCTTGGAGAACTCGTCTCAGACACAGGAGTGCACAAGTGCTTCAGGTTTCACTGGAGCCTCCCCTGCCAGCACCTTCTTCCTAGTCTTACAGATGGTATCACGGCTACAAGCAAGTCCTCAGCTCTACAGTCCCAAGAAATTGTGTGCCTGAAAATAAAAGCTATGGAGTGAAATGCAGCCAAAACTGCAGGAGGAGGCCCCTCAGATGTGCCAAGAGTCTGATCAAAAATCCTGGTGCTATTTTATTGATCGCACAAAAGAGACTGAACTACAAGACTTTTAAGTCTCTCAATCAGGTGTATTGCTAGACGCTGACAGAGGGGGCTTTAACATCTAATAATAACCCCCGTGGACCTTAAAGGGTTAAAAAGGCTCCTGCACTCTACTTGCTTCAATTTCAAAAACATGTATGCAGCTGTCATGTGCCTTCATCGACATGACATCCAGGACTGATTGAATATATTATACTAGTTGAACAGCCCATTACACGGGCCACAGTGCCTCTGGCAGCCGGTCGCGGGGCAGTCACGCGCAGTAGAGACTGCCCGCGCCACTGCTGATACAGAGCTGGACGCTCCTTCGGAGCGCCCAGCTCTGTATCAGCCGCGGCGCGGATGTCTGTACTGCGCATGACTGCCGCATGCGCAGCAGTGTCTACTGCGCATGTCGGGCGTTACACACAACTTAGCGAATTATTATATAGGATATATCTTGAACAAGGGAAAAATATAAAGGGGTCATTAGGATTTTCTGGCCATAGTAAGATAGATAAGGGGTTTCCATTAGGCATTGTTACCTCATTATGGACCAGAGGGGTATGCAAATTATTTTTTAACCTTTTGAGTGCCAGAGGGGTATCCAACGCAATGCAATGTGTTGGATACCTCGCTAGCACCCAAAGGGTTAAAGCTCTGAATTTGTTGCCAATAGCAATGATGGAATAGGACTGCACGGTGTACTATTCATGCAGTAGGTAGGTCCAAGCCCTGGGTCTCCAGGAACCTAACCGCTCCCCTGCTGGCAGTGCAGTCTCATTGGGTTACTCTCGCAGTCCCCATAGATGCCAAAGAAGAGGATTCAAGCCTGACACTAACAGTCTACTGGGGCAGTGTACACGCTCAGTGAAGACTGGGGCTGTGAGCTAGACTTCTGACTTGCATTCCAGCCGTCTGCCAGCAGAGGGAGCCTTTCTAATCCCTATGCTGAATCCCTACACTGAACCAATGACAGGAGTTATTTAGGGACACCACTGGACAGTCCTGGGTGTTTTCCTATGTCTGTCCTGTTGAAGGACACATATATATATATGCCTTTTATATGGGAATTTTAACCTGTTTACCACTAAAGTTGTCACTATTGTGTGTTGCACACCACTTTAACAGTCAAGAGGTTTACATTTTTGTTTGTTTCCCTGTAGTGCACTAATGTGCACCAGAATTGCCACTCTTGTCTTTATATATAAATCCTACTATACATGAGACGTGTCTAGACATAGAGGCACATTATATATTATATATAACATTCTGTTTCTGGTTCATTCTCAAATTTTCTCTGTTTCCTTGCTGCAATCGTAAGCACATTGCAAATCCAGCCTGGGGTGTGTGTGTGTGTCATTTTAACCCTTTGAGTGTCAGAGAAGTATCCAACGCATTGCTGTGCAATATGTTGGATACGTCTCTGGCATTCAAAGGCTTAGTTAATGCATGGGCACCGCAGATCTCCTATTAGGTGGCCTCACCTTGGGGGTTCACTCTTAAATGGTCGCACGAATAAGAGCGTGCGACAATATGAGTTACCATGTTGCCATACTAAAAACGTTGACATGAGAATCTTGCACTGCATGACAGAGCGAGATTCTCATGTCGAATAGTAAAAGGTTGCATGCTGCCCAGGCTGTACCACATAATGCTGCCCTGGAGCTGTAATAATGTCACAATGTTATTTTCTTCTGCTCCGTGCTGCCCCAGAGCTGAAATAATGTTATAATGTCATTTTCTTGAGCTCCATGCTGCCCCAGAGCTGTAATGATGTTACCATGTCATTTTCTTGTGTTCCGTACTGCCCTGGAGCTGTATTAATACGAATCCATTACAGCTCTGGGGCAGCACAGAGCATAAGAAAATGACATTGTAACATTATTACAACTCCGGGGCAGCACGGAGCCCAAGAAAATGACATTGTAACATTATTACAACTCCGGGGCAGCACGGAGCCCAAGAAAATGACATTGTAACATTATTACAACTCCGGGGCAGCACGGAGCCCAAGAAAATGACATATAACTCCGGGGCAGCACGGAGCCCAAGAAAATTACTTGGTAACATTATTACAACTCTGGGGCAGCACAGAGCCCAAGAAAATGACTTAATAACATTATTTCAACTCTGGGGCAGCACGGAGCCCAAGAAAATGACATTGTAACATTATTACAACTCCGGGGCAGCACGGAGCCCAAGAAAATGACACTGTAACATTATTACAACTCCGGGGCAGCACGGAGCACAAGAAAATGACATGGTAACAGTATTACAACTCTGGGGCAGCACTGAGCCCAAGAAAATGACATTGTAACATTATTACAGCTCTGGGGCAGCACGGAGCCCAAGAAAATGACTTGGTAACATTATTACAGCTCCGGGGCAGCACGGAGCCCAAGAAAATGACTTGGTAACATTATTACAACTCCGGGGCAGCACGGACCCCAAGAAAATGACTTGGTAACATTATTACAGCTCCGGGGCAGCACGGAGCCCAAGAAAATGACTTGGTAACATTATTACAACTCCGGGGCAGCACGGACCCCAAGAAAATGACTTGGTAACATTATTACAGCTCCGGGGCAGCACGGAGCCCAAGAAAATGACTTGGTAACATTATTACAACTCCGGGGCAGCACGGACCCCAAGAAAATGACTTGGTAACATTATTACAGCTCCGGGGCAGCACGGAGCCCAAGATAATGACTTGGTAACATTATTACAACTCTGGGGCAGCACAGAGCCCAAGAAAATGACTTGGTAACATTATTACAACTCCGGGGCAGCACAGAGCCCAAGAAAATGACATTGTAACATTATTACAAGTCCGGGGCAGCATGGAGCACAAGAAAATGACATTGTAACATTATTACAACTCCAGGGCAACAAGGAGCACATTATTACAGCTCCGGGGCAGCACGGAGCCCAAGAAAATGACTTGGTAACATTATTACAGCTCCTGGGCAGCATGATGTGATACAGCCGGGGCAGCATGCAACCTTTTACTACTCGACATGAAAATCCCGCGGTCTCATGCAGTGCGATATTCTCATGTCGACATTTTTAGTATGGCACATGGTAACTGTTTCATATGGTTGCACGCTCTTTTGTGTGCAACCTTTTAAAAGAATACCCATCTTGGGTTCCCGTCTGACCATTTTTCCGACAAGGATCCAATGTAAATATGTGGTCAGGTAGTTGGGAAGGAAGAAAACTGGCTTGTGCATAGAAGTTAATCATTGAGAATGTTTTACTTATGAATATTAAAGGGTCTAAGGAAATTCTCAACTCACTTTAACCCCTTATATGCTAGAGATGTCTCCAACGAACTGCAAACTAACGCACTATAGACATCTTTAGCATCTAGTTCTAAGGATCCCAGGAGAATCGTTTGCTTGTGGCCTTTTTTCACAATTTTGGAATGGGCCTCAGAGGTCCTTAAAGGAGAACTAACTCCTCTTAAAGGGACACTAATGTCCCATAAAAAATCTACTTTTGTAGATGTTAAAATAATAAACTACTTGCCACAAACTGCTATGGTTTGATTTATTCGCACTGAAAGTTCCCCCCTCCCCTTCTCCTGACATCAGGGTCTAGCTGACAGCAGGAGATCCCGGTCCAGGAACCAGCCGGCGGCTCTGCAGCAGAGCTGAAATCGCATTATTTCAAAAGAATTACTTCATTGGAACGGTCTAAGTTTGCTTGGTTTTCAAGCACAATTTGTAGACCGTTCCCATGAAGCAGTTCTTTTTAAATAAAGCGATTTCGGCTCTGCTGCAGAGCTTCCTCCAGTCGCACAACTTGAATCTCCTGCTGTCAGCTTTACAGCTGGAAAAGGGGAGGGAGGGGGGAACTTTCAGTGCGAATATCTCTCAAACCATAGCGGTTTGAGAGATAGGATTTGTGACACGTAGTTTACTATTTTAAAGCGGAACTTTCACGTCTGTATGTTCTTCACTTCATCCCTTCCTTTTTCTCCCCTGTGTGTATTGTTTTGTTTTTTTCACGTAGAAATTGGTCTAAGTTCAGCAATATAGAAATCAGTTCTTTACTTGATGACGTAACATAGTAACATAGTAAATTAGGTTGAAAAAAGACACAAGTCCATCAAGTTCAACCTTCGCTTCATACCTCAGTAACTAAGAATTTTATAGCTTTCCTGCTACCAATTAAATTAGTCTTTATCAGACCTTCCTGATCTGCCTACTGATAAACAGTATAACTCTGTATGTTCCCTTTTGAAAGAAATGTATCTAATCTTCTCTTAAATGTGTCCATTGTATCTGCCATAACTACCTCCCTGGGCAATGAATTCCACAATTTGACAGACCTTACCGTAAAAAAACCCTTCCTCTGCTGAAGTTTAAACCTCCTTTCCTCTAATCTCAAGAGGTGTCCCCTGGTCACCTGAGCAGGCCTTGGAATAAATAGCTCACCGCAGAGATCCTTGTATTGACCTCTCATATACTTGTACAATGTGATAAGGTCTCCTCTTAGTCGTCTTTTCTCTAGAGTAAATAAACCAAGTTTGTTTAGTCGTTCCTCATATGTCAAGTCCTCCATTCCCTTAATTAATTTTGTTGCTCTCCGCTGTACCCTCTCTAGTTCTAGTATATCCTTTTTCAGAACCGGTGCCCAAAATTGCACTGCATACTCAAGGTGAGGTCTTACCAATGATTTGTATAATGGCAAAATAATGTTATCCACTCTTGCTTCAATACCTCTTTTTATGCAAGACAGGACTTTGTTTGCCTTTGCTACTGCTGTTTGACACTGGTCACTGTTTCCAAGTTTGTAGTTGACAAGGATACCCAGGTCTTTTTCTAGCAACGAGTCACCTAAAATTATTCCATTAAGTTTATAAGTAGCCTTGGGATTGTTTCCTCCCAAATGCATGACTTTACACTTCCCCACATTAAACTTCATATTCCACATGTTTGCCCAATCTGACATTGTATGTAAGTCCCTCTGTAGAGAGAAAATATCCTGTTCTGAATTAATGACTTTGCATAATTTAGTATCATCTGCAAATATTGATATTTTGCTTTCTATATCTATTTCCAGGTCATTTATAAACATGTTAAAAAGCAGCGGACCCAATACTGAACCCTGAGGTACTCCACTCTCCACTTTAACTATACTGGAGAATTTTCCATTTACAACCACACACTGTTCCCTATCCTTCAACCAGTTTTGTATCCAATTGCAAAGGTTATCTCCTAGCCCCAATTTCCTTATTTTATACACCAGCCTTCTGTGTGGTACTGTATCAAATGCCTTTGCAAAGTCTAGATATACTACATCTACTGCCTTGCCATTGTCAAGGTTGCTGCTTACCTCCTCATAGAAGCTGAAAAGATTAGTTTGGCATGACCTATTCTTCATAAAACCATGTTGATTCGTGCTAATGATCTTGTTTTTTGTGTTGTAATCCTGAATATAGTCCCTTATTATGCCTTCTAATAGTTTTCCCACTACAGAGGTCAAACTCACTGGTCTATAATTCCCAGGTTCTGTTTTAGTTCCCTTCTTAAATAGAGGCACTATGTTAGCTCTTCGCCAATCCTGTGGCACTGAGCCTGTGGTAATAGAATCTTTAAAGAGTAAATATAGGGGTTTTGCTAACACTGCACTGAGTTCCTGAAGAACCCTTGGATGTATACCATCAGGACCCGGTGCTTTGTCGGTCTTAATTTTGTTCAGTCTTCCCATGACATCTCCTTGAGTTAACCCAATATCTATTAATTGTATTGTTTTATTTGATACTTGCGGAGGCTCTTCTACCATTCCTTGCTCCCTTGTATATACTGATGCAAAGAAAGTGTTTAAAACATCAGCCTTTTCCTTATCCTCACTAACCAACTCACCCATCTCATTTTTGAATGGTCCAATGCACTCCCTCTTAAGTTTTTTGCTATTTATATATTTAAAAAACTTTTTTGGATTAGTCTTGCTTTCCCTTGCAATTCGAGTTTCATTATCTATTTTTGCTACCCTAATTGCCTTTTTGCAATCTTTGTTGCTCTCCCTGTATTTTAAGAAAGATTGTTCAGTTCCTTCTGACTTAAATAATTTGAATGCTTTTTTTTTCCTTGCCATTTCCTTCTTTACATGTGCAGTTAACCACATTGGCTGTGACTTACTTCTTTTGCACTTGTTCCCCATTGGTATATACAGTTGGGTACATTTCTGCAACCTAAATTTGAATTCTGACCATTTTTCCTCAGTATTTTTGCCTTTAAATAACATATCCCAGTCTATGTGTTGCATTGAGGCCCTTAACAATTTGAAGTTTGCTTTTTTAAAATTAAGAGTTTTGGTTGAACCTATACATTTTTGCTTTGCCAGACAGATCTCAAATGTAACCATGTTGTGATCACTGTTTCCCAAATGTTCTCTTACCTTAATATTGGATACCATTTCTGTGTTATTAGTGATCACTAGGTCCAATACATTGTTATTTCTTGTCGGCGCTCCCACCATTTGTGACATGTAGCTTTCATGAAGCGTGTTCAAAAACCTGCTACCCTTAGCACTCTGACAGGTCTCATTTTTCCAGTTGATATCTGGATAATTAAAATCTCCCATAATTATAGTATTCCCAAACTGGGCAGCTTTCCTCATTTGCAATAGCAGTTGGGCCTCATCATTGTCATCGATATTTGGTGGTTTGTAGCATATGCCCACCAACAACTTTTTTTTACCATTCACACCACATTTAGTCTCGATTTCTACCCACATGGACTCCACAGTTTGGCCAGTTTCCTCACTAATATCACCTCGCAAAACTGGATTTAGCTCTGTTTTCAAATATAAACACACACCTCCACCTTTTCTATTAATTCTGTCTCTTCTAAACAGGGAATAGCCCTCTATATTTACAGTCCAGTCATGTGCATCGTTCCACCATGTTTCTGTTATTCCAATTATGTCCAATTGCTCATTAACCGCCAGCAATTCTAGTTCTCCTATTTTATCTACCATACTTCTTGCATTTGCTAGCATACAATTGATTTTGAAGTCTTTACATATATTAATCCCTACATGCCTTTTTTCTTCACCTTCATTTACTAGGAGTTCCTCCCTACTGACTAAATTTCTCCCCACCCTTTCTCCACCCCCCTGGTCAGTTACTTGGACCCAGTTCCTATCTGCTCTATCTACCCCATTTTTGCTATCTATACCCACCCCCCCCTTTCCTAGTTTAAAAGCTCCTCCAAGCTTCCTAGCATTCTCTCCCCTAACACAGAGGCTCCTCTACCATTTAGGTGCAATCCATCTCTTCCATATAGATTGTACCCAAGAGCAAAGTCTGCCCAGTGTTCTAAAAACCCAAAACCCTCCTTCCTACACCATTGCTTGAGCCATGCATTAAGCTCCCTGAGCTCCCTCTGCCTACCTGCACTGGCGCATGGCACAGGTAGTATTTCAGAAAATACTACCTTAGAGGTCCTTGCCTTAAGCTTGCACCCTAAATCCCTGAAATCATTCTTTAGGGACCTCCATCTTCCTCCTATTTTGTCATTGGTTCCAATATGTACCAAGACAGCTGGATCACTTCCAGCCCCTCCCAATAATCTGTCAGCCCTGTCCGCAACATGCCGAACCCGAGCACCCGGGAGACAGCATACTGTTCGGCATTCACGTTCCTGGCGGCAGATTACCCTATCTACCCTCCTAATAATAGAGTCCCCTATTACCACCACCTGCCTTGGTTTCTGCCTGCTCTGCATCCCATCTAGCCTGGAAGGAGGACTGTTCCCCTGGCTGCTAGAGCAATCAGTCCTCTCCAGTGTTGCCAATTCTGAGCAATTCTCATCAACATCTTCACACAATCTTGCAAATCTGTTAGAGCTGCACGGGGGCTTGTCACTGAATCCTGCGTCCAGCCCCTTGAATGGTACGTCAAGTCCTTCTAAACCACGCTGGAGTGCAGGAAACTGTGAGTGCGCACCGTGGAGGACCTGGCCACATGCACATCATTTGCATGCGGATCATGCACAATCACGCATCACGCTCAATAGGGTAAAAAAAAAAAATATAGATGTTGTCTCTTTGTCTGTTACTGATAAGACACAGGGAGAGCTGACGCATGCACTGTGTTACTTTTTTGGCAAGATGGCGCCGTTCTCCCTGGTCTTGCAGCAAACTCAGAAGGTAATTTTACATAATATAGGGGGATCGCAGGGGACTCTTATATACGCAAAGAGGATCATGTTAGGTATATCTTCACACCTACAGATATTTAGATGTAGGTGAAAGTTCCGCTTTACTATCTACAAAAGTAGAATAATGTTTTATGGGACGTTACTGTCCCTTTAAAGACATAGTAATGTTTAGTTACTAAAGTACAATCGAGTCCTCTTTATATATTTTTATAACAATGTGAAGCAGTATGACCTTCTAAAACTATGCCGTTTTACCTTTATTCTATAATTAAGTTCCCCATCCCGCCCATTCTACTTAACTCAATCAGCCTCCCCTCAAATATGGAATATGGTCCCGGCACCAGACAGATTGCAGCGAGGGACAATCTTCTTTACTTTATTATAAGGAAAACACTGCCCCCTTGAGGAAGGAGGGCGGGTTTTTCCGTATGCTGAAATAAGATTGTCCCTCATCATTATCCATCCTGACCAGCCTGCTTAGGCTGCTTGAGGTAAGTAAGAGTGGCAAGAGGGGGAAACTTTATTATAGAATAAAAGGTAAAACGGCAAAGTTATAGAAGGTTATACTGCTACTTATTGTTATAAAAATGAAAAAAGAAGACTCAATTGTACTTTAGTAACGAAACATTACTATCCCTTTAATAATAACTCCCAGCTTTCCTTACTATGGCCAGAAAATTCTAATGACCCCTATTAAATCTGTTCTTGTGCCTTTGTTCAAGAGATGACATCTTCAATCAGTCCTGGATGTCATGTACATGGAGACGGACATGACAGTTGCCGCTATTTTTTTTAATTATAAGTATTTCAAACAGAGAAGTCAGTGGAGGAGCCTATGTAAAACCATTTACAAGCTACAGGGGAGTGAAATGCATTGCAAAACAAAGCACTCGTCTGGTGCTTAACCCTTTGAGTGCCAGAGGGGTATCCAACGCATTGCTTTTAGAGAGTTAATGCAGGGTGACCTGACCTCACCCTTATCTGTGGACACATGAAACCTACCTACTACAAAGCTGCTTTTTTTTCAGTGCAGCACTGAAAAATGCCTATTTCCTATCTCTCCCTGGTTAAAGGTGAGGTCTCGTCAGGTTACCTTAAAGGGTTAATATCCCCATGTGTAGTAAGTTTCAGTCCTGTGCCCTTGCTATTAACTGTCCTGTTCACCTCTATGACGGATTAGTTCTCCTTTAAAATGGCCCTGGAGCTAGTTCAGCTCAAGTTTAAAGTGACATTGTGATTGCTCATGCTGTGCTGCACAAAGGTCAATGTAACCTATGGAACAGCCAACACACACAATACATTGAGCCTTAGGAGAAGTAACAGGGGTGTTTCCAATGTCACAATGCCTGGCCTGAACCGGCTTGGGATCATGTTTCACACTGCATTCTGGGAGCAGCAAGGGGGAGGGGACTAAATCATATATTAAACTTGGGCTGTCACTTTTAAATACATACATCCCAAGTGTCCTTGTTTAGGAGGGTCAGTCCCTCTTTTCCACCCTGGTGTCCCTCTTTTTAGGAGACAAGACTGTGTGTTATGTATATAAGTTTATCACATTGCTCCACAGCAATAAAACTCACATTAATGTTCATTTAGAATCAGTATGTAATTATTAGTCTTAATTATTAGTCTTTATTTATATAGTGCCAACTTCTGCAGCACTGTATACGTGTTTATAAATTAGTCTGTGTAAATAAAATACTGTGGTTTGCTCTAAATTGTTTATTCAGTTACACCAAGAGGTGTCAATAGGTCATGAAATAACCTAAAAATTCTCAGTATTGTCCCGCCCACCAGTCACACCCCCAGCAACACCAGTTAAAACACTAGTGTCCCCCTTTAACCATTTGAAATGTTGAGATAGTATGTAAATTAAACAGTGCCCATTAACTAACAATAACAAATAACTTTACACCAGGCTATTTTAAAGTGGAACTACCACCTTTAAGAATGATGGCCCCAAATAATTCCTCATCTGGTGACTAGCTGCTCAGTAGCTCTAGTTGCCAGAATTATTACCTCATTAATGCAAATTATTCACTGCTCCGTGATGTCTGCGTACCTGCGTTGTCAGTCCCTTTTGGAGCCGAAAGGCTCCTAGCAACGCCTCCTAGAGCCGGCTAGGAATGACAGCGCAGGCGCGCAGACGTCACTATGGAAAGATGTCTGCGCTCCGTCCTGCCTGTCAGTCCCACAGCAGTGGATAATTTGCATTAACGAGGTAATAATTCTGGTGACTAACGCTACTGAGCGGCTAGTCTCCAGATGAGGAATTATTTGGGGCCATCTTTGTTAAAGGTGGTAGTTCTGCTTTAAATACAACATTAACCCCTTACATTCTAGAGAGGTCTCCAATCCATTGCAGACCTATCTAGAATTCGAGAGGTTAAAACCCTATCTCAAATCAATGGACATTTAGTTTTTCCTTTATTTGCCTTCTGTGGGCAATTGGTCAGTTCCATAATTGTTCAACTTTAGACCTAAAAATGTATTGCTAGCTGACTTCTTCTTCTTTAACCCTTGGAGTGCTAAACAGATACCCCTCTGGTGCTCAGATTGGCGCAGGGAAGGGTGGGATCCAACAGGTCACATGTGTGAGGTTGTTTATTTTAGATAACAGTGGTGGATTATACAATATACATCAATTGGTGGCGGTGATCTCTGGGTATCGTGCCAGTAATCTTATATAATCAATAGAAAATGCTCTGATTGAAAATATAAATTATCCCTTATGTAGATAAAGATAAACTATTTGTCAATTCACAAATAAAAAAATAATAAATACAACAATAAAAAAATCAATAAATTGTCCCGAAAAAGACCACACAATTGTATATCTATATAATAAATAATGGATAGATAACCCATAAATAATCCTATATTATAATTCGCTAAGGATGTTTGTCAGAAACCGTCATGCCAGAGCCTGCCCTTACATGGGTCCCGGTGGGTCCACGGGCCCAGGCGGCACTCTAACAGGGGCATATTATTTTGTGCGCCGGCCCAGCCCTGTGTCCTGCTCCTGCTCTGTGTCAGTGCTGTGTTCCCGGCACGGGGGATACAAGCTGCCATTTTTCTTGTCTCCATATCAGTTTCTTTGGGGGTTTCGGGGCGCAAGTAGTTAGCTATGTGACATAATCGAGCCACGGAGTGCAGCATGCTAACATCATCAGCGCTCTGCAGATTGGTTGTGTTCTCCATTTCATCTCCCTATTCCATCTAGCACAGATGGCCTTGCTCAGTGTGTCTGGCGATCTCGACAGATATGACCTTCCCTAAGCAATGCAGCACCATGAACACATTATCCTCCCCTCACCTTGCCCTTCTTCTCATCGCCCTCCTCCACCACTCTTTCCCTCATCACCTGTTCACCCATTCATATAGGCCCTTCCATTTTGCCTCCTACCTTAATTTCTCCTCTTGTGTGCCATAGGGGTATTCCACGCATTGCATAGCAATAAGTGGCACTCCTGTCTGGTTCTCAGAAGGTTAAAGCAATGTTTCCTTTGCTTTAGCACAATAATGGAGCCAGCAATGGTTACAGCAGCCAGAAAGTTCATGTTTCTCTTCAGCAGCTGCAATATGAACGCATACTTCCCAATATTTCAAATGGTCAAAGAGGGACACTTTTGTTTCAGGTGGTGTTTATGGGAGTGTGGCTGGTGGGCGGGGCATTACGGAGAATTTTTAGGCTATTTCGTGACCTACCGACTCCTCTTTGTGTAACTGAATAAATTATTTAGAGCAAGACCAAAGTATTTTATTTACACAGATTAATTTATAAACACATATATTAAAGATTAACTACACATTTATGTGAGTTTTATTGTTGTGGAGCATGTAATACACACCACACAGTCTGATCTCCTGAAAAGAGGGACAAAAGGGTAGAAAAGAGGGACAGGGGGATTTGGGTCTGAAAGAGGGACAATTGGGAGGTATGTGAACAGAGAAAGATGGTGGCACGCAGCAGCAAAAAGTGGAGAAGAAACTTCCATCACATAACAATTACACATACTTCCTTAAAGGCTTTGCTCACCACATTTACCAACCAAGTGCATGTATTCAGTGATGCTTGGCAAAGTCATATCCACTCACAGTGCGCTTAATATGATTAATTTTTGTATATATGTTTATAAATTAGTCTGTGCAAAAAAATACTTTGGTTTTGTTCTAAATCATTTCTTTTGGTGGGGGAGGGGGCAGCATTTCATCCTTTGACCCAGGCAGCACAATGTCTTAGGCCGGCCCTGCGTCATGTGCAGTACAGACTGCCCGCTCCGTGGCTGATACGGAGCAGGGGGCTCCGAATTCAGACCGTAGTCCTCTCTGCACACGTTCAGGTGCGCAGAGAGTTCTGTGGTCTGAATTCGGAGCGCCCTGCTCCATATCAGCCGCGGCACGGGCAGTCGGTACTGAGCATGACTGGAGCGCCGGCAGTTTTGGCCCGTGTACATGGGCTTTAAAACTAGTCATTGGATAAAAGATAACTTCACAACTTCTTAACCCTATGAGTGCCAAAGGGGTATGCATGCGTTGTACACACCTCTGACACTCAAAGGGCTAAAATAGCTCTGAATTGATGTAGAGAGGTATCCAGAAAGTCAATGAAGAAGGAGGGTGGAGATGGAGACAGATGAAATCAATGAAGACGAAATGATGTGTTGGATAAGAACATTGTAGTTCTATTTTGTCTCAAAGTGTGAAGCTCCATAAGTGAGTGGTTTTGTTCCACTAACCAGCAGACACTAGTATAAAAGTCAGAAAGTGCACCACAAAGAGACAAAAGAAGAGATATATAAGTGTAGTAATTTCATGTATGTATTTAAAGACACACTACAGTAATGCACTCACATTGCTCTTCTCTTGGCTGCTCTATGCGTTTTGGAGCTCATATAAAAGGCATAAGTTATAAGGAAATAGACAAACAGCAAATTGTTGGGCCAGAACAGGCCATCACTTTATTTAATACTAGTGTAAAAGCCTGTGTACACAGGTCAAGGTCCAGGTAATGTTAACCCTTTGAATGCCAAAGGGGTACGCAAAGCATTGCTTTGCAATGTGTTGCGTACCCCTCTGGCACTCAAAGGGTTAAGAGGCTGCTAACTAGCTGCTCCACGTGATACAGTCTTGCGTTGCATCACTCACGCAATGCAATCATGCGCAGTAAAGACTGTCCGACTGTGGGCAGTCTCTACTGCACATGACTGCATCGTGACAAACATCCTAGCAAATTATTCTATGAGGATGTAAGTAATATACATCACATCACACAACATTTTCGACAAAATTGCTGAATAATAAAACTTCTCCATATAATGGATATCCCAGCATGGCCAACTCAAACCCCTAGGCTCATGCTTCCAACTGTTAAAATTTCCAATAATTCCTAGAACGGATTAACCAATTACCCCAATTTGGCAAACAGGTAACATAACCGCCCACAACATAAGTCTGGGGGAATTTAACTCCCACCTCCAACCTAACCCAACTTCCTAACCCTCCCCTTTTACATGTCTCCCCTGCACTATTCCCCTCGGGGAGCTCTGAACAAGGTGCCTACTGAAACATGCAGAGTGGCCACAAATGTGGCCTGGGTCATCTCAGTCAGGCAAGGGACAACAGAGAGGCTAGATCATGTTAGATAAGGCACACCTCCCAACATTCCAAATGGTCAAAGAGGGACACTTATGTTTAAGTGGTGTTGCTGGGGGTGTGGCTGGTGGGAGGGGCACTACTGAGAATTTTTAAGTTATTTCATGACCTATTGACACCTCTTTATGAAAATGACTACATGATTTAGAGCAAGACCAAAATACTTTATTTACACAGACTAATTTAACACATATACTAAAATTTAAAGGCATAGTAATATTTTGTATTAACATGGTTTTATATTATACTTATTATAAAAATAAAGCAAAAGAGCTATGTCTTTTTGATATAACTTGTATAGTTTTGGTATAATATCCTTCTAAAGTTTCCCCTCCCGCCCCTTTTAGTCACGATCTAGCTGATGTACTTGTAATCTGGTCCCGAGACCAGACTGCTCGTCTGCAGAACCGAAATATAATTGTATATAAAGAGAGTCTTCATGAGAACGGTCTACAAAGTGTGCCTGGTTTGAGGCTGTGGAGCAATGTGAAACTCTTATATGCACCAAACAGTCTGATCTCCTAAACACATGGACATCAGGGTGGGGTAGAGGGACAGGGGGATTTGGGTCTCAAAGAGGGACTGTCCCTCCTAAAAAGGGACATTTGGGCAGTATGGATAAGGCACGGGAGTGAGGAAGAGGAGAGGACTCAAATACAGATCATTGACCGATGGAGCCCAAAATATCTAAGAGCTAAGACCCTTAACCCCTTAAGGACCATTGACGTGGCAGGACCGTCACGCTGGTCCGGAACTTAAAGACCAGCGACGGTCCTGCCACGTCACGTACTTTTACTCACCGCACTCCTGTAGGAGCGGGGTGAGTAATACCGGGGACTGAACTTGATCGCTCCAAGACCGGAGCGATCTTTTTCAGTCCCTCCATACGGCGTGCCGCCCCACGTTATCAGTCACGTGGGACGTCACGTCAAAGTCTTCTATGTGGTCCTTAAGGGACAGCACACCCCGGGATCGCTGGTCCTTAAGGGGTTAACGAATATCAAGTAGGCAGCCATCTATACCATAAGTGAAACAGCGGATTCAGATAGCTGTTTGTGGGGTTTGTTCTAAGTAGATTTTTACTCAGTGTCCATTACTTACTCCATGGGTCCTGCTCTACAGAATAGACTTCATATTCTTCCCATACACCAAGCTAGATCTGGATCTAAATTATCTTCCACAGACTCTCATTATATCCACATTTATGTATCTAGTTGACATTGATTTGTTTTGCTTCGCTTTTCAATGCTTTGCAATGCGTTGGATACCCCTCTGGCGCTCAAAAGGTTAATCACATGTTGTTTGCCTCCGTGTCGTATTTTTTTTGCCTGAAGAGTGGAGATGTTAAATGAACAGGAACCAGGAAGCAATAACAGCCTTTATTACAGTGGTGTGTGACGGGAGGCTCACCAACAACTGCCTCACTACAATCCCATCATCCCCCAGGATGCCAGCAGATGGAGGGCCTCATGTTGCCCATCCCTGCATTATGTGCCAATCAGCTGACTGTAGATTCTATGCCATAAGGCTGATGTACTAAGGATAACTGGCTGAAAGTGAATGTACCATAAGGGACAAATACTATTTTTCCAACCTACAACTGCTTTAACCCTTTGAATGCCAGAGGGTTACCCTGACTGGTACTCAAATCATTAAATGAGGTTTTTAACTTCTTGAATTGTAGAGGGGTATTGACAATGTGTAGGAAACCTCTCTAGCATTCAAGGTGTTTAAAGCCCCATTTAAATGAATGGGGGGGGGATGTTTCTCCCCTATGGTGCAGTTGGTTTATTTCAGAATTACTCTAGTTCTATTGTGTACATCAGTGTTATTATGGCCCTTCTTTCACTAACCCAGAGGTGCTCCAGTCAGCATACCTGGCAACTTCCTCCTCGTGTGATGCGATCAGTGGTATGTAAATTACGTGATTCACATCATACAGGTGTGTGGCTTAACTGGGTGGGGAGGACTTAAAAACATTGTACCTGTGAAGTGAGTGGGAAGTGGGAGGAACAGGGTGGAAAGGAGGAGAAGTGGGTGGGAAGTGGGCGGAACAAGGTGGGAAGAAGGAGAAGTGGGTGGAAAGTGGGCGGAACAAGGTAGGAAGAAGGAGAAGTGGGTGGGAAGTGGGCGGAACAGAGTGGGAAGTAGAAGTGGGTGGGAAATGGGTGGAAAGGAGGAGAAGTGGGTGGGAAGCAGGCAGAACAGGGTGTGAAGAAGAAGTGGGTGGGAAATGGGTGGAACAGGGTGGGAAGGAGAAGAAGTGGGTGGAGTTTGACAGGAAACTCACCACCCTCAGAGAAACAACCTCTGTCCTTAGAGACCCAGGAATTAACTCTAGAAACTGGAGTCTCCGGAGCAGATGTGAAGAGTTCTCAGATATGCCAATGAGTCCTCAAAGTACCTAATAACATGCTACAACTTAGAGATCTCACTTCTTGTACACACAGACACAAGCAGGATTTCTTCCTCTTTCTTACAGTACAAGATAGAGATTTTACTACTTCTATAAGCACAGACAAGCAGGACTCCTCCCTTTGCCTTTCTGTACAACATAGATATCTCACTGCTAATACATACACACAGGCAGACAGGGTTTCTCCCACGCCTTTCTGAGCAACTTAGAGATCTAATTGCTTCCATACACACAGACAAGCGGGACTTCTCCTTCTACCTTTCTGGTAGAAATGACTCCAAGTTAGAAACTAAAAAAGCAGTAAATCTGTACATATAATTGTAGTAGGTAACACTGGCCTCTCTGACCCTGATACTTGAGTCTAAAACTCTGAGAGTCCCCAGCTATGATGTGGAAGCTTCGGGCACCAGGAAGCAATAATAGTCTTATGCCGATCAGGTGACATATGATGCAATAGGCTTACACAAGTCCACTCCTAGAGACAGAACAGTTTGTGGTTACTGTACACAGCAATGACTAAGGATTATCTACTCCTTGTCAGGGGCTAGTGCTTTTCATGAAAATCCCCACAGTCCATTGCTAGGGTTAAAACAGTTCATGACATCACCAGAAAACAGTTTATTTAACCAGCACTTCTCTAGCTACCCCAGTACTGGTATGGCTGGACCATCTTGCCTCTTTATGCCCCCATGTTTGACCCTCTACAGCAGCGGTTCTCAACCTTTCTAGTGCAGCAACCCTTTGATAAAATTTCCCAAGTTGTGGCGACCCCTAACAGTAAAATGATTTTCGTTGCTCCTTCATCTCTGTAATTTTGCTACTGTTATGAATCGAAATATAAATATCTGATGGTTTTAGGTGACCCCTGCCAAATCGTCATTCGACCCCCAAAGGGGTCCCGACCCACAGGTTGAGAACCACTGCTCTACAGCTCAGGTGACTATAGGAGAGTGTAGGCTGGGGGTCAGATTTACATCTCAAAAATAAAAAACAGTGCTCCTCCATACAAATTATCTGAATGTGCACCATGTATAAAGCATATATGTGTTAATAAAATTGTGGTTTTTGTTGCATAGTTTGGCCAAAATATGTTTAAGCTCGCCTACCATATGACGGTACCCCAATATCAGGCACATCCTATCTGATACACATATATAGTGGAGAGATGATGTCCATCACTCAGTGAGCAGTGAGATTAAGAGCGTCACACAGTTAGAGGGAAGATGAAGCGTGTCACACAGCGAGCAGTAAGATGAAGCGTGTCACACAGTGAGTGGTAAGATGAAGCGTGTCACACAACGAGCGGTAAGATGAAGCGTGTCACACAGTTAGAGTGAAGATGAAGCGTGTCACACAGCGAGCAGTAAGATGAAGTGTGTCACACAGTGAGTGGTAAAATGATGCCCGTCACACAGTGAGAGGTAAGATGAAGTGTGTCACACAGTTATTGGTAAGATGAAGCGTGTCACACAGTGATTGGTAAGATGAAGCGTGTCACACAGTGAGATGAAGCGTGTCACACAGTGATTGGTAAGATGAAGCGTGTCACACAATGAGCTGTGAGATGAAGCATGTCACACAATGAGAGGTAAGATGAAGCGTGTCACACAGTGAGTGGTAACATGAAGTGTGTCACACAGTGAGTGGTAAGATGAAACGTGTCACACAGTGAGTGGTACGATTAAACGTGTCACACAGTGAGCAATTAGATGAAGTGTGCCACACAGTGAGTGGTAAGATGAAGTGTGTCACACAGTGAGTGGTAAGATGAAGCATGTCACACAATGAGCTGTGAGATAAAGCGTGTCACACAGTAAGTGGTGAGATGAAGTGTGTCTCACACTGAGTGGTAAGATGAAGCGTGTCACACAGTGAGAGGAAGATGAAGTGTGTCACACAGTGAGTGGTGAGATTAAAAGTGCCACACAGTAAGAGGTAAGATGAAGTGCGTCAAAGGTGAGAAGTGAGATGAAGTGTGTCACACAGTGAGCGGTGAGATGAAGCATGTCACACATTGAGAAGTGATATGAAGTGTGTCATACAATCAGCAGTGAGATGAAGCGTGTCACACAGTGAGTGGTGAGAGGATGCCCGTCACACAATGAGTGGTGAGATGAAGTGTGTCACACAGTGAGATGATGCCCATCACACAGTTAGCGGTAATACGAAGCATGTCACATAGTTAGAGGTAAGACAAAGCACACATGTCACACAATGAGAAGTAAGATGAAGTGTGTCACACAGTGAGTAGAAAGATGAAACATGTCACACAGTGAGGTAAGATGAAGCGTGTCACACAGTGAGTGGTAAGATGAAGTCTGTCACACAGTGAGAGGTAAGATGAAGCCTGTCACACAGTGAGAGGTAAAATGAAGCGTGTCACACAGTGAGAGGTAAGATGAAGCCTGTCACACAGTGAGAGGTATGATGATGTGTGTCACACAGTGAGTGGTAAGATGAAGCGTGTCACACAGTGAGAGGTAAGATGAAGTGTGTCACACAGTGAGGGGTAAGATGAAGCGTGTCACACAGTGAGAGGTAAGATGAAGTGTGTCACACAGTGAGGGGTAAGATGAAGTGTGTCACACAGTGAGAGGTAAGATGAAGCCTGTCACACAGTGAGGGGTAAGATGAATCATGTCACACAGTGAGAGGTAAGATGAAGCGTGTCACACAGTGAGTGGTAAGATGAAGCCTGTCACACAGTGAGTGGTAAGATGAAGTCTGTCACACAGTGAGAGGTAAGATGAAGTGTGTCACACAGTGAGAGGTAAGATGAAGTGTGTCACACAGTGAGAGGTAAGATGAAGCGTGTCACACAGTGAGAGGTAAGATGAATCGTGTCACACAGTGAGGGGTAAGATGAAGCCTGTCACACAGTGAGCTGTGAGATGAAGTGTGTCACACAGTGAGGGGTAAGATGAAGTGTGTCACACAGTGAGAGGTAAGATGAAGCGTGTCACACAGTGAGAGGTAAGATGAATCGTGTCACACAGTGAGGGGTAAGATGAATCGTGTCACACAGTGAGGGGTAAGATGAAGCCTGTCACACAGTGAGGGGTAAGATGAAGCGTGTCACACAGTGAGGGGTAAGATGAAGCCTGTCACACAGTGAGCTGTGAGATGAAGTGTGTCACACAGTGAGCGGTAAGATGAAGCGTGTCACACAGTGAGGGGTAAGATGAATCGTGTCACACAGTGAGGGGTAAGATGAAGTGTGTCACACAGTGAGAGGTAAGATGAAGCCTGTCACACAGTGAGGGGTAAGATGAATCATGTCACACAGTGAGAGGTAAGATGAAGCGTGTCACACAGTGAGCTGTGAGATGAAGTGTGTCACACAGTGAGCGGTAAGATGAAGCGTGTCACACAGTGAGGGGTAAGATGAAGTGTGTTACACAGTGAGGGGTAAGATGAAGCGTGTCACACAGTGAGGGGTAAGATGAAGCGTGTCACACAGTGAGCTGAAGTGTGTCACACAGTGAGGGGTAAGGTGAAGCGTGTCACACAGTGAGGGGTAAGATGAATCGTGTCACACAGTGAGGGGTAAGATGAATCGTGTCACACAGTGAGGGGTGAGATGAAGCCTGTCACACAGTGAGGGGTAAGATGAAGCCTGTCACACAGTGAGGGGTAAGATGAAGCCTGTCACACAGTGAGCTGTGAGATGAAGTGTGTCACACAGTGAGCGGTAAGATGAAGCGTGTCACACAGTGAGGGGTAAGATGAATCGTGTCACACAGTGAGGGGTAAGATGAAGTGTGTCACACAGTGAGAGGTAAGATGAAGCCTGTCACACAGTGAGGGGTAAGATGAATCATGTCACACAGTGAGAGGTAAGATGAAGCGTGTCACACAGTGAGCTGTGAGATGAAGTGTGTCACACAGTGAGCGGTAAGATGAAGCGTGTCACACAGTGAGGGGTAAGATGAAGTGTGTTACACAGTGAGGGGTAAGATGAAGCGTGTCACACAGTGAGGGGTAAGATGAAGCGTGTCACACAGTGAGCTGAAGTGTGTCACACAGTGAGGGGTAAGGTGAAGCGTGTCACACAGTGAGCTGTGAGATGAAGCGTGTCACACAGTGAGGGGTAAGATGAGGTGTGTCACACAGTGAGGGGTAAGATGAAGAGTGTCACACAGTGAGCTGTGAGATGAAGCGTGTCACACAGTGAGGGGTAAGATGAAGCGTGTCACACAGTGAGGGGTAAGATGAATCGTGTCACACAGTGAGGGGTAAGATGAAGCGTGTCACACAGTAAGCTGTGAGATGAAGCGTGTCACACAGTGAGGGGTAAGATGAAGTGTGTCACACAGTGAGGGGTAAGATGAAGCGTGTCACACAGTGAGGGGTAAGATGAAGCCTGTCACACAGTGAGCTGTGAGATGAAGCGTGTCACACAGTGAGGGGTAAGATGAAGTGTGTCACACAGTGAGGGGTAAGATGAAGTGTGTCACACAGTGAGGGGTAAGATGAAGTGTGTCACACAGTGAGGGGTAAGATGAAGTGTGTTACTCAGTGAGTGGTGAGATTATGCCCGTCGCACAGTGAGCAGTAAGATGAAGAGTGTCACACAGTGAGAGGTAAGATGAAGTGTGTCACACAGTGAGGGGTAAGATGAAGTCTGTCACACAGTGAAAGGTAAGCGTGTCACACGGCGAAAAGACGAAGCACTTCACACAGAGAGATGAAGCAAATCACACGGTGAGCTGTGAGATGAAGTTCGTCATTTAGTGAAAGGCAAGATGAAGTGTGGAGAGTGTCACACAGTAAAAGATAAGATGAAGCATATCACACAGTGAAAGGCAAGATGAAGCGTGTCACACAGTGAGCGGTAGGATGAAGCGTGTCACACAGTGAAAGATAAGATGAAGCTTATCACACAGTGAAAGGCAAGATGAAGCGTGTCACACAGTGAGCGGTAGGATGAAGCGTGTCACACAGTGAAAGATAAGATGAAGCGTATCACACAGTGAAAGGTAAAATGAAGCGCGTCACAAAGTGAGCTGTGAGATGAAGCGAATCACACAGTGAGTGGTAAGATGACGTGTGTCACACAGCGAGTTTTATGTATCATTACACCAGTGCAGCTTCACTACTACTATAACGTCGATCTCCAGCGGCTGTGCTTCAGGGTATGAAAGCCCTGTACACCAGCCCCATAGCACGTGCAGGGAAATTCCGTAAAATAATACAATTTTCTCTACACCTTGTTTAGTATATAACATTAAACAAGGTGCAGAGGAAAGGAACACCCCAAAACCCACATAGATTGCCCAAAAGTGACATTAAGAGGTGGATTTTGGTGTAAATATCTTACTAATTTGGTGTTAGGCTGGTATAGGGCCTGAAGATTGATTTAGTGCAGAATCACGTTCTTACATTCACAGCACTGACAGGTGAGACGAGGGTTAAGGTGACATGACTCAGTACTAAGGGACGATGACACAGATGGTGCTGGTATAAAGCCAATCACAATGTACAGATATTTTGCTTTTTGTTCCCAGAGATAAAGAAAAAACAGAATGAAATGTCAAATGTTCATAAAGGCAGATTTATTCCAAATGTAATAAGTGCTATTCATTTGTATATCATTAACTATTTAACCCTTTGATAGCCTCTGTACCCCTCTGGCACTCAAAGGGTTAAGGACCAGATGAATGTACAACTCGTTGCAAGGCAATGCATTGTATATGCCTCTGTGCATTAAAGGGTTAATCAAAATTCAGTGACAGCACCATACATCTATAACACGCACACCTGCTTCAAGTCTTCATCACACACTGAAAGTACACACAGACACTAAGTGTCACGTCCATACTTCTGCCACACACACATAGGGCACATCTTAGAGCAACTAGCAAAAAAAACAAAAGTGTTAATTCTCGGTATTTTAACAGTTAATCAAACCTACCCCTACCTTGGGGAGCAGTATCATTATAAACATTCATATCTATTTGTACAGATTCACGCCAGTTGTCTTGTCCCACCCCCTACAACAGCCAAAGATGCCAATGATAGATGAATTTCTATTGGCTGAGCAAGCTTGAGGTCGCATTACGCATACACTGCAGGAAAGCCCCACACATGGATTGTGAAACAATTAATTTGACCCGTTTATTGATCAGAGACAAAGAATACAATGGGATCCAGAGAAGATAGTTCTTATTGTTAATGGCCAGAAAAGCTTTGCTAGATCTATTTCTATTAGTTATCACACTGATACTGTTAAACAAATAATTTCCTTACCACCTATTACAGAGGTTAACAGATTTTATAGGGGCCTATGTTCAAAAGCAAAGTGGTGTAATTTCGGGCAAACCAATTGTATCATAGGGTATAAGTGGACATTTCCATTTATTTAAAATGGAGCTTTTAACACCATGGCGGTTATGAACTATGGGGTGTGATAATGTGGAGATAAATCCTCTGGTGATATCACTTCTCCAATTCCTGTGTTCTGTGGAGCCTGTGCACTAAGATCTCCAGCTTGAGAAAATTTAGTGCAGAGGCTCCATAGAATTACTTAAAGGGATAGTAATACTTCGTTTTATCTTTATTTTATTTTGTAGGCATTAAAAAAACACGAAGAACGATATAAGTCTTATTTCTCAAACCTTTATGGTTTAAGAGATATTCACAAGCAAAGTATCCCCCCCCTGTTCAGCCAGATCAGAAGGGAGGTGCCCAGGTAGACTGCAGAGAGGGACAATCTTCAATTAAGATAAGGGAAAAAGCTGAAAAACTTGTCAAGGGGGGAAGGGCTTTCATTGTTTTCACTGTAAGAAGATTGTCCCCTTCTGTTATCTGTCTGGTCATACAACCAGATTCACATCTGAGAAGAGATGGCTTACACTAGGTAAAAGGGGCGCGAGGGGGAAACTTTGTTTGTGAATATCTCTTAAACCATAAATGTTTGAGAGATAAGACTTATATCGTTCTTCATGTTTTTTTAATGCCTACAAAATAAAATAAAGTTAAAATGAAGTATTACTATCCCTTTAAGAATTGGAGAAGTGATATTACTGGAGAAGTCATCTCCACTTTATCACCTCTTTATCACACCTTAGTGCATCTTCCCACATGAATGCTAGAGACCTCCAAAGCATTGCTTCTATTTGATCATGACCTACTAACTTGCACCTTTACTGCACTCCCACCTCCTCTCTCAGTTTCTAAGATCAAAAAAACACATGCAAAAACCTGTGTAATTTGGATCCAAAACAGCTTTCTAACCTTCTACAGACATTTCCATCTTTTATCGCCACCTTTTCTTGCCTTAACCAGGTCACTAACATACAGTAATACCTTAATTTCAGTCATGGGTAAGGTAACTCTTGCTACGTTACACCACAGGGGCATACACACAATACCTCTAATTGTCCCAAATCTGTCGCTGTAGCAACATTGTCCTGGCCCTTTCCAACCAACCAGCCTAGAGTACTAATTCTGCAGTTGGCCCAGACCTCCATCTTCTTTCTAATGAACTGGAATCCCATTTCACTTGTTCCCCTTCTCCCTCTAGACTGTATGCACTCACTAGAAGTGTTGTTTCCACCACTTGTATCCCATTTTAAGTGTGTCAAGTGTTTGTAATGATTTCCATTACTGTGTACAGTAATACGGAACATGCTGGCACTTTATAAATGAATCAATATTATTATAATAATAACATGGCAGAGCTGGTTTATCCAAGAATTGCACCACTTTCTTTTGGGACATAGGGCCATGTTAACCCTTCGCGGACCGGAGGGGCCTGCAATGCATTGCGTACCCATCAAGTCATCAAGGGGTTATGTTTCTAGCCGCCTCCTTCGCTCAGCGCACACACAGCACTTCTTGTTACACCATTCACACCCTCTGCCCTCTCCCGTCTCAAACCTTTCTCGCTTTCCGCTCCCTATCTATGGAACTCCATACCCCTCTCCCTATGTCTTGAACAATCCCCCCTACCCTGATATCGTATCTTCTGGAGCACTAGGACCATGCACTACCTTTGGGCCACTCAGCACTTGTAATCACAGCACATGACACCCTCATACCCTGTTATCTGTCTCCTATTACCCATTTAGACTGTAAGCTCCTTGGGAGAGGGACCTCTCTCCTATTGTTTCTATGAACGTGACACTTATTTTATCCCCTCTTATTTATTGTAACATAAGTCTAATGTAAGGTGCTGTGTACACTGTGTGGCGCCATATAAATAAAGATATACATACATACAAATAGTTCCCTGTGATGTTACCAGTCACAGACGCATGGGATTTTTCTCAGTGCTCATATAATGCCACCTTGAAACTTTCCACATGAGCTGACTCAGTGACTCCAATAAATATAAATAACCCTTAAAGGGATAGTAATGTTTCATAATAAAAGCAGCTCCAATTAATCTTTATAGTATTTGGGCCATGGAGAGTGTTATTTCAATTCTGTCAGAGTTGTAGTTCAAGAGTAATTGAATGATAAAATATCCCCCTCCCGCCCCTTTTACTGATGTAACACTGCTCAGCTCAGAGCAGCAGGGTGTGTCCAAGTGGATTGCAGAGAGGGACAATCTTCAATTAACATAAGGGAAAAAGCTGAAAAACCTGTCAGTGGGGACGGGCTTTCATTGTTCTCACAGTAAGAAGATTGTCCCTTGCTGTGAGCTGTCTGGTCTTCAACATTGATTTAAATGGGTCTTATTATCCTTCGAATGCTAGAGAGGTCTCAGACACATTGATTTGCAATGAGCTGGTGACCTCTCTAGAACTGGATGTACTCTATGGTGACCACTCTAGAATTGGATTTGTACTCTATGGTGACCACTCTAGAATTGGATGTACTCTATGGTGACCACTCTAGAATTGGATTTGTACTCTATGGTGACCACTCTAGAATTGGATTTGTACTCTATGGTGACCACTCTACAATTGTACTTGTACTCTTTGGTGACCAGTCTAGAATTGAATTTGTACCCTGTGACACACAATACACTCCGGGTGTGGGGGGAGATGAAATAAGGTGTGATAAAGATGTGATGAATTGGAGATGACTTTTCCAGTGATCTCACTTGCCTGATTCCTATGTTATTCTACAGAGTCTATGCACTAAGATCTCTTAAACTTTAGGCTCTAAGTGCATTAGCTCCATTAAATAACAAAGGAACTGGAGAGTTTATCACACTGGAGAAGTCATCTCCACTTTAGTTCCTCTATATCACACAGTGCATCTCTCCCGGGTTCTTCTGTATATATCAACCTCAGTATTAGTAAGAACCTGTCCATAACACTTAGGTCCCAATCATTTTACTATAGTGGGTGTAAAAATCAAAACCTGCAATTTCCTAAATACTTTATTAATGCAAAAAAAAGCTAAAAACCTTCATACAATTCTCACTCCTTCATCTGGTCCTGCCGCCTGCTTCACCCATTTTGTATACCGCTTCAATGCTAGAGATACCTGTAACACATTGCTTTGTAATGAAGTCGAGATATCGCTAGCATCTAAGGGGTTAAATGTCTAGCTGGGTCTGTACAAGTTGGCTGGACACTCCAGTAGGTGTGTAGATGTCTAATAACCATATCCAGTGAGGTATTCTTCAGAGCTGGGACAGCAGCAATGCGCTATGGGAGGTATCCCCCTCGCACACATACAGTTACAGATATCAGTGCAGGTGAGGGCTGGAATGTCCAACAGGTTCAATCTGAAGGGTAGAAAATGGGGATAAATTAATTAGGAAACATACAAAATATACACTGCCTGCAGGTATAGCCACACGTTTACTTAATCCATTGGATGCTGACAAGTATAAGAATGAGTGTGAAAATAGTGCATTTAATATGTCACAGGTGTCAAAACTATGCATGTAAAATGTTTCCTTACCTTAACCTACCCCAAACTATCTCCCGAACCATAAATATTGTACCCAAACTCCCCTAACCTACCACAAACCATCCCCTGAACCCTAAGTACTGTACCCAAACCACCCTAACCTACCACAAACCATCCCCCGTACCCTAAATACTGTACCCAAACTCCCCTAACCTACCACAAACTATCTCCCGAACCATAAATATTGTACCCAAACTCCCCTAACCTACCCCAAACCATCCCCAGAACCATAAATATTGTACCCAAACTCCCCTAACCTACCACAAACCATCCCCCGAACCCTAAGTACTGTACCCAAACCACCCTAACCTACCACAAACCATCCCCCGAACCCTAAGTACTGTACCCAAACTCCCCTAACCTACCACAAACTATCTCCCGAACCATAAATATTGTACCCAAACTCCCCTAACCTACCACAAACCATCCCCCGAACCCTAAGTACTGTACCCAAACTCCCCTAACCTACCACAAACCATCCCCCGAACCCTAAGTACTGTACCCAAACCACCCTAATCTACCCCAAACCATCCCCAGAACCCTACGTACTGTACCCAAACCACCCTAACCTACCCCAGACCATCCCCCGTACCCTAAATACTGTACCCATACTCCCCTAATCTACTCCAAACCATCCCCCGAACCCTAAGTACTGTACCCAGACTCCCCTAACCTACCCCAGACCATCCCCCGAACCCTAAGTACTGTACCCAAACTCCCCTAAATTACCCCAAACCATCCCCTGAACCCTAAGTACTGTACCCAAACTCCCCTAACCTACCACAAACCATCCCCCGAACCCTAAGTACTGTACCCAAACCACCCTAATCTACCCCAAACCATCCCCAGAACCCTACGTACTGTACCCAAACCACCCTAACCTACCCCAGACCATCCCCCGTACCCTAAATACTGTACCCATACTCCCCTAATCTACTCCAAACCATCCCCCGAACCCTAAGTACTGTACCCAAACTCCCCTAAATTACCCCAAACCATCCCCTGAACCCTAAGTACTGTACCCAAACTCCCCTAACCTACCCCAGACCATCCCCCGAACCCAAAGTACTGTACCCAAACCACCCTAATCTACCCCAAACCATCCCCCGAACCCAAAGTACTGTACCCAAACCACCCTAATCTACCCCAAACCATCGCCCGAACCCTAAGTACTGTACCCAAACTCCCCTAACCTACCCCAGACCATCACCCGAACCCTAAGTACTGTACCCAGACTCCCCTAACCTGCCCCAGACCATCCCCTGAACCCTAAGTACTGTACCCAAACTCCCTTAACCTACCCCAAACCATCCCCTGAACCCTAAGTACTGTACCCAAACTCCCCTAACCTACCCCAAACCCTAAGTACTGTACCCAAACTACCCTAACCTACCCCAAACCATCCCCCAAACCCTAAGTACTGTACCCAAACTCCCCTAACCTACCCCAGACCATCACCCGAACCCTAAGTACTGTACCCAGACTCCCTTAACCTACCCCAAACCATCCCCTGAACCCTAAGTACTGTACCCAAACTCCCCTAACCTACCCCAAACCCTAAGTACTGTACCCAAAATACCCTAACCTACCCCAAACCATCCCCCAAACCCTAAGTACTGTACCCAAACTCCCCTAACCTACCCCAAACCATCCCCCGAACTCTAAGTACTGTACCCAAACTCCCCTAACCTAACAGATAGTGATACACATAGTGAACACCTAAATACTCCAACCTCTGTATTCCAAAATCACCCTTACCACTTTGAGTGCCAACACATTGCTTTGAAATATGTTGGGTACCCCTCTGGCACTGAAATGGTTATGTTGGGCACCCCTCTGGCACTGAAATGGTTAACCTTACCTACCCTTAGTACCCTAACCTAACAGATAGTGATCCTAAGTACTCTAACCTAACAGATAGTGACCCTAAGCACCTTAACAAATAGTGACCCCTAAGTACTCTAAACTAAAAGATAGTGACCCTAAGTACTCTAACCTAAAAGATACTGATCCTAAGTACCTTAACAAATAGTAACCCTAAGTATTCTAAATTAACAGATGGCGACCCTAAGTACCTTAACAAACAGTGACCCTAAGTACTCGAACCTAACAGATAGTGACCCTAAGTACTCTAACCCAGGGCTTATAATGTTAAGTCCTTTGCTACTAGCCAGACCTGAAAAGTTACTCGCCACTGCCATAGCATACCCACCAGGGCTGAATTTCTACTCGCCAGGGCTAAATTTTCACTCGCCATTGGCTAGTGGCGAGTGGAAATTTTGAGCCCTGCTCTAACATAACATAGTGATCCTAAGTGCCTTAACAAATAGTAACTCTATGTACTCCACCCTAACAGATAGTAACCCTAAGTACTCTAACCTAACATACTGTGACCCTAAGTACCTTAAGAGATAGTAACCCTAAGTACTCTAACCTAGCAGATAGTGACCCTAAACTACTCCACCCTAACATATAGTGACCCTAAGTACTCTAACCTAGCAGATGGTGACCCAAAATACCTTAAAGGATAGCGACCCTAAGTACCATAACAGTGACCCTGAGTATTCTAACCTACTAGACAGTGAACCGCTAATCTGCACTAAAGTAACAGATAGAACCGTGAGACATTTTTAACAATTCCATTATAAAGGTGCCATTTTATCGCCCGCAACATTGTGACCGAGCTGTTTTGACCTCTTCATTGAGGCAGTGCCGTTCCAAAAGGATACCCTTTTTTATTTATCTTCATCTGTTTTTGATACACTTTTATGTCTCTTGGATCCATCAGGGACTATGAAAAGAGGTATAGTGATACAATGTAAAAATGATTGCATACAGAGCACTCAGTGCTGCAGTTATAGTGTTACAATGTATCAATGTCCTGTTTTCATGGTTACTGACAAGAAAAAAAAAAAAAAACCTCTGGATACAGATCCAATGATCTCTCTCCATCTGGGGGTCTAAAGTTACAAAGAATAAAAATAAATAATAAGTTAAGATGAAAAAAGAAATAAGTAAAAAGTATAGGAATTTACATATTATGAACTTGCAGAATATGTAAAGTCAAAATAATGGGTTGCTGTCCCTCTAACCCTTTGAGTGCCAGAGGGGTATGCAAAACAGTGCAAAGCCATTTAATTAACCATTTGAGTGCCAGAGCAATGCGTTGTGTACCCCTCTGGCACTCAGATGGTTAATTTACTATGCTAATGTATATTGTAACATTCATAGATACTTATGTGAAGGAGCAGTAATGTTTCCTTTTTTAAAGGGTCTCATTGCCAGAGATCGATATCTAGCCAATGTGACCGCTCCAGTGTACAGGCAGGAAGCCTCCGTCATTGGAGGAGACTGGATAGAGGGAGGGGAGCAGAGGCAGAGTGACAGACTGCGGTTACAGAGCAGGTAACCACAGCCTGTCCAGAAGTAGCTGCAGCCCAGACTTTATAACTTAATTTTTTTTTTTTTTTTTTTTTAAAAGGAACACACTTTTAGCGAGATTAGCTATATAACCTAACGATTTAGCCTAAGTTTTATATAGGTGATACATCCCCTTTAAGCTTGATGCTCAAAACAAGAGAACTCCTGCTGCCAGCAGATGTTTAATTCAAAAGTTATCCCAGCTAAGATGTTTATTTATTTATATGAACCACAGTTTTCTATGGTGTACATCAGCAGGAGTGGCTGCTATTACATTCTGTGGGCAGCTTTAGTATAAGCACCGTATGTACAATAGAGAAGAGTTGCAATTGTGGGGACAAACCAAATGCACTATAGAGGACAAAGGAACACTCCCAATGATTTAACGGTGGCTTTTAACCCCTTCCAATCTATAGAGGTCTCCAAGGCATTGATTTTGCAATGCACTGGAGATCTGTGTATCATTCAGTGGGTTAAAATTCCCTTTTAAAGGGATAGTAATACTTAAATATTACTAATCCCCATATTGTAGCTATGGTACAAAGAATTTAATAGTCCCCAGGTTCCTATTTGCATCAGGTGGCTCTGCAGCAGAGTCGAGATCGCGTTAGTAAAAAATAATTATTTTACTGAAATGGTCATCTACATGTGCTTGGTTTGTGCTTGGTTTGCAAGCACACGTAGAAGACCGTTTCAATGAAATAATTATTTTTTACTAACATGATCTTGGCTCTGCTGCAGAGCCACCTGATGCAAATAAGAGCGGATATCCCTGCAGTCAGCACAACGCTGATTCAGGGAAGGGGGAGGGAGGGGGGAACTTTTAAAGCAGTAGTAAACTTTTTTTTTTTTATAAAAAAAATCTATATTGTAGGATTTTTCCTGTTGAGTAAAATAATGGTACTCCCACTGCTGAGAGATGCAAATTTTCAGCGGTATTAGTTTAAACCTGTGTTTTTTTACACTAGCAATGCCCTCTAGTGGTTACATTCCAATTAGTTATTCTGTTATATTCTAACTAGTTGAAGAGCCCGTTACAAGGGCCACAGTGCCACTGCCAGACGGTCGCGGGGCAGTCATGCGCAGTAGAGACTGCCCACACCACAACTGATACAGAGCTCAGTCGCGGCATGGGCAGTCTCTACTGCGCATGACTGCAGCACGAGCACCAGTCTCTACTGCACATGACTGCGGCATTACACACGTTTTAGCAAATTATTATATAGGATGGAGAGGAAAGTCAGCGACTTACAGCTCTCCATAGAATGTGATAGAAACTGCTGAGTCACTTCCTGTCAGTTACAACTTCCAGGAAGTAAACATACAGTAAATTAACTTCCTGTTTATATGAACTGTTATATCATGTGAATAAAACAACTGACGGCAGTGGGAGTGACCGTGTTTTACTCAGCAGAAAAAGCTCTTTAACATAAATGTCTTCATAAAAAAAGTTACTGCACCTTTCAAGAACAGCATAATCTGGCATGTTTGTACTTGTGATATGTGTTTTAGCCCAAAAAGGATGAAACATTGGTATTATAAAGAGACACAGAGAGAGAGAGAGAGAGAGAGAGAGAGATATGAGAGAGAGATGAGAGAGAGATATAGGAGAGAGAGATATACAAGAGAGAGAGAGATATGAGAGAGAGAGATGAGAGAGATATGGGATAAATAGATAGATAGATAGATAGATAGATAGATAGATAGATAGATAGATGCATAGATAATATATAGATGATAGATAGATAGATAGATAGATAGATAGATAGATAGATAGATAGATAATATATATAGATGATAGATAGATAGATAGATAGATAGATAGATAGATAGATAGATAGATAGATAGACAGATAGATACAGTAGATATAGAAATTGGTAGATATGAGAGAGAGATATGGGCTAAATAGATATGAGAGAGATATAGATAGATAGATAGATAGATAGATAGATAGATAGATAGATATGAGATAGATAGATAGATAGATAGATAGATAGATAGATACAGTAGATATAGAAATTGGTATCACTAGGATGTATAATGAACTAGATAAATTAGAATATGAATAGACTTTACTTCAATAAAAATGGAGTTGGGCACAAAGCATCAGCATCTGGTGACAACCAAAAGTCTTTCCATGTCAGAAAAGGACTGAGAATCACAGCAGTACATAAAATAAATCTTGGAATCCCTATATATAAGACATAAAGTGACCACTGTATTTCATGGCATATACAAGACGTATACTTGTAAGTGGGACACTCCACCGTGCCAAGTGCTATGTTCAGGTCACTGCTCCTTGGTTGATGTATGTAATTATTATTAAACTTATGCAGAGATGGTGATTTATGTTACTAGAATGAGGAAGGGATGTGTTGGCAACATCTGTGTCTGTGCTACTTAACCCTTTGAGTGATCTGTGTCTGTGCTACTTAACCCTTTGAGTGCCAAGCAATGCATTGTGTACCCCTCTGGCACTCAAAGGGTTAAGCACAAAAGTTACTGCACCTTTCAAGAACAGCATAATCTGGCATGTTTGTACTTGTGATATGTGTTTTAGCCCAAGAAGGATGAAACATTGGTATTATAAAGAGACACAGAGAGAGAGAGAGAGAGAGAGAGAGATATGAGAGAGAGATGAGAGAGAGATATAGGAGAGAGAGATATACAAGAGAGAGAGAGATATGAGAGAGAGAGATGAGAGAGATATGGGATAAATAGATAGATAGATAGATAGATAGATAGATAGATAGATAGATGCATAGATAATATATAGATGATAGATAGATAGATAGATAGATAGATAGATAGATAGATAGATAGATAGATGCATAGATAATATATATAGATGATAGATAGATAGATAGATAGATAGATAGATAGATAGATAGATAGATAGATAGACAGATAGATACAGTAGATATAGAAATTGGTAGATATGAGAGAGAGATATGGGCTAAATAGATATGAGAGAGATATAGATAGATAGATAGATAGATAGATAGATAGATAGATAGATAGATATGAGATAGATAGATAGATAGATAGATAGATAGATAGATAGATAGATAGATAGATACAGTAGATATAGAAATTGGTATCACTAGGATGTATAATGAACTAGATAAATTAGAATATGAATAGACTTTACTTCAATAAAAATGGAGTTGGGCACAAAGCATCAGCATCTGGTGACAACCAAAAGTCTTTCCATGTCAGAAAAGGACTGAGAATCACAGCAGTACATAAAATAAATCTTGGAATCCCTATATATAAGACATAAAGTGACCACTGTATTTCATGGCATATACAAGACGTATACTTGTAAGTGGGACACTCCACCGTGCCAAGTGCTATGTTCAGGTCACTGCTCCTTGGTTGATGTATGTAATTATTATTAAACTTATGCAGAGATGGTGATTTATGTTACTAGAATGAGGAAGGGATGTGTTGGCAACATCTGTGTCTGTGCTACTTAACCCTTTGAGTGATCTGTGTCTGTGCTACTTAACCCTTTGAGTGCCAAGCAATGCATTGTGTACCCCTCTGGCACTCAAAGGGTTAAGCACAAAAGAAGAGTGCAGCAAATCAACTTCACCCTGGGGTCAAATTAAAATCTGCTGATTTCAGTGGAGCTTTTAACTCCTTGAATGCTAGAGGGGTTCCCAATGCATTGCAGAGACCTCTCTAGCATTCAAGGGGTTAAAAGCCCCATTTAAATGAACTGGGATTTTTATTTGTCTTTGCAGTTGGTTTACACTAGAATTGTGCTACTTGTCTTTTGAAAGCAGGGCCATTAGCATTAAAATAGGAGGCGTTACCTCTCCACCCCTATCCTGACAGAGGTTATGGAAAGTCCCCTACTTACCAGTTCTTTGTATCCTCCAACACAGGTAAAGGAATGTGAAACCCAAAATGAGGAAGAGGAGACCAAGTGCGAAGGCCAAGCCGCAGAGAGCATCCTCCAGTAGCTCAGAGGGGACGGGGTATTCTGGAACTGAGAGCATAGCAGGGGTTCAGTAGAGCGGATGTTAAAGGGGAACTGTACCCTAGGAACACATGCTTCTTACTTTGTTTATCAGTAGGACTTAGCTAGGTAAAGAGTCCATCATACAGCAGTCAGGTGTATCTATATAATTACCGTGTGTAACAGAAGCACTTACCTAGGTAGGAGTCCATCACACAGCAGTCAGGTGTATCTATATAATTACTGTGTGTAACAGAAGCACTTACCTAGGTAGGAGTCCATCACACAGCAGTCAGGTGTATCTATATAATTACTGTGTGTAACAGGAGCACTTACCTAGGTAGGAGTCCATCACACAGCAGTCAGGTGTATCTATATAATTACCGTGTGTAACAGAAGCACTTACCTAGGTAGGAGTCCATCATACAGCGGTCAGGCGTATCTATATAATTACTGTGTGTAACAGAAGCACTTACCTAGGTAGGAGTCCATCATACAGCGGTCAGGCGTATCTATATAATTACTGTGTGTAACAGAAGCACTTACCTAGGTAGGAGTCCATCATACAGCAGTCAGGCGTATCTATATAATTACCGTGTGTAACAGAATGACTTACCTAGATAGGAGTCCATCATACAGCAGTCAGGTGTATCTATATAATTACTGTGTGTAACAGAATGACTTACCTAGATAGGAGTCCATCATACAGCAGTCAGGGGTATCTATATAATTACTGTGTGTGGGACTTAAGTATTGTGCATTGCATATAGTATATTGTGTATTGGGTACAGCGTATTGCATTTTACGTGCAAAGATCCCGGTCAAGGAACCAGCAGGCGGCTCTGCAGCAGAGCCAAGATCACGTTATCTATAAAGAATTAATTAATTGGAATTGTCTACAAAGTAGACAAACTAGACACACTTTGTAGATCTTTCCAATGAATGAATTCTTTATAGATACTGCGATCTTGGCTCTGCTGCAGAGCCTCCTCGAGTGATACGACTCGATTCTTCTGCTGTCAGCTTTACAGAAGGGAAGGGAGGGGAAACTTTGAATCCCTATATCTCTCAAACCATATCGGTTTGAGAGATCGGGTTTGGAGCATATTGATTTTTTTTTTTTTTTAAAGTCTACAAAACCGGATATATTTTTTTGGGGACTTTACTGTCCCTTTAAAGCAGAAATGTATAATAACAAGCCCCCCAAATCATTTTTCACATAGCAATAAGCATGTCAGTATTTGTATTTCCTGTAGTAAGTCCGGTATTATTTAGAAATCCAACTTGTCCATAGACTCACCGCAGGTGACAGCGCAGACATCTTGCCGAAGAGGCATCTGTGCACCTGCTCTGTCCGTCCTGGTCTCCTCTATGATTGGTAAAGGGGAGTTGCATTGTACCTTAAGGTACAGAAAGGGACTGACAGTGCAAGTGCATAGATTCCTCTACGTCAAGATGTCTGTGGTGAGTCTCTGAAGAAGTTGGATTTCTAAATAATGCCAGACTTACTAAGGATAATACAAGTATTGATATGCTTATCGCTATGTGACAAATGATTTGGGGGGCACTTTATTATGCATGAAAATTCCGCTTTAAGCCAATGGTAATGCCCTGTGAGAACTGCAAGGTCCTCGCAGGGCAATATCATAGATCCAGTGCGCATAGCTATGTACATTGGATCTATGGTATTGCCCTGCGAGCACCTTCCGGTCCTCACAGGGCATTACCATTAGCTTAAATGAAGCGGTCCTGACAGGCATTACTGGGACCCTGTCAGGCCATTCTATTGAACTCCAATGGGGGTGAGAAGGAGGAGGGTAAGGGGGAGGGAGGGAATCAGAGAGGCAAGATGATATTTATTTTATTTTTTCCCCTCATGCATACCTCATGTATCATACACTGACCCCCACTTCACATAAGGCAAAGAGGGGCAAAATTGTGAGTATTATACACTAGGCTTTATGGTAAGTGGTAAGACCTGCACTGATAGGGGAACTTGTGGTCTGGAGTGAAACACATTTTTAACCCTTTGAGTGTCAGAGAGGTATCCAACGTTTGATATGTCTCTGGCACTCAAAGGGTTAAGTTTATTCTACTTCCGTTAGTTCCATGGGGGGGGGGCAACATGAGGCCCTCCAGAGTGATAAATAGGTGATGTTAAATTGCCTTGAACAGATCAAATGGACATGCACAGCTACCCACATATAGATAAGAAAAGCAAGGATATTATATATATATATATAGATATATATTGGTGCTTAACCCTTTGAGTGCCAGAGAGGTATCCAGTTCATTGCATTGTGTTCGGAAGGTCACATGTCCCGAATTGCACAGGACATTTCCAGATTTGAAATGTGTGTCCCTTGTCCCTGACAGCCCCAGTTTGGGAAAATACAAAGTCCTCCAGAGCACAGAGTTCTAAACACTAGAAGGAGTACTACCCATCGCCTGCTGTTACAGAAAGTGATGACTCTGCTGGGCTACAAGAAAATGGCTTCCAGACAGAGCGGAAAGCATTTTAGTGAGAACTGAGCCTAGATCCTGACATCAAACAAGAGCTGCAGTGCAATTTGTTGATTCTAGTCTAAGGCTTTGGGCATAATGTTAATTTTCTTGTAGCCCACCCCAGTCATCACTTCCAGTCACAGCAGTCAATGGACAGTTCTCCCTCTAGTGTTTAGAACTCTGTGGTGCACTGGAGAACGAGCAGTTTGCACGGATATCAAGAGATGTACAGTGACCCCTCCCACATAGCTGCACCAGATCCGAGGACAAGAACTCTCCTGCTCTCATCTCTGCAGTGCCCCTGAATGACAGAATGGAAATGTGGTCACTACATTGCACTGAATACCTCTCTGGCACTCACAGAAATAATGTTTACAAATGCTGACTAGGAGTACATGGTATTTAAATGGGTTTAACACAATTCATTGTTTTATGGGAATGTCTAAAGAGACCAGATAATACTAATGGCCCTTTGTGCCTTTTTTCAAGAGATAACATTTCCTGAATGTCCTGTCCATGGAGGCAGACATGATGGTTGCTTGCAGAACTTTTTCTCCATCCACAACACAGTGTAATCTTCTATGGAGCTATGCATTCTTCAGTTTGGAGGAAGAAAATGAGGTTCCAGTGGGTGCATTGGTCTTGCTTTAGTCTGTCATGTCTTCCTCCATGGACATGACATCCAGGATGGATAGATGATTTTATCTTTTGACCCAAGTAACGAGAGCAAAACTCATATAGTTCATAAGATTTGTCTTGAGAAATTAATGGGATAGTAATACTTTAATATTAATAGTTCCCATAGTGTAGCTTTTTAAAAAAAATAATTCAGTTGCCCCCAGTGTCATCTCTCAAACCTTTATGATCTGAGAGAAAACCATAAGCAAAGTTCCCCCCTCCTTCCCCCTTCCCGGAAATCAGCGTTGTACTGACTGCAGGGGAAGTCTGTCATACGACAGGCTTACGGCTCTGCAGCTGAGCCGAGATTGCGTTAGTGAAAAATAATTATTTCACTGAAACCGTCTTCTACGTGTGCTTGGTTCGTACTTGGTTTGCAAGCACACGTAGAAGACGGTTTCAGTGAAATAATTATTTTTCACTAACGCAATCTCGGCTCAGCTGAAGAGCCGCCTGACTGTCGTACGACAGACTTCCCCTGCAGTCAGTACAATGCTGACTTCAGGGAAGGGGGAGGGAGGGGGGAACTTTGCTTACGGTTTTCTCTCTAACCATAAAGGTTTGAGAGATGACACTGGGGGCAATTGAATTCTTCTTGAAATAGCTACACTATGGGGATTAGTAATATTAAAGTATTACTATCCCTTTAAGGTAAGTGTGGGGTGTTATTAGGAGGTATTAGTGTCCCTTTAAATCTACGAAGACCAGAGGAGGGTGCAATACATTGCAAAGCAGTGTGTCTGCCCTTAGAGTGTCCTTACCCCAGAATGCAATGGTAGTGCTATTCTCTCCTGCCTCCTGTGTGTTGCAGGAATAAATCTCATGATACTCCGGGGTGATATTGAGGTAGGAGAAAGCTTGGAAGCCCAGGTCTGACTTGGCAAAGTAACCAGAATGGCTGATCCCTTCTTTCACTATCCAGCCGTTCTTCCTCCAGGTGATGGTCAGTGCGGGGATGAACACATTGTTGATAAAACAGACGAGTGTGTTGGGCTTTCCGATACTCATGGGGTGCAAAGGGAAAATATTTATCTGAGGTACGCCTGGAAAATAATATCAGAGTAAGAAATATCCTCTCTCATACTGACAGTGGCACATTCCAAATAGAATATAGTACTGCTATGCACTAAGAAGACTTGGATCCATTCCGGGGCAAACCAAT
Organism: Rhinophrynus dorsalis; assembly: GCA_037306005.1. NCBI lineage: Eukaryota > Metazoa > Chordata > Amphibia > Anura > Rhinophrynidae > Rhinophrynus > Rhinophrynus dorsalis. The sequence continues at coordinate 160,467,389 of CM074726.1, read as the reverse complement.
TGCAGCATAGGTGACACAATTTCACATTAATTTCACTGGGGCTTATATCCCCTTGAATGCGGATGATGCTTCCAAAGCACTGCGAAACCATTCTAGCATTTGAAATCAATGAAAATTGTTATTTGATGTGACTGGTTTACCCCATAATTGTTCCAGTGTTTATTAAATCAGTTTCTAAATGTAACCCAGACATTATAACTAAACATGTCAGGAACTCTTGCAGTAAATATGCACTACATCTAATGTGCATCCTAACCCAAATCCAGAAAATAATCTAAACCCAAATCTTACCCTTAACTTTAACCGTAACACTAACCTTAAATGTTACCCTACATCAGGGCTGTCCAAGTTCAGTCCTCAAGGGCCACCAACAGGCCAGGATGTAAGGATTTCCCTGATTACACACAGGTGAGTCAGTCACAATGATCCACTGATTAACTCACCTGTGATTAATCAGAGAAATCCTTACATCCTGGCCTGTTGGTGGCGCTGGAGGACTGAACTTGGACAGTCCTGCCCTAAATCAAACCCATACACTGAAACTAATTCTAAATCTTGCCCAAAAACTCACACCAAATCCTAAACCTAACCATACTCCTAACGATGGCTGTAAACATAATCCTGCACAACTGAACCACGCACGCACACAGACATGCTCATTTATCCACACACAAAAGTACACAAAGACACATGTGCACACACCCAGACACACCCGGAAACATAGACACCCACATACACATGTGCACATGCACACACATACACTTAAAAAAAAAACACAAACATTTATACACTCAGACACATGAACAATAATTATAAAACAAAACAGTGTACACTGATGTGTATTGTGGATCACTGGGACCCAGACCTTTAGCCTCCGGCATGATGTCCTCCAGAACCTTGGTCAGTTGCTCCCTGGAAGACGTACACAGCTCTGACTCAAATGTTAAGTTTGTGGGACTGGGGAAGATGTCCTGTCTAGCCCATTTCTTGAACTTGTTGATACGAGGGACAATCGACCTATCAGTAAAATTGTACTGGAACATCTGCTCATCATCAAACATCCTCAGCAGACCTGGGGAAGCTCCTCGGGGCTGGCAGAACAGAACTTGTCTTATTGAGTGCGTGTCTGGAAAAGAAAAAGGGAAGTGGAAGGTGGTAGAATAACACGAGTGTTGGGAGGGTGAGCAGAGACAGGGAGGAAGGAAAAAAGAAGAGAAAGAAGAATGAAAGTGGTGAAGGTTTTGTTGGTAAAAGTAGTGAGAGAATGACACATGTGAGAACAGAGAAAGTGGATGAATATGGCATAAGGAATGGGTGGGAATGAATGGGACAATCAATGAGTTAAAGAGAAATGGGAATAAAATGGGAATGTTTATAAGATTTATAATAAAGTTTTTAATCTCAGGACACAATCACCTCTAATGGAGATGGTTTACTACGTAGTCGTCATGTGGTGAAAACCTTTAACACTTTGAGTGCCATAGAAGTATCCAACTCATGGGTTGGATACCTTTCTAGCACTCAATGGGTTAAAGACAGGATGTGTGTGCAGTTTATTGCTCTGCAATGTGTTGCACACCCCTCTGATCCTTAAAGGGTTAATCTGTCATTATATCTTTGTGGAACTCTTACAATCAATCCATGTAACCTTCTGGATGCTAGCGAGTGCTACATTGCAAAGAAATTGAGACTTTGCTAGCATTTGAGGGGTTAAAACCCTCACTGAAATCAAAGGGGCTTTGGGCATACCTCCCAAGTGTCCCTCTTTAGGAGGGACAGTCCCTCGTTCAGACCCAAATCCCTCTGTCCCTCTTTCCCACCCTCATGACGCTGTTTGTAGGAGACCAGACTGTGTGATGTGTATATAAGTGTATCACATTGCTCCACAACAATAAAACTAACATTCATTTTTGTTTAATTGCCACTGCATGTGTTTATATGTTGGTCTATATAAATAAAATACTTTGATCTTGTTATAAGTCATTTATTAGGTAACACAAGGATGTGTCAATAGATCATGAAATAGCCTAAAAATGCTCGGTAAAGTCCCGTCCACCAGCCACGCCCCCAGCAACACTCCCTAAAACACAAGTGTCCCTCTTTGGCAATTTGAAATGTTGGGAGGTGTGACTTTGGGGAATTTTTATTTGTTCCCTGGTTTACACTTTTAGTTTATGGAGCTCATTAAAGGGATGGTAATGTTTCACAAAAACAGCAGCTCCAATTAATCTTCATAGTGTTTGGGCCATGGAGAGTATTATTTCAATACTGTCAGAGTTGTAGTTCAAGAGTAATTGAATAATAAAGTATCACCCTCCCGCCCCTTTTACCTAGTATAAGACACCTCCACTCGGATGTAGAATCTGGTCTCTTGACCAGACAGGTCACAGCAAGGGACAATCTTCTTACTGTGAAAACAATGAAAACCCTACCCCCCCCTTGACTGGTTTTTCCTTACGCTCAGTGAAGATTGTCCCTCTCTGTGATCCATCCCGACAGTCTTGCTGCTCTGAGGTGAGCAGTGTTACATCAGTAAAAGGGGCGGGAAGGGGATACTTTATCATTCAATTACTCCTGAACTACAACTCTGACAGTATTGAAATAGCACTCTCCATGGCCCAAATCCTATGAAAATTAACTGGAGCTGCTTTTATTGTGAAACATTACTATCCCTTTCAATCCCAGCCTTATCTTAACCTTTTGAGTGCCAGAGGGGTACGCAACGCATTGCTTTGCAATGCGTTGCGTACCCCTCTGGCACTCAAAGGTTTAAAAGAGATCAAGCAACACGTAATAACAACCCCCCCACACACTTACCTGACTATAGTCATGAAATTCTAATGGCCTAATGTTGCCTTTGTGCCTTTTGTTGAAGAGGTAACATCTTTAATCAGTTGTGGATGTCACGCGCATGTAGGTGTACATGCTGGGCTGGATTTACATCCTGGCCTAGGCACTCTAGGTGCCCTTAGCTCCTCCCACCCACACTGTAGAATGTGGGTGTGTCCAGCACAGCTGAGGCACCCCCCAAAAATAATCTGGAGCTCTAGACCATTACCTACTCTGCCTATTGGCGAATCCTGCCCTGTGCACGACATTTAATAGAAGGATCACTGGAACTGTCCACAGTTTGGGGAACTGGTCTGGAGTTAAGAAACATGAGGCCCTCTAGCTATTGTAGGACTACAACTCCCATCATCCCTTTTCAGTTGCCCACTTATATGTTAACCCTTTGAGTGCCAGAAGGGTGAGCAATGCATTGTGGAGCAGGGCGTGGCTCATCCCTCTGGCGCTTAAATGGTTATATGTCTCTACTACAACAGTATGTTAAACGCTTTCAATTTATCGTAATAAACTTTCATTGAAAGTGCCATCTCATTATTTCCAGAAGAGGTTTAGGTAGTGCCTTGTTTTTTGTATTTTATATACTCATATGTTGTACACCTTTATTACTCCTACAAGACACATCATGGATAAATATCATGTATGGTTAGCCAGAATTTGTGAATATTATGTGTTAGATGCATAAGTCACAAGAGATGTAATTAACGTCAGGTAGGAGGAGAAGAAGTAAAATGGCTGGTTGGTATTCTACTTGTATAAGGCACATTCCTTGATTCTGGAACTATCTGGCCCTTACTGAAACCAATGTTGTATAGAAAGGAGTTGAGCACTCAAAATATATCATAAAACCACTTCTTTAATAAGACATAGTTAAAAGCATCGACGTTTCAGTCCACCATTGGGACTTTCATCAGGAACAACAGAGTTACAGACCAGCACCCCAATCTGCACTAAATACTTTCTATTGTTTGATTTGGCGCCGTCATGACGTGTGTCACGTTGCCAAAGCAACAGGCAAACATCAGCCTGTTGCTTTGGCAAACGTGACACACGTCATGATGGTGCCAAATCAGACAATAGAGAGTATTTAGTGCAGATTGGGGAGCTGGTCTGTAACTCTGTTGTTCCTGATGAAAGTCCCAATGGTGGACTGAAACGTCGATGCTTTTAACTATGTCTTATTAAAGAAGTGGTTTTATGATATATTTTGAGTGCTCAACTCCTTTCTATACAACATTGATCAATTACTTGAGTTTGGGAGCAACGATCTACATTGCAGAATTTGGAAGTATGTGCGGGAGTCCATACGAATTTGCCTTACTGAAACCACTCTCACTTTTTAAAGCTGTTTCGGAAAGAAGCGCACATGGTCCCTAACTTAATAACTTCACTACTTATTAAATGCTAAAAATATTTGCAATGTTTCACAATAGATTTTGTGACTGCACCTGTTTTGTACATGGCACCCTCTGTAACTAAGTAAATAAACGCATGTTTGCTTCTTATTTTGTACTTTAGAAAAAATTATAAACCCCCACAATGAACTGTGTATATTTACCTTCAGAGGCTCCCCCATCCAACAGGGGGAGCAATAGTAGCACCGCTGTCTGTAGACCCCACATAGTCCTTATAGACATCTGTATACTCTTAGTGCGCAACACAAGATCTCTATGGTTATCCGTCCTAGTGCAGATACACAGAATATATTAACATTTATATATGTACATGGATTTCACTTTGATGTACAGTACTTCTCCCAACTAAATAAATATTAGCTTAACCCCTTGGATACTTGCAATGTACTGGAGACCTTTTAGCATCCAAGGGGTTAAATTAGATCTACATATGCATACATTTATAGCCAGACAGTCAGTTGGTCTTCTCGTCTTGTAGGTTACATTGTTTGTATATTCTCTCATGCATATGTTGGCATTAACAAAGAAAATATAATTATTATTATCTTTTATTTATAAAAGATAATAATAATTATATTATTATTATTATTATTATCTTTTATTTATAAAGTGCCAAAATATTCCATGGTTCTGTACAAGCAAATATATACAAGATAACCACAGACATAAACGAGTGGAGAGAGACCTGCTCTGGAGAGCTTACAATCTAGATGGAATAAAGACGTAAGAGAATCACGAGTTGAAGGTGTAATACTAGACAGATATTAGTCTGTAGAATCCCTTGCACATAGTGATCCATCTAAGCTAGTTTCAGGATTTTAAGTACCCTTTGAGTGCTACATTGGTATCCAGTGCATCCCTAGTGAGAGCTCAATATCAAAGAGGACCTGTCACCTTGAGTTTTTTGAATTTTTGAAAACGTCATTCAAAACTGACTGTGTTTCATATTTGCCAAAATTCCAGCAGATATACAGTTTAGGAGATAATTATACTTTTATTTCTGGTGAAAGTGAAAGTCTCTCAGTACGGCACAGAGCTTCACTAACATTTGAAACTAAAGTGAAAAATATCATTAGTATATGTGATCTTACTGACCCCTTCACTAGCCTACATTATTATACTGTACCAAGTATGAATAGCAAGTAAATTATACATTTGCTTGTCTTTTGGTTACCATGACACACATGCAGTTTTAATGACGTTTTCATATATGCAGACTTGAACTAAGGTGGCAGGTCTGCTTTAAAGCTGAACTACCACCACTACAAAACTTCATATCCAATAATTCCTCATCTGGCGACTAGTTGCTCAGTAGCGCTAGTCGCCAGAATTATTACCTTGTTAAATAGAATTCTCCATTCTTCCCGGGCTGACAGGCAGAACGGAGCGCTGACATCTTCCCATAGTGACGTATGCACGCCTGCGCTGTCAGTCCCAGACTGCTCTAGGAGGCGTTGCTAGGAGCCGTTTGGATCCAAAAGGGACTGACAGCGCAGGTGTGCGGATGTCACTATGGAAAGATGTCTGTGTTCCGTCCTGTCAGACAGCCTGGGATGAATGGAGAATTCTATTTAACAAGGTAATAATTCTGGCGACTAGCGCTACTGAGCAGCATCACCAGATGGGGAATTATTGGAGATGAAGTTTTGTAATGGTGGTAGTCCCGCTTTAACCCCTTAAGGACTAGCAGTCCAGGTAAGTTACCTTCCCTTAACCCTTTGAGTGCCAGAGGGGTACGCCACACAGTGCACAGTGTACCCCTCTGGCGCTTAAAGGGTTAAGGACCAATTTGATCCTTGCCGATGCACCGGCATACGTGACCTATTGCCTGTACTGGCGCTCTGAGAGGGGGTCTGAGAGACCTCTCTGGTCTTGGAATGGTCAATTTCGGACCCTGTTTTTACTTGCAGCACTCACGTACCGGTCCTTAAGGGGTTAAGTGTTCTTTATATAAAAGACAAGGCATAGATTCATGTCATATACCTCTTAACCCATTGGGAACCGCCTTGGTCACCCCTCTGGTCATTAAAAGGTGAAACAATTATATCTTTATGAATCAAACTCATACATACATACATGCAGCTAGTTGGTCCAGTAGACTGATGTCATCAAAACTCCAAAATATCCTGGTTCCAGACTTCAATACATTCAGCTTTGATTTCCTTTTAATCTTTGGATAATAGTGAATTTATAAGTACACACATATGTCTATACTGCATTTCCATATGTGATTCATTTGCATCTACCAGAGCCAGCTTTCTTTACAGGCAAACAACAATATAACAAATTAAACACTTTTTAATCAGATGTGGTGAGTGTAGGAAACTGTATACATCAAAATGAGCCAATCAGATATCAAGTCCTCACCTTCATCCAATGGTTGTGCTGATGCTGTTGTCATCATCTGTTCCCAAGCAGAGGCTTGTCTCCTGTGCTAGTAATTAAGGGACTTTTTCCTGAGGTACAACTATCCTAGCAGTATTCTGTAATGCAGTAACTCTCAGTCCTGGTCCTCTGGGCACAGACAAGTTAGATGTTAAGGATTTCCCTGATTAAGCACAGGCAGAGCAATCACATTGACTGAGCTACTGATTACCCACATATTAACTTTCAGGTGTTATCTTAAATATCCCTACACTATTAGAGTGTCGTGAGGACTAAAAACAATGCTATAATGATATATCTGTGTTGTTGAGGGTGGGGATTTCATTCATGGCATTTCCGCTTTTCTGCATGAATTAGGTTTCAGTGGCTTTAAAGGGGCAGTAGCATGCTAAGGGAAGAAAATAAAATAGATCTGTGCTTTTATTGTTGTGTTCACATTTGTTAACCCTCCCCCCCCCCACACACACATATACATACAGATTAACACTGTGAGTGCCAGAGGGGTATCTAAATGATTGCAGAGCAATGCATTGATTACCCTTCTGGTATGTAAAGGGTTAAGGGGCTTTCAGGATCGATTCTGGAGCATACCAATTTCCCAAAAGGCCCATTGATTTAAATGGCGCTTTTAACCATAGTAATGCTAGTAATATCTCCAACAGATTGCGCTGCAATGCCCTGACGACCTCTCTAGCAGTTGAAGAATTGAAAGCCCCATTTAAATCAATGGGCATTTGAGGATTTTTAATTTGTCCCCTACAGGCTCAGTCAAGGCTTCCCCAGGGGCTACCATGGGGCAATTTGCCAATATGTGTTATTATGTTCTGCAATATATTTATCCACATACATGAGCCTCTGTTATACGAATGCAACCGCTATACTTACTTCTATACACTATATTCTTTTTGATATGACTTAGGGATTTTGCGTTAACTCTTTGAGTGCCAGAGGGGTACATAATGCATTGCTCTGCAATGCGTTGCATACCACTCTGGCACTCAAAAGGTTAAGTACTTAGTACACTGTCTTACATGAGAGCTCTAGGTTGTCTTTTTTTCTGCTTTCCTCTTTTTCTGTTCAAAATGGCTGCATTTCAAGGGATAGTAATACTTAAAATGTAAAAAAAAAATATGTTGTAGGGTTTATCCCCTGAGTAAAACAAGGATACTCTCACTGCTGAACTCCTAGAGCTGTCCATAGGATGGTGTAGCAACAGCGCCACTGTACAGTTTCAGGCCACTGTGATATTGCACCTAAAAAAAAATCAACTTTGAGCTGTAATAACTTTTTAATGAAACACCTTTCAGCAGTAGAGTTCCATTGTTTTACTCAGGGGGATAAACCCTAAAACATATTTTTTTTTTACATTTTAAGTATTACTATCCCTTTCAGTGAGACGTTCAATAATATCAAGTCCTATCTGGTGTTGTCTAAATAACGTGTAACAACACTGTTACAAGGTGACTTATGGGAGTACAATCATAGCAATTGAAGAGTTAATTTGCTGACATGTGGGAACTGGATTCTTACATACTGGCAACCGCAATAAGTTTCCGTTTAGAATATTTTTAATTAATCCCTTATCAGGTACATATACAGTGGATAAGGTGTCGATATGTATTTTTAATTACACTAATAAAAGCTAAGTATTAAATGTAGTGCATTGTGTGTGTGTGTGTGTGTGTGTGTGTATATGTGGGCTATAAGGCACAGAAAGGGTCTACTGTTCTAAATGAGAGGCCCAGTACATATATGTGCTATACTGATCTATACAGGGTCCTCTTTCTCTTGCACCTATACTAGTTATCATTCAATCATTCAGAAAAGCTCCATGAAATTCATTTCATCTGTTCTTTCGCGTCACTTCAGGGGAGGGCTGGCAACTTGTGACCCAGGGGGCAAATACATTCAAGTGGCCCATTTCTATTATCGTTTGAGCCCACTGTCACAGCCCCTCCCCTTTTGTTAATTTTAAAATTGGCATTAATATTGTGATGTATGTCAAGTGATACCACAGAGCTTACAGTTGAAATGGGGCTACATTAGTGCACTACTACAAAGCTTACAATTTAAGTAAAGCTTAACTAGTGATACTATAGAGCTTACAAGGGAAATGGTTTATGCTACTAGTTTAGCTCCATTTCAATTGTAAGCTCTGTGGTATCACTAGTGTAGCTCAATTTATAGAAACAATTGGGAGATTTAGTGAGGTGCAGTAGCCCACCAGCCCAGACATATGACCAGCCCAGGGGGCAATTGCCCCCCTCCCCCCAGGCCAGCCCTCCCCTGCGTCACTTCATTGAAAGACTGTTTTATTTAAACCAGATATCATTTATCCAGATTAGTAAGAATACAAAGGGATCAGCTCTTCGCATTTAACTCATGAAGTTTGATGGACCATTATTTCATTTGACTTATGGTATTTGACTAATAATTTTGCCCATCACTCATTTCATTCTATCAGACTGAGTGATAAGTGGTTCATACATCTTTTTTCTTTTCTTTTTTTTTAATATATGTTTATTCAATTTTGAAGAAATTTTTAACAAATGTAAACAACAAATAAGACATATATGACTCACTTAACAGAAGGGAGTAAAGTAAGCATCATCACAGTAGATGTATACAGTGCATTGTTGGTAAGGTAAAAAACCTACGGTAACCATTAAAATGGAAAAAGATGAGCCATAGTGGAAAGAAAAGGAAAGGGACAGAGAAAGGAAGGAACAGAAAGTGAAAAAGAAAAGGAAAAGAAAGAGAGGGGGGGAAGTCATCTCCTCAAGAAGAGCTTCCTTCCAGCCTCCCCTGGAAGTCTCTCCCCCTCACGAATTCCTCCCAATTGAACCAACGTGTGGCATGAGCTAAGCCACGTCCCTCAGCCGCAAATGCCAAATCTTCTGCAGAGCTGATTGACTCAACGTAGGATATCCAATCCCTATAGGTGGGAGGGTGTGGTTGTTTCCAGAATCTGGGTATCAGCACCTTGGCTGCATTGATCAGGCGTATTGTAAGTGAGCGTGTGTAAATGTGTAAGGGGTGGGTAGTGTGATGCAGGAGGAGGGCCATCGGGGTCATGGGAAGTAGGGGATCCGCCAAGTGGTTCATACATCTTATGTTTACACTAGTTGAAGAGCCTGTGTACACGGGCCACAGTGCCACCAGCAATGGCCTCAGTGCAGTCATGCACAGTAGAGACTGTGCCGCGGCTGATACGGAGCGGAACGATCTGAACTCAGACCATAGTCTGAAGGTGCGCAGAGACGACTAGGGTCTGAATTCAGAGCCCCGCTCCGTTATCGGCCGTGGAGCTGGCAGTCTGTAGTGCGCATGACTGCAGCGTGCACAGCTTTCTCTACTACGCATGATGGCTTCTGACAAACACACATTCAGCAAATTATTATATAGGATGATCCATTATTAGGATTTTACGTTTACTTTTTTTTTTTTTTTTTTTTTTTTTTAAGTGGAACTTTCATCTGTGAAATTCCTGCTTCCAGATGAAATAGCAAGTTAAATGAAGACTGAACTGTGTTTTATTTATTTATTTATTTTAATTAAATCCCTGTGCTTCCTGGAAAACATACTTAAAGGGGATGTATCACCTCTATATAACTTAGCCTAAATACAGTGAGGGGAAAAATTATTTGATCCACTGCTAATTTTGTACATTTGCCCACTGACAAAGAAATGATCAGTCTATAATTTTAATGGTAGGTTTATTTGAACAGTGAGAGACATAATAACAACAAAAAAATCCAGAAAAACACATTTCAAAAAAGTTATAAATTGATTTGCATTGTACTGAGTGAATAAGTATTTGACCCTCTATCAATCAGCAAGATTTCTGGCTCCCAGGTGTCTTTTATACAGGTAACAACTGAGATTAGGATCACTCTTTTAAAGGGAGTGCTTCTAATCTCAGCTTGTTACCTGTATAAAAGACACCTGTCCACAGAAGCAATCAATCAATCAATCAATCAATCATATTCCAAACTCTCCACCATGGCCAAGACCAAAGAGCTGTCCAAGGATGTCAGGGACAATATTGTAGACCTACACAAGGCTGGAATGGGCTACAAGACCATTGCCAAGCAGCTTGGTGAAAAGTTGACAACAGTTGGTGCGATTATTCGCAAATGGAAAAACACAAAATAACTGTCAATCTCCCTTGGTCTGGGGCTTCATGCAAGATCTCACCTTGTGGAGTTTCAATGATCATAAGAATGGTGAGGAATCAGCCCAGAACTACATGGGAGGATCTTGTCAATGATCTCAAGGCAGCTGGGACCATAGTCACAAAGAAAACAATTGGTAACACACTATGCCATGAAGGACTGAAATCCTGCAGCGCCCACAAGGTACCCCTCCTCAAGAAAGCACATGTACAGGTCTGTCTGAAGTTTGCCAATGAACATCTGAATGATTCAGAGGAGAACTGGGTGAAAGTGTTGTGGTCCAATGAGACCAAAATCGAGCTCTGTGGCATCAACTCAACTCGCCGTGTTTGGAGGAGGATTAATGCTGTCTATGACTCCAATAACACCATTCCCACCGTCAAACATGGAGGTGGAAACATTATGCTTTGGGGTGTTTTTCTGTTAAGGGGACAGGACAACTTCTCTGCATCAAAGGGACAATGGACGGGGCCATGTACCGTCAAATCTTGGGTGAGAACCTCCTTCCCTCAGCCAGGGCATTGAAAATGGGTCGTGGGTGAGTATTCCAGCATGCCAATCATCCAAAACACACAGCCAAGGCAACAAAGGATTGGCTCAAGAAGAAGCGCATTAAGGTCCTGGAGTGGCCTCGCCAGTCTCCAGACTTTAATCCCATAGAAAATCTGTGGAGGGAGCTGAAGGTTCAAGTTGCCAAATGTCAGCCTCAAAACCTTAATGACTTGGAGAGGATCTGCAAAGAGGAGTGGGACAAAATCCCTCCTGAGATGTGTGCAAAACTACAAGAAACATCTGACCTCTGTGATTGTCAACAAGGGTTTTGCCACCAAGTACAAAGTCATGTTTTGCAAAGGGGTCAAATACTTATTTCACTCAGTAAAATTCAAATCAATTTATAACCTATTTGAAATGCGTTTTTCTGGATATGTTTGTTGTTATTCTGCCTCTCACTGTTCAAATAAACCTGCCATTAAAATTATAGACTGATCATTTCTTTCTCAGGGGGCAAATGTACAAAATCAGCAGGGGATCAAATATTTTTTTCCCCTCACTGTAGTTAGGTTATATAGAGAATATTTGCAGTTACAGCTCTGGCCCGCAGCCTGCTCCCCTTGTAGTGGCTCTTCAACGCCTCCTCCGATGGCGGAGGAGGACTGCATTTGACCTGGACGCTCTTATCACGAGAGTTCTCCCACGTCATATGCAGAGGAGGTGAAGAGCCACTACAAGGGGAGAGCAAAGGAACACGATTGACAGGCTGCTGGCCGGAGCTGTACCCACAGCCTGAGTGCATCTGATGTCATGAGGACAACGTTAAACGCTTATATCTCAGAAACTACAAGGATATAAATAAAGAAAACAAAGGATTTCAGTTTCTTCAAGGATAAACTACAGGAGACAATCAATGTTGAATAAGGTGAGAGATCCCCTTTAGTGGAGAATATTGAACTAAAGTATTAATCTACTCAGTTCTATTTTTTAATCTTTGTAATTTATGAACACAATTATAAATAGATCTAAAGGGTAGGTCAAAAAGCAGGGGGTCAATCAAAAATCAGTTGCAATGTCCCTATGTAGCAAACAGTTTCTCTTGAGAAAGTGACAGTGCAGGTCACAAAACGCGTAGACCAAGGACCCTCAAGTTTTTAAAATCGTGGGTCACATGATCAGAAAGCCATAAGTGCATTATTTATTTTTTTTTTGATATAATGATGGCGAATTACAACCTGTCAGCTATTCAAAAATATTGATTTATTTATTGATCAAGTCAGTGACAATACTGATATTTAACAAACATCTATTCTTGAACTGTATGGTGCTGGCAAGCATGGGATTAGGTCTTACGAACCTATTAGTCCATGTGTATAAGTATTAAAATAGTTTTTAAACATTTTACAATTGTGCAATTTGTCAATAAAGTTCAATTTAAAAAAAAAAATAGTTTTTAAAAAATGTTAAGCGTGCCGCACCCTGGAGTCAGACATGCCGTATTTGGACTTCCAGTTGATGCGGTGTCTGTGTCGTCTAGGTGATTAAAGGGGAACTACCACCCCGTAAAAACTTAACCTGGATTGATTCTTTATCTGGCGACTAGCTGCTTAGTAGCGCTAGGCCCCAGAAATATTACCTGGTTCTGAAGATTTAGGCCTTTTTCTGACGGTCACTGGAACAGGAAGCACGGATGTCTCGTCACAGTGACGTCCGTGCGCCTGCGCTGTCAGTCCCTTTTGAGCCGGCCTGCTCAAATGGGACTGACAGAGCAGGTGCGTCAGAAAAAGGCCGAAATCTTCAGAAACGGGTAATATTTCTGGCGACTAGCGCTACTAAGCAGCTAGTCGCCAGATAAAGAATCAATCCAGGTTAAGTTTTTGCGGGGTGGTAGTTCCCCTTTAAAAGCTGTTTTTAGTCCTTCTGCGTTTGTTGCGGTATTTCATCTGTGTTCAGTCGCACTTGGACTCTGAGGCTACATTGTTTTTATTGAACCATTGGCTTTATTTTTTGATTACATTTTCTTATATTGTTCTATGACTATTTTATACCAATTGTTTATGGTTACCACTAAGCAGAGACAGGTTTATACTCCTTCACATGCTTTTATACAGTGCATTCTTCAACCACACTGACATCTGTTAATGTGAGTATCTCTCAATTGAGGCTTGATGTGTGTCACGTTCCCCTCCTGATTGTTTGACAACATATCCAGCCCAAGCTCATGGTTTGGGCCTTCTAAAGCATTGCACCACTTGATTTGGCACATGATTATAGCGCTAGTGCCAGTATTGTATTCCTGTTGTAACTTGCTGTTATAGTGTTCCTGACCTTGGCCTGTTTCTGGATTCTCCTTCTGCTTACTGATTCTGCCTTCTGACCCTTGTTGTGGCCCTTGGCCTGTCCCTGGATACCTCTTCAACCTGCCGATTTTTGCCTTTGCTATACTTGTGGCTGACCTTGGCCTGTCCCTGGATACCTCTTCTGTCTGCCGATTCTGCCTTGCTATTGCTTGTTGCTGATAGGGTGACCACGGGTCCCGGAACGTCCGGGACTGTCCCTTATTTCAGGGACATGTCCCGCGTCCTGGGTCCCCTTCAACCGGGACAATGAAGTGTCCCGGAATGAAGGCAAGCCGCCCTGGATGTCAGCCTGCAAGCGGTGTGTCACATCATGGACGCCGCTCGCGGCGTCCATGAAATGACACACCGCTTGCAGGCTGACATCCAGGGCGGCAATGCAGCTTACCTGGAGGCAAGCGCTCTAGTAATACAGAGCGCTGGGAGATGACATCACTCCCAGCGCTCTGCATTACTGGCCATACCGCGCGGGAGCTTCAGCTCTGTGCCTCCTCCGGCACAGAGCTTCAGCTCTGTGCCGGAGGAGGCACAGAGCACATTCTACGCCGCTAGACCACCAGGGACTTAAGGTATGACGGCTAGGGTGACCACGTCCCGGAATGGCAGAAGGGAAATGTGGTCACCCTAGTTGCTGACCTTTGGCCTGACCCTGGATATCTCTTCTGCCTGCTGACTCTGCTTATTGATACATGTTGCTGGCCTTTGGCCTGTCCCTGGATTCCTCGCTCTGCTTGCTGATTCTAGCTATCTGCCTCCGGCTGCTGTCTTTTAGCTTATCTGAGGTTTCTATTTAGTAATACTTTTCTTCTGCCTACAGAGTGTCCAGCTCTCTACACTTGCTGTCCTTTAGACTATAAGCTCTCTCCAGCAGGGCCCTCTGATCCTTCTGAGCTCCACATTTGATTTGTACTATTTAATCTCTGTATGTCCATTCCCTATTTACAGTGCTGCGGAATTAGTTGGAGCTATATAAATATCTAATAATAATAATAATAATAATAATATTATGTTACTCCTGCATGTATCCTGTCTGCTCCACAGAAGTCTCCTGCCAGCTTACAATTACATCCCTGTTCACTGGACCTACTCCTGGTGAGTCCTCTTTTTGTTCTATTATTTATACTGGAAAGACTGGCGGTGTTAGTCCTCACTGTAGTGTGTTATCCTGGGCCTTCTCAGCTCAACTGAAGGAAGTCATCTGGCATCGCAGCCAGCATCTTTACACGACACAACACACTGCAGGGGGTCTGCGACCACCAGCTACGACCTCTAGTGACCCACTCTTGCCTTCACTCCACCAGCCCTTGTTGGAGGAGTCACATCATCGAGGCATTCCTTCATGATTAATGTTTGTCCTCTGTGGTAGAGCTTACTAGGTGACAATCTGGGGGCTTACGAGTTCCTTTTACCTATACAGGCTTTTCTCTTAGAGGGGATCTGTACCCTTTTTCCTTCTTGCATCTTGCAGTACCAGGTATTTACACATTTACAGAGTATAGAAAAGTTTAAGAAGAACCCATAACCCTTTTTTTAAAATTTTGGAAGAATTCTATAGAAGAACATAATTTAAAAGGATATACTGAGTATTTTATATGGTTTGGAAAGGGGGCAATTTTCACATTCTAAGCAATGGTATACAAGTGATGTATGTAGGTGCATGCCCTTCTAGGGTGACCACATTTCCCTTCTGCCATTCCGGGACGTGGTCACCCTAGTTGCCCCTTCATGCCCTACCTTGAGTCCCTGGTGGTCTAGCGGCGTGGAAAGTGCTCTGTGCCTCCTCCGGCACAGAGCTGAAGCTCCCGTGCACTGTGCTCAGTAATGCAGAGCGCTGGGAGATGATGTCATCTCCCAGCGCTCTGTATTACTAGAGCGCTTGCCTCCAGGAGATCAGGTAAGCTGCATTGCCGCCATGGATGTCAGCCTGAAAGCGGTGTGTCATATCATGGACGCCGCGAGGGAGCGCTGATTTATGCTACCAAGCGCTCCCTCGCGGCGTCCATGATGTGACATACCGTTTGCAGGCTGACATCCAGGGCGGCTTGGCTTCATTCCGGGACACTTCATTGTCCCGGTTGAAGATGACCTGGGACGCGGGACATAGCCCTGAAATAAGGGACAGTCCCGGACGTTCTGGGACCCGTGGTCACCCTATGCCCTTCATGTTTATCCTATGCATTTTCAGATCTCTTTTGAGATCCACTTATTTTGATAGTGTTCCTTTTAAAAACAAGTTGAACTTATGTGAAAGACATGTCGTATGAAACAGACATATATGTAAAAGTGTCCAACTCCATCTAGAACTTGAGACAGAGTGCTGTTCTTTGGTAGGTCAAGGAGATAATTTTACTTGAAGTCTTGGCTTTCTAATGTTTTAATAGAAATACAGAGAATGTCCAATGTTGTGAATGCTGTAATGTTATTTTATAAAGGCCACGCTGTTTTTTTTAACAGATGGCAAACATTTTGCTGTTCTCCATCATTGACCAGGCAAGTTAACTTTCAGGATTAAAGGGACAGTAATGTCCCATAAAAATTTGTTATAGTTTTGTAGAGGACAAAAAAAATGAGCTTAATGGCGCAAACCCTATCTCTCAAACTGCTATGGTTTGAGAGATATAAGCATTGAAAGTTCCCCCCTCCCTCCCCTTCATGTCAGCTGTAAAGTTGACAGCAGGAGATCCGTGTCGGCCGACATGAGGAGGCTCTTCAGCAGAGCCGCAATCACGTTATTTAAAAAGAACTACTTAATTGGAACGGTCTACAAAGTGTGCTTGCAAACCAGGCACACTTTGTAGACCTTTCCAATTAAGTAATTATTTTGCAATAACGCAATTTCGGCTCTGCTGCAGAGCCGGAGGCTGATCTCCAGACCAGGATCTCCTGCTGTTTGCTAGACTCTGACATCAGGAGAAGGGGAGGGAGGGGTGACCTTTCAATGCTTATATCTCTCAAACCAAAGCGGTTTCAGAGATAGGGTTTGCGCCATGAAGCTTATTTTTTCGTCCTCTACAAAACTGTAAGTTTTTGTGGGACATTACTGTCCCTTTAAAAGTGTAAAGAAATAAAAGAAATGTTTCAGTATTTCTTGAAGGTTTTTTTTTTTTAATCCTTTGAGTGCCAGAGAGGTAGCCAACACAACGAACGCCAATTGAGAGTACTATAACGTTCATAGATAGGAATGTGATGTATAGAGGCCCTTTTGTGGCTGGAGTACAATCTACACCTGTTGAATGATTTAAATATACATGTTACTCCTTGTATAGATGTATTTGTTAGGTAGGGTGTTCTGGTTCTACCTCAGCAAAGTCTGATTGTTCATTTTGATTATACATGGTCCGGGTCTAATGGTATCTATCCCAGAGAAGAGGGTGGGATTTTCATATACTATTCATGATTGAGGTGTATTGGACACGGACCGGGTATGGTCAATGAATATCATATTTGGCATGTGAATACAAGCATAATATTTTGATATTCTTGTATGTTTTGGTGAGAACGTTCTTGTAATTTGATTGTAGACAGCGGACCTGTTGACTGTCTGCCTGCTGCACCTCTAGCTGGTTCACGGTACAGACTGACGGGTAAGTGTATGGCATACCTCCCAACATTTCAAATTACCAAAGAGGGACACTAGTGTTTTAGAGGGAGTTGTTGGGGGTGTGGCTGGTGGGCGGGGCATTACCAAGAATATTTAGGCTCTTTCATGACCTATTGACACCTTCTTTTGTAACCTAATTTATGACTTATAACAAGACCAAAATATTTTATTTACACAAATTAATTTATAAACACATATACTGATGTTTAAACTAACAGTAATCTGAGTTTTATTGCTGTAGAACAATATGATGCACCTATATGCACACTACACAAACTGATCCCCTAAAAAGAGGGACATCAGAGTGGGAAAGCGGGACGGAGGGATTTGGATCTAAAAGAGGAACACTTGGGAGGTATGGTATGGGTGGACATATATTCTGCTAATTGAGTTTGCGTGTCTCTTGGTTGCGATTGCAGGGGTTAATTAACCCTTTGAGTGTCAGAGGGGTGCGCAACGCATTGCAAAACAATGCGTTGCGTACCCCTCTGGCACTCAAAGGGTTAAGATATGTACCGATCTGACGTTTTGACTATATTACTGAACGCTATATGTTTTTTATTATTATTTGCTGTTTTATTTGAAATATAGCTACAGAATTATTGCCATAAAAATATTTTTCACTGTCGTCCAATACAGGTCACTGGTACTTCTGGGAGGCGATTCGCCCCTTTAATAGGCAGGAACAATTATGCAAATGATTGCAGGGGGCGGAGCCTCCCCTCCTACTTAAGCCACCTTCAGGCCAGAGCCACCAGACTGATTTGTTCCTGGGTGCTGTGCACACCAGGTAGAGAACATCTATGCATTCAACTTAGTATTTTGTTATTTTTTTATTCATATATGGAATACCACCATTAGGAGGGTGACCATGGCTGTGAATTG
Source organism: Rhinophrynus dorsalis (assembly GCA_037306005.1). Classification (NCBI taxonomy): domain Eukaryota; kingdom Metazoa; phylum Chordata; class Amphibia; order Anura; family Rhinophrynidae; genus Rhinophrynus; species Rhinophrynus dorsalis. Next base: position 160,449,235 of record CM074726.1, on the reverse strand, counting down.
CCCTCTTTAAAGTGGCTGGTGCAGCTTCCAGGGGTTTTCTGTGGACCTTATGCCCTGAAGAGGGAACAGCTTGTGTTAAGCAGCTTCCCTACTGGGGAATTTACCTCTGGTCTATTCCCACTTCATCATGGTCACCTGAAGACAGAAGTCCTGCAGGAAAGGTGAGCCACCCATTGAGTGCTGAAGGTCCACTTGTCCCCACAGTGTCCCTTGCTGGGCTTGTATTTGGGAGTTTGCTTTGCACTCCAGCACTCATAGGGTGTTTTTTTATTTGCATTCAATGTTTTAATGCAGTTTCTGTGGTATTCTCTGGGTTTGGAGCCTTGAATAGTGTTTATTTATGTGTTTAATGTATGTTTGGGCACTTTTTAATGTTTTGTTAAACTTTATTAAAAATAGGTGTTCCGCTCCTTTAAGCGCGGCTTTTCCCGCTTAGACGCTATGGCTCCTTTACTCTCTATGAGATTTCACAGTCTGGGACGTACCTCTGGAACCGCTTGTCACAGCAACTCCAGAGAGGGCTCATTTTAATGCTAAGCTCCTGCTCTATCATCCGGTGTGTGTTTTATTAGTGTGGGGTGTTCAGGGGGGCTTCGGGCACTGTTTGGGGTACTTGTATGGGGAAAACTACATTTCCCATGAGCGCCCGGTTCGTGCTCGTTTCTGATTGGCTATCCTGACGGCCGCCATTTTGTGGAGCTCTTCCTCAGCGAGTACACTACGCAGGGACCGAGCCTTCTCTCCCCTAAACAGATTAACCCTTCGCTGGCCAGATAAGTCCAAAATTAGGCACTTCTGGGGTGAAACTTTAATCTTCCACACTTTTACTGGGTGATAGAGTTTAAAGTGGGGTATATTGACGCTGTGAGCATGTCTACTTCACTGGAGCTAGGGGCTAGACCCAAGTCAAAGGAGGATGGGGGGGTCTGCCCTCCCCATGGCGTTTTGCTCCTCTTGTCACATTGGGCTGTCTAGTGATAACGTGGGGGATCTATGCCCTAAATGCACTGGTCAAGATAGCAACCCTGGGCTTCCCAGCCATGCTATTGAGCCATCTTGGGTGAGGGAGTTTAAAGCTGCCACTAGGGATCTCAGATCCACTCTTCAACTCTTTCCCTCTCAGGTACAGGGGGCTCTCCAAGTCTGGCAGACCCCCGCTACAATCAGGACCTCCCTGCCTAAGCCACAGGGTGCTCCTGATGTCTCTGATTCTTCTGAGGAAGAACTCTTGCAAGATTCTGATTCTGAGGAACGTACTGTTATTGAGTCTAACAGGTCCATTGGGGACCCTTATGAATGTGACCCTGAAGTCTCGGCTGAGGGTCTGATTAGAGCTGTACTGAATACGCTCAACCTTCCTCTGACTCAGGAATCCACTTATGATCCTACTGACGTTTTTCAAAAGAAACCATCTAAGCCTGTTTGTTTTCCAACTAACCCTACTCTTGCCCGTCTAGTCTCTGAGGCATGGAAGAATCCTGATAGATCCTCCTCTGTCTCCAAAAAGTTTGCTAAACTGTACCCTTTTCCTGAGACTGAGCTGGCAAAATGGGTTCATCCCCCCAAGGTGGATGCTCCAGTTTCCAGGGTATCCAAGTCTACCGCTTTGGCTGTCTCTGATGCCTCTGCCCTGCAGGATTGGACGGATAAAAAGCTAGAGCTTTCTCTTAAGTCTATTTTTGCCTCTATTGGCACTGCCATGCGTCCAACCTTTGCAGTAGCGTGGGTTAATAGAGCAATTGCGGCCTGGACTGAACGACTGACTGACGCAGTTCGCCAGGATGCACCAGTATCTGAACAGTTGCAGCTTCTTGTTAATATCACTGAAGCTCAGAATTATGTTGCTGACGCTGCCTTTGATGCTGTGCGCATGATGGCGAGGGCCTCCACTGCTTCTGTGGTGGCTAGACGTGCCCTTTGGCTGAAAATTTGGTCTGCTGATACAGCCTCTAAGAAAGCCTTGCTTTCCTTGCCCTTTCAGGGGGATTTTCTATTTGGGTCTGAACTCAAAGAAATGATCAGTGAGGCTACTGGTGGTAAAAGTACTCTTCTACCCTCAGTCTTTAAGAAAAAGTTTCCAGCCAAACGCAATCGGTCCTTTCGTTCCTTTCAGACTGAGACACGCTCCTCGGCCCAAACGGGTCCTCCCACTACGCGCTCCTCCTCCAAGCCCAAACAGTCCTGGAAGCCCAAAGTGGCCCCTAAAGCCAAGACCTCCAAGACTGCTTCGGAATGACTCGCCGAACCCGGGTCCGCATCCGGCTGTAGGTGGACGTCTCCGCATCTTTCGCCGGACTTGGGAGGAGTTAGTGGCGGACCCATGGGTTCTTCAGGTGGTGTCAGAGGGATACAGGATCCCTTTCTCCTCCCTTCCTCCTTTTCTGTTCCATTTTACTCGTCCTTCTCAGGAACCCACAAAAAGACGATCCTATTCAGGATCTCTTGGACAAAGAGGTCCTGAAAGTGGTTCCTCCGGAGGACACAGGTTCAGGATTTTATTCCAACCTGTTTGTGGTAGCCAAAAAGGACGGAGGGGCTCGTCCTATTTTGGATCTCAAAGATCTCAATGCCTATGTGGTGACTTCCCACTTCCGCCAGGAGTCCCTGCGCTCTGTGATTGCAGCTATGTCTCCAGGGGAGTTCCTTGCTTCCCTGAACCTTCAGGATGCTTATCTTTTCATCCCTATTCATCCAGAGAGCAGGCGGTATCTCCGGATTGCCTGCCACAGGGGACACTTTCAGTTTTCAGCTCTTCCCTTTGGGCTGACTTCAGCTCCTCAGGTCTTCCAGAGAGTGTTGGGTTCCTTGATAGCTGTGCTTCATCAGGACGGGGTCAGGGTGACCCCCTACATGGACGATCTCCTCCTCAAAGCTTCCTCGGCGGAGCTTCTTCACCAGCAATTGCAGAGGTGTATCCACACTCTGACCCGCCATGGCTGGATCCTGAATCTGGACAAGTCGGACTTGGTCCCATCTCAGAGGCTTCTGTTCCTGGGTCTCCTGTTCGACACTCGCCAATGCATGGTGTTTCTGCCGGAGGATGTGGCTCATCAGATAGCCATCCGAGTGGCGGGGATTCTGTAACTGGACTTAGTGCCGGTAACGAAGTTGACGTCCCTGGTGGGGAAGTTCATTTCCACGATCAAAGCGGTGCCTTTTGCCATGGCCCACTCCAGGGAACTTCAGAGATTTGTGATCCAGACGTGCAAGAATCATCCAGATCATCAGCATCTGTCAGTCTCTCTACCTCCTCATGTGGAATCGAGTCTGCACTGGTGGTTGGATCTCTCCCATCTCCTGAAAGGGACCACGATCACGACGGATGCCAGCCTTCGGGGCTGGGGTGCTGTGCTGGGTCGCTTCAGTGCTCAGGGAAAATGGGGTCTGGAGGAATCTCTTCTCTCCATCAATGTTCTGGAACTACGTGCCATCCGGCTTGCCCTGATACACTGGGAATCTCAACTGACCGGTCGTCCGATCAGAGTGGAATCCGACAACGCCACTGCGGTGGCTTACATCAACAGGCAAGGCGGCACAAGAAGCGGCACCGCCTGGTTGGAGGTCAAGGTTATTTTGTCTTGGGCAGAAGATCACGTGCCTGTCATCTCTGCAGTTCATATTCCAGGTGTGGACAACGTCATGGCGGACTTCCTCAGTCGTCATACCATCGACAGCGGAGAATGGGCTCTTCATCCAGAGGTGTTTCACCTAATCACCCAGAGGTGGGGGGTACCTGCAGTGGACCTGATGGCCTCCAGACACAACAGGAAGGTTCCGGTGTTTTGCTCCCGGCGGAAGGACTCCCTTGCTCTGGCAGTGGATGCCTTATCGATTCCTTGGGATTTTTCTCTGGCTTACATCTTTCCTCCTCTTCCTCTATTGATCAGAGTCATCCAGAAACTGAAGCGAGAGCGGTGTCCTGTGATCCTGATCGCTCCAAACTGGCCTCGCCAGTCCTGGTATCCGGAGTTGATGGCCATGTCAGTGGCGGATCCGTTCCCACTTCCTGCCCGTCCGGACCTACTTCTTCAGGGATATCTGTGGAAGGAGGATGTTCACTCTCTCCATTTGATGGCATGGCGGTTGAATCCTCGATTCTAGCAAAGAAAGGATTTTCTCCTTCTGTGGTGTCGACTATGCTCAGTGCTCGTAAGCCTGTGTCCTCCAAGATCTATCATCGCATATGGTCAACTTTCGTGGCATGGTGCTCTGAGAAGAAATTCTCCCTTGATTTTCATCTTCCCACTGTCCTGGCCTTCTTGCAGGACGGTGTTGATAAGGGGCTCAGTTTGAGTTCCCTCAAAGTTCAGACTTCTGCCTTGTCTGTGTTTTTCCAGGAAAGGATTGCTATCCTTCCTGATGTGAAAGTTTTCTTCCTAGGTGTGACTCATGTCCGACCTGCCTTCAAGAGTCCTGCTCCCCAGTGGGACCTCAATTTGGTGCTAGGAGTTCTCCAGCGACCCCCGTTTGAATCCTTGGCTTCCATTCCATTACGTCTCTTGACTTGGAAGATGGCCTTCCTTTTGGCTATTGTTTCAGTTCGCCGGGTAGCAGAGTTACAAGCTCTGTCTTGTAAACCTCCTTACCTGGTGTTCCACAAGGATAAGGCTGTGCTTCGCACTACCAAGGAATTCTTACCCAAGGTTGTGTCCGAGTTTCACATCAATCAGGAGATTGTGGTTCCCTCTTTCTGCCCTAATCCTTCATCTGACAAGGAACGAGATCTCCATTTGTTGGATGTGGTGCGTTGCCTCAAGTTTTATGTTCATCGCACCGAGTCTATCAGGAAGTCTGACGCTCTATTCGTCATTCCTGAGGGGCCTAGGGCAGGGAGACTGGCCTCCAAAGTTACCATTGCCTCTTGGATTAAGGCTACTATCCGTGAAGCCTACAAGTTGCGGAATAAGCATGTTCCCTTCCGGGTGACTGCCCATTCCACCAGATCTATTGGGGCCTCTTGGGCCTACAAGAATCAGGCTTCCGCTGATCAACTGTGCACAGCGGCTACTTGGTCCTCTGTGCACACTTTTTCAAAGCACTACCGAGTTGATGTGCTGGCCTTGGCTGATGCCAGTTTTGGAAGGAAAGTCCTGGAGGCAGTTTTGCCTGTGTAGGTCTTCCGCTCTGTGATCCTTAGTGCTTCCTTACTGTTGAGCCCAGTTGGCTCTTGTTCCGTGTGCTGTGTTAGTTCAAGGATTGTTCCCTTGATTGGTGTCCGTTGACACTTACAGTTTGGACTATGTAATTAACTGGTTCATAGCAGTTTTCATGACTTGGGCCTTGTTCTGGTCCTTGCCTTATTCCCACCTCTGGATCAGCTCAATGTTTGTACATCCCAGAAGTACCAGTGACCTGTATTGGACGACAGTGAAAATAGGATTTTAGTCTTACCTGTTAAATCCTTTTCATACAGGTCACTGGTCTCCCACCCTGTCAAGGGACCAGACCTGGCTCTCCTGTGGCATTCAGTGGGAGACCTTTGGGGCATGCTCACAGGAGTCTTTCTTCTTGCTTACCTGGGGTCAGTTTTAGGGTCTCAAATCAATCTAGTGGCTCTGGCCTGAAGGTGGCTTAAGTAGGAGGGGAGGCTCCGCCCCCTGCAATCATTTGCATAATTGTTCCTGCCTATTAAAGGGACGAATCGCCTCCCAGAAGTACCAGTGACCTGTATGCACTAAGTGAAAAGGATTTAACAGGTAAGACTAAAATCCTATTTTTTAATAAAAGAGATTGGATTACTTTATATATTTTTTGTATTTATTGTTTCTAGAATAATATTGAGCTTATTTTTATAGACCTTTAAGATGTAGATGGTCTTATATATATTTGACCAAACTATTGTTGTTTACGTAGATATCTCCGATTTTCATTTCTCCATACAGTAGCGCTTTTGATATTTTTTTTTCCCTATTTTTTTCTTTGATCCAGGTGGTGAAGAATTGTTTCCTGTCTATTTCCAGTTTATGCGCATTCTTATATTTTTTTTACAGCCAACGCATTGCGTTGCAGGGCGTTGGCTACCTCTCTGACACTCAAAGGGTTAAACTCGACTGACAACCGATATTTAGTACAAACTTTTGGGCTCACTTCCTCAAGTCCAACAGGACTGCATTACACAAGTATTTGTGTACAAAACAGATATACAAATGAGATAACACCCTGAGAAACCATAAAAGGAAGGCTAGAGAAGAAGAAGGAAATTGACAAAAAAAAAAAAAGAGAGAGAGAAAAAAAAAAAGCACTAAAGAGTTGAAATGAACAGGAAGAAATAGTGAAATAAGATATATGATGGGCGGGGATCAGAGGAGAAACTACAGAGAAGGGACATAGGAGTGTGTATATGTTACAACCATATCTAATACTGGTGATGGCCAGCTATTATCATTACTGTCCAGCTCTGACCAACATATGAAATAACAGAGCATGCTCACTTCACTAGGATGTTAAAGGGATAGTAATACTTAAAATGTAAGAAAAAAATATGTTGTAGGGTTTATTCCCCTGAGTAAAACAAGAGTACTCCCACTGCTGAAAGGTGTTTCATTCAAAAGTTATTAATTTTCAAAGTTGAATTTTTTTAGGTGCAATATCACAGTGGCCTGAAATTGTACAGTGGCGCTGTTGCTACACCATCCTATGGAGATTTATGATCCCGGGACCAGAGCTGTCCATAGGATCATGTAGCAACAGCGCCACTGTACAATTTCAGGCCACTGTGATATTGAACCTAAAAAATTCAACTTTGAAAATGAATAACTTTTGAATAAAACACCTCTCAGCAGTGGGAATACTCTTGTTTTACTCAGGGGGATAAACCCTACAACATATTTTTTTTTACATTTTAAGTATTACTATCCCTTTAAATCTACTTTGTTATGTGAGACCTGGGTGGAGATGAACTAAGGTGTGATAAAACAGAGATAAGAGGGGAGATGCACAAAGGCGTGATAAAGTGGTGATAAAGCAGATATGACTTCTCACGTGATATCACTTCTCCACTCTGTGTTGGTCTATGGAGCCAATGCACTAAGATTTCTACAACATTAGAGATGTTAGAGCATAGGCTCCATAGAATAACATAGGAACCGGAGAAGTGATATCACTGGAGAAGTTATTTCCGCTTTATCGCCTCTTTATCATGCTTTAGTAAATAACCCCCAACATCTTCTCCAATTCCTATGTTATTCCATGGACCCTATGCACTAAGATCTCTCAAACTTTAGGGATTTTAGTGTAGAGGCTCCATAGAATAACATGGGAACTGGATAGTTTATCACACTGGAGCAATTACCTCAGCTTTATCACCAATTTATCACACCTTAGGGCATCTCCCCCTGGTAACGGAAAGACTATTGCACATACTCACTGGGGAGTATGTATAAGATGGGGTGCAAGGCATGCTTTATTATGTCTGCTTCTGTGGGAACAGCCGTAGTAAAATGCCACGGTGGGAGCTGAATGCAACTGGAAAACATGTTTATCTCGGGCACACACTTCAGAGGTTTACACACAACATTCACTGACCCTCTTCAAGCCAGAAGCAGATGGTCTGTGGCAGGGGTGGGCAATTAATTTAACCTGACAGCCTTATTATGAAGGATAATATAGGTGAGCTCTTAGAGACTATAAATATATTGAAAGAATATTCATACAAAAATGAAAAAATATAGTACCCAAATTATAAAGCACTAATTAAAGGGATAGTAATGTTTCACAATAAAAGCAGCTAGAATTAATAATCATAGTATTTGGGCCATGGAGAGTGTTATTTCAATTCTGTCAGAGTTGTAGTTCAAGTGTAATTGAATGATAAAGTATCCTCCTCCCGCCCCTTTTACTGATGTAACACTGCTCACCTCAGAGCAGCAAGACTGTCCGGGTGATTCGCACAGAGGGATACTCTTCATTGAGTATAAGGAAAAACCTGTCAATGGGGGCAGGTTTTCCTTATGATCACAGTAAGAAAACTGTCCGTTGCTGCGACCTGTCCAGTCAAGAGACCAGATTCCACATCTGAGGTGAGCAGTGTTACACTAGGTAAAAGGGGCGGGAGGGGGATACTTTATCATTCAATTACTCTTGAACTACAGCTCTGACAGTAATGAAATAACACTGTCCATGGCCCAAATACTATACAGATTAATTGGAGCTGCTGTATTTTGTGAAACGTTACTATCCCTTTAAAGTGATAGTGTATAAATAAAAATATATCAATATAAATATTGCACTATACAGCGACTCTAAACCTCTATGTAAAATATAGAGAAGAATAGTGGGGATATAAAATAGGTGAGTGCTATAACATAACCAGTGTACAACAATTCAAGACACGCATTTTCCACAAAACATAATCTATGTATCTATATATATATATACAAATGAAGGATGCTATGCACTCATGGACTCAAAATAGATACACTTTAATCAATATAGCAACGTTTCGGTCCGCTATTAGGACCTTTGTCAAGCCAACAGAACAAAAGATAAATAATGAAATAAATAGATAACTCACCCATTGTGATGCGATACCCGGGAATGTGAAGTCATAGATGACGGACAGAACCCATGAGAAAAGAACCCATAGAGATCCAGCAGAACCATCAGAAAACAAAACACCAGTGCCACCTGGTGGTGTATAAAAATAGCCAGAATGTAGCTAAATACATACCTCAGAACAGAGGAATATGAAAAAAGAATCTACGAGACAGCCACCACCAAAGGAAGTACATCATAATTCAATCAGGAGGCTACACTATCAAAATAAATAAATAAATAAAAATAGAAATGAAATAAAAAAATAAATCAAACGAAATATATAACTATACATGCAATTCAATAACAAAAATGAAAACAAAATCTAAACTCAAAATAAAGTACAGTCCTCCTCTTTTAATTTTTCAGATAGAAGACACCCTAGTGGGTTATTTTTGTTTAGCCCATGAGGGCTACAAGTATTCAGTTCACGTATCCAGAAGCACTCCCTTTGAAGTAGTAGTCTCGTCCTGTTTCCGCCTCTGCGTAGTAGTGGTATATGATCAATTCCAATGAATGAGAAATTTGTGGAGGCACGTCGCATCTCCAAATAATGTTTGGCCACACGCTTATCAGATTTATTATCTCTAAAGGCAACATTAATGGCAGAACGATGACCTGCCATGTGCTCTCTGAGGGTTCTCTCTGTTTTACCAATATAGGCAAGTCCACATGGACAAGTGATCATATACACAATGAAGTCGCTGGTACAAGTGATACGATGTTTAATCTTATAAGTCTTGTTAGTATGTGGATGAGTGAAAGTCTTTGAGCTGCGCATTGCTCCACAGGTAGTGCATCCCAAGCAACGATAACATCCAGGTTTTACAGCGGGCAGCCATGCGTTCTTCTTTTTCTTATAGCTGTCAATAGGATCTGTTTTCATAAGAAGATCTCTCAGGCTGGCTCCTCTTCTAAATCCTATCATGGGTTTATCTCGAAAAACAGCTGGAAGTGTTATATTCTTAGATACCACATGCCAATTGGATCGGATGCTTTTCTGGAAATGATGAGCCTCAACAGTAAACTTTGTGGTGAAAATCATTCTTTCCTTATTTTTGACAGTTCTGACTGAATTTTGTTCCAAAAGGTCAGACTTTATTTTGGCCCAGCATCCGATCCAGCTGGCATGTGGTATCTAAGGATTTAGATATTTTGCTCAATTAATAAATATTTTGAACAAAAATTCCCACTGGTGCTGCCTCTCATTTTGTTTTTGTCTACTACTATTGAGGACTGGGTATATATATATTTTGAAGAGTGAGTGCCTCCAACTCTCTGCCTGCTGTATATATATATATATATATATATATATATATATAGCAAAGTATTAATCAAATGCAAATAAATGCATAAAAATTGTACCAAAAAATGTTTTACTGGTAAATACAGCTAAATAAAAATCCATATTATAAGGATGTAGTACAATAGAATAGCCAGATGTGTTTCATAACAATAGTTATTGCATCAGGTGCAATAACCCCTTATCGACCGGCCGATCGTCGCAGCGACGCGACTGCACGACCGCTGAGCTTTTTTTTTTTTTTTCTGGTTCCGGACTCCCCGAACGGCGTGCAGCCATGGGGGAGCCTAGAACTCAATGACGGTCATAGTACGTCATGGGTCGTTCAGTCAGATCGACCCTTGATGTAATATGACCGTCAAGGGTCGGTAAGGGGTTAAAATATCGTCCAAAAACATCATGCTCCTGATGAAATAACTATTTCAGGATTGCAGGATTATTGTTGTATAATTATTACTTATTGTGCTGGGGGATCAGCTATAGATAGAATCACACTGTATGGGCGTCTCTTTCTTGTATATTGGACAGTATACATATAGGATTACCCTTCTGATTAATCCTGTGGAGCTTCTATGAAGACTCCATTTGAAGTACATAGAACTCACCTTTGTTCATATGCTTCTATGCAGTACCCAGGTGATTGATATACATCTCTGGACTTTGGGATCCAAAAGTTGTATATAAATCTATGTCATCAATCTAAAATGTTTATATTGTAATATGATATAGATTTATTGTTGTTGCACATGTTGATATGCAGTGTTTGTATGTATTCATCACACGGTACCACTTGCAGAATAAATCTGCTAGTGTGACCACCAGAACATGCCAGTGGCCTCAGTGGTGGCCACCAGAAAAAATCCTTTGAGAACCACTGGTATAGACATATATCTTATGAGAGAGGGATGTATCTAATGACAGAGAGCTAAATCTGACTTTTCTTTGTGTGGTAGCACAGCTGCACAGACAATGTATCAATTTTGGCTCTCTGTACTGTTTGAATGATACATTGTATCAAGTGTGCTTTGTAGTAAAAATGTATCACTCTAACCCCAGAAGAGAAAGCCCAATGTGATATGCTCAGTATAGCAGAACTGCTGTTTGTGTACAACCTGCCAGATCCAAGGGCCATATTTTGCCCATACATGGTCTATGGGGAGCTGCTTTGTATTGGACAAGAGACTGAACATAGAGCCTTACAATTCACTGTCTTCCCATGGACTCACAGGAGAGCCCCCCTATCCTTCTTCCCCCAGCAATCCTCTGAGGCTCACAAAGCAGCCCTGGCTTTATCAGCAAGTCTGGCACCAAATCACAGTGCAGTATCTGAGACGTCATTGCCGTTAGCGACAGGCAATAGGATTATTCACTCGCTGCTTTACACCTCATTCATTCAGATTTAAATCAATAGAATTTGAGGATTTTTAGTGTAGTCGCCCCAGAATTGCTCCAGTCTGACTTTATACACAATGCCCAGTATGAGGAGAGAGTGTGTCCAATGTGTTGGAAACAACCCCAGCATTCAGAGGGTTAAAAACCCCATTTGATACAGTGGGGACTCTGGCTATATCCCATATAGTGCAGGTGATTGGCTCCAGAATTGCTCCACTTTTCTTGGTACATCTGCTTCAATGAGATAACCCTTTAAGGGCCAAAGGGGTTAGCAACATATTGCTTTGCAATGCACTGTGCACCCCCTCTGTCCCTTAAAGGGATAGTAATGTCTATATTAAAGTTTAGCTCTTCTATATGGTTTTTGTAACATGCAGCGCTATGTTTAGTTACGTACATGTTTGTAGTTCAAAAGAAATTCAAGCTGAAAGGATCCCCCTCCCGCCCCCTGCTGGCCATGTCACGCTGCCTCTCAGTCTGGTCCGGATGGAGTGCGGTGAGGGACAGTCTTCAGTAAGGAAATCCTTCCCTACTTTGTCAAGGGGAACAGGGTTTTTCTTATACTTACTGACTGAAGATTGTCCCCCTCTGCATCTGCCTGGTCCCATGACCAGATTGGAGATCTAAAGGGAGGTGGCCAGTAGGGGAGGGAGGGGGATCCTTTCAGCTAAACTTTAATATAGACAGTACTATCCCTTTAACCGGTTACCATCTCTCAGGGGAGCTCACGGTTCTCCTTTCTTATCAATATCTTTTTGTTCGAAGGGCTAATTTAAACAGAGCAGGTGAAAGTGCATTTCTTCCTAGACAAAGGACCAGGACAAGATTCACATCCCAGGCTCCCCTAGGCAAGGCCCTCTAGGCACTGTTAGCTCCTCCCATGGCCACTCCCCCACACCTCACATGACCCCCACCCCCAGTCCCATCTACTGTTTCCTGGAATAGACAATACCCTTGACCTTTAACCCTTTGAGTGCCAGAGGAGTATGCAATGCATTGCAATGCACTCAAAGGGTTAACAAACACAAACAAAAAAAACTTTAACCCCTTGGTTGTTAGACAGATCTCCAATTCATTGCACTTGTAAAGGGGCATAAAACTAGTGAAAAGAACAGTGAGATTGCTCTGGCCACACCCAGAATTCAGAATGTGGGTGTAGCCAACATAGCCGAGGCACCGCCCCTCAAAATTTGGAGCTCTGAGCAGTTGATTACTCTGTTTATTGGGAAATACAGACCAGCAAAGTGGAGCCATCCTTAAGGTACAAAATGCGTTCAGGACCTCTCTACCATTGATGGGGTGCAATGGAGGCCTCCAATACCTGGTCCTTTGAGCAGAAATATTATTAGACATACTCCCCATGAGGGTGTGCCCCCAGCAGCCCCCCCCCCCGCCACCCCTTGCAGTTCTGGAACGTTCCCTTTCTCAGACCATGAGATAACACAGCTACAATGTTGTAGCATTGATTTCAATGAAGCTGCATTGAAATCCCCTTAACCCTTTGAGTACCAGAGGGGTACTGAATGCATTGTCCTGCAATGCATTCCATACCCCTCTGGCACTCAAAAGGTTAACCCTTAATGAACAAGGACAGACATGTATGTCATGGGGAGAACATGCCCAAAGGACCCTTGATGTACATGTCCATCATGGAATTCAGGGGTACTCACATGGCTGCACACTGTTTGGGGACCTCTGATTTTGGTAAGGCAAAAAAAAAATGCTCTGTGGTCCTTAATTGCCCACCGCTCGCCAGCGCAGCTGGTCCTTAAGGGGTTAAAATTGAAAATTTGTTGCCAGTGGCTGCATTTTCATGGAGATTGTCTCACTTCTGTTTTTACTGAGAGAATGGGATTGTTGTTACATAATAGCACTGAAAAAGCAACCACATTTTTAGCTGCTACCAAAAAAAAAAAAAATCTTGCTATAAAGTCACCTGTGTGAAAGTGCTCTTAGGCTGCTAATACCTATCAGTTTCCACCAGAGGGGTGTAATGAATGGATAATGAGGGATCATTATGCCATCCTTTCCAGACAGAATCCCCCATGAAAAGGAGGACTTGGAAAGGTGATAGGTCCTCTTTAATGCAGAACTTTCTCCTGTAATAAACCCTGTCTCATATTATTAGTGTAGTGTAACTGTTTCTAGATCGCAGGGTTTTTTATTTGTAAGTCCGTAGTTAATGAGAAATTCACTGTCAAAATTAGATTCCTGTTCCCACTTCAGCATTCTGCGGCACAGGGTAAAGGTGGCACCGCGGGGCACAGGACTTCCCAGTACTGAAATACTCCTCCCACCTCTACCAGAGAGCACGTTTATGCTTCCCCTTCTTACCGGTGTGCATCACTTCTATTTAAAGGGATAGTAATACTTTGTTTTATATTTATTTTATTTTGTAGGCATTAAAAAAAACATGAAGAACGATATAAGTCTTATCTCTTAAACCTTTATGGTTTGGGAGATATTCACAAGCAAAGTTTCCTCTTTTACCTAGTGTAAGCCATTTCTTCTCAGATGTGGAATCCAGTCCATAGACCAGACAGATAACAGCAGGGGACAATCTTCTTCCTATGAGAACTAACGAAAGCCATGCCCTCCTTAACAACTTTTTCAGGTTTTTCCCTTATCTTAATTGAAGATTGTCCCTCTCTGCAGTCTACCTGGGCACCTCCTTTCTGATCTGGCTGAACGGTGTTACATCAGTAAAAGGGGCAGGAAGGGGATACTTTGTCATTGAATTACTCTTGAACTACAACTCTGACAGAATTGAAATAACACTCTCCAAAGTCCAAATACTATGATGATTAATTAGAGATGCTTTTATTATGAAACATTACTATCCCTTTAACTCCTGGGATGCTAGAGATTGCTCCAACACTTTGCTTTACAATTCATTGTAGATGTCTCTAGTATCCAATGGGTTATCTAATAGCAAAATAGATTTAGACTATTCAGTTAGCTTATTTGTAAACAGAATGAGTATTGTGTGTAACTAGTCATTGGTGTAACTAGCCATTGGTGTAACTAGTCATTGGTGTAACTAGTCATTGAAGTGCCTTGGAGCAAACATGTTTTGGGGATCCCTAATGCAAAGATATTTCTATTGTGGGTGTTAACTAGACCATACTGGTCCTAAGGTTGCTTATGATTAAGTGAATACTATATTCATGAAACCCGTAAGGTGAGCGATTTCATTACTTTTCCATTTGTTATACTTTTCATATATTTTTTTTTTTTAATATGATAGTAAACACATTTGTTACCTAAATCCTTTGAAATAGCTAATACTCTGTTGGTGGTCCCATGAGTGTTCCCCTCCTGTTGTCCTCATATAGGGCCTAAGGTGACCATAAATCCCATTAACACACTGCAAGGTTACATTGATTTCACTGAAGTCCTGCAGACTGAAATTATTATAAGCGTCCTTGAATGAAAGGGTTATGTGGTCATCTTAATTAGGACCTCAAGCAAATGGGCACTGTTGTATGTCAGGCCCCATCACAGCTACATCTCTGATTGTGATACTTTCAAAAGTCAGAACAAAGTCAGAGTGAAAGTAATCCTTCTTCCTGGAAAAACAAGGTTTTTGAAAGGGGTTTTCCACATTAGTCATGCACAGTCATGTGATTTACACCTCAGTGTGACAATAACAACCTGCTTTACTCCTGTCTCTGAGCAGATCCAGTGCAGCAGTAACCACCTACATTCCATTTCTCCTTTTATGCTGCAGTGAAGTGGTATCATCTAATCAGATGAGTTTCTGCTGAAGTACGGGGCATGAGTTCTATAAAGACATGGCAAGTCACATCAGCTACCTGCGTCTTATAAAGCACTGTATTCCACTGCAGGTGATCTTATAAAGGACTGTATTCCACTGCAGGTGATCTTATAAAGCACTGTATTCCACTGCAGGTGATCTTATAAAGCACTGTATTCCACTGCAGGTGATCTTATAAAGCACTGTATTCCACTGCAGGTGATCTTATAAAGGACTGTATTCCACTGCAGGTGATCTTATAAAGGACTGAATTCCGCTGCAGATGATCTTATAAAGGACTGGACTCCACTACAGGTGATAACTATAACAATTTGTTTTGTCAGTCAGTTTTCTTTTAAACTCTGAGTGGGATTTTGGAGATAAAACTAGAGGTAAAGTTATCTCCCACAATGCAACCCAGCAAGCAGTTTGCCAGAGGACATGAGGATGATGCATTAACCATTTAAGTGCCAGAGAAGTACACAATTCATTGCATTGCAATGCCTTGAACACCCCCTGACACTGAATAGGTTAAGATTTGGAGTAAAACATTTGTGTCAAAAGTAGCAAATAAAACATTCACCAAAGTTCCAGTCATTTAAATGGGGTTTTTAACCCTTTGAATGCTAGAGAGGTCCCCATTGCATTGCAAAACAATGTGGAAGAGACCACCATTCATTGGGCTAGAGGCTCCATTTAAACCAATGGGTATTTTCATTTGTCATCCCCCACTCTCTGCAGTGCAGTTGGTTTGCTCCAGAATTGTTCTGGTTCATAATGGCGGCGGGTGGATTGTCCACCCAAATCCAAACAAGGCACGCTGCCCTCCCCTCCCCTCCCCTTGTTATCCCCCTCACCATGATGGCTAGCTGTGGACAAAATGAAGGGACTGGCAGTTGCAGTTCAGCTGCAAACCTGGGGGCAGTGGTTGTTTTTCCTTTCACTATCCCCAAGTAAAGGGGGTTGAGTTTGGAGTATAACACTAGTTAAAGTTAGGTACATATACTGTGCCAGTGCGGCATACCTGAAGGTAAGGGTCAGTAATGTCTATATATTAAAAAAGTCATATTGCAGCTATTAGAAAATTAAAATAAACAACCCCAGTCCCATCTCTCAAACCTTTATGGTTTGAGAGGTGTAGGAGGCTAAAGTTCCCCACTCCCTCTGCTTTCCCTGATGTCAGCTGTAAGCTGACGGCAGGATATTCTGGTCCTGGGACAAGCAAGCGGCTCTTCAGCAGAGCCAAAATAGTGCAGCATAAAAAGAATTCATTCATTGGAAAGGTCTACAAAGTGTGCTTGCAAACCAGGCACACTTTGCAGACCTTTCCAATGAAGTATTTCTTTTTACATTGCACTATTTTGGCTCTGCTGAAGAGCCTCATCGAGTCTGCCGATTCGAATCTCCTGCTGTCAGATTTACAGCTCACATCAGGGAAGGAGTTGGGAGAGGGGAACTTTAGCCTCCTACATCTCTCAAACTATAAAGGTTTGAGAGATGGGACTGGGGTTGTTTAGTTTAATTTTCTAATAGCTGCAATATTACCTTTTTTAATATATAGACATTACTGACCCTTTAACCCTTAGAGTGCCAGAGGGGTACCCCTCTGGCACTCAAAGGGTTAAGTCCAGGTCACTGGTTTTGCAGGTGGTGTGGTCTGAGGGGGGGGTTGAGGTTTTGCCAAATATCAGCACCAGGGGCACAAAGCTGCGACAAACAGTGGGGAGGTTGGACTAAGCACGTCTGGTAAAAGGCCTTCCACCTAGGTAGGTGCCCTGGCTGGGGGTGCGGGTAGTGCCTTTCCCATGCCAGGACACCATGATTCAGGAGTGCAACATTATTAGGGTGGGTTCAAGGGTTTAAATCATTAAATGGACCTTAAAAAACTGCGACCTCCATTTTCCCACAAATTCAGTTGTCGTGTGTCTTTTTTTTCAGTTATTGCTAAACAGTTGTCAGTCAGATATGGTGCGTGCCTGGTGCCTGTGTGTGATGTTTGGAATTGGGGAAGGTGTAAAAGGGTGATGGTGGGGTATGGCATGTGTGCATTGTTATGACATGAGCATCCATGTTCAGTTTCTGATGAGAAAAACAGAAAGAGCGGGCGCCTCATAGGGTAATGATGTTTGTAAAAGAAGTGAATCCACAAGTATACTTCATGCAATATACTCACAGTATGCTACATGTAGAAGTAGCGTATCTGCATGTGGAGGATATTAAAACTGCCCCCACACAGATCTCAAACAGCAGGCACTTCTAATGGAGATGCTGTAGTTTCTTAAAAATAAAACAACAACCAGAAACCAGCAAGCAAAAGTAACAGAAGGAGGGCGCTGTAGAATGCATCTAGAAGTCAGATGTCAAGGATATCGGTACTCACAGTAATAGAATGCCAGTGAGGCTCCTTTCATTCACTCTCATATAACTACAGGGCTCGCCCCATACTGATCTGATAAACATGAAACAGGATCCCTAGTTTGAATAAGATAATATATGTAGTTAATATAAATGTAATTTTTTAAATAGAGGCCACATGCCTCTGATAAAAGTTTGTGTAATAATCAAAGTGCTTTAAGGTCCTATCTGACCTTTTCATCAGGATACAGACAATTGAGTTTTGTGTATCGCGTTTTGCGTACAACGTATAAAGTTTTGTGACTAGTGTTTTGGATATTGTGTTGTGCGTGTGAGAGTTTGTGACTGTGTGTTACTGTGTGTGTGTACGTCGGGTGTATTGTGTTTGTGTGTTGTGTGTGCAGAGATTTTGACAGGAGTGACCAGGAGGTACTCAAAATCCCCCCTCCATGGTTGTATTTATATATATATATATATATATATATATATATATATATATATTCACACAAAAAAAGTTAATTGATCTTTTAATGTAAGTCTGCCATGAATAGGCACTTTCCACACAAATGCACAAAGATGAACTGGAGTAATTATGTGGCACATCAAATACACCACAGGAGACAATTTAGAAATCCTATTAATCTAAATAGGGCATTTAACCCCATGATTGCTAGATTTGTCTTCAAAAGCATTGCTTCTAAAAGCATTGGCATCATCTGTAGCATTCAATCTGTTAAAATCCCCATTTAAACCAATGGGAATTTGGAGAGTTTGTATTTAATAGCTATGAAGCAAGTTCAATCACATTCAACTACAGAATCCAGCAGACACCCATAATCATGTGTGAGATCCTTACCCAACACTGAACAGGTGTTCTTGATCAGACAACTGGCAATGTGCTTCACCAACATACCATGTAGTATTCAGAACAACGATGGACCACGGAAGCTTTACTTTTCACTTGTGCAGGTAATGTAACAAGATCCCTCTCAAAAAAGTTCTTGGAACTCCTAACATGTAATGGATAAAAATAACTACTTAGCCTTAAGCTGGAAGAAGGCAAAGGTATGGGAGCTGTCTGATAACCACCTGGAAAAGACTCATTTTGTAAAGAAACCAAATCCATTGATCTTTAAACATCAAATGGAACATCTCAAGTGGAGCGTCTCATAGTGAAGTATATTGATAAGTCTATCTTGTAACAGATGGGCACTCACACTTTGGAAAAACTACCACAGGTAACTGGTAGTAAATGCGCTTGTGGGGGGTATTGAACCTGCCCTCACACAGATATTCCAATCCACAGGGCTCTATGCCTCGTACCAGCTGATTCTAAAGAATAGCTCGACATGAAAAGAAAAAAAGACACCAATCAGAAGGAGAGCACTCAAATGTACATTGTATCATATAAAAGATACCAAATCAATAAATTAGATACATGTATCACAGTACTCACACTGTGTAATATGACACGCTAAAGCATTTCATTTGCCGGTCTCAATAGCATGCGGGGAACATATGGTGTAACTCCTTCCCATTAGTGGACCAGTATGAACACCAAGTGGACCTTCTTTATCCAAGAAATGAGAGTAGATTGATGTATTAAAAAGGTTTATTAAAAAAAGACATAAGAAATATCTTCAAAACCCCAACATGTTTCTTGGTCACCCCTGAAGAAATGATTGGGGTGACCAAGAAATGTGTTGGGTTTTTGAAGATGTTTTTTGTAAGTACTTTTTAATAACCTTTTTATACATCGATCTGCTTGCATTTCTTAGATCAAGAAGGTCCTCTCTGTGTTCAGCATACTGGTCCACTAATGGTGAGGAGTTACACCATATGTTCCCCACATGCTATTGAGACTGGCAAACAGAACACTTTACCTGGTCATATTACATAATGTGAGAACAGTGATACATGTATCTAATTTATTGATTTGGTATCTTTTATATGATACAATGTACATTTGAGTGATCTCCTAGTTGGTGTCTTTTTCTCTTTTCATGTCATTCTCTGGCTTTTGAATGTTTCAGTCGTTATGATTGGTTAATTATTGTGGGAATTGGCTTGAGAGATATTCACAAGCAAAGTTTCCCCTCCCGCCCCTTTTACCTAGTGTAAGCCATCTCTTCTCAGATGTGGAATCCAGTCCATAGACCAGACAGATAACAGCAGGGGACGATCTTCTTCCTATGAGACCAATGAAAGCCCTGCCCCCCTTGACATGTTTTTCAGGTTTTTCCCTTATCTTAATTGAAGATTGTCCCTCTCTGCAGTCTACCTGGGCACCTCCCTTCTGATCTGGCTGAGCAGTGTTACATCAGTAAAAGGGGCGGGAGGGGGATACTTTGTAATTGAATTACTCTTAAACTACAACTCTGACAGAATTGAAATAACACTCTCCAAAGTCCAAATACTATGATGATTAATTAGAGCTGCTTTTAATATGCAACATTACTATCCCTTTAAGTAGTTTGGTAAATGAGTTGTTTGAACTGGGTCTATGATTAAGCACTACACGTATGAGACATGTAAGTGTTACTATGTATGCCATTTCATTCATCTGAACCAAATAAAGTTGTTTTAATCTCATCTCGAATTCCTGCCTGAGTGCAGTCTCCTTTGTCTTTTGTATGTGGATGGGAACATCCAAGATCTGCACCATGATGAGAAACGAGTATCAGCGGTGAGTGTTTTGATTCTAGCATTGGTATAGATTGTTATTTGTTTGGTATACAGCCTACATTATAATGCCACTGGTTTTCATTATTCATATTCGCTAGATTAGTACATTCATTCTAGCCCACTATGGTGTACATGCAATTACCAGCTCTCATAGGCCTTATATACAAATACAAATTGGTGCAATTCAGCAATAAACCAACAGCAGGAGAGATATATACATTCACAAAATATTCGCTGATTTTAAATGGGGCTTTTAACCTTTTGAGTGCCAGAGGGGTACACAACTTGTTGAGTATCCATCTAGCACTCAAAGGTTTAACCCTTGAATGCTAGAGAGGTCTCCAACGCATTGTGAAGCAATGCATTCACAGGGTTAAAAAACTCTATACAGGTGCATGGGAATTTAGGAATTATTATTTGTCCCCGATGGTGCCGATGGTTTACTCCAGAATAACTCCAGTTCTCTGATGTTATCAGTACTGGCCAAAAGCTGGAAATAATTGATCGTGCTTATTTCATCCTATATAATAATTTGCTAGGATGTTTGTCAGAAGCCGTCATGCTCAGTACAGAGTGCCCAAATGCACCGTGGCTGATAGGGAGCGGTGCGCGCTGAATCTGGACCGGAGTCCTCTCTGTGCAACTTCCTGTACTGCTTGGGACCGCGCGGGCAGTGAGCAGAGAGGGTCCGGGCACCAGCCGAGGCTGCTGGGTTGTACCGTGGCCCATGTACACGGGCTTTTAAACTAGTTTAAAATTATTTCCTTTCTTCCAGTTCAAGAAAAAAGAACTATTATTAATCTTTATTTATTCAGCCCCAACTCATTCCGCAGCGCTGTACAATTGGGAATAGACATACAGAGGTTTTAAACAGTACAATCAGATGTGGAGAATAGAAGGGTCAGAGGGTCCTTACAGGGTTTTATAAAGGAGAACTCTGACCCCCTTTAAGGTGATCCTTATTCGATTTCACATGTATTGACGTCACTTCAGGGAACTCTGCGGTACAGCTCTGTACTGCAGGCTGTCAATCTTCACCTCTTCCCCACCCCCCGTTGTACCTCATTTTCCCCTACTCCTCTGAGGGTGGAATTCTGCATGTTTCCTTGTTCACTCTTGGCAATGAGAGTGCGCCAGGTCACATGCAGGATTCCACATCCGAGGAGGAGGTGGAAACGAGGCACAACTGGGGGTGGGGAAGAGGTGAAGATTGATAGGCTGCAGTACAGAGCTGCGTTTCTTGAAGTCACAGCATGAGGGAACATTATAGAGGTTAATTTCTCCTTAACCAGAGCGATAAAAGATTTAAAAAAAAAAAAAAAAAAAAGATTGATTGTTCCAAGTACATGTGAAATCAAATAAGGATCACTATAAAGGAAGTTAGAGTTCCCCTTTAAATTTAGATGAACTGAATCATTTTATCCATGGGTAAGTCTCAGATGTTAACGCCTGTCTATTATTAGAATTAAATGGATTAGGGTAAATTCTAATGGCCAACAACAGTGCAGTGTTTTGAATGCTGCTCTAATAACCCAGAAATGAAACTGCTATCCCTCAATGTTGCTGTTCACAGGAGTGATCCTCTCCTTGCAGAACGCACCTGAATGTTGCATGTTTCCTCTTGTTGTGTTCTGGGATGAGGAAATCCAGGTTTCAGGATACAGGATTACTGTGGTGTCATTCAATTTGACATGCTGATTGTTCACACAAGTGTTTGTAGGTTGATGCTCATCACAATATCCAATAACTGGATGACCCACATGTGTCTTAGCCAATCATATATGTGATGCCCACATGGACCAGACATCCATCATACCCTCACACAGCCCCACATAAGAGGATCTCTGGGGGGATCTCAGGCATTTAAACCTGGGCAGCTTGGTTTGCACTAAGATGGAGTACAGCCAAGTTGCCATGGGAAAACAGGCAACATGTAAAAACTGGGTTAGTGGCTTTGGCCCTGAAATGTGAGATGGTAGTTCCCCTAATTAGCCAGGTCTTTAGTATCTGTCTGAATGAATTCAACTGAGTTAATCAGCTCAGTCTTTTAATAAACTCACATGTTTGTGGCATTCTGCTCTATCATAGCATATAGGTAAAAGAATATGGTGAAACTTACTTATACAATCAAGTCTGTGAATAAACTAGTAGTAGTACCATTTCATTGTTTTATTGATTTTACCCCATGTAAGGTGTAAAAAGTCATTTATTATTGTGTCTGCACTTAGAGTATTTGTGTCTCTGTTCTTTTATGTATTTTTAGTGCTTCACCTGTGCACAAGCAGGCACATCCTAAAGACATGACCTCTTAGGCACCTCTGAGGATAGTGCTGGGAACCACTGATGTAAAACACTTAATTGCAACAACACAGCTCACATCTACACATGCCTATGATCCCAGATGAAAGGATCCTAATGTACTGCCTTAACCTTTTCAGTGCCAGCAATGTAACCAATGCAAAGCACTGCTCATCCCCTCTGGAACTCAGGGTTAAGCCAATCTACTGTACTGGGATGTTGGACATCTGGCACCCTGAATAGTGTTAACCCCCTGAGTGCCAGATGGTATGCAAAATATTGCACCACGCTTTATTTTGGCACCTACTGTGCTTTCTGCACATAATACAAATGTAGAACTTCTGGACTAAACCAACTGCACCACAAGGACAAACACAGATACCCATAGATTTAAATAGACTTTAAACCTCTTGAATGCCAGCAATATCTCAACATATTTGCAATGTGTTAGCCAGCTCTGTAGCATTTAAAGGGATACAATTCTAAGTTAAATCAATGTGAATTTTTGGAATTTTTATTTGTCCTCTGTGGAGCAGTTGGTTTCCTCAAGAATTACTCCACATACGGCCCAAAGAGGCCAGTCTACGAAATGGAGGGGAGCAGTTCATGCTATGCACCTGCGTGGAAGCGCTTAATAATGAGTGTGTGCAGTGTACCAGTATACATATTAGGTAAAAAGAGGGTTGGAAAAAAGATTTGTCACAAACCATCGTTTTAAATAATGTCAGGAGGAATTGACGTGAGATACACAGGCACCATCTAACACTAGCTGCAATCCCACAAAATTAAACGTTCAGATTTGTCCCGCTTTACATTTGAGATCATGCATGGCCCACCGTCTAACCAGGAATCATATTGTCTCCACTTAACCCTTTTAATGTCAGAGGGATGCACAATGCATTTCTTTCACACCTGGGAAATTTCAGAATGAGCTGACTGTGAAATTGATACATTATTTACCATTCGCTCTCTCCATAACATATATTATAAGCAAAATGTCCCTGATTGCTGTAAGCCAGAGGCACCATTTCCAATTACTCCCCAAGTGGGTTAAAAACATTTCTTCCTGACTCCAAATGACAGTCAGATAGTTCCCTGGATCAACAACCTATCTGCTTTGAACCCAACTGACATAATTCTCAATATTGTTCTTTCCTAGATAGCTGTCCATTACTCTTTGGAAAGCAGTTATAATATCTGCAAGCACAGCATCCCAAGGCAAAGAATTCCATAACTTAACTGCCCTTACTGAAAAAAATCCATTTTTGTTGTAGTCAAAAGTGTCTTTCCTCTAGTCTTAATGGATGCCTTCCTGTTCTTTGCTCAGCTCTTTGAATAAATAGTTAATAGGAGAGTTCTTTGCATTGACCTCGAAATATGTGTGTAAATGGTAATCATATCACCATATCTCTTCTCTAATGTAAGCAAACCCAGTTTAGCAAATGGTCCATAGTACTGTATAATGCAATGCCAGCCCAATAGAAAGCATCAGAAGAGACTAAAGCATTTGAGTGGTAGGGGGTGGGTTTCCAACACATCACAAAGCAATGCCTTGGATACCCCTCTGGCTTCTACAACAGAATAGACATTGCTCACACCTAAATACATCATGAAATCACACAAATAAGAAATATTAAGATGTGGGTAAGCTCATAGTGTAATCTATGTAAATTTTAATGTTAAGCACACAGAAGGTGGAGATCTTTAATTGGAAAACCAGGAACAAAACCTGGACAGTGTGATCCAGGGACTGGAAGCAAAATTTAGAGCTTGTCCCTCTAAATCTGAGTTAGCAGGTATGGACCTTTAAGTTTTAACCCATTCAATGCCAGAAGGTTACACAATGCACTGTAAAGCACTGAAAGGGTTAACCCCTTGAATGTTAGAAATGTCTGCAATATCCTGCAAAGCAATGCATTAGAGACCTCTCTAGCATTCAAAGGGTTAAAAGATCCATTTAAACTAAATGGTTATTTAGAATTGCTCTACATTAGGTTACATGATATGACCCTAAGACATCTGTTCAGCATCAGTTTGGAAAAACTATAAAACCTGTTGAATAATGTGCCATGAAGATTGGGTAGTATCCCACACAATTTAATTGAAAGGACTGCTGAGAGTGATGCTTTATACCAGTGATTCCCAGCTCCAGTCCTTGGGTCACAACAACATGCTAGTTTTTTCAGGATATCCATAATTAACCACAGGTATACCTCCCAAGTATCCCTCTGTAGGTGAGACAGTTCCTTATTGAGACCCAATTCCCTCTGTCCTACAATGGTGTCCCTCTTTTTAGGAGGTCAGACTGTGTGGTGTGTATATAACTGTATTATGTTTCTCCACAGCAATAAAACTCACATTAATGATTTGCCCGGACAAGGAATGCAGTGTACAGGGAGGGGAAACGTCATGGGGAGGTTGAGCCGGATGTAGATGCTAGGAGGTCATGGAAGGAGTAATTATGTAGAAGTGAGGCAGAGGCAGGAAGAAGTTGTCCATTCGGGTAAGAAGAGAGCAAAGAGCAGCATCCCTCCCTCCCTCTCTATTATGTGGGTTTGGATTTGTCACATCAGGGTAGTTAGTTCTTGCCTGGTTATTCAGATATCGATAACTTCTGTGGTAAAATGATGTGGATTTATCCTTGGGCTGAAGCCCTTTGGAAGTTATGCCCCTAACTTAGGTCGCAGGTGTGACCTTACCCATTGAAGCTAAAGTGTATGGCCAATGGGGCTATTATTTTGGAGTCACGTATAAAATGCTGAAGAATGTTGGGATTATAGCATAATCCTGAGCAATTTGGCCATGCTTGGTTCAAGTATGTTCTATGTTGGCAAGGGCTGTCAGTCTTAATAATTAATTAAATTATTGTTGAAAGATAATGTTAACGGAAGTATTTTAACATCTTAGCAACATATGACATGCCAGGACTGTCACGCTGGTCCAGACGGTAAGGGACGATGATGGTCCTGGTGCATCATGGAATTCTGGGATGGCAGGGCATCTGCACTCCATACTGCCATCCCTGAAATCATCTCGACAGGGAAAAAAAAAAGAGCTGTGGTCCTTAACTCCGGATCACGTGTGCCTCGGCACACGTGATCAGCCAGCATGCCAAACCTCCCTATCTGGTCGTTAAAGGGAAACCAAATACCAGGACCACTGGTCCTTAAGGGGGTTAACTGGCACCCCCGGCCGGAACAGGCAGATGTTCAGGAGTTAAATAAAGCTGTGGCCTGTTATACCCAAGCTGTGTCTGAATTTATTTAGGAGAATCTTACCCTTTACCTATAACATGTTTGTTTAAACCTAAGTATATGTGTTTATAAATCAGACTGTGTAATTACTTTGTTCTTGTTCTAAATCATTTATTCAGTTACATAAAGAAGTGTCAATAGGTCATGAAATAGCCTAAATGCCACACACCCAGACAAACCACCTAAAACACGCGTGTCCCTCTTTGGCCATTTGAAATGTTGTGTGGTATGGATAGGCATCTGAATCACAATGACCGAACCACTGATTACTCACCAGTGATTAAGCAGGGGTATCTTGAAAACCTTACCTGTTGGTATGGCTCCAGGACCAATTTTGAGAAACATTGCTTTAGACAACAGGCCATACCCCCCAATTATTTCCAGTGCAGGGTTAGTATAAAGTCTTTATGGTAAATCAAGGTGATTTGCCATCTAGTGGCTGTGGAGAATACACAAAAGATGTAAATGTAACTATTATTAGATGTAGCCAACTCCAGTCTGAGAGATCTACCGACAGAGCAAATTTTCTTTTTCCATCACAGGTTGAAATATTAAGTTTTGGGCCTCCTAGACAAAAAATAGAATGAGGGAGCTTGTCACTGGTACTCTAAAGTGGTCTTACAAACAAAAATTATAAAGTTAGTTTTTACATTTTTTTTACCATTATCTGGATTTCTCCGGGGACTCTAAATTCAGTTGGACTCCTCTTCCTATTACCTTTTTTAACATACCTTCCACTCCTGATGAACGGCCAACCCACAGATAGAAATGTGAAGGAACAGCATGAGCAGAGGGGGCTGGGTGGGATTTCAAGACGATCACTAGAAGAAATTGAGAGCAGGGGAACAAAAGAAGCTTGTTACATTTTTCATAATACTTTATGTGAATAAGAGAAGTGTGGACAAAATAAATTCACAGATTTGCTTTCTGTCCTTAACATGATACTGTTCTTATCTCAGCTGCGCTGGTTCCTGTGCAGTCCTGCAGAATTAAATGTTCATGTGAAGGTCCTGGCACGTCATGGAATTCTGGTATGGCAGCGCGGCTGCACGGCGTTCAGCCATTCCAGAATGCATTGAGAAAAAAAGTGCTGTGGTCTTCGATCAGGCGGCCTTTAAGGGGTTAAAGTGTAGATCGGGGAGATTGCACTAATGTCAGAGCTAGAGTTACACCCTACTTGCCCCACGGCAAGTCACTCTAGTCGCCCTTAGTTCCACCTATGGCCACACTCCCAGTTCTTCCAGGACCCTGCCCACAGTCCATCCATGATTTCCTGGCACAAAAAGTTCCCTTGGCCTGTAATAAACAAGGACCAAAAAAAAGTTTTAACTCCCTTGGTTGTAAGAGAGATCTCTAACTTGTTGCTTTACAATTGAGGCCTAAATCCACAGAAGAACTGTGGTTAGTTCTCCAAGATGTTTGTAACAACCTACCTGCGAGTTCCTTAAAAAACTGTGTGCAAGTGTATCTAGAAGAACTGATGCTGTTTTGAAGGCAAACGATGGTCGCACCAAATATTGATTTGATTTAGACTTTTCTTGTGTTCACTCGCTACCATTTTGTTAATTGATAAAAAAAGCAATTAATATGTCTATTTTTGAAAGCATTCTTGCTTTAAAGCATTTTTTCACACTTGCCTGAGACTTTTGCACCGTACTGTACCGTAATGTAACTTGTTCAATTAACTAAATAACTTACACCACACCATATTTTGGGGAGAACAAGGCCACAGCTTTATTACATAATATTCATGAAAACATGATTAATTCCCTCCCGAGTTTTCCTATTTCCATATAAGCTCTGTCCATTTTGAAAACCCTGAACAATCTTCTAAGAAAAGGATATCACCTGAGCCCATTCCTACTTATACACATACAGTGCCCGATTAGCTGACCATTAAAAGCTTGATGGGCATGGCCATACAAACCATACAGGGATTCAGGTCCACATATTTTAAAGGTTAAAGGGACTTGTCACTTTCATTTATGTTTAGTTAATATTAAAAAGAACTAAAAACAAAATATATATTGTGCTAGCCATTTGTTTACAAAGTAAACAGGTTTTGAGAAATTAACTCTTTGAGTACCAGAGGGGTACAGTAACCCCCTGGCACTCAAAAGGTTCATCTTTGTTTGTGGCAGCATGTGGCACTCTATGTTAATTAGTTTTTGTGCTGGGAAAATATTATCACACAGTGTTCTATGACTGAATCTACAATCACCACATGGAAGCATTTCTAATGGTGCAGTGAGTGGTAAGCTGGGCCTTGAACATAACTAATTAACAAATCGTGCACAGGATTAGCCACCAAAACAAAGGTTATTTTCTCAAAATTGATCTATAGTGAAATTGGCCAGTAGAACAAAGAGACAGACTGGATTCCTGTCCAACAAACTAAACTTGTTGTAGGGTGACAGGTGCACAATAACAGCTTCAGAACCAAAGGTTTGTGTAACCTGTAAGTAGAAACATATAACAAAATAAGAATAAAAGGGTTGGATGTTGATCTGATGGTTTGACTGCAAAAGAAGTTGCAATGCTACTAGCCCTGCTTATGTCCCACTTAGCACAGCGCTTCCTTTCCACTAATAAAGCCTTTTTAACTTTTCTAGTTTCCTTTCCAAACCCCAGACATATCCCCCCCTGCCGGCTAGTGCTTGTAGCCCTCAGGGAAAATTGTTAGTAGACTTGTGCGATTCGGTTCATCCACATTCGGATTTCGGACGAATATGGCTGATTCGGAGCTATTCGTACATGGCAAAAATCTTAGAGCCATTCGTTTTAAGAACCCGAATCCAAAACATTTCTGGGCAGAATTTCGGTACAAGATTCATATATTCGTATGATGTTTTCCCTACGCGCGCACTACTTTCCCTCCCTCTCTAGTCCAATTAGCTTCTTTGTTTCATGATTGGGGTTGGACTAATGACATCACAGACACCCAGACAGCTCCTGCATTTCCTGTTAGTGCGCATTGTGTTGTTGGAGTTTGGAGACAGAAGAAGCAGATAGAGACAGTGACTGTCCAGTTGTTGTGTAGGCAGGCAGATAGGCATAGGCAGGCAGCCAGCATTAGTGCCAGTTATTGCCACTGCAAGGGAAAGTCACCTTTGTTCCTGTGTAAAAGCTGAAAATTCAGCTTAGGAGTTTGTTTGAATAATTTGCAGTGACACAATCTCACACTTGTGTAGGGACTGGGAGGCCTAGCAGCTCACTGCCAACGCAAGGGGGAATCATCATTGTTTAAAAAATTCAAAATCCAACTTAGGAGTGTATCTGAATAATTTGCAGAGTGCCATCTCAGAACTGTGTAGGGACTGGTGGGCCTGCTGTCTAATTGCCACCGCAAGGGAGACTCATCATGGTTCAAAACATTCAAAATCCAAATTAGGAGTGTATTTGAATAATTTGCAGAGTGATACCATCTCAGAGCTGTGTAGGGACTGGGGAGCCCGCTGTCTCACTGCTACCACAAGGGAGACTCATCAGTGTTCAAGTGTTTAAAAATTTCAAAATCCAACTTATGAGTGTATTTGAATAATTTGCAGAGTGATATTATCTCAGAGCTGTGTAGGGACTGGGGAGGGGGCTGCTGTTTCACTGCTACCACAAGGGAGACACATCACTGTTTAAAAAAATGTAAAATCCAACATAGGAGTGTATTTGAATAATCTGCAGAGTGATACCATCTCAGAGCTGTGTAGGGACTTGGGGACCTGCTGTCTCACTGCCACTGCAAGGGAGACTCATCACTGTTTAAAAAATTCAAAATTCAACTTATGAGTGTATTTGAATAATCTGCAGTGTGATACTATCTCAGAGCTGTGTAGGGACTGGGGGGCCTGCTGTCTAACTGCCACCGCAAGGGAGACTCACCAGTGTTCCATTGTTTAAAAAATTAAAAATCCAACTTAGGAGTATATTTGAATAATTTGCAGAGTGATACCATCTCAGAGCTGTGTAGGGACTGGGGGCTGTTACAGCTTACCTTGGTTTCAGTGTCATCTACAGGCACGAGGCTTCAAACATGCAGCAGTCCTCTGTTTTATGTGTTTGCTTCCTGTAGTCTCCTCCTACCTACTTCCTCCTACCTACTTCCTGTGGAGTGGTTTAAAAGGCAGACTGAGTCCTGACTCAGTTGCCCTTGCGTTGTTGTTCATAGCAGTTCTATTATCTTGGGCTCTGTGTATGACCTGGCTAGTCTTCCATCCAACCTGGTGCTGACCTGTGGCTCTGTCTGACTATTCTTTTGTTTATCCCTATAGTGGACTCCCAATCTGGTGCAGACCTGTGGCTCTGGCTGACTACCTGAACTGTGTATGTATCACGGTGCCCGTGATTGGTGCTGTTCAGTGTCAGTCAGTTGCTGAGTATCATGATTGGCTGTCTATGATTAGCCCTCCTCACACAGCCTTTTTAAACCCAGGCTGAGCACTTCCAGGTTGCCCTTTCGTGGTGTTTCTGACTCCACTCTGCCTGACCTGCTTGTCAGGCTTCTGGGCCTGTTCCTGCTGTACTTGCTGATCCTGTGTTCCAGTGTTCCTGTATGCTAGTGTTCCTGTGTTCCAGAGTTCCAGTGTTCCAGCACCTCGTGGGTTAATCTTACTGAGTTCCAGTGTTCCTGTGTTCCAGCACCTCGTGGGTTAATCTTACTGAGTTCCTGAATCTCCTGCTCCAGCCGTCGCTCTGGCAACATTGTTCTTCTCGCTGCTGATCATACTTTGTTGGTTTACTCCACTAAACTTGGTTGCGATATACATTGTTGGTCCCAGCGTGCGGACGCTGGTTTACTCCACTACACCTGGTTGCGATATACATTGTTGGTCCCAGCGTGCGGACGCTGGTTTACTCCACTACACCTGGTTGCGATATACATTGTTGGTCCCAGCGTGCAGACGCTGGTTTACTCCACTAAACCTGGTTGCAATATACATTGTTGGTCTCAGCGTGCGGACGCTGGTTTACTCCACTAAACCTGGTTGCAATATACATTGTTGGTCTCAGCGTGCGGACGCTGGTTTACTCCACTAAACTGGTTGCAATATACATTGTTGGTCTCAGCGTGCAGACGCTGGGTTACTACACTAAACCTGGTGGCGATATACATTGTTGGTCCCAGCGTGTGGACGCTGGTTTACTCCACTAAGCCTGGTTGTGATATACATTGTTGGTCCCAGCGTGCGGACGCTGGTTTACTCCACTAACCTGGTTGCTATATACATTGTTGGTCCCAGCGTGCGGACGCTGGTTTACTCCACTAAACTGGTTGCGAGATACATTATTGGTTCCAGCGTGCGGACGCTGGTTTGCTCCACTAAACCTGGTTGCGATATATGTTGTTGGTCCCAGCGTGCGGACGCTGGTTTACTCCACTAAACCTGGTTGCGATATACATTGTTGGTTCCAGCGTGCGGTCGCTGGTTTGCTCCATTAAACCTGGTGGCGCTATTACCATTAGTCCCAACGTGCGGACGTTGGTTTGCTCCTGAACATCCAGTACTGTGGTCAGTCGCTGTCCGTTGTCTGAGTATCCCTGGCAATAGACTCCTGCTGAGTAAGACCTCTATACTTATGCTCTATGCTGTCTTAGTCACCTGACAGCTGGTCTACTTGCTCAGGCTGCCCTGCCCGGTATTGGTGAGGCCGGTAGAACCTTGACGATACCATCCTGTAGGTTGCCTCACCTGGTATTGGCAGGGCCGGTTGAGCCTACTCCAGTACTCCTTTGGGCTGCCCTGCCCGGTATTGGTAAGGGCGGTAGAACCGTGTAATTCACCATCTTTAAGGTTGCCTTACCTGGTATTGGCAGGGCCGGTAGAGCCTACATTCAGCATTCTGTGGGGGCTGCCTTGCCCGGTATTGGTAAGGCCGGTAGAACCGGTATATGTCATCTCACGGTTGCCTTACCCGGTATAGGCAAGGCCGGTAGAGCCTGTCATTAAGACTGTCACTTAGGTTGCCTTGCCCGGTATTTAGGCAAGGCCGGTAGAACCTATTATATGTTATATTACTGTTGTATTGTTATGTATGTTTACCCTACAGGGACTGCCTTTAACTTTTAATAAAGTTAAGTTATTTTACCAAACCTTAAGTCTGAGAGTCTTCAAATCCATGACAGTATGACCTGGCTTGTCTGACTACCCCTTCTGGTGCTGACTTGTGGCTCTGTCTGACTACTCTTACGTTTGTTCCTTATACCTAGCAGACACCCAACCTAGTGCGGACCTGGGGCTCTGGTAGACCAGCTCTGATACTGACTGCAGGCGAGTCAGCTATCTATTTCCCATTCTGACTGCAGGCGTGAGTCAGATATCGCTCCCTACTGACTGCAGGCTTGAGTCGGTACACCGGCTACGTCGGATCAAGATCCTGTGTTCCTGTTCCTGCTCCTGGCTCCAGCAGAGACTACCAATGGCTTAGGCCTAGTCTCCAGCAGATTGGTCAGGCTCGGCAGCCTACTATTCCTGATAGCAATGCTCGCTGGCCTGTAACCATCTGCTTGTTCCTGCTGTATATATTGTATATATTTTGCTTACCTTTCGGTTGTCAATAAATTGCATTTAACTATACAGTACTGACTCTTGAACTTCTCTGGTAACTGTGACAGTACGCAAGGGCCATGAGTTCTGTTGGTGATAGTAATGCAGTTTTTCAAAGCATCCTAGAAAGGATGGAGACACTGAGTCAATGACTCGATCAGTTGTCTTTGGCCATGCAGACAGTCTCGCAGCGCACTACTAACCTTGAACAAATATGTACCGAACTGGTGGTTCCTCCCAAACCCACCCGGGCACCAGTAGTTGCAACCTCTCCTGACGCAGGCATGGTCAAGAGGTTGACAGGTTCCGTTCAGCTCCCACAGCGGTATGGTGGGGATCCAGATGGTTGCCGTGTCTTTCTTAATCAGCTGGTCATATATTTTGAGTTGGTACCGGATGCTTTTCCTAATGAGCGCAGTAAAGTTGGTTTCCTTATATCTCTCCTCACAGGCAGGGCACTAGCATGGGCCAATACACTATGGGAGACGAACAAACCCATTGTTCACAATTTCTCTGAATTTGTGAAATCATTTCAACAAGTTTTTGATAGGCCAAGCCGCATGGCCTTGGCATCCAAGCATCTTGTGACCCTGTGTCAGAGTAACCACACAGTGCCCGACTATGCGATTGAGTTCCACACCCATGCAGCCAAAGCTGACTGCAATAATGAGGCCCTGATGGCCATTTTTTTTCAAGGGCTCAATGATACTATGAAGGATGAGACCGCGGCCCACGATCTACCTAGAGATTTGGACTTACTGATTGAATTTTGTATCCTGCTAGATTCCTGGAATATTCTTATTGGCTGCAAATTCAGCATCAATAATGCAACCAGCTGCCCCAGTGTCCAGTAAAGCTGGAACTGAGGCGGATTTATTAGCCCAATAAATGCAGACCTTTAACACAGATGATAGGGGGCATTTCATTTTCTCCAGAGAATCTTTTAGAAAAGCCAGACCATTACAGCATTCACACATCACTCATGAGACCGCCTTGCTAACCATGAGAGTAGGAGCCCTGCATACGGAAACCCTGAAGTTTCAGGTAACTAATTCTCCACATCATGCCATGGTCCTGGGGTTTCCTTGGGTACAGAGACATAACCCCAGGATAGATTGGCACACTTGTGAAGTTGAATCCTGGTCTCCACAATGCAAAAAGTCTTGTCTATCGTGTCCCATAAGAGTCACTCAAGCTTCGACTCCACTCCTTCCTGAGGAGACCTGTGGCTCTGGCTGACTACCTGAACTGTGTATGACCTGGCTTGTCTGACTATCCCCTCTGGTGCTGACTTGTGGCTCTGTTCCTTGTACCTAGCAGACACCCAACCTAGTGCAGACCTGGGGCTCTGGTAGGCCAGCTCTGATACTGACTGCATGTGAGTCATCTATTTCCCATTCTGACTGCAGGCGTGAGTCAGAGTTCGCTCCATTCTGACTGCAGGAGTGAGTCAGATATCGCTCCCTACTGACTGCAGGCTTGAGTTGGTACACCTGGTACGTCAGATCAAGATCCTGTGTTCCTGTTCCTGGCTCCAGCAGAGACTACCAGTGGCTTAGGCCTAGTCTCCAGCAGATTGGTCAGGCTCGGCAGCCTACTATTCCTGATCGCAGTGCCGTGACAGGGGCCTGCTGTCTCATTGCCACCGCAAGGGAGACTCATCACTGTTTAAAAAATTGAAAATCCAACTTAGGAGTGTATAGTTGTGTACGGACTAGGAGGCCTAGTAGCTCACTGCCAATGCAAGGGGGAATCATCATCGTTCCAGTGTTAAATTTTAAAATTCAACTTACGAGTGTATGTGAAAAATTTGTAGAGTGATACAGCCAGTCTGACAGTTGTCGTGTGGCCAGGGTGTAAAACTGTCAAATTATTATAGTACACTACCTACCTATCTGTAATGGATTTGAGTCCTAGTGAACAACCTGATGTTTCTTTTCCTGGTACCAGCAGCAGTGACCCAGCAACCACTAACACCACCACAGTGATGTTGCATTCAAGCAGAGCTAGAAGCAGGAGATGGGCAGAGGAGTACGAGTACTAGTCGGACTCAGCAGCAAAATTCAAAACAAAAAGATAAAAATAGGAAGGGAACTGCACGTCGTTCTACCTCTACTAGTAGGGTAGAGCGTTCCAGCTCCTCCTCTAAGACCGTGAAGCAGCCATCACCTGTGTTTCATCAGCTGTTTCATGATGATCCCCCCAGAACCACCTGCACAAAGACTACTGCCATTGGCAGTTTAGTCACCACCTGCACTACAGCCAGTTATATAAACCTGGGGACACCTAGAGTTGGTAACAGTAATGGTCGGACACTGCGGTCAGTATCAATGCTGGATTTTTTTAGAGAACGTCCATCTAAGCAGCCCAAATTGAAATTATTGCAGTATTTGGATATCATTTTTCCTGCTACCACTGTCACTGCCACTGAGAGCATATCCACTCCAGAAAATGTTATTGCAGGAGATAGTTTTCCATTTCCCGGTAGTCACCAGGCAGAAGAGGGAACTGAGCAGGTTTCCACATAATCTGCTGCTGATGATGATGTTTCCTCCTTGCAAAATCTACAAGAGGTAGAAGAAGAATCTGAAGGGTCAAAGTCTCCCAAGCTTGATTTGTCCCCTGAGCTTGATTTTTCCAGTGACCTTGATTATTCCCCTGAGCTTAATTTTTCGTCTGCTTCCCATAGCACTCCTCCTGTTTCTCCAGTTACACTTGTGTCTTCTATTGACAACTCAACACCTGCCTCCCCAGTTCCATTTGAGTCTCCCAGCCAGGTAGTAGCTGTTAGTATCTCCACCACCAATACCACTGTTACTCCACAATCCTCCTCCATTCCTAGTCCCAACATCCCTGATGCCATCTTTAGGTCTACTGGTATCCCTGTAACTGTATGTAGAAAGAAAAGGCAAAGTGAGGTTGCTCCAGCATGTGAAGATGAAGAAAGTGTCACCTCAGTGTCTTCTTCTCCACCACCTTCCAGAGTCATCCGTCGCTCCAAAGCGTGGTACCATTTTGTGGCAGTTGGCGATGGCCAGATAGCAAAATGTAAGTTGTGTTGCAGGGAAGTTGACCGTGGGCAGGTACTGGGTCATCTGAACCAACACCGGAACAACTACCACAAGTCTGTTCTGATAAGTACAGAAGGTAGCAGTACCAGTATGACATATACCAGTGTCACACCCACCACCAGTAGGCAGCAGGAGAAAGGGCAGGGGGATCATGCTACATCTGGTCCCAGTAAGAGCAGCAGACAGTCACAGGCCATCCCAAAAACAATACAGGCCACATTTGAAGATTTTGGTGGGTTTCATTCCCAGGGGATGTGCAGGCAGCAGGCCAGGAAAATCACACGCCTCACTGCACAGCTCATAGCCGTTTGGGGTGCTACTTTTAATTTGCTGGACGGGGAGCCCTTCCATCAACTTTTGGAGGCTGTGGCACCTGATATAAAATTCCATCCCGCACGCATTTAGTAGAATTACAGTGCCCTCACTCTACCAATCATGCGTTGGACTCTTGAAGGACCTGCTAGGAAAGGCTGCTGGCCAGTCAGTGCACTTTACCACTGACTTATGGAGTGCTCCAAGTGGCCAGCATGGCTTCCTGTCATTGTCGACGCATTGGTGGCAGCCTAATGTGTTGCAAGACACACCGACAGCAACAATAAGTTTGGGTGCAGTAGAAAAGCAGGCAGGGCACCG
This sequence comes from Rhinophrynus dorsalis, assembly GCA_037306005.1. Classification (NCBI taxonomy): domain Eukaryota; kingdom Metazoa; phylum Chordata; class Amphibia; order Anura; family Rhinophrynidae; genus Rhinophrynus; species Rhinophrynus dorsalis. Next base: position 160,413,416 of record CM074726.1, on the reverse strand, counting down.
CTCTTTCCTCCTCCATGCTGAGGTAATGGATCAGCAGCACACCTCAGATAACATTCGCAAAGCACTGCAGAACATGGTGGCGCAGTGGCTAGGGGAGCAGGCAGGCACACAGGCGCAAATGGGGTTTGTGGTTACTAATGGTGCAGCTAACATGATCAAGGCTCTCCAGGATGGCAAATTTGTGGGTGTGCACTGCTCAGTGCATGTCCTGCATCTAGTAATGAAGGCTGCTCTCGAGGATGGCAGCAACACTGGAAGGTTGCCAGCACTTCTGGAGTTGCACGGACAAATTGCTGGCCACTTCCATTGGAGCGTCAAAAATAGCCAGCTCCTCAGGGAGGAACAGGAAAAGGCAGGCCTCCCAGAGCATCACCTAAAACAAGATGTTGGGACCAGGTGGAACTCCACCTTAGATATGCTAGAGCGTATCCTGGAGCAGAAAAAGGCAATTCACGCAATGTCATGTCACCATTTCAATGGCACTAACAGAACACTGGGCAGGGCTGACTGGACCCTGATGGAACAGGTAGTGACAGTCCTTACGCCTTTCCATGCTTTGACGGACATTTTGAGCAAAGAGAACGCTAGCCTGGCATAAATTATTCCCCTCTTCACGCACCTCTCCTTAAAATTGGATGATTTCCTTGCCCATATGGAACGCTTGCCTGGTGCTGATGGTAATATACTTCCTGATGTTGCTACCCTTCTAACAAGGCTGAAGAAGGAACTGACTCGGCACATAGAAGAGCGCATGGACAATTGTCCCGAGTTAATGCTGGCCACAATGTGCGATCCATGAGTCAAAAGCAAGATGGCACTTATTTCCAACTCACGCACTGCCTGGAGGGAACAATTGATAGCTAGGGTGCATGACAAGCAAAGGTAAAACAGGATGCAGTCACACAACGCAGGAGAACATTCCACAGATGAGCTGGTGGAGTGTGGTGGCCTTCTGGGACCTATCAGTAGCAGCGCCAGTAGCACATCATCTTCTTCCAGAGAAGCAGCTGCTGCTTTTTATGCTGAGGCAATGGACAGATTATGCTTCAGACAAAACAAACAGCAACCAATCAGTTGAAAAAGTGCCGAGTTTGAGGTTAAGGCTTATGTTGCGGAACCTTCTTTGCCTCCAAATACAGATCCTTTGATTTTCTGGGATAACAAGAGGGCTGTGTGGCCTACTTTGTCCCTGATAGCCCAGAAGTTGCTTTCTTGCCCCCCCAACCACTGTCCAGAGTGAGCAGGTTTTTTCTGTTTCTAGAAATATACTTAGTCCCCAGCGCTCTCAACTGACCCCCCAGCTCATGGAGCAAATTACTTTTTTAATAGTCAACCTGCCAAAGCTGGGTAACCCTGCTCTCAGGTTCGATGGAGATTAGAAGAAAAAAAAGTACCATATTAACATAATATGCTAAGTGCTCCAGCTTACCCAGCTCTAGGACAGTGATTGGTTGGGCAGAGGACCCCCCCTGATTTGGTGGGATTCAGGGGGGAATTTAAAGTCAACATTATTGTCCTACTGTACAGGTTGTTCACTCTGACTCTGTGGTATTTATTTACTGAGTCCTGCCTGCTCCAGTGTTCTGCGGTTTTCTGTGGGCTACAACTCCAGTGTTGCTGTCATCCTGAGTCTGCCTCGCACCAGTCATTGTATCCATCTAATGACTGAGTCCTGCCTGCTCCAGTGTTCTGTGGTTTTCTGCTGACTACATCTCTAGTGTTGCTGTCATCCTGAATCTGCCTCGCACCAGTCATCCTCAGTTGCTGTTGTATCCATGTATTTACTGAGTCCTGCCTGCTCCAGTGTTCTGCATTCCTGGCTACATATCCAGTGTTGCTGTCATCCTGAGTCCGCCTCGCACCAGTCATCCTCAGTCGCTGTATCCATCTAATGACTGAGTCCTGCCTGCTCCAGTGTTCTGCGGTTTTCTGCTGACTACATCTCTAGTGTTGCTGTCATCCTGAGTCTGCCTCGCACCAGTCATCCTCAGTTGCTGTTGTATCCATGTATTTACTGAGTCCTGCCTGCTCCGGTGTTATGCAATCCTAGCTACATATCCAGTGTTGCTGTCATCCTGAGTCCGCCTCGCACCAGTCATCCTCAGACACTGTATCCATCTAATGACTGAGTCCTGCCTGCTCCAGTGTTCTGTAGTTTTGGCTACATCTCCAGTGTTGCTGTCATCCTCAGTTTTGTAGTCTAACTCTATTCAAAGAAAAGTCGTATGTCTATGAGTCCTACCTGCTCCAGGCTTCCTGTATGACATTTGCCACATGGTGACTACTAAACTCACACTCTAGCAAACAACTGGCGGCATCAGTAAACTCCTGCCTGCTCCAGGCTTCCTCAATTTTGTAGTCTAACACTAATCTAACAAAAGTCATATGTCTATGAGTCCTGTCTGCTCCAGGCTTCCTCATTTTTGAAGTCTAACTCTAATCTAAGTAAAGCTGTATATATCTACGGAGTCCTGCCTGCTCCAGGCTACTTCAGTTTTGTAGTCTAAGTCTAATCTAAGAAAAGTCTTATGTCTATGAGTCCTGCCGGCTCCAGGCTTCCTCATTTTTGAAGTCTAACTCTAATCTAAGTAAAGTCGTATATATACTGCTCAAAAAAATAAAGGGAACACTAAGATTACACATCCTAGATCTGAATGAATGAACTGACAACAAAATCACACAAAAATTCTCAATGGAAATCAAATTTATCAACCCATGGAGGTCTGGATATGGAGTCACACTCAAAATCAAAATGGAAAACCACACTACAGGCTGGTCCAACTCTGATGTAATGTCCTTAAAAACAAGTCAAAATGAGGCTCAGTAGTGTGTGTGGCCTCCTGGGCATACTCCTGATGAGGTTGCAGATGGTCTCCTGAGGGATGTCCTCCCAGACCTGGACTAAAGCATCCGCCAACTCCTGGACAGTCTGTGGTGCAATGTGTCGTTGGTGGTTGGAGTGAGACATGATGTCCCAGATGTGCTCAATCAGATTCAGGTCTGGGGAACGGGCGGGCCAGTCCATAGCATCAATGCCTTCCTCTTGCAGGAACTGCTGACACACACCAGCCACATGAGGTCTAGAATTGTCTTGCATTAGGAAGAACCCAGGGCCAACAGCACCAGCATATGGTCTCACAAGGGGTCTGAGGATCTCATCTCGGTACCTAATGGCAGTCAGGCTACCTCTGGCAAGCACATGGAGGGCTGTGCGGCCCCCCAAAGAAATGCCACCCCACACCACTACTGACCCACCGCCAAACCGGTCATGCTGGAGGATGTTGCAGGCAGCAGAACGTTCTCCACTGCATCTCCAGACTCTGTCACATGTGCTCAGTGTGAACCTGCTTTCATCTGTGAAGAGCACAGGGTGCCAGTGGCGTATTTGCCAATCTTGGTGTTCTCTGGCAAATGCCAAACGTCCTGCACGGTGTTGGGCTGTAAGCACAACCCCCGCCTGTGGACGTCGGGCCCTCATACCACCCTCATGGAGTCTGTTTCTGACCTTTTGAGTGGACACAGGCACATTTGCGGCCTGCTGGAGGTCATTTTGCAGGGCTCTGGCAGTGCTCCTCCTTGCACAAAGGCGGAGATAGCGGTCCTGCTGCTGGGTTGGTGCCCTCCTACGGCCTCCTCCACATCTCCTAATGTACTGGCCTGTCTCCTGGTAGCGCCTCCATGCTCTGGACACTACGCTGACAGACACAGCAAACCTTCTTGCCACCGCTCGCATTGATGTAGCATCCTTGATGAGCTGCACTACCTGAGCCACTTGTGTGGGTTGTAGACTCCGTCTCATGCTACCACTAGAGTGAAAGCACCGCCAGCATTCAAAAGTGACCAAAACATCAGCCAGGAAGCATAGGAACTGAGAAGTGGTCTGTGGTCACCACCTGCAGAACCACTCCTTTATTGGGGGTGTCTTGCTAATTGCCTATAATTTCCACCTGTTGTCTGTTCCATTTGCACAACAGCATGTGAAATTGATCATCAATCAGTTTTGCTTCCTGAGTGGACAGTGTGATTTCACAGAAGTGTGATTGACTTTGAGTTACATTGTGTTGTTTAAGTGTTCCCTTTATTTTTTGGAGCAGTTTATTTATCTACTGAGTCCTGCCTGCTCCAGGCTTCCTCCATTTTGTAGTTTAATCTAAGAAAAGTTGTATGTCTGAGTCCTGCCTGCTCCAGGCTTCCTCTGTTTTGTAGTCTAACTCTAATCTAAGAAAAGTAATTTATCTGTGAGTCCTGCCTGCTCCAGGCTTCCTCAGTTTTATAGTCTAACTCTAATCTAAGAAAAGTCATATGTCTATTATCTACTGAGTCTTGTCTGCTCCAGTCATCCTCAATCTTCCTTCTTCCTTCAAATAGCTACATCCATGCTTCATCTACAGTACCATAAGGCTAAAGCTCCACCTTACCCTGTTCCACCATCTTCATATAGACCCTGGAATTAGTTCCACTTATTTTTATTTATCTAATTTTGATTTTATTGTATTTTTAAAAGCATGGTGAATTCGGCCGAATAATTACCAGTCCGAATTTCGTCTAATTGTTAGGGGCCCATAAGAAGTGAAGATGACTGTCTTTGATCTATGTAAATGTATCTGTACTAATATAGACACTATGGTGGAGATTTATAAAAAATGTTCTTGTTCGATTTTCACAAAAGGATCCTTAAAATGCCCTTATTATAAGTGTAGGTATTTAAGTATTCTAGTTATATTTATAAATGTATTGACTGTAAAGAATAAGAACTAGTGATGAGCGAGCATGCTCGGCCGAAGCTCGGTTCGGCTCGAGCATCGCTCTGCTCGGCACATGGCGGTACTCGTACGAGTACCGCATGTGCTCGCCCGCCATGTTCGGGTCTCCTCCCCGCACGTTTCGAGGCTGCTGCGCAGCCAATAAACATGCGGGGAGGCTCTGACATCAGTGTAATGCCAGCAGCCATGTTGGCTGCTGGCATTACACTGATTGGCTGGCCAGAACCCGTGATCGGGTGCTGTATAGCACCTGACCAGCGAGTTCGGCTCAGTCTTAGCCAGGGAGAGATGAGGATAGGAAGGGAAAGTCAGTGTAGGGAGAAGAAAAGTGTGTTTGAACAACATAAAGACCCAAAAGTCCTTTTTAGGACTATTGTGTGTGGGGGCAGCAGTTATATTTTGTTTGGGGGGGCAGAGATTTAAAAAAAAAAAACGTCACATATTCCGTTCACTGTGCCTAGCCGCAGATTAGCAGCACATTCTGTTTAGTGTGCAAAGTTGCAGATTAGCAGCACATTCTGGTTAGTTTGCAAAGTTGCAGATTAGCAGCACATTCTTTTTAGTGTCCAAAGTTGCAGATTAGCAGCACATTCTGTTTAGTGTGCAAAGTTGCAGATTAGCAGCACATTCTTTTTAGTGTGCAAAGTTGCAGATTAGCAGCACATTCTGTTTAGTGTGCAAAGTGTAAAAAATAAAAGTCACATATTCCGTTCACTGTGCCTAGCCGCAGATAAGCAGCACATTCTGTTTAGTGTGCAAAGTTGCAGATTAGCAGCACATTCTGTTTAGTGTGCAAAGTGTAAAAAATAAAAGTCACATATTCCGTTCACTGTGCCTAGCCGCAGATTAGCAGCATATTCTGTTTAGTGTGCAAAGTTGCAGATTAGCAGCACATTCTGTTTAGTGTGCAAAGTGTAAAAAATAAAAGTCACATATTCCGTTCACTGTGCCTAGCCGCAGATAAGCAGCACATTCTGTTTAGTGTGCAAAGTTGCAGATTAGCAGCACATTCTGTTTAGTGTGCAAAGTGTAAAAAATAAAAGTCACATATTCCGTTCACTGTGCCTAGCCGCAGATTAGCAGCACATTCTGTTTAGTGTGCAAAGTTGCAGATTAGCAGCACATTCTGTTTAGTGTGCAAAGTGTAAAAAATTAAAGTCACATATTCCGTTCACTGTGCCTAGCCGCAGATAAGCAGCACATTCTGTTTAGTGTGCAAAGTTGCAGATTAGCAGCACATTCTGTTTAGTGTGCAAAGTGTAAAAAATAAAAGTCACATATTCCGTTCACTGTGCCTAGCCGCAGATAAGCAGCACATTCTGTTTAGTGTGCAAAGTTGCAGATTAGCAGCACATTCTGTTTAGTGTGCAAAGTGTAAAAAATAAAAGTCACATATTCCGTTCACTGTGCCTAGCCGCAGATAAGCAGCACATTCTGTTTAGTGTGCAAAGTTGCAGATTAGCAGCACATTCTGTTTAGTGTGCAAAGTGTAAAAAATAAAAGTCACATATTCCGTTCACTGTGCCTAGCCGCAGATAAGCAGCACATTCTGTTTAGTGTGCAAAGTTGCAGATTAGCAGCACATTCTGTTTAGTGTGCAAAGTATAAAAAATAAAAGTCACATATTCCGTTCACTGTGCCTAGCCGCAGATAAGCAGCACATTCTGTTTAGTGTGCAAAGTTGCAGATTAGCAGCACATTCTGTTTAGTGTGCAAAGTGTAAAAAAAAAAGTCACATATTCCGTTCACTGTGCCTAGCCGCAGATTAGCAGCACATTCTGTTTAGTGTGCAAAGTTGCAGATTAGCAGCACATTCTGTTTAGTGTGCAAAGTGTAAAAAATAAAAGTCACATATTCCGTTCACTGTGCCTAGCCGCAGATAAGCAGCACATTCTGTTTAGTGTGCAAAGTTGCAGATTAGCAGCACATTCTGTTTAGTGTGCAAAGTGTAAAAAATAAAAGTCACATATTCCGTTCACTGTGCCTAGCCGCAGATTAGCAGCACATTCTGTTTAGTGTGCAAAGTTGCAGATTAGCAGCACATTCTGTTTAGTGTGCAAAGTGTAAAAAATAAAAGTCACATATTCCGTTCACTGTGCCTAGCCGCAGATAAGCAGCACATTCTGTTTAGTGTGCAAAGTTGCAGATTAGCAGCACATTCTGTTTAGTGTGCAAAGTGTAAAAAAAAAACGTCACATATTCCGTTCACTGTGCCTAGCCGCAGATTAGCAGCACATTCTGTTTAGTGTGCAAAGTTGCAGATTAGCAGCACATTCTGTTTAGTGTGCAAAGTGTAAAAAATAAAAGTCACATATTCCGTTCACTGTGCCTAGCCGCAGATAAGCAGCACATTCTGTTTAGTGTGCAAAGTTGCAGATTAGCAGCACATTCTGTTTAGTGTGCAAAGTGTAAAAAAAAAACGTCACATATTCCGTTCACTGTGCTTAGCCGCAGATTAGCAGCACATTCTGTTTAGTGTGCAAAGTTGCAGATTAGCAGCACATTCTGTTTAGTGTGCAAAGTGTAAAAAATAAAAGTCACATATTCCGTTCACTGTGCCTAGCCGCAGATAAGCAGCACATTCTGTTTAGTGTGCAAAGTTGCAGATTAGCAGCACATATTCCGTGTAATATGAAGAAGGCGGGTAAAAAGGGACGGGGAAGTGGACGTGATCCTGATAGTTCAGGGCGCGGGTCAGGACGCGTAGAAACTGTGCCTGGTGCCAGAGCACAAGAAAGAAAGACATCCACCATACCTAGCTTCATGTCTCAGTTTACAGGGCATCGCAGGACATCACTCTCGAGGTCAGACCACTGCGAACAGGTGGTCGGTTGGATTTCAGCTGATACTGCTTCCAGTCGGTTAAGCACCACCCTGTCTTCCACCAAGTCCACTCTCAGTAGCCAAGAGTCTGGTCAACATAATCCTCACCCTGATCATCCTTCCTCCCACCATAGAGGGTCTGGCCAAAGAAGTGATCCCACACTGGGATATAGTGAGGAGCTTGTCTCATCACCAATCCTTCATTTGAACCTCTCTCCAAGCACGCTTGCAGAGGAACATGACATCTTGTGCCCTGATTCACAACCTCTAGAGGGTACCCAATCACAAGAAGATGACAGAGGGGAACGGCATTTAAGGTCAAAGGAAGTGGATGATGATGATGAGACACAGTTGCCATCAAATCAACCACTATTACTGTCTCAAGACCTTGATGAGGAGGATGATACACAGTTGTCAATGACTGAGTATGTGGTGGGATCAAGAAATGAGGAGGATGATCAGAGTGAGGAAGTGGAGGAGGACTTGGTGGACGATGAGGTGACTGACCCCACCTGGGAAGGTGGAGAGCCGAGCGATGACAGCAGTCCTGAGGGTGAGCCATCTGCAGCACCGCAACAGGCTGGAAGAGGCAGTGGTGTGGCTAAAGAAAGAAGGCGGACCACACCAAACCGGCCCGCAAATGTTCCACGGAGCACCCCCTTGCGTAAATCTCCCTTGCCAAGGGCTAGGTGTTCCGCGGTATGGCGTTTTTTTAAGGAAAGTGCGGACGACAAAAAAATTGTAGTTTGCAACCTGTGCCACACCAGAATGAGCCGAGGCATGAACACTAGAAACCTCACCACCACCAGCATGATCCGACACATGGCATCCAAGCACCGTAATAAGTGGGAGGAACACCAGGATCGCCAATCTGTGTCTGCAGGCCACACCACTGCCTCCTCTTCCCCTGTTTTCGGTGCCGGCCAATCGCCTGTCGAAGGCGCAGGCCCGCATACCTCCCGCCCTGCACCATCTGAAGCACCATCAGCGACCACATCCACTTCCCTGTCCCAGCGCAGCATCCAAATGTCGTTACCCCAGGCATTTGAGCGCAAGCGAAAATACCCAGCCACCCACCCACAGGCCATAGCACTAACCTCACACCTTTCCAAATTACTGGCCATCGAAATGCTGCCATTTAGGCTTGTGGAGACTGAGTCCTTCCGCAGCCTGATGGCAGCAGCTGTCCCTCGGTACGCAGTCCCCAGCCGCCACTACTTTTCCCGGTGTGCCGTCCCGGCATTACACCACCATGTGTCCCGTAACATCACCCGTGCCCTGACCAACGCAGTTACTGGGAAGGTCCACTTAACGACTGACACATGGACAAGTGCTTGTGGCCAGGGACGCTACATTTCCCTGACGGCACACTGGGTGAATGTCGTGGAGGCTGGGAGCGACTCGGACCCTGGGATGGCACAGGTGCTACCCACGCCGAGGATTGCGGGCCCTACCTCCATCAGGGTTTCCGCCAGCACCTACGTTATTGGCTCCTCCTCCTCCATTTCCACCTCCGAATTCTCTGCGCGCAGTGCCACTCACCCATCAGCCGGTAGCTGGAAGCAGTGTAGCACTGCAGTGGGGAAGCGTCAACAGGCCGTGCTGAAGCTGATCTGCCTTGGGGACAAACAGCACACGGCCTCAGAGCTGTTGCAGGGGATTAGTCACCAGACCGAGCAGTGGCTCTCGCCATTCAACCTGCAACCAGGCATGGTTGTGTGTGATAATGGGCGTAACTTGGTGGCGGCTTTGGAGCTCGGCAAGCTCACACACGTACCATGCTTAGCGCATGTATTTAATTTAGTGGTTCAGCGATTTCTAAAAACCTACCCCAATTTGCATGATCTCTTGACCAAGGTGCGCCGCGTGTGTGCACATTTCCGTAAGTCATCAACAGCTTCAGCCGGCCTGTTGAAGCTGCAGCAGCGCTTACAATTGCCAGCTCACCGGCTGCTGTGTGACGTGAGCACGCGCTGGAACTCCACCTTCCACATGTTGGCCCGGCTTTGTGAGCAGCAGAGGGCAGTAGTGGAGTACCAGCTGTTACACGGTCGTCGCCTCTCCGTTCAACTTCCTCTAATCAGAAGTGAGGAGTGGGAATGGATGTCAGACCTCTGTGAGGTTTTACGCAATTTTGAGGAATCGACACAGATGGTGAGCGGCGATAACGCTATTATCAGTGTAACCATCCCACTTCTGTGTCTACTGAAACGCTCGCTGCTCACAATTAAAACCGACGCTTTGCATGTGGAAGAGGTGGAAATGCGGGAGGAAGAGCTTACACAAGGTGATAGCCAGAGCACCCTCACTTCGTCTTCTCAGCGACAATTGGAGGAGGCGGAGGAGGAGGAAGACACGGTTGCCTCCGCTACAGAGGGTAGCCATGGAACTTTAGTTCCATCTCTTCAGCGTGGGTGGGCAGAAGAGGATGAGGAGATTGAGAGTCATCCTCCTGGTGAGGACAGCGAAATCTTGCCTGTTGGTACTCTGGCACACATGGCTGACTTTATGTTAGGCTGCCTTTCCCGTGACCCACGCGTTATACGCATTTTAGACAACACGGATTACTGGGTGTTCACCCTTCTGGACCCCCACTACAAAGAGAATTTCTCATCTCTCATTCCTCCGGTGGAGAGGACAAGCAAAATGGTGCAATACCAGAAGGTTCTTGTCGAAAAATTGCTCCAAAATTTTCCATCTGACAACGCTGGCGGCAGAGTACGTGCTACCTTGGCCAACCGAGAAGGGGAGAAAAGGGGAGCACACAGCAGTTCCGACAAAGGCAGGGCAACACTCTCCAAGGCGTGGGACACCTTCATGACACCCCGCCAGCACCCTCACCCTGATGCGCAGCCTAGTGTCACAAGGAGGGAAAAGTTTTGGAAGATGGTGAAGAAGTACATAGCAGACCGTGTCAGCGTCCTCAATGATCCCTCTGTGCCTTACAACTACTGGGTGTCCAAGCTGGACACGTGGTATGAACCGGCACTCTACGCCTTGGAGGTGCTGGCCTGCCCTGCCGCCAGCGTTCTGTCTGAGCGGGTATTTAGTGCTGCTGGTGGCATCATAACAGATAAGCGTATCCGCCTTTCCACCGAAAATGCTGATAGGTTGACACTTATAAAAATGAACAAGGCCTGGATTTCCCCTGACTTCTCCACTCCACTGGAGGAAAGCTCCGGGTGAACATAAAGTGACTTTATATATGTTATTTACAATGATGGGAATACTCTGTATTCTCATTCACCCCTTCCACCCAAAAAACGGGTATATGGTTGACTCTCTTCCATATACCCTGTGATATAATTTTTATATAGGGCCAGCTCACCAGCGGGCCCTGTGATATAATTTTTATATAGGGCCAGCTCACCAGCGGGCCCTGTTTGACAACTTTTTGTATAGGTCAGCTCACCAGCGGGCCTTCTTATATAATGTTTTATTGGGTCAGCTCTCTAGCGGGCCCTCTCATATAATGTTTTATAGCGTCAGCTCACTAGCGGGCCTTCGCATATAATGTTTAGGATGGTCAGCTCCGCAGCAGACCCTCACCCATAATGTTTTAGATGGTCGGCTCAGCGCACGTTTCCCTCTTAATCATGGCCCCAGTTCAGAAAAATCGAGGAAATTTTTTGCAGAATTTGCCTCTGCGCACGTTTCCCTCTTAATCATGGCCCCAGTTCAGAAAAATCGAGGAAATTTTGTGCAGAATTTGCCTCTGCGCACGTTTCCCTCTTAATCATGGTCCCAGTTCAGAAAAATCGAGGAAATTTTGTGCAGAATTTGCCTCTGCGCACGTTTCCCTCTTAATCATGGCCCCAGTTCAGAAAAATCTATGAAATTTTTTGCAGAATTTGCCTCTGCGCATGTTTCCCTCTTAATCATGGCCCCAGTTCAGAAAAATCGATGAAATTTTTGCAGAAGATATACAAGTAAATATACAGCAAATACTGTTTGGTAACAATTTTTCGCCTAAAGTCATTTTTATCTTCCTTTTTGTGTGTTTTACGGTCAGTCTGTAAAAATGGCGTACTACGGGCGAAACATCGTTCCCAGCAGCGATGTTGGAGTCCAAGATGCATCCAGACATCCTCCCTATGCTGTCCCTGAACCATTTCTGTGGTGTTTCCATCATTTTCTGCCCTTTTCCTATGGACCAGGCACCCTCCCCTCATCAGAGCAGGGGGTGCCTGGTGTAATGCTCGAGTCCTCCCATTGACTTCAATGGGGCTCGGGTGCTCGGCCGAGCACTCGAGCCTCCGGGGGTGCTCGGCCAGAGCACCCGAACACCCGAGCATTGGGGTGCTCGATCATCACTAATAAGAACAGGTCAGAAATGGCCTTAAATATTTGGAGTGAATTCTGTCATTAAATTGTCACAAATAGCAAAATTTCTTTATAAATACGCTGCTACACTTTTTACAAACTTCCTTACTCCATTAAAAAATTTGACTACATGGCATTTTATCCTGCTAAACTGTCCTTAATAATTTTATAACTACCAGAAACAATCTTACAGCCAAAAGGCAGGAATGGCTGCTCCCTCACAGCATATGAAAGATTGGATTTTAGGCCTCAGAAAACAATTACACAAGTTTACAGATGCTAGCATTAAGTACATATTGTTAACTCCATAAGGACCAGAAGGGTGTGCAATGCATTCCTCCTCAATGCATTGCACACCCCTCTGCTCCCTAAGGGTTTAAGTGTATATAACCCCAATTAATTTTTAAGCGTTAATGTTCCTTTAAATGAGTAGGAATATTGTTTGTCCCCCTATGCTGCAATTGCTTTTCCCTAGAATTGCTGTACCAATGGGCCTTATGTATAAAAGTGAAGAAAGTCTGGGGCAAACCAAATGCACTAGGGAGGGGGGCAAATAAAAATGTACCCCAAATCCCCAATAATTTAAATAGGACTATTAACCCCTTGAATGCTAGCGAGTCTCCAATGCATGTTTGGTTTTTTTTAAAAAAAGCTTAATTTAAGTCAATTAAATATTTTTTTTGTGGGGTTGTCCCCAGTAGTGCAGTTGGTTTGCTCCAGTATTGCTCAACTTTAAACATAAGACCAATTATTCAGAAAATAGTTTTTCAGTTGAGTAGTTAATGCCTTGTCCTCATGTGCTACCAACAGTGCAAGTTTCCAGGATGTCTTTGCTTGAGTACCGGTGGCGCAGTCACTTTATTAACCCATTGAGTGCCAGAGGGGTATGCAAAGCAAAGGGCAGCACAGTGGCTCAGTGGTTAGCACTGTTGCCTTGCTGAGCTGGGGTCCTGGGTTCAAATCCCACCAAGGACAACATCTGCAATGAGTTTGTATGTTCTCACTGTGTTTGTGTGGGTTTCCTCCGGGTACTCCGGTTTCCTCCCACACTCCAAAAAACATACTGATAGGTGAATTTAGATTGTGAGCCCCAATGGGGACAGGAACCAATATGAGTGTAAAGCGCTGCGGAATCTGTGCGCTATATAAATAAAAGGATTATATTATTATTAAGGGTTAATGCACCTGTTCTCAAGCAGAGATATACTGATAACGTGCACTGTTAATAGTGCATGAGTTGCAAGGTTAGTTACCCTCTCTCATGTATACACCAAAACAAGACTGTGAAACTTTATTATATGAATGACAAAAATGTTTTCATTTATATTTATTGTGTAGACATGATTTTAAATGTTACATATTTGTGTACATGCATTGTTCATTACTGACTGTAGCCTTTCTTATATAAATTAAAAAAAAAAAAACAAAACAAAACAAAACAAAACCAAACAGAATTTACACACTTTAGATATGTACTCCCTGTATCTGCATCATTTTTTGTTTGTTGTCCCTTATGAGTTGGTCTGTTTGCAGAAATCATTGGTATAAATATTTAAAGCCCTTGCATTTGCTAAGTGTTTGTGTCCCTTTACCACTAGATACATAAGGATTATGATTTACTATGTTGTACGAGGGGGTGCTGATAAGTATTGAGCCTTACCCACAAAAAGTTGCGCTAGGAAGCTGTAAATTACAGTGTGTACTGGCCAATTTGTCTATATTCAATGGAGCAAAAATCAACTACCTATAATTTTAACTTATCTTTATTTTTAAGGTCCAAAGTGAACATGGCAGCACCTCCAGAAAAGTTCAATGTGGAAAAGCATAGGACCATAATCAAGTTACTGTTTCTCAAAGGGAAAGGTGCGAAGCAGAACCATGAAGAAATGTCACAAACTTTGGGTGACAATGGCCCTTCATATGCAACAGTTAAACGTTGGGTTGTCAATTTCAAAACTGGACATTTCTGTGTTGAAAGTGAGAAACCCAGTGGAAGGTCTGTTTCTGTCTCTGTGCCTGCAAATGTGAAAGCCATCCACGTTAAGATCATGGAGGACCGCCGAATATCAGCCAAACATATTGCTACATATCTGGGAATATCACGTGAGAGAGTTGGTGCCATTATCCATAACAACTTGGAAATGAGAAAGCTTGCAGCAAAGTAGATCCCAAAACTTTGACAACCAAACAAAAGAGGAGACGTGTGGAGACACAGGTGGCTGTTTTGGAACATTTTGCAAGAAATTAGTCAGATTTCTTGGACAAACTGGTAACTGGTGAAGAGACATGGATCTACTGTTATGATCCTGAGACAAAGGAACAGTCTAAGGAATGGAGGCACAGTGGTTCCCCCAGGCCAAAGAAGTTCCGTGTGCAAAGGTCAGTACAGAAGGAAATGGCAACAGTTTTTTTGGGATAAGAAGGGTTCTGCTGGTGGACTACCTCCAAAAGGGTTCAACCATCAATGCAACATATTACTGTGCTTTATTGACGAAGTTGAGGCAAAACATCAAGGAAAGCTCCAGTATTCTTGTTTTATTTCCTGTTGAATGCCAGTAAAAGGGATGATTTTACCATCTCTGACAAGCTGACACATTCTGATGTCATTTTCAACTGTGATAGAAGTTATAGAGATGGCCCTGTCCATGAGGGGAAAGTCTGGGTTTGTAAAATGTGGAGTGAAGGGAAGCATTCAGGATAGCTTGTATTACAGTCTTTAATCTGGTGTAGAAGTGTGCCCCAGTATGCAATAAAATGTATATATATCAGCACAGGTGCAGGATTTTTAAGCTTAAAAATAAATAGAGCAAATGGGCTGTGCTGGTGATTCATACATTACCCCTAGTAATGTCTTGCATGTATAATGTGACTAAACCTCCATTTTAATGCTGGATACTTATCAAATTTTCATTCTGCAGGACTTCGAACCAGCGCACCCCTGAACTGAGTGTTTTTTCTTTCCTATCCTGCATTAAAATGGTGAGCTGGTCCCATTATGTATCTGGAGCGGTATATTGCAAGGCTTCTTTCATATGGCTGATATTGTAGCAACAGAGAATCATTAAATAAAATGCATGAGTTGTGAATTGTTGTGTAATATGGGCCATTTCACACAAGCAACATGCTCTGCAATTGTTGCAGAGATGCAGCATTCAGCAACTTTCCACAGACAGTGCGATAATGTAAATACAAAGAAGCAGTATTGCTGTCATTGGAATCACAATAAAATGACATTAAAATAACAACTGCTGCTGGTAGCTGCAATTCCCTGCAACTGTATCACATCTGTTTCTATTGAGAGAATGGAATGCTGGGAAAACCTTGCTAAACTACAGTACTATAAAGGCACCAAAGTTTTCAGATGCTACAATGAACTCACACTACAAAAATGTTTGTTACAAGTAACCTGTGTGACATTTTACATATTAGCCAGCCACACAGTATGCTACTATTAGGCCTTTTTCAGACGAGTGACACCAAAGCAGCAATAGAGCTTTGGATCTATAGTTCGTGGTGCAAGGTAACTGGACTATGCTGCCTTTCACACGAGGAGACTATTGCCCATGTAGCTGAGTCAAAGTCCAGCTTGCTACAACTCTACTACATTCCCTCAGGAATGATGAGGGAGCTGAGCTGGAGGTTGGCAATGCTCATTGCAACTCACGTGGGCACCAGACATTAACATTGGTTGGAGCTCAAGTGGGCCTACAAGACGTCAAGCCTATCCTGCATTCCACATCCGTGGAAAGGTGACTGAACTACATGGGTAATTAAGGTGTTGAAGGGGGCTGATACATTTGCTGTCTGTGTGAAAGAAGACCAATACATAAAGCTTGTGTGAAAGAGGACCAATATATAAAGCTTCCTGGAGGAGATACACTAACGTGAGATAAGCTCTCCAATTCCTGAGCTATTACATTGAGCCTATGAACAAATATCTCTCACACTGGATTGATCTTAGTCAATAGAATAATATAGGAACTCTTCTGGTGTTCCTGGTGTAATCCAACAGCACCATTGTTATGCAGTTATGTTAGTTGCATGTCACAAGGGCCTCTAAACAGGAATGTGCTGCTTAATCAAATGCTTTGTCTATGCCCTTGCCCCACACTGTCCTGTACAAAAGAGGGTGGAGTTTTTTATTTCCCAATAATGTTAATATCGTTTTCAGAGGGGTGGAGTTTTTTTTCCATGTAGATGGAAGTTAGCCAAGCTATATAGGCTGATCACTCAGCGTCTAATTCAGCAAACTAAATATGTAGCAAGCCAACTCCTCTGGAGGGAACAAATGAACATTTGCAAGCTTCTTATTGATCTAAATACGGGTTTTAATGCTAGAATTGGGGTTCCAACACTTTTCAATGGGGATTTTCATTTATATCTAATAGTGCAATTGGACTGCCCGAGAACTGTACAACTTTATCCTACTGACATCAAATAACGGAAATCAGGCCACTGCCAAGTACAAGGTTCATTTTTTTTTTTTTTTTTTTTTTTTTTTAAGAAAAATAATTGGGCCATATGTAAAGTCAAAATGGAGCAATTCTGTGACAAAATGTAAAAAATAGTATCCCTGTTAATTTAAATTGGGCATTTTATACCCTTGAATACTGGAGACATCTGCATTGTATTGTTTTGCAAGAGGTGGAAAAAATAATTGGGGTGTTGCTTCTGAATAAATTATTTACTCTGAGTTCAAAGGGAACTCTTTAGCAGGCAGTGCACTAAAAAAGCCTCTGGAGGGGGCAACCTCTCTTAGCTCAACATAACCCGACAGTTAGCTCCTCCCCTTCATAGCGGCAGGGTACCTCTGCTAGAAAATTCGAAGATATTAGGAGGAATGCCATGTGTCCCTCATGAACTCAGAATAAAGAATGTAATTGGTAAGTAACATAAAAATTGTATTTTCTCTGCTGTCCTGTGGGGGACACAGGGGTTATGGGGACATCCCAACTCAGTCCTAAATTTATCTAGATGAAGGGAGAGAAAACTTAGACAGTGCCACACAGGCAAACATACGGTACAACTATGCTAACTTGTGTTATAAGAAAAACACAATCAAACATACGCACAAAAATATTAATTTTATACAGAAAGCCTAATGCCAGTATATATGTTACTGCTTGTAGTACCTTTCTTCCAAACACTATACTCAACGGAGTACAAATAATTGATCCTGCAATGTTTTGAAAAAGTTTAAAGAATCATCCAGGTAGCTGCTCCAGTGAAGCCGGATTTTTGTTCTGACATTCTGAGCTATGTTATAGCCATCAGGAAAGAAACAGCCAAGTAATAGTGCCTGATGCCATAGGTTTCAAAGTTGTTTCTGTCACTGCCTTTAGAACCAAGTTCAGGTCCCAGGGAAGTGCAGGTGCGCTGAAAAAAGTAATGACTGTATAAAAGTCTCCACCCATGAATGTGAAAAAAATTAACAAATGGAAAATTTTACAAAAACATTTCTATATCCCTTGGATATCAATCAACAAATCCATGGGCCTGTTACAGATTCCTGCCACTGTTTCAAGAACCATTGTATTATTGCACCAATAGACTGGTCCTTCAGAGCACATAAGTGGTTGTGTTGCAGTGGTCTTAATATCACATATTGAGTTTTATACTAGGTTTTTTTCTGTACAAATCTACAATATAGATACACAATGTAACTTTTTTGGACTCAAAGCACAAAAAAAAAAAAAAAAAAAAAAAAAAAAAAAAAAAAAAAATCATCTACTTTATAAAAAGACAAAAACGTTAAGGACAAAATTCTTCAAATATATTGCTCTTCACCATGATCATTGATGGATTCTTTTAGGGCTGTGCACATATGCAACTTTAGTGCATAGTTTTTCTCACAATGTGCTACTCACATGGGTGAACTTTGCCTCGAGTAATGCAACAGAACACAGCATTCTGTGTTGAATGGATACGAGTTGAACCAGGCTTGATCTGAACCCAGACAGAGGCGTGACATCACTTGTGGTTTGAACAGTGCCTTCTAATTGCCGGTATTAACATAGCCTAAAATTACTGGTGTCGTTTCAAAGATTTGGCATTGAGGTTATTACTTGATTTCTGGATTTAAGCGTGTGCAAATTTATGCTGTATCAATTAACATTAAAAGTGCAATTAATTTAGCTAAAGAGGTGCAATGCTGGAGCAAACCAACTGCACCAGAGGGGACTAATAAAAATTCCCTAATATAAATTAAATTAGATGGACCTTTTAGCCATGCATTGCTAAGCAATACTTTGGAGACCTCTTTACCATTCAAAGGGTAAAAATCAAATGGAAGTTTCATTCTGCCCCCATAGAGCAGATGGTTTGCCACAGAACAGTGCCTTTGTAGTTTAAAGGGAAAGTAATACTTCGTTTTAACTTTATTTTATTTTGTAGGCATTAAAAAAACATGAAGAATGATATAAGTCTTATCTCTCAAACCTTTATGGTTTATGAGATATTCACAAGCAAAGTTTCCCCCTCCCGCCCCTTTTACCTACTGTAAACAATCTCTTCTCAGATGTGGAATGAGGTCCATAGACTGGACAGATAACAGAAGGGGGCACTCTTATTCCTTTGAAAACAATGAAATCCCTGCCCCCCTTGACAAGCTTTTCAGGTTTTTCCCTTATCTTAACTGAAGATTGTCCCTCTCTGCAGTCTACCTGGGCAGCTCCCTTCTGCCCTGGCTGAAAAGTGTTACATTAGTAAAAGGGGCAGGAGGGGGACACTTTGCTTGTGAATATCTCTTAAACCATAAAGGTTTGGGAGATAAGACTTATATCATTCTTCATGTTTTTTTAATGCCTACAAAATAAAATAAAGTTAAAACGAAGTATAACTATCCCTTTAAGTGCCAGAGGGGCATTGCATGCCCTTCTAGCACTCCTAGATGGGCACATCAGTCTTCAAAATTTCCAAAAACAAAACTCTACCACTAGAGCTGCGTGGGCAGTCTCTACTGTGCATGACTGCCCTGTGACTTGCTGGCAGTGGCACTGTGGCCCATGTAATGGGCTCTTCAACTAGTCTCATATAAATTAACAAAAACAGCTTGTTCCCCCTTAACAAATTAAAATGCTCAGAGTAGCCAAGAATGGAAAAGAGGCGCTAAATCATATCTTAAAACATTATCAATGTTATGTGGTCACTCGCAGTGATCTACTGTATATAGGCAGAGGAGGGTTAAAACAATTATATAGTTCAAATCTGAATAACTCCTTTTAAAGCGGAACTATCATAGAGATGCAAATGCCCCTTTATTAATAGCTGTAATCATTTGAATGCTGTTATAATGTTTATTAAGTGCAAGCATTATATGGAAACTTAAGTTCTCCTGAGAACCACCTCAAGACGACTGTGCCGAAGAGGGATCTGTGCACCTGCTCACTGATAGGTTATTTGCCAAAGGGGGGTGGCACTATACCGTATGATACAAGCAGGGGTGGACATCGCAGACATACAGATCCCTCTTTGGTGCTGTCGTCTTGAGGTGAATCTCATAAGAGTCATTTTGATGCACCCCCCCACACACACACACACACTAATAAAGCAATGATCCCACTGTAGCCTGAAGCTCTTCACCCTGTCCCGTATTTTTGTATTGTACTAGTACTATTTCTGTAAAGCACTGTGTACATGTGCAGCACTATGCAAACAGAGATACATACATGTTGCCAGCAAAATGCAAGCAAATATGTTTTTTAAAAAATTGAGCCAATAAACTCAGTCATACAACTATGTAAGTATGGTGAGTGCAGGAGAAAATGTTTGATTAAAAACATTCATGTCTCTTGTAAAATGGGAACATTCAGCACCAATGAGCAGAACCAAGGCAAACTCTCACGAATCAAAAGGAAGAGGATTTCTAGAGAACTGAGAAAAATATGATAAAGAGTCACTACCTGACAAAATATTCTCCATTAATCAATTTGAGAACAATTGTATATTTCTCTCAATGTTATTTTGGTCACAGCCACGGATAACACCTTCTGCAACTGTGATAGTTGTTAGCTGCAACTGAAATAGGGAATATAGAGGCTGTTTTACTATTTAAACCCCACTCATTTTGTAACTCTCTCTGCATTCATCTGTATTGTAACTTGGTATTTCACTGCTGTCTCTGGGACTAAAGTGGGAGGGGGAAAAGAAAGGAGTGAAGGGGGGGCAGAGGACAGGCTTCATGACTATACCAGTGGGCTGAGCAAGAAGGGGGAAGCCAAGGGGGGAACGAAGTATCCAAAGAGTAAAGGAACAAACCATAGTAATTAATGTATAAAATAGACAAAACACAATTGTGTCCCTCTTTTGGACATGAGGTAAACTGTTCATTATACTAATTAGGAGGAAATATGATTTTCAGAAAGCGTTTTCCAAAACAATAAGGTATTTAATAACAAACAATATCTATATTTGTTTAACGTAATTAAGCATATTAGTCTCATTGCAGGTACCTGCAAGGTATTAGAAGCCTGCTTCCCTCCAGCTGTTTGACTACAAGTCCCATCATCCTTATTTAGCAAGGCCATCAGCTGGCTGAGGACAATGGGAGTTATAGTTCAATAGCTGAAGGACTGTAGATTGCCTACACTTGGCATATACGTGCACAGCTTGGAACATTTCTTATAACTAGGGTGCTGATGCTCTGTAATTCACTGATTTGATAGGGGTAAATTACCTAAAGGGGATGTACTGGAAACCCTCTCCCAATTTGCCCTTGCCTCTCCAGATTAGATTATACAGTCTACAATAAAGGTAGGCAACATTTGGTCATTTACCTGTTGTGGATGATGGTCACTGTAGTCACCAACAGCTGTAGAACCAAAGGTTACCCGGATCTACAGTATATGAATCCTGTTCCCACTGCATCTTTGATTCTTGGAATTTAGTAAGCTGTGTATATTGTGTTGTTTTATATAATTCAGGGGTGGCCAGTCTTTGACTCTACAACAGCTGGAGGGCCAATGCGGCCTACATTTGCTATAATGTAAAACATACTCCTGAACAGAAAGGGTAAAACAGACAGACTTGTGTGTATATTTCCTCTATTATAAAAAAAAACATAAGTTTTTTCTTTTTTTCACAGGTTGTACTACTTGAAATCATATAAAGCACAAAATGATCACACATACAGTGAAGATAAATTATTTATAATATATACATACATACACATATATGTGAGAGATAATGGGCTGGAACTCAGACCTTCATCCACAACTGCCTGAGTGCTAAACTGAATTATTAATCAATATTCTAGTAATAGTGAAGCACTCACAAGACTAATAATATTCCTATTGTTATATTGACATTACAGACCAATGTCTTGAGAAAAGTTTATATTAGACCAAACCATTTAAATGTAATAATGAGAGAGAACAGTTGGTATGTTCAAAAGAAAAATGCTGGTGTTCTGGGGCAAACAATTTGCACTACAGTGGAAAACTAAAATTAGAAGATGACCCATTGATTTAAATGGTAACGTTAACAAAAATCTCCTATTAACGCAACATGATTTTTTGTCTTCTCCTATAGTGCAAATCGTTTGCCCCAGAACTCATCCGATTTTCTTTTGAACAGTTCAGCCCCGTGAAGATGTGCATTTCTAAGGCAAATCAACGGAATCACAGGGAAATTTTAAAAAAAGATCCAAACATGCCCACTGATCTAAATGGGCATTTTAGGAGTGATCACTTGTAACGCTACATGGCGTGGCAGCTATTGTGTACGTAGCGTTTTCATGTGAAAATATGTACACGAAAAAAAACAATACACAAAGCACCAATGTTGTATGTGATGACTAAAGAGGTACGAATCTGTTTCCATATAACTATTGTCACCAGTTGCTACATGAACGAATGAAAAGCATTAAGTCTCACACATCCAGGAACACGCCCAAAATTCTGCGTTTTTACACCACCAGGATATTTGCGACGATTTATACACGAGGCTAATGTTATATTTACATGCAGTAATAACGATGCAGCGAAATAAATAATACAGACAAGGCGTTATCACCGATATTCAGTGGACAACCCCGTACAGATTGATACATTTTGACAGACGAAACAACCCATAAATGATGTGAGCCGAAGAAAGAAACAGAACAAAAAGCGTCCGCCATGTTGCAGTCATGACTGTGCACATACAAGACGAGGGGGAGGTGAAATGGGAGGTAATAATAACGATACCACCAGTAGGTGGCGGAATGGATTCAGCATCCGGGGGCCGGGGCGTCCCAGGAGCTGCGGGTGAGCGGCAGCAGGGGGAGAGGAGAGCAAGAGGAGGAGGATGGAGAAAGACAGCTTTACACTAAGCTCCTCGCAACAAAATGGCGGCGAGTCTAGGCAGGCGGGGGCGGCGTGTGCCTTCGGGGAAGGGGAGCGCAATTCCCGGGCCGGGAGTTCGCCGAAAACGCTGATTTTAAAGAACAGATTCCGCTTCGTCAAAAAAACATTTTTATTTTTACTTGGAACGAAGTTTTACGACTTGAGAGTGCGATGTTTTCTGGTGAAGGTAGTTGTGACAAACAGACGAAGAAATTGCGTATTTAACAACTGAAGGTAAGATCAGCTTTACTTTTATTCAACGGGAAGATGGTTTTATTTTGTGGCTCGCAGTAATGAGTTGTGTTTTTCCCTACAGGACTATTCCCTATGGAGCTGCTTGGTATGGATAAGCCTCTTATAATGACTTGTGCCGTCAATTTAAACTCTCTGGAATTATGCTGACAAAGAAGTAAATGTACTTTACTCAACTAGTTCGTGTTATCTTTGTTTTCACCACGAGTTCGGTATTTTTACAAATGCGCAACAAAATGGCGTCTTCTCCTTCAAGATGCCAGAAGGAGAAACTAACCGCCACGTCTCGTGACTGCAAAATACGCCCAGTCTGAGCTCGGCTGCCTGGTGACTGCAAATGGGATTCAACATGTCGGCTCCACCTTGTGTGGTGTAAACCAATGAGAAAAGAATATTACTTGGGTGACGTGGAACCTTAGCTGAGTCATTTGTCCTGGAGTCCTATGGCGAGAAGGGCGCGTTCTCCTTAGCTGCAGCAGCAGTTGAACTTGTTTCCAACACTAGGGGCGTTTGAATAGGAATAGGCATGACAGCCAATAGGAGGTGCGGCATTATAGAATGGGCGGATAACGCCTTGATTGATGTGCGATATGGCCAATCGGAGTATTGTTATGACCAAGGAGGAGGGCTACATTTAACCAATCACCGATGGCTCCTGTATTTATATAAGACCGGCCGCAGCCTTAGAGGCGCCATTTCGCTGAAGCGGAGAGTTGGAGCTGGAGAGGGGAAATCTTGCATTGAGTTCAGCCAGAGAAAACAGCTACGCCCCCAGCTGGAGAGCGGGCGTCAACTCAATCCGTATCCATCCGCATGGAGGCTGCCGTTAACCCGGCGTTTAAAAGGTACAAGTCCCCAGCGGTCATGTTATACAGTGCATACAACCTTTTATTTGTTACGTAAAACTGCAGTTTAATTTAAATAGCAGGTTTTCCCGCAGCACCCCCCCTTCCTATATGGCCTCCATAGTGATGGCGTCTCCGCTGTCCCCATATCAACACCCGTCTCAATCGGCATCCATCCACTAACACTATCTGCCTAAACTGTCAGTTGATGATAAATACCAGCTCCACAGAAAGAGGCAATACCACATCTACGGATATTACAGCGATCTTGTCACTGTACAGTCTTACAGTAGAGCTTACCGGCTGCGCCCTCCCAACTCTGCGGCGACGCCATTTTCTTCCGGCTGCCCAGACATCTCAGAGGGAGGGGGCGCCGCGTATCCCGGCAACGGGGATCCCCGCTAATTATATTCTTATTTCTCTCAGGCAATGGCTTCGCCGGGTCACATTAATTTACTATAAATCTGTCCTATTATACGAAGTTGTTTTTAGTAATGCTTTTAAAAGTTGACGTACGCTTCTAAACTCTGAGGTGCACGAATTTAGGGATAATGTAGTAAATATGGAGCACACTGTCTCAAAGGGAAATGGTGTCACTTCCAAAAGGTCTTGAGTTGGCTAGTGTAATGACAGGGGGTTTTGGACAAATTTAACAAGGGACTCCGTTGCTGTACACACTGGGCCTTGTGTGGATCAGTGCAATTCTGGGTTACACTTCATATGGGTGGTAAACTGTAGCTGTCTACATTCAACTGTTTAACCTCTTAAAGGGTATGTGTCTCCATGCGTTGGATGCCATCCATCCTTCAGGAGGTTAAACTGCGTATTTAGGTCAGTGGCACTCTGGGAAGATTGTTTCGCATGTGGTGCAGTTGGTTTACTCCATAATTGCACTGTCCCACCGATAATCGCAAGGCTCATCTTGTGTGGTGATACAGGAACTTACATATTTGGCCTTACGATGTAAAACTCATTATGTTCATTTGTTCTGTATCCTAGTACATGTGGTATTTTAATTTTATATTATTTTAGTGTATTTTAGTTATGTACTATGCATGACCTTAAGCACCTTGTGCCTATACACATGGTGGTTCATTTAACGTCCAAAGTGCCAGAAAGGTATGCATTGCTTTGCAGTGTGCATACCGGTCTGGCACTCAAAAGGTTAATCAAGCTTCATGTTCATTACGTCATTAATAGGCCCAGGGTTCATCAGGAGGGCACATGATGTTCAATTGCACTTGTTGGTTGGGATACTGTGCTTGTGGGAGAGGATACCTACTTGAATATATTGTAAACTGTATTTTAGTTTTTAACTGGTCTTATCCATGCTGTTACAGTACCTAGAGTGTAATTCATCCTTGTCTGTCTGAGGGAGTTGGACTAGGGAAAGTGCTGGGCATCATGAGTATGAGGTCACCCTTGTGTAATGTGTGTGTTTACCTTTATGGGGGGGCGGGGTTTATGTAAACTACTAGTGCTGAAAGAAAACAAGCATAGTTGGTTACCTTCTTAATTGGGTTACATCAAGGAGCTCCTTCATAGTTATCCACCCCTACCCATTGTAGTTTGTGTGGGGTTGTCCTGTAAATCTGTCAAAGGGCATGATATATAATAGGTTTTCCACCCATTTTAATGAGGAGAGTGGGGTCAGTCATGACTCCTTTTGGTGGAGTTGAAGGGGTGGTGTGTAATCAGTCCACCTCGGCTGTACATTGTCTCATGCAGGCCAAAGAGTGACACTGGTGTATTTTCCTCCACTGGTCTCAGTTGCAGGTATGTCTTGTCCCCAGGGGAACATCTTGAATGCTGCAGCTCAATCTCTTCTTGACATGTTCAAGATCTCGCTAGCATGAAAGGTGTTAAAAGCAGCTTTTAATCATTGTGGAATTTTCTTTACTTCAACATTGCACATCCTATTTTGCATACAGCTTCAAGTAATGTGCAGTTGATCCTCATGTTTGTAGAAGGATGTCTTGCACTGTGTGGCTCAGAGGACTTACCATGAACTTCGGTGCCTGTGTTGTATTGTAGTGCAATAAACTTAAGTTGCTAGACTTACAAGGTTACTAGTCACTAGTATGGTTGCTGCTACACCTCACAATCTTGAAACCCTGTCCTGTTCCCTGCTATTGCCAGTGTTTGCAAAGGGGAGAGGGGAATTTAAAAGTAGAGCAAGCACCACAGACCGTATTGTACTTTCAGCTGACCCATAACGGGCTTCTGAAAATAATCTTCCAAAGCCTTCACAGTGCTAGGTTGCAGCCATTTTCAATGAGCTGCAGTACTTCTCACCCTGCCTGGGGGTGTAGCGAACATCATGTGGGTAAGCAGACTGCTGTCATCTGATAAAAGCTACATGTCGCCTCTGCAAGTCTCTTCCCTTCCCGTTACACTCTTCATACCTTATTTAATTGTTACTTGCAGTTCTGAGATCGTTCTGTGATCTCCCTCCTGGCATTTATTTCCCCTGTGCTTTCTTCCCTGTCACTAGTTGAATCCCCCAACTCTTAGCATCGCCCTGCCACTCATTGCATTAATGATCTTACCTGCCTCATCCTCCCTTCCTATGGATAACATTGCCCATCTTAAACAGCTGCACTATATACACTTTTGCTAATTAGCATGCGTTTTGTGTATGTGTTCTATCGCCAGAATAAATGAGCAAATTGTTAACTTTTGGATGCTGATGTGTCGGATGTCTACAGTCATGACAGTGCTTGAGCATAGCATATTCCAGATCATTTTTTTCATGTTTGTTCCCTTATGGGTACTTGTTGACAGTGGACACCCCTGTGCCCCTCATGATTAAATCTGGCAGTCTTTCAGTGTATTATTGTATGGGAATGGCAGTGACCGCTATGAGCGGGCACCATAGAGATATAGATACGTGTGTGTGTGTGTGTGTGTGTGTGTGTGTGTGTGGGGGGGGGGGGGGGGGGTTAACCACTATAGCAGATCTGGATCCCTTTCTCCACTCTGTCATGTTTGGTTTAGGTTACAAAGCCTGTAAATAGTAGTCTATGGTAGCATCGAAGTTCAAGGGGAGGATGTAAAATTAAGAGGAAGCCACCTGAACATCCCATTGATGATCAAAAGATAACCCCACTGTTGGGGACTCCTTGGAGTCTGCTCTTCTAGATCTGTTGTGTGTGATTTTAATGAGACACAGCTTTCATCTTAGTCAGTGAGCCTATGGGCTTTTGTCTTCTACTGTTTAACACATATTGGCTCCATTCCACTACCATTACGTTGCTTTGGGATATCCCTGCTCTGACACTGGGCTGCACAGAGTTGGTCCCTCTCATTCTTCCCAGCCTTGACTGTGTTCCTGCTCAGTCTAGCATGACTGCAGAGCCATATCCTGGGGTGAGGTGGGGACCTTACTGTTCTGATCACAAGGTAGCTGCTTGGTGGCTGCTTGTTTCTTTTGGGGTAGTCATTCTTAAAAAAGTTTATACATGGGGGGGGCACTAATTTTTACTTGGGAATACAGAATAATTTTACTTTACAGTGGAAGAGGCTGGAACAAGGCCTTACATAGGTAAGGGAACAAATGATAGTCTGTTAGTGGAGGTTTGCCACAGCCTCTTCAGAAGTTGCCAGGTCACATTTAATGAAAATATTGCTATAGCTTTCATTGGGGGGTGGGATTATAAATTACATGTTATCCTTCTAAATAGAATGGATAGAGAAACTTCTGCGGCTGAGAGATTCACTTTAAGAATAAACGTCCAAGCTGGCTTTGAATGTTGTTCCAGTGTGTGTGACATGTAAAGTCAAATTGCCTGTACTCATTTTAGTTTCATTTTTCTCTCCCATCGCCTATGGCACCTGCGTCAATGTTGTATTGCTTTTAATGTAGCAGAAGGGGCTTGCAAAACGGTTAATAGTCTTGTGGTATTACTGACTAACTGAAGTTTCTCTTTTGCAGGCCACCTCTGGATCTGAACCATGGCATAATGGGGCAGTCTGTGGAGAGTACGCCTGGGAAACGTATCCGAAAGCCCTCCTTGTTATATGAGGACTTTGAGGGGCCTAACATGGCATCCAGTGTTTTTCATCATATGCCACAAGTAAACCCACCACCTCCAGAAGTCAGCAACCCCAAGAAGCCTGGTCGTTCCACTAACCAGCTGCAGTACTTGCACAAGGTTGTCATGAAGTCTTTGTGGAAGCACCAGTTATCTTGGCCCTTCCGCCAGCCTGTGGATGCTGTAAAGTTGGGGCTACCGGTACGTCCTGAGGGTAACCTGGGTTATAGGTTCATAGCTATGCAGGAAGTCTAGATACTTTTTTATATCCAGCATGTAGTTCTGTACAACGTGACCTATCACCTACAGATAAGTAAGGGAGAATCCCCACTTGCCATCTCAATGTTTTCAGCTTCTGTCTTGGCACAAACATGTAAAAACCCATTTACACTTCAGTGATTTTATTTTCACAGCCTGATGACAGCTCTGGCTTTGTGACTGTTTTGAGGCAACAGGTGCTGAGGGATTCAGGGCAAAACTAGTCGATTATGGTGGCACCATGAATGGTTCATGTGTGTGCCATTCTTGCAGTGAGTGTTAAATGAGGGGGGAGGTGTTGTACTGATACTTGTGACTTAAGGAGTGAGGCTATGCAGATTGTCATAGCTGAACCTCTGGTCTAACCTCTCCTGATCCTGTTTAGAGAGGGGTAAATGGATCCAATACCACTCTTCCTTGTAGCGACTTATTACACTCCCCCTACCATCCATCCCTACAAGAGTATGGATGTCTTGATGCATACCACTTAGTTAAAGCTTCTACTGCTCAAATGATGTAGCTGCCATCCTATTTATTGTGACCTATTTTGTGAAATGCAAATCTCCAATTGATGCGTTTTGCAGATCTGCACATGAAAGAATTTGTTCAGGATCCCAAGTGTGACAAAGTATTTAACGCTACAAATACTGAGATGTCTTGGATTAGAAGTATGAAGGTACATTAATCTGGTAGGTGTCCTATTCTTTAGCTTTTAGAATACAGTCTTCACTTGCCCTTTATACATCATTACCTTGTCTCTTCCATGTACGGCAAGGTCTTTGTCCCATTTCTGAAGCAGTGAGCAGCACTGTCTGGTAATTATCCAGAAATCTTGCAAAGCAGGCCACAACTTGGAACTGCCATTTTGTTTAGTAGCTGGATACTTGTGTCCAGCGAGACATGGAAGCTGTATGCTGCCGTTGCTAACTGATGTTCTGGGGCGGGGGTTCCTTTTTTCGTTTTGATTTAAAGTCCTTTTGTAAGAGCACTTATTTACCCAAGTCTTAGTATCTCTGAAGAATATATTAGTAATCATGATTTTTATTTATTTTTTGAGGTGGGGGTCCCCATCTGATGCTGGATTTTATGTAGACTTTTTTTGTTTTGTTTATTAAGATACAGTAACTAGTTAGGTCTGTGACATGAAATGTGGTAAACTTTTTTTTTTTTTTTTTTTTTTTTAAACCTCTAAATGTCCCCAGAGCTGTCATCGGGTCCCACGTACACAGAAAGCCACCTGAGTTTTACTTGGTGAGCTGTCAGTCCAGGGTCTGTTGTACACTTCAGGGAAGATGCAGCTGTAAATGGGATGGAAACCCCAGGTTGTTTGTGATCTGCTTTGAAGGGGGTGGGGGGAAATTCACTGGGGGATACAGCCTGTGGCTTCTATTAGAAACTATTTGAATCCTATAGCAGTTTGTGTTCTGATGTCTGTAACTAAACAAAACCATTTGCTTATAAGTAGCAATACAGAATAAATCTCACTAGTACATTTATTAGTTTCACAAAAAACAAATTTGATCTGTCTCCCCCCATCCCTTGGAATAGCCTAGATGAGGGGTGCAGAGCCTGTAGAATTGGAGCTTAACACTGTCTTCATGTGCTTATTTCCCCGCCCCCTTTTTTTTTTTTTTTTTTTTTTTTTTTTTTCCTCCCTGCAGGACTATCACAAGATAATCAAGCAGCCAATGGACATGGGGACCATCAAGAGAAGGCTAGAGAATAACTATTACTGGAGTGCGTTGGAATGTATGCAGGACTTCAACACCATGTTTACCAACTGTTATATCTACAACAAGGTGTGTACAGGTCTTGAAAAATGAGGTTTATCATTTAGAAAAGTTACAAGTTCACTTTGTTAAACCAATCTGGAGTAGCATCATTACAATTCCACTGGATTTCTTAACTCCCTTCCCCCCCCCCCCCCCCCCCCCCCCCCCCCCAAGTTGCAGGCTAGTGGGTATGTGACCGTTTTCAGAAATGGCGTTCACAGTATTTTTGACCTGAGAACCTTAGTGATGTTTGTAAAGCAGAAAAAATGGCATTTAGTGGACAAATTGGGTTTTTGATTGTTTTGCTCTAACAGAAACAAAACATATTATTTATTTTTATATATATATATATATATATATATTATATATATTTTTTTATATATATATATATATATATATATATATATATATATATATATTATAACTGGCTAGTGTGTCTGCTTGATAAAGGCTCATGTTTAACTTGATACACTGGCCAATGTTCTCTCATAATGGATCTTGCTGTACGCACCCCAATGCCATTATTTTCATTGCGAACATGTAATGTGTTAAAGGGATAGTAATACTTTGTTTTAACTTTTTTATTTTGTAGGCATTAAAAAAACATGAAGAATGATATAAGTCTTATCTCTCAAACCTTTATGGTTTATGAGATATTCACAAGCAAAGTTTCCCCTCCCCGCCCCTTTTACCTAGTGTAAGCCATCTCTTCTCAGATGTGAATCTGGTTGTAAGACCAGACAGATAACAGCAGGGGACAATCCTTCTTACAGTGAAAACAATGAAATCCCTGCCCCCCTTGACAAGTTTTTCAGCTTTTTCCTTTATCTTAATTGAAGATTGTCCCTCTCTGCAGTCTACCTGGGCACCTCCCTTCTGATCTGGTTTAACGGAGGGGGGGGGAGATACTTTTTTTTTAATGCCTACAAAATAAAATTAAAGTTAAAACGAAGTATTACTATCCCTTTAAGCCCTTTAGAGCTGTTTTCAGTGTCCTATATAATAATTTGCTAGAATGTTTGTCAGAAGCAGTCATGTGCAGTAGAGACTACCCGAATGCTGGGAGCACAGAATGCTGGGAGTTCTGTGCTGGGAGCATTCTGTGCTTTTGGGCAGTAGAGTGCATGACTGCGTTGGATGCAGGGCTGGCCTCTTAATCCTTTGAGTGCCAGAGGGGTACGCAGCGCATTGCAAAGCAGTGCGTTGCGTACCTCTCTGGCACTCAAAGGGGTTAACATCACCCAGACCATGGCCTGTGTACACGGGCTTTTACACTAGTTAAGAATATTAAACCAGATGTATATTATGCTTTACGGACTTTCCAGTATTCCGTATTTACATGAATTTTCTTTCCTTTTAAAGCCGACTGACGACATTGTGCTAATGGCGCAAAGCCTGGAGAAGATGTTTCTACAGAAAGTGGCTCAGATGCCCCAGGAGGAGCAGGAGATCCCCAACACTGCAACCAAAAGCAAGCATGTGAAGTCTTGCAAGACACCCGGTGAGCCAAATGTATATTTAGTGGTATATGAGGGAGCAGAGGTTATTTACCTGCTTCTTATTGTTAGGTCTGTTACTTGACTGACACTTGTGATCTTTTGCAGCTATCACAGGTGGAGTCACCACAGCACACCAAGTGCCAGCTATCTCTTCTATGTCTCAGTCTTCACTTTATCCAAGCTCTCCAGAAGTGCCCACTACCATCCTCAGTTTGCCACATCCGTCTGTCATCTCTAGTCCAATGCTCAAATCCATGCAATCTTCGCAGACTATGCTGCCGGTAGTGCCGGCAACCACACAGCCAACTGCAAAGGTATGTAACAGACCACCTTTGATAGGATTTGTGTCTTTGTCCTGTCATGTATGAAAGTCACTACTTGTTCTCACCTGTTCTTTTTTTGCATCAAGTTGTAACCAAAGTGGTAGTCTGCTTTATCTTCCATTTTGGGTCTTGAGCTTTAACCTATAAAGCAGGTGTGCCGGATGCGAATATATAGTTGAGAGCCACAAACTCTTGATTAAGGACTGAAGAGCAGTATTTAATGAAAATAGTTGTCAGATTCTGTAACAGGTGCATGCATCCGTCTGACTCTCCAGCTCTTGAGTACAATTCCATAATCTCCAGTAAGCCAGCAGCTGCAGAGTCAAAGATTTCCTACTGCTGCTCTAGAATGCAACCAGTTGAGCTGATCTGAATTGGAATCTGGACCAGGAGGGATGCACTGTAACTTTTAAAAATGAGATGTTGGGCTGCAGTTTTGGCTAAGGAGCTGGATTTTTTTTTTATTTTTTTTTTTTTTTTTTTTTTTTTTTTTTTTTTTTTTTAAACTTTTGCTGTAGAGAGAGGTTTAGACTCTTGGGTTCTAATGCAGGAAGTTAAAGCTGTGCTGTTCTTAAAGGGATAGTAATGTTTCACAAAAAGCAGCTGAGATTTAATCTTTATAGTATTTGGGCCATGGAGTGTTTCAATACTGTCAGTTGTAGTTCAAGAGTAATTGAATGATTAAGTATCCCCCTCCTGTTCCTTTTATTGAGGTAACCCTGCTTCTCAGAGCAGCAGGGCACTATCTTCAGTGAGCATAAGGAAACACCTGTCCTTATCCTATATAATAATTTTCTAAAATGTTTGTAATGGCAGTCATGCGCAGTAGAGACTGCCCGTGAATCGGCTACCAGCTGTGGAACGGGCAGTCTCTACTGTGCATGGCTGCCCCGCGACCGGCTGCCACTGTGGCCTGTGCATCCGAGCTCTTCAAGTAATTTTCTCTGTCGTCCAATACAGGTTACTGGTAACTGGGGCGGATCGCTTCCCAGAATTACCAGTAACCTGTATGGACTAAGAGAAAAGGATTTAACAGGTAAGACAAAATCTATTTTATTTTTTTTTTATTTATGTATGTATGTATTATAAACTCGCACCAACTAATTCTGCAGCGCTGTACAATGGGGATTGGACATTCAGAGAGGGTAGTATAAATCAAATGTGGAGAACAAAAGGTTCAGAGGGTCCTGCTTGTGAAAGCTTAGTCTAGATGCTCACAGTTAGAAGATTGTCCCTTGCTATGAGCTGTCCGGTCAAGCAACCAGATTCCACATCTGAGGGGAGGAGGCTTACACTAGGAAAAAAGGGCAGGAGGGGGATACTTTATCACTCAATTACTCTTTAAGTACAACTCTTGACAGTATTGAAATAACATTCTCCATGGCCCAAATACTAGGAAGTGTTTAGATATATATATATATATATATATATATAATATATAATATAATTTGTGTGTGTAACATTAATAGAACATTTCCAAGTGGCTTTAAATGGGCTGCATGTTTCTAGCATTTAAAATCTTCACTTAAATCAGGACATTTTATTTTCACCCTGTATTACAGTTGGCTGTATTACAGTTGCTCTTCACTAGCTTTCTGCATGAGGATTCGGTTACTGTGCTCAGTGAGTTGACTTGTTTGTCCTTGCCTGGTTTAAGATGGAAAGTAGCTGTGAATGCATCCCCTCGTGAAAGGCAGTGTGCAGTTGATTTTTGATATTGACCTGTAGCCTTTCTTTTGGCAGAAAAAAGGTGTGAAGAGAAAAGCGGACACTACAACACCAACCACCACGGCCATCATTGCCACAAATGCAAACTCCTCCCCTATAGCTCCCTGTGACCCAAAACCTGCTAAGATCCCAGCCCGGCGGGAGAGTGGCCGTCCCATAAAGCCACCACGCAAGGACCTTCCAGACTCTCAACAGCATCAGACCTCAAAAAAGGGCAAACTGTCAGAGCAGCTTAAATACTGTAATGGCATCCTGAAAGAGCTTCTTTCCAAGAAGCATGGAGCTTATGCATGGCCTTTTTACAAACCGGTGGATGCCTCTGCATTGGGGTTGCATGACTACCATGAGATCATCAAGCATCCAATGGACCTAAGTACCATCAAGGTGCGTAGTGGCAAAGGATGGACATTGCATTTTTAAATTCCAGAACGCTTAATCTTAAATCCTTTTAATACTACATAAATCACAATTGACTTAAGTCTGCTGCATTAGTTTGTATGAAGGTGTTTTTTATTCTTTTTATTAAAAAAAACACAACTTTCTGTTTGTAGAAAAAAATGGAGAACAGAGAGTTTCAGGATGCGCAAGAGTTTGCAGCTGATGTTAGACTTATGTTCTCAAACTGTTACAAGTATAATCCCCCGGATCACGATGTTGTAGCCATGGCAAGGAAGCTGCAGGTAATACTTTGTGTTTGTGCATTTTGTTAGTGTTTATGTCCTTTTTATAAACCTGTTGAAACAATATTATTGCCCATGTCTTCCTCAGGATGTCTTTGAGTTCCGTTATGCCAAGATGCCAGATGAGCCCCTGGTGGTGAACCCGCCATCTGTTTCTACACAACTGCCACCCTCTGACTCCAAATCCTCCTCAGAATCCTCAAGTGAAAGCAGCAGTGAGAGCTCAGATGACACTGAGAGTTCGGATGACTCTGAGGAGGAGAGGGCAAACAGGCTAGCTGAGCTGCAGGAGCAGGTAATGTATGGACTGATATCCTATGAGGTTGGGAGGGGTGCTCCTTGCTAGTTTCTGAATTCCTAATCTTGGCCACTTTGCAAAGTAAGTGCAACACTATCTTTGTTGCCTTGTATGTTAAAGGACAGACAGAATAGTTGGACTCTGGATTTGCAACAAAGCGGTTTGCAGAGGGGGAAAAAAATCACTTGCGGTTACTTGCTCTGTACTGCAGTCTGTCACTTTTCCTTTGCTCCCCTCCATCTCCCTCTATCCAGCCTGCTCCGGTGACGGAGGCTTTCTGTCTGTAAGCTGGAGCGATCTCTAGCCAATGAGATTTCTCCAGCTTACAGGCAGAAAGCCTCAGTCATTGGAGGAGGCTGGATAGAGAGAGGGGAGCAAAGGAAGAGTGACAGACTGCAGTACAGAGCAGGTAACCACAGTCTGTCCGGAAGTAGGTTGCAGGTTACTCTAAACATTAGTTTTCGGCCAAATAGGGTTTTAAAAACCTGAAAGAAGCGAAGAAATCTACATTTGCTATATAAGCTAACATT
Source organism: Rhinophrynus dorsalis (assembly GCA_037306005.1). Classification (NCBI taxonomy): domain Eukaryota; kingdom Metazoa; phylum Chordata; class Amphibia; order Anura; family Rhinophrynidae; genus Rhinophrynus; species Rhinophrynus dorsalis. The sequence continues at coordinate 160,378,966 of CM074726.1, read as the reverse complement.
TAAGATACACTTGTATAGGGGTGATAGATCCCCTTTTAATATATGAACAAATAACGGCTATCCCACAGAGTTTAATTTAAAGGAGCGGGGAAAAAAAAAAAAAAGCTTGATTGAGACCTTCGTCCTTCTCAGGGGGTAAATGTCCTCCAATATGTTCGTAAAGCTTACTGCAGTTTTCTATATTTAAACTTATTAGATTTGTCTGTAGTCCACAGTTTGTCACAATACGCTCTCCATGTCAGCCAGTCACCATCCTTTTAGTCTGTTTACAACTGTACCACTTCAGTCTTGTCCTGCCTTTAAAATATGGTACATGGGTATATTTTCTACTGGTACATAAATTGGGAAGGGTCAATCGTTTCGTCCTAGCTTTTTTAACAGCTTATTCCCACATTGTTATCCTATCCAGTATATATAGATATTGGTCTTCCAGCATAGTCTGGCTTGTTTCTTTGTTACTGAATTATCTGCCTGTCTTTGTTTTATCCAGCTCCGAGCGGTGCATGAGCAGCTGGCTGCCCTTTCACAGGGCCCCATCTCCAAGCCAAAAAAGAAACGAGAGAAAAAAGAGAAGAAGAAGAAAAAGAAGTCTGACAAGAGGAAGGTGAAAGATGATGATGAGTGGAGGTCTGGCAAATCTAAACCTTCCCAGACCAAAAAATCTTCAAAAAAATCGAGTTCTGGAGGCACCACCAGCAGTAGCTCTAACACTCCAGCAGTTTCCAAGTGAGTTCAGAGTATGGATGTATTTATACACTAGGGGAAATAAGGCAGGTTTGGTTTTAAAGGGGTAGTAATAATTATTACTAATCCCTATAGTAAAGCCCTACTTAAAAAAAAAAAAAAAATGTTGCCCCCAGTGTTAACGCTTCTAACGTTGCCCTTGCCCTCCCCCTTCCCCGTAGTCAGCATTCTAGCTGACTGCAGGGGAGAGAGTCGTACGACTTTCAGGCGGCTCTCCAGCACAGCCTGATCGTGTTACTAAAAAAGAAAACTTTCACTGAAATGGTCTTCTATGTGTGCTTGCTTTGCAAGCACACGTAGAAGACCGTTTTAGTGAAAGTGTTTTTTTTTTTGTTTTTTTTTTTTGTGTGTGTGTATGCTATTAAAAGGCAGATTATAGTTAAAATGAGGTGTTCACATAAGGGCACACTTAAAGCGGAACTACCACCCCCTTACCCTTCTGGCGACTAGATGCTTAAAAGCGCAAGTCGCCAGAATTATTACCGCATTCATTAGATTTATAGACTGCTCCGGGAATGACAGACAGGAAACCACGCAGACCCCTTTCCAGAATGATGCCTGCGCTGTCAGTCCCTTTTGGAGCCGAATGGCTCCTAGCAGCGCCTCTTGGAGCAGGCTGGGACTCACAGTGCAGATGTCACTATGGAACGATATCTGCGTGGTTTCCGGTCTGTCATTCCCGGAGCAGTCTATAAATGTTATGAACGCTGTTATCTGGCAACTAGTGCTACTGTGCAGCTAGTCGCCAGATGAGTAATTTTTTGGGGGGCTGTGTTTCTAAGGGGTGGTAGTTACGCTTTAATGGAAAGTGAAGTTTTGTTGTGGGAAATAGTAATTGTAGGGCTTTTACAACAGACACCACTGCTTGTAGTCTAGTGACATTTTAACAGTTGAAACTCATAAGATCTGACAGTGGTGGCACCTAAAATGTGATTGTGTGGAACTGTAACCAGTGGCCCACTTCTCCCCTAGAATGCATGGCTTTTGGGACACCACTCCTTAGTGTTAAGAACACATCATAGTAGTTGGGTTACCATTGTTTTTGCTTTGCAAGAACTGTCCTATAAAACGGCCAAGTTAAATAACTTTAGGATACTGCCTTTAGCAAAATAGAAGCGCCAGAAACTTAGTGAAAATGTACACAAGTTAAGAATTGTAAAAGTGTGGGTGGGGAATTCTAAAACTACTTTCTGGAATAATTTCGAGATCCAAAATGTCCAATTACACTTGTCAGAATTTGGGCCCCAAAAATAATTTGGGCAAACTGTCAGATGGGAGTAATATAACTTTTTTTATTGTGTATTCATTTAGCCAACATATTGCTTCATTAAGGGACTAAGCCGTTTTGAAATTGGAGGGAACGTCAATATAAGAATTAAAGCAGTTTGCCCCAAGACGATTCCACTCTTTGAATATGGTGCCATCTTATTTTATGGCAGTTCTTTAGATTTTACTTGATGTATTTTCTTTGCCTGACAGCTTTTGAAAGGGATTTCCAATATGAAATGTTGTGGTTACAAAGTTTTAAATGTCTCACAAGATCATGATACAGACTCTCAATAATTCTCCACTTTACTCTCCAGGGGCTCCAAAAAATCTTCCAACAAGTCTTTGCCCCCACCGCCTCCTATGCTGTATGACTCCGAAGAAGAGGACGAGAGCAAACCAATGACTTATGATGAAAAACGTCAGCTGAGCTTAGATATAAACAAACTGCCTGGGGAGAAGCTGGGTCGTGTAGTACACATTATACAGTCCCGTGAGCCCTCCCTGCGGGACTCTAACCCTGAGGAGATTGAAATTGATTTTGAGACTTTGAAGCCATCCACCTTAAGAGAGCTTGAGAGATATGTAATGTCATGTCTGAGGAAGAAGCCCCGGAAACCCTACAGTAAGTGTCCAGTGAGTTAGTGTACCCTTTGAGGGTCAGGGGAGTGTGCTGCATATTGGTTCACAATGCTTTGCACACTTCTGTTGTCCTCGGGGGGGGGGGGGGGGGTGTTCAGATGACTGTTACTGTGCTCACGCCCACTTGGTCCTTACAGAAAGGGAAAAAAAAATATATATATATATTTTTTTTTTTTTTAAATATGAGGTGTTGTGGCATCTTAAATTGGAATGATGGTCTTAAATGGTCTTTATAATCTTCCCTCACTACGTCCCCTTGGTGCAGGCTGCGGTATAGCTCTGTACCACAGCCTGTAAATCTTCCTCTTCTCCTCCCCAGTTTAACTTGTTCCCACCTTGTCATTTGACTGAATCCTCTGTGACCTGGCTAACCAAGTCACATGGACAATTTCACTTTAGAGCAGGGAGGTGGGAACGAGTAAAAACTGGGGATGTTAAGATTGACAGGCTGTGGTATAGAGTTGTACTGCAGCCTGTCATGAGGGGTGACGTCTTGAGGGAACATTATAAAGGCTAATTTCTGCTTAACAAGTGATTTAAAATTGAACATTTATTGGGAAGCAACAATCTAAGGAGAATGACTGACTGACTTTAAAGGAGGCGAGTTCCCCTTTAAAGCCAGTCTAGTGCTATGTAATTTCAATGCATACATCTAATTAACATGCGCCCCCATATATAGGTGTCAGAAGTGAAATTTGGGCTCAGTCAAATTACCTATAAACGCTTTCCCACCCCCATTTTCACCCATTTTTTTCACACTTGTCAATGAATTCTAGAGAGCTTTCAGGTCTGATTGTGAAAGCAGAGATTTGCAGTCTCATTTCAGCCCTGATTGTTCTATATACTGTGGACAGTATTTTCTGCATGGTTTCACTGTTTTGCATGTTTTTTTTTGTTTTTGTGGGGTTTTTTTTTTTGTTTTTTTTGTTCTTTTTCTTTGCTTTCAGAGTACCTAACCAAGTCCTCTGGAAATAAATTCCCAAAGCTTCCTAGTTAGGGACCAGAATTTGAGGATTGGGGGAGCAATGTATATTGACTGTATGAGTTTACATATTGGGCACTTGAAGAGTCCAAAAGGACACTCTCCTCTGCAACGTCTTACAAGCCTAGTTATTAAAGGGACACTAATATCCTAATACAATTTTTAGATATACATTTTAAATCCTGTAGCTCAAGCTATTTTGTTAGCTCCTCAATCTAATCCTAAATTTGCATTTGTTTAAAAAGTGTTCAGAATAACGAATATATAAACCTATTTTGGTATTCTTTGTGCACAGATAATACTGCTACCGCATTGCTTGGTACCCACCTTTTTCTCCTATTTAAAAGCTGGTACATTATCTTGACCCAGTTAGACCATGCAGAACAATCAGTACTTAGACAAACTATGAACCTTACTACTGTAATGGGATCCTGTGTAAGACTAAATTTTAGGCCTTAAAAAAATGATGGAGGCTTGGCTAGAGTGTAACTGTTTTTAATGAATTGTGTGTCTGTGACACCAGTTTAAGGTATTCCTTTAACCCTTTGAATGCAAGATGTATCAAATGCATTGGATACCTCTTTGACATGCAAATGGCTTAGGGGATAAGTCACTTGGTAATAACTGGTATGTGTTATTACTTTGTACAGCTGGACACTAGAGTTTTGAGATCACTGCCATGTTTGGAGATGGGGTGCCACTCTGCTCTGTCTCCTAGCTGAGAGCTGATGATATGCAGTGTTGTATTTGATTCCAATAACAAAGCTATAGCTAGGGCCATGTGTTCAAACAATAAATTGGTGTAATTGTTTTAAATCGTCTTGCACCATGGGGGGGGGATGCAGATTCCCCGCCAATTTAACATTTTCTTTTAACGCCTACTTGAGAGGTCTCGCTCATTGCTTTTGCATGCATTGGACAACTAGCATTCTAGTGGGTTAAGTCTCATTAAAACTTGTGGGAACTTGTATCTGCCACCTGTTGTACAGGTTGTTTGCTGTAGCACTGTTTTTTGTGAATATAGCCCATAGTGTTAACTGTTTTCACACAGAGCGGTGGAATAACTACTAGTCTAGATCAGAGCTTAAGCACTCAAAACAGTGCAGGTTTTAAGGATGACCTTGTCGGAGCACAGGAAATAACCAGAAGGAAATGTGTACTAATGATACCTGTTATCAGGCAGCGAAATCCAGAAAACCTGCATTGTTAAGGATACCTGGTGATCATACTATACTTTAGGAGCTGTGATCTACAGCAGCCCTTTTTAGTACATTCATGGATGGTGGTTCAGTCACTTTTTAACTCTGTCCTTGTTTGTGCTTTCCTCAGCTCCCCTTAACTCTGTGCTCTCTCCAGCACTTAAGAAGCCAGTGGGGAAAACAAAAGAGGAGATTGCTCTGGAGAAGAAGAGAGAGCTGGAGAAGAGATTGCAGGATGTGAGTGGACAGCTCAATTCTGCAAAGAAGCCTCCCAAGAAATGTAAGTAATCCTTACTTTGGGGCACAGAGTACTTATTAGTGTTTCTGCTGAAGCTTTCTTGGGGACATATTTATTCAGTGGTGTAATTTTGGGGCAAGAGCTCCACTGTAAGGAGAAAACAATTCCTGGTTTGGGGTTTACAGCTCGATCCACTAGGAGGCAGGGCACCTGATATGAGTGGGGCAAAAAAACACTTTACTTTCCCACAACTTCCCTCCCCATGGTAGCTGCACTTGCAATGATTTTGGGGCAAATAGGTCGGCTTTTCAAGATGCTGCTACAGAGTCACACGTAGTCAGTGGCTCACCAGCTGTGGAACTAAAAATTCCTATCGTGGGGAGAGCTGCTGTAGGCAATAGTGGGTGTTTTTGTAGTCTCCAACAGCTGGGAGTCCAAAGATATATAGAACTACCCCCCAGTTTTAAAATAATACTTTTTGTCTTGCAGCACATGAGAAGGTGGAATCAGCCCAGCAGGTCTCAGTCTCTCGTCTCAGTGCATCCAGTTCCAGCTCGGATTCTGACAGTAGCAGCAGTTCCACATCCAGCTCATCTGACACCAGTGACTCTGACTCTGGTTGAAGGAGTGGTGATAAATTAGAAGGCTGTTGCCTCTGAGCAGGGGAGGGATTCTGGATTTGTCCTTCAAAAGAGGTTCTGATTGGATCTGCAGGCACAGAGCCCACTTGAACCAGACTTGACCCTCTGTGGGTGGGGGACAGTAAGAGCGAAGGCCTTTGGGGGAGGGGTGTAGTTAGTCCTATCTTCAGCTCCCTTCAAACCAACATGACCACAGCTGTGTGCTTTCTCGTGAATATAGGCTCTTCCTTTGCCATCTGACTGTCAATTAATGGAGACACAGGGTGGAATGGGGCCCCAAAGGAGGCATTAATCCCATGGCAGTTTTGTGGAGGGTGGTCAAGGGAATGTAGACAGGTGCAGTGTCCTTGTTTTATTCTGTTTACAAGTTCTCAAGCAACGTGCAGATGACTAGAATGTCCAGCATCGCTTGAACGGAGCACCACAGTTATTGGTGACCTATTCCAACATGGCTTTTTTTTTTTATGTAGCTCAAGACTCGGTGCAGTGTTACTGACGCTACTGATTTCTCTATCCCTATGTTATCTGTTGCGTGTGGCACACACTACTGCAAAGTTCTGTTCCGCTAACAATTTAAGCCACTGGAGGCTTTCTTACCTGTAGGTGTGCATGATTTAAGGACCTTGAGCAAAGTATGGAGAGGGCTGCAGGAGGATTCCAGAGATGATGTAGTCTGTTTGGGACAATTTCAATGCACTTTAGGCAATATTATACCTATTTAGCAAAAAGTGTTGGGGCCTTATACTTTAAACAATACACCTGATTTTGGGTCATACAGATGCACTATATGAATCAAATGTCAAAAGTTGCCATTTGTTTAAATAGGACATTTAAGCGCTAGAATACTAGATAATTGTCCAACAATGCTTTGCAATGTGTTATAGACCTGTCAAGGGATTAAATGCCCCATTTAAACCAATGGCTATCTCTTTCCCTATGGTGCAGTTGAATTGCCTCAAAATAACTTCTCTTTTGAACACAACTATCCTTAAAGTGTTAGTAATGTCTTATATACATTAAAAAGTAATATTGTAGATAAATCAATCAATGACAGTCTGATATTTGAGAGATATAAGGTGTTAAAGTCCCCCTCCCCTCTCTGATGTCAGCTGTAAAGCTGACAGCAGAAGATGTGTGTTTGCTGAAGAGCCGCCGCCTCAAGTCAACTGAGCAGAAATACCACGATCTAAAAAATACTTCATTGGAATGGTCTACAAAGTGTGCCTGGTTTGCAAGCACACTTTGTAGAACTTTCCAGTGAAATACTGCTTTTTAGATTGCACTATTTCGACTCTGCTGAAGAGCCGGCGCCGGGATCGTCTGTCGACTAGAGACTGGCATCAGTAGTGTGTGTGTGTGTGTGTGGGGGGGGTATTTTAAAATGTTTGAGAGATCGGACTGGCATTGATTTATTTTCTGATTATCTACAATATTTTTATTTATAAAAGACATTACTAACCCTTTAAAGGGATAGTAAAGTTTGTTACAAAGTTTGCTGGGTCTTCTTTATATTAAAAGTAACACATTGCGCTATATTTTTCTCCTTGCGTTTTGTGTAGTTCAAAAGTTATTACATGGAGAAAGATCCCCCGCCGGTCCCTTCTGGCCACATCATGCTGAATTTGCAGTCTGGTCTGGACGGATGAAGCGAGGGACAAACTTCAGTATGCATAAAGAAAACCCTGTCCCCCTTGACGAAGGAGGGCAGGATTTTCATTTGCATACTGAGGTTTGTCTGTTGCTGCATCCGACCAGACTGCAGATTCAGCGTAATGTGGCCAGAAGGGGCCGGCGGGGGTTCTTTCTCCACATAATTTAAGTACACAAACGTAAGGAGAAGAATATAGCGCAATGTGTTATTTTTAATATAAAGACCCAGCAAACTACTTTATAACAAACTTTACTGTCCCTTTAATCCCTCTATAGAAGGAAAGCATCACTGGCCTTCAGCCCTCTCCTGTATGCAGTGTATTAGATGGTGGATCGGATTGTCCCACTCCGGACACGGCACTTGAGTATGGGGGATTCCAATGACAACTCATAAAGGCTTTCTTGTTTGTGTTTTGTATTTATTTTAAATAAGTCTGAGAAGGTCGTTTTTTCTTTTTTTTTTTTTTAATATTGTAATATAATTGCAGAGGGTACCCTGTTGATACAGGGGCCAGTGTAGATGTAAGATTTTATAAGCCCTGTATATATACCAAGTTGCACAAGCGGCATGTTTCACAATGTAAAGGGTGACTTATTTTTTATCTGTAAAGAACTTTTTCCCCCTCCTTCCTAATATTGTTTTGTCTGTCACTATTATATTTCTCTCCTTGTCTCTTGTATCTGTTCAAACCCTTTAGTTTGGAAACATGTAAATAAAGAAAATATACTTCCAGTGATGTGTATGGTCTCTGATTTCATGCAGCCTGTTTGTGTGCCAGTGTTTTATTCTTCCCCTTGTACGAGCTGATGTGCTAAGAACAGACTAATTTTGTTGAAAGCCTGCATCCATTTGGGTGAGGGTGATACTTTTAGGATCTGCACTATTAAAGTATGTGCCAGGACCATTGTGGTCCTTATAGGGAAGTTTTCCCATGGCTGTCCTGTCACATTATCGGTCCTTTAAAGGATAGTAATTTTTCATAATAAAAGCAGCTCAAATTAATCTTCATAGTATTTGGGCCTTGGAGAGTGTTATTTCAATTTTGTCAGAGTTGTAGTTCAGGAGTAATTGAATGATAAAGTATCCCCCTCCTGCCCCTTCTACTGATGTAACACTGCTCAGCTTAGAGTAGCAGGGAGTGTCCAGGTAGATTGCAGAGAGGGACAATTTTCAGTTAAGGGAAAAAGCTGATAAAAGGGGGGCAGTTTTATCCTTGTTTGCACAGTAAGAATATTGACCCTTGATGTGAGCTGTCTGGTCTATGGACTGGATTCCACATCTGAGGAGTGGGGGTTTACACATGTTAAAAGGGCGGGAGGGGGGAAACTTCATCATTCAATTACTCTTGAACTACAACACTCACAGTAATGAAATAACACTATGGCTCAAATGCTATGACGATTAATTGGAGCTGCTGTTTTTGTGAAACATAACTAGCACTTTAAGGGTGTTAAGGACTGCTTTGATCTTGGTTGGCGAGCCAGCACACGTGACTTGCTAGCAGAATCCTGCTAGCGCTTATAGCGGCGTTGCAGGAGCACTATAAGCACAAAACACGTGACGTTCCCGGACCGTCACTCGTCCTTCAGGCAAAAAAAGACAGTCCTGATACATTACAGGTTAAGGAATTTCATGTTGGTCTCCCCCCTGGTGAAGTTGCCTTTCTCTGTTATCCAATATAGCTTACAGGTAACTCTGGGAAGGTGACAGCCCCTTCAAGTAGGCAGGAACAATTCTTGGAAAGAATGCAGGACGGAGCCTTCCTCTCCTCCTTAACTGGTTGCTAGCTAACCCCTCCCAGTTAGATTTGTTCCTTGTAGGAGAGGCAAGAGAACAATTCTGCTTAGTTTTTAGTTTCTTTTGTTATTTTCTTGTTAGATGTGGGGTGTAGAAATCCCACATTGGGCGGATTACCATTTACTGACTTCCCTATGGTGGATTGCTCAGTTTACAGGTGCTGTTTGTGGACCTTCCCGCCCTGGGGGAAAAATTGTGTGATATGGATTTTCCCTTGGAGAAGCCCACTGAGGCTTCCTTGTCTCCATGGTAATCTGAAGACCTGCAGAAAAGGTGAGCAACCGTTGAGTGCCATGTTCCACTTGTCCCACTGTTCCCCCTCAGCACAGGGGTCTCCTTTAGGAGTTCCTACTTGTATACTCTTGCACTCAGTTGGGTTTTATCTTCTGTCTACTTAGGGTCTTTGGAGCATCTTGTTTTTGTGGTACTTTAACCCCTTCCCTGCCATGTTAGATGCTTTGGGGGACAATTTTACACATTTCCCTTGGGGGGGGGGGGGTCAGTGTGTTCTCTGGGCTTATTCTTTTTCACTGTCATCCAATACAGGTCACTGGTACACTGGGAGGCGATCCGCCTCTTTAATAGGCAGGAACATTCATTCAAATGTATGCAGGGGGTGGAGCCTCCCCTCCTACTTAAGCTGCCTTCAGGCCAGAGCCAGACCAGATTGATTTGTTCCCATGTGCTGTGCACACCAGGTGGAGAACATCTATCATTCAGCTTTAGTTTTTTATTGTTTTCTTCAAATATGGAATACCACCATTAGGCGGGTGACCATGGCTGTGAATTGCCCTCTCCAAAGTGGCTAGTGCAGCTTCCAGGGATTTTCTGGTGGACCTTATGCCCTGAAGAGGGAACAGCTTGAATCAAGTAGCTTCCCTGCTGGGAAATTTGCCTCTGGTTAATTCCTATTTCAACATGGTCACCTGAAGACAGAAGTCCTGCAGAAAGGTGAGCCACCCTTTGAGTGCTGAAGGTCCACTTGTCCCTACAGTGTCCCTTACTTGGGCTTGTATTTGGGAGTTTGCATTTTGCACTCCAGCACTCATAGGGTGTTTTTATTTCTATTGCTTGTATTTACGCAATTTCTGTGGTATTCCCTGGGTTTTGGAGCTTTGGACTATTTTCTCGTGTTAAAATTATGTTTGAACTTTGTATGTCAGAAATACTTTAATATTTAATGTTCCGTGCCTTTAAGCGCGCCTTTTCCCGCATAGACGCCATTGCTCCTTTACTCTCTATGGGTCTGCACAGCGTGGGACATATCTCTGGAACCGCTTATCACAGCAACTTCAGAGAGGGCTCATTTTGTTGGTCTTCCCCTGCTCTATCATCCGATGGCTAGTTTGGGGGGGCTTCAGGCACTGTTTCGGGCACTTCTGAGAGAACTTCATTTCCCATGAGCGCCCGTTTCGCGCTCGTTTTCTGATTGGCTACCGTTGCGGCAGCCATTTTGCGGTGTTATTCTCAGCGAGTGTACTACGCAGGGACCGAGCCTTCTCTCCTCTCAGCAGATTAACCCTTCGCTGGCCAGATAAGTCTGAATTTAGACATTTCTGGGGTGAAACTTTAATCTTTCACACTTCTACTGGGTGATTTTTCTTAGTGGTGTATATCTGACTATGAGCATGTCTACTCCACTGGAGTCAGGGGCTAGACCCAAGACTAAGGAGACTGGGGTGTCTGTTTCCCCCATTGCGTTTTGCTCCTCTTGTCACTCTGGGCTGCCTAGAGAATTTTCAGGTCATTTATGTCCAAAATGTACAGATAGTCATGATAGCAACCCTGGGCTTCCCAGCCACGCTATTGAGCCAACTTGGGTGAAAGAGTTCAAAGCTGCCACTAGGGATCTCAGATCCACTCTCCAACTCTTTCCCTCTCGGGTTCAGGGGGCTCTACAAGTCTGGCAGACCCCCTCCTCAATCAGGACCTCCCTGCCTAAGCCACAGGGAGCTCCTGATGTGTCTGATTCTTCTGAGGAAGAACTTATACAAGATTCTGATGCTGAGGAAGGCACTGTTATTGAATCTAATAGGTCCATTGGGGACCCTTATGAATGTGACCCTGAGGTGTCTGCTGAGGGTTTGATTAGAGCGGTGTTAACCACGCTCAACCTTCCTCTGACTCGGGAATCTACTCATGATCCAACTGACGTTTTTCAGAAACCATCTAGAGCGGTTATGTTTTCCAACTAACCCTACTCTTGCCCGTCTAGTCTCTGATGCATGGAGGAATCCTGAAAAATCCTCTTCTGTGTCCAAAAAGTTTGCTAAGCTTTACCCTTTTCCTGAGACTGAACTGGCAAAATGGGTTCATCCTCCCAAAGTGGATGCCCCTGTTTATAGATTATCTAAATCTACTGCTTTAGCTGTATCAGATGCCTCTGCCCTGCAGGACTGGACGGACAAAAAGTTAGAGATTTCTCTTAAAGCCATTTTTGCCTCCATTGGCACTGCCATACGTCCAACCTTTGCAGTGGCGTGGGTTAATAGAGCTATTGCAGCCTGGACTGAATGACTGACTGAGGCGGTTCGCCAGGATGCGCCAGTGTCTGAGCAGTTACAACTTCTTGCTAATATAGCAGAAGCCCAGAATTATGTTTCTGACGCTGCCTTTGATGCTGTGCGCATGATGGCAAGGGCCTCTACTTCCTCTGTGGTGGCTAGGCGTGCTCTTTGGCTGAAAATTTGGTCTGCTGATACTGCCTCTAAGAAAGCCTTACTTTCTTTGCCCTTTCAGGGGAACTTGTTGTTCGGTTCTGAACTTAAGGAGATGATTAGTGAGGCTACTGGTGGTAAAAGTACTCTTCTTCCATCAGTCTTCAAGAAGAAGTTTCCAGCCAAACGCAATCGGTCCTTTCGTTCCTTCCAGACTGAGACACGCTCCACGTCCCAGACAGGTCCGTCCTCCACGCGCTCGTCCTGGAAGCCCAAAGTTGCCCCTAAGGCCAAGACCTCCAAGACTGCTTCGGCATGACTCACCGAACCCAGATCCACATCCGGCTGTAGGTGGACGTCTCCACATCTTTCGCCGGATTTGGGAGGAGTCGGTGACGGACCCATGGGTAATTCAGGTGGTATCAGAGGGGTGCAGGATCCCTTTCTCTTCCCTTCCTCCTTTCCGGTTCCATTTTACTCGTCCTTCTCAGGAACCTACAAAGAGACGTCTGTTCGACGCTATTCAGGATCTTTTGGACAAAGAGGTCCTGGAATTGGTTCCACCAGAGGACACAGGTTCCGGATTTTATTCCAACCTGTTCGTTGTGGCCAAAAAGACAGAGACGATCGTCCTATCTTGGATCTCAAGGATCTCAATTCCTTTGTTGCGAGTTCCCACTTTCGCCAGGAATCCTTGCGCTCTGTGATAGCCGCAATGTCTCCAGGGGAGTTCATTGCCTCCCTGGACCTTCAGGATGCGTATCTTCACATCCCTATTCATCCAGAGAGCAGACGATATCTCAGGTTTGCCTGTCACAAGGGCCACTTTCAGTTTTCAGCTCTTCCCTTTGGACTGACTTCAGCCCCTCAGGTCTTTCAGAAGGTATTGGGATCTTTGATAGCTGTGCTTCATCGAGAGGGAGTCAGGGTGACTCCATACATGGACGATCTGCTCCTGAAAGCTCCATCTGCGGAGATTCTCCACCAGCAGCTGCAGCTGTGTATACACACACTGAATCGCCACGGCTGGATTGTGAATCTGGACAAGTCAGACTTGGTCCCATCTCAACTGCTCCTCTTCTTGGGTCTCCTGTTCGACACTCAGCAGTGCATGGTGTTTCTACCAGAGGATGTTGCTCATCAGATTGCTATCAGAGTAGCCAGGATCCTGGAATTCGACAGGGTCCCAGTGCCGAAGTTGACCTCTCTGGTTGGGAAATTCATTTCCACAATGGAGGCGGTGCCATTTGCTATGGCACACACCAGGGAGCTTCAGAGGTTTGTGATCGAGACGTGCAAGACTCATCCAGATCATCAGCATCTGTCAGTCTCTCTGCCTCCTCATGTCGAGTTGAGCCTGCAATGGTGGTTGGACTTGTCTCATTTCCTAAATGGGAGATCCTTTTGGGTTCCCTATTGGACCACAGTCACAACGGATGCCAGCCTCCGGGGATGGGGAGCTGTGTTGGGTTGTTTCAGTGCTCAGGGGAAATGGGGACTGGAAGAATCTCTTCTCTCTATCAATGTTCTGGAACTTTGTGCCATACTTCTTGCCCTGAGGCACTGGGAATCTCAGCTGGAAGGCTGTCCAGTCCGAGTGGAGTCTGACAACGCCACCGCAGTGGCCTACATCAACAGACAAGGCGGCACAAAAAGTCTCACCGCTTGGTTAGAGGTCAGAGCCATTTTATCTTGGGCAGAAGCTCATGTTCCCGTCATCTCAGCAGTACACATTCCAGGCGTAGACAACATCATGGCAGACTTTCTCAGTCGTCACACAGTCGACAGCGGAGAATGGGCGCTTCATCCAGAGGTGTTCCACCTTCTCTCACCCAGCTGTGGGGGGTGGCAGTAGTGGATCTGATGGCTACCAGACACAACAGGAAGGTGCCAGTGTTTTGCTCCCGATGGAGGGACCCTCTTGCTCTGGTAGTGGATGCCTTGTCAATCCCTTGGACGTTCCCTCTGGCTTACATCTTTCCTCCTCTTTCTCTGTTGATCCGGGTCATCCAGAAGCTGAAGGTGGAGCGTTGTCCTGTCATCTTGATCACTCCAAATTGGCCTTGTCAGTCCTGGTATCCGGAACTGCTAGCCATGTCTGTGACGGATCCTGTTCCGCTTCCTGCACGTCCAGATCTACTTCTTCAGGGATATCTGTGGAAAGAGGATGTTCAGCATCTCCATTTGATGGCTTGGAGGTTGAATCCTCAATTTTGAAGAAGAAAGGGTTTTCATCTTCAGTGGTGTCCACGATGCTTCGAGCTCGCAAGCCTGTGTCTTCCAAGATCTATCATCGCATATGGTCCATCTTTGTAGCATGGTGTACTGATAAGGATCTGTCTCTAGATTTCCATCTTCCCACAGTCCTAGCCTTTTTACAGGATGGGGTTGAGAACTCAGCCTGAGTTCTCTCAAGGTTCAGACTTCTGCTTTGTCTGTGTTTTTCCAGGAAAGAATTGCTATCCTTCCTGATGTCAAGGTTTTCTTCCAAGGCGTGACTCATGTTCGGCCTGCCTTCTACGCCCCAGTGGGACCTCAATTTGGTGCTGGGGGTTCTCCAGAGACCCCCATTTGAATCCTTGGCTTCCATTCCTTTACGTCTCTTGACCTGGAAAATGGCCTTCCTTTTGGCTGTTGTCTCAGTACGCCGGGTAGCAGAGTTACAAGCTCTGTCTTGTAAACCTCTTTACTTGGTGTTTCACAAGGATAAGGCAGTGCTTCGCACTTCCAAGGAGTTTTTACCCAAGGTTGTCTCCGACTTTCACATCAATCAGGAGATTGTGGTTCCTTCTTTCTGCCCTAACCCTTCCTCTGACAAGGAAAGAGATCTGCATTTGTTGGATGTTGTGCGTTGTCTTAAATTTTGTGTTCATCGCACTGAGTCTATCAGGAAGTCTGACGCTTTGTTCGTCATTCCTGAGGGGCCTAGGGCAGGGAGACCGGCATCCAAAGTAACTATTGCCTCTTGGATTAAATCTACCATCCGTGAAGCCTACAAATTGTGGAATAAGCACGTTCCCTTCAGGGTTACTGCTCATTCCACCAGATCCATTGGGGCCTCTTGGGCCTACAAGAATCAGGCATCTGCTGATCAACTGTGCAGAGCGGCCACTTGGTCCTCTGTGCACACGTTCTTGAAGCACTATCGCGTTGATGTACTGGCCTCGGCTGATGCCAGCTTTGGGAGGAAGGTCCTGGAGGCAGTTTTGCCTGTTTAGGACTTCTACTCTGTGATTCTTAGTGCTTCCTTACTGTTGAGCCCGGTTGGCTCTAGTTCAGCGTGCTGTTAGTTCGGGGGTTTATATTTCCCCCTGGTTGGTGTCCGTTGACACTTCTGTTACTGGGCTATATGATTAATTGGTTCATAGCAGTTCTAGTGACTTGGGCCTTGCGCCTGGTCCTTGCCTTCCCGCCTCTGGGAAAGCTCAATGTTTGTACATCCCATTGTACCAGTGACCTGTATTGGACAACAGTGAAAATAGGATTTTAGTCTTACCTGTTAAATCCTTTTCACTTAGTCCATACAGGTCACCGGTCTCCCACCCTGTCAAGGGACCATGCTTGGCTCTCCTGTGGCATTCAGTGGGAGACCTTCGGGGCATGCTCACAGGAGTCTTCCTTTTCTTGCTTACCTCCTGGTCAGTTTGTGTCTCAAATCAATCTAGTCTGGCTCTGGCCTGAAGGCAGCTTAAGTAGGAGGGGAGGCTCCACCCCCTGCATACATTTGAATGAATGTTTCTGCCTATTAAAGGGGCGGATCGCCTCCCAGTGTACCAGTGACCTGTATGGACTAAGTGAAAAGGATTTAACAGGTAAGACTAAAATCCTATTGTCTGCCCGTTCCCTACACTCGGGTGCATATCCTCAGTTTCTTGGAGGGATGTGGGTCCTGTTTGTGTTCCTGAGAGAGAGTTTTGCGTGCTGTGCTGATTGGCTTACAGTTTGGTCACTATTTTCTTTTTCTTTCCCCTCATGAGAATCCTGTGCAGGGCCTTGATCTTTCCACACTCCTCAGGTTAACCTTTCGCTGGCCAGAGAAGTGTTTTTACTCTTTTTGGGGTGAATTATTGATCTGAACACAGTAGTGGGTTCTTCCTTATAACTTGGACACTGTCTCCTGTCAGGGTTTGACCTGTTGTGAACTGGGTCTAAGACTAAGCACATTGGTGTATCTTTGACCCCCATTACTTATGGTTCCTCATGTCAATAAGGGCTCCCTAGACAATACTTGAGTCCTTTATGCGCTCCGCCAGGGCCCTCCAGCCGTGATCAAGAGCCACATTGCAAGACTTAGTCTACCTTGACGCAGTTCCCGATGCACCTTCACGGGGTCCTCCAGTCCTGGAAGCCCTGGCGTTATTCAGGTCTGCAACCCTTAAACCTCAGGGTATCCCTAATGTGTCAAGTTGCTCTGATGTGCTATTGGTGGTTTCTGATGAGGGTGAATGTTCTGAAGGAGCTTACTCTAAATTTTGTTTGGGGACCCTTTTGAGGCTAACCCTGAGCCTTCTGCTGAAGGTCTCATTAAGGTTGTCTTAGACACCTTGTATATTCCTGTGGTCTCTGAAGGAACCACGATCTACTTATGGCTTCTTTTAAAGGCATGAGAAGCAGTCTAGGTCTTTCCACCTAATCCACTCATCTAAGACAACCTGGTCAAGAGTTTGAAGACCCCTGACAAGCATCTATCTCTACCTAAGAGATTTGCTGAATTGTACCCCTTCTCAGAGGTGTCCTTGGCTCAGTGGGCTCTACCTCCTAAGGTGGTTGCCCCTATCTCTGCTTTCTAAATACACTGCCTTCCCAGTGGCAGATGCTGCTTCTCTCAAGGATTGAACTGACAGGAAGTTGAAGGTTATTTTGTGATACTAGATGCATCTGAGAACAACCTTTTGCTTCAGCTTGGGTGAATAGGGCTGTTGCAATTTGGACAGAGCAGCTTACTGCAGCTGTCTGTCAGGGTTGCCCCTACAGTTGACCTTTTACGTCTTTTGGCTAACATTCCTGAGGCTCAGCATTGTTACTGATGCTATTTTTGATACAATCAGGCTTGAGGCTAAGGCCTCTGCTCTATCTGTGGCTGCCAGACATTCCCTTTGGCATAAAATATGGTCTGCTGACTGTCTCCTAGAAATCCTTGGTTTCTCTTCCTTTTCTGGGATCTTCCCTTTTTGGCCCTGAGTTGAAATCTCCTAAATGAGGCCACTGGGGGTAGGAGCACCTTTAATCCCCAAGAAGCTGCAATGTCTTTCATGCCTACAAGGGTGAGGTGTGTGGAATGACCCTAGTGGTTCCTCAGGCCCCACGCTCCTCCAAGCCCAAACAGCTGTGGAGGCCCAAGCAGTCCTCCAGCAAACCCACCGAATCTACTTTGGCATGACTGTGAACCCCGGATCACACCTGCCAGTGGGTTGCCGTCTTCGGCACTTTCTCAGTGTTTAGACAGACACCACTGTGAATCTGTGGGTTTTACAGGTTGTTTCCGAAGGGTACAGGATTTCCTCCACATCTCTTCCTCCCTTTAGGTTCTTTCTTTCTCACTCCCCTCAGGAGCCGGAAAAGCTTAGTCTTTTCAACAGGGCTGTCCAGACTCTCTTGGACAAGGAAGTTCTGTAACCGGTTCCCGAACCAGAAAAAGGTTTGGGCTTCTATTCCAACCTATTTGTGGTCCCAAGAAGGATGGTGGCTGCCATCCTATTCTGGACCTCAAGGATCTAAATTCCTTTATGGTCAAGACTCATGACCACCAGGAGTTTTTAAGGTCCGTCATTGCGACCGTGTGTCCAGGGGAATTCCTGGCCTTCTTGGATCTGCAAGATGCCTACCCGCACATCGCTAGTCATCTGGAGAGCCGGTGGTACCTCGGGTTCGCTTGCAACAAGGGGCACTTCCAGTTCTCGGCTCTTCATTTTGGTCTGACCACAGCCCCATAGGTGTGTGTTAATGTCTTGTGTGCTTTGACTTCTTTCATGTGCAAGAGGGGTATTTGGGTAACTCCATACATGGACGACTTGCTCTTGAAGGCCTTGTCTAGAGAGCTCCTCCAGCAGCAGGTGCAGAACTGCATTCATGCTCACCCATCACAATTGGGATTGGGTCCGACTTGTGCATGTTCAGAACCCAACTCGGAGATTTGGTCTTTCTGGATCTTCTATTCGACACGCTGCAAGGCATGGTCTTTCTGGCAGAGGATGTTCAACAGATCACCAACTAGGTTTCCTCTGTTCTGGCTTTGTGAGCCCATTCAAGCCTAGAAACAGACCTCTCTGGTGGGGAAGTTTATATCCACCATGAGGTGGTACCATTTGGGATGGCTCACACAAGGGAACTACGGAGGCTTGTGATTCAGGTTTGCAAGGGGAACCCAGATCTCTTGAAGCTGTCTGTCTCTTCCCTTGCATGTGGAATGGAGTCTTGGTGGCTGAATATCTCCAACCTGTAGAAGGGAAGACAGTTTGTGACCCTGCTCTGGACCCCAGTGACAACAGATGCCAGCCTCTCCAGTTGGGGAGTGGTCCTAGGTCATTTGAATGTCCAGTGTCGTTGGTCAGCAGAAGAGTCTCTCCTACCAATCAGCGTTATGTAACTCCGGGTGATATTCCACGCTTTGAGGTACTGGCAGTCTCATCTCGAGGGCTGTCCAGTCAGACAACGCCTTACATTGACAAGCAAGGCGGCACCAGAAGTCTTGCAGCCTGGTTGGAGGTCAAGGCTATTTTAACCTGGGTGGAAAAGCCCGTTCCTGCCATCTCCTCTATACATATTCCAGATGTAAACGTCTTGGCCGACTTCCTGAGTCGACACACTGGACAACTGAGAATGGGAGCTTCACAAGGAGGTGTTCGACTTCATTGTTCAGAGATGGGGACTTCCATGGATCGACCTGATAGCCACCAGACACAGCAGGAAGGTTCTGATGTTTTTGCTCCCGCTGGTCCAGTTCTTCTGGTGCTAGCAGTGGATTCTCTGTTGATTCCTTGGTGGTTCCTCCTAGCTTCAATATTCCCTCCTCTTCCCCTGCTGCCCAGGGTGCTGAGGAAGCTATGAATGGAGAAGACTTGGTCATGCTAGTGACTCTGTAGTGGCTCTGGCAGCCTTGGTTTCCAGAGCTATTGGACCTGTCTGTGTGAACAGTTTCGGCTTCCACGCAGACCGGATCGCCTCCTGCAGGGTTACTTGTGGGAGGAAAACATGGAGCGTTTTGGTTTGAAGGCTTGGTGGTTATATCATATTTTGAGGAAGAGAGGCTTTTCTCTTGAGGTGGTAGCCACCATATTTCAGGCCCGGAAGCCTGTTTCATCAAAAGCTTACCACTGGATTTGTTATCTTCCACTCTTGGTGTGTGGACAGGAATCTGTCTTCACAGGAATTTAATCTGCCGACCGTCCTTTTTACAGGATGGAGTGAACAAGGGCCTTAGCCTGAGATCCTTGAAGGTTCAGACGTAAAAAAAAAAAAAAAAAAAAAGAGCTTGTCTTCTTTCAAGGTCATTGCTCATACTTTTCCCACCTTTAAGCATCCCACTCCTCAGTGGGTCCTTAATCTAGTTCTGGGAGTCTTGCAGCAGCCTCCTTTTTGAGTCCTTTGCTACCATTCCTCTTCATCTCCTGACTTGATTGCCAAAACAAAAGCAATCTTCCGTCTGTTTGCAAAGCCACTGAATTGCAGGCAAACCACCTTTCCTGGTGTTTGACAAGGACAAGGCAGTTTTTCGTACCTACCAAGAATTTCTTACTAAGGTGGTTTCTGAGTTCATCAATCAGGAGATTGTTGTGCCTTCTGTCATGCCAAGGCATGAGTTGGACCTCTGGGTTGTATAATTTGTTAGTTATTCAAAGTGCACCAGTCTCAGGCCATAAAATTAACAAAGTAGATAAAATCACCAGAAACTGAATGAGCATCGCCAGAGCAGAAAAGAGTGTCATAAACTATATTTGACCCTCTGCTCAAGTTCACACAGAGGACAGTCAAATATGAATTAGGGAGAACATGTATATACAGTGTAAAATGGTTAAATACAAATATACAGAATGCCCAGGTTTTACCTTTGCGGTGGGCACCAAACTTGCCAGGGGGAGGTGTTACTGCTATGGGTTACAAGAATAGCCACTTGGAAACCAGTTAGACCCAGCATGTTTGGTGTCCAGATATTCACAAATGTATGAGGAATATGATTATTATAACATAGAGGTGTGCTATGAGTTGCATGTTAATGTGGTGGTTGCTAGGAATAGTAACAGGTAACCAGGGGTCTGCTTTAAGCTTGTGACACATTCCCTTTGGCCTGACCCCAAAGCTGACAAGCAGAAGGGATCTCTACTTGTTGGATGTGGAGCACTGCCTGAAGTTCTATGTGCACTGCACTGAGTCTGCCCATCAGACTGATGCACTTTTTGTCATCCCTGAGGGTCCCAGGGCAGGTAAGGCTGCATCCAAGGTGACTATTGTGTCTTGAATCAAGTCTACCATTCGCAAGGATTATGAACTCTGGAAGAAACCTGGTCCTCACTCCACCAGGTCTGTTGGGGTCTCATGGGCCTATAAGAATTTGGCTTCTGCTGATCAGCTGTACAAGGCGGCACGGCCACTTGGTCATCTGTGCACACCTTTGCCGAACGCTACCGTATTGACGTCCTGGCTTTAGGTGGAGCCAGCTTTGGCAGGAAAGTCCTGGAGGCAGCTCTGTCTGTGTAGGACTTTGTTTACTGTGTCATAGAGATCTTTACATGTTAACCCTGTTGGCTCTTGTTCAGTGTGCTGTTCATGTCCATTGACACTTTGTGTGTTGGGCTTTTCTATGTCCTGATTAGTCCATGTAGCTCTGGGATCATGGGGACAGATGCCTGATCCTTGCCTTCTTTCTCACCACTGGGAACTTAATGTTCGTACATCCCAGAGTTACTCTCTTCTGTTGATTATAGCTTACAGGTATTTTAGTATTGCCTGTTAAATCCTTTATCTTAGTCCATATAGCTTACAGGTCTCCCACCCTGTCAAGGTATCATGCTTTAGTCTCCTGTGGCTGGATGTGAGAGTCCTTTCGGGTTCATGATCACAGGAGTATTTTCTCATTTCCTTCTTGCTTTAGCTAGATAGGTTAGTGTCTCAAATCTAACTGGGAGGGGCTAGCTAGCAACCAGCTAAGGAGGAGAGTAAGGCGCTACCCTGCATTCTTTCCCAGAATTGTTCCTGCCTACTTAAAGGGGCTGTCACCTTCCTAGAGTTTCCTGTAAGCTCTGGAATAAGAAAAGGATTTAACAGGCAAGACTAAAATTCTCTTTTCTCTGTCGTTCAATACAGGTTACTGGTAACTCTGGGAGGCCATCCGCCCCTTAGTAGGCAGGAGCATTTCTCTAAGTGTATGCAGGGGGTGGAGCCTCCCTTCCCTCCTTGGCTGCAGCTAGCCAATTGGCTCCAGAAAGATGTGTTCCTTTTGTGCGACAACACCAGGTGGAGAACAGTTCTGCTATAGTTTTAGAATCTTTTTTATTTTCTGTTGGATATGGAATACCACCATTAGGCAGATTACCATGACTGACAATGCCCTTCAATGTGGCTAGCTCAGTTTCCAGGTGGTTCCAGTGGACCTTGAGCCCTGAGGGGGAAAATCTTGATTCTAAGTGCTTCCCCCGGAGTTACTCACTGAGGTACTTCTTGCTGCATGGTAATCTAAAGACAGAAGATCTTCAGGAAAGGTGAGCTACCCTTTGAGTGCTGCAGGTCCACTTGTCCAACAGTGCCCCTCCACACAGGGGTTGTGTTCTGGAGTTCCTATTGCACACTCCTGCACTCATTGGGTATGTCTGTTGGGTGTTTGGAACAGGTTTATATGGTAACTTAACCCTTTCACTGCTGGTTTGACATGTTATTGGGGGGTTTTATGGCACTTTTCCTACTGGACTAGTGTTTACTAGGTGTCCACACGTTCGCTTGATGTTTTACACCTGTTCATGTCTTAATTTTGGTAAAATTGTGTACTGCGCCTTTTAAGGC
Source organism: Rhinophrynus dorsalis (assembly GCA_037306005.1). Taxonomy (NCBI): domain Eukaryota; kingdom Metazoa; phylum Chordata; class Amphibia; order Anura; family Rhinophrynidae; genus Rhinophrynus; species Rhinophrynus dorsalis. Next base: position 160,357,156 of record CM074726.1, on the reverse strand, counting down.
ACGCTTTACCGCATAGATGCCATTGCTCTATTCACCTGTATGAGACTACACTGTTTGTGATGTATCTCTGTAACCGTTTAACCTAGCGACTTCAGAGATGGCTCATTTTACTTGTCTACCCTTACCCTATCATCCAGTTTATAGTTCAAGTGTGTTGGGGGCTCGGGGCCTTGGGCACTGTTTGGGATACTTTTTTGGGAAAAACTACATTTCCTATGAGCACTTGCTTCACTTCTATTTTCTGATTGGCTCCTGTTGCGGCAGCCATTTTGTCAGCCTTTCTAGCTAGTATCCTGCGCAGGGCTTGGACTCTCCTTCTCTCCTCTGCAGATTAACCCTTCGCCTGCCAGATAAGTCTGTATTTTGCATTTCTGGGGTGAAATTTTAATCTTACACACTGTAATTGGGTGATTTATTGTACAGTTGGTTATTTTGAGTATGTCTTTACCTCTGGAGCTTGGGGCTAGACCTAAGACTAAGGAGGCTGGGGTCTCAGTTTCCCCCATTGCGCATTGCTCTTCCTGTCACTCAGAGCTACCTAGAGAGTTCTCTGGTCCCTTATGCCCAGCATGTTCTGAAGTTCCTGACAGCAACCCAGGGACCTCCAGCCATGCTATTGAGCCAGCTTGGGTGCAAGAGTTTAAGGCTGTGACTAGGGACCTTAGGTCCACATTGCAACCTTTCCATCCCAGATACAGGGGGCCCTTCAGACATGGCAGACCTCCTCTAATATCAGATCTTCCCTGCCTAAACCTCAGGGAGCACCTGATGTGTCAGATTCCTCTGAGGAGGAACTACTGTTGGATTCAGATGTTGAGGATTGTTCGTTCTGGAGTCTTCTAGGTGTCTTGGGCACCCCTTTGAAGCTGATCCTGACCTCTCTGCTGAGGGTCTGATCAGGGCCGTCTTAACCACCCTTAACATCCCTTTGGTTCAGGAAGTTCCTTCTGATCCCTCTGATGTTTTTCAGGAGACTGCTAAGCCCCTTACCTATTTTCCTCCTAACCCCACTCTTGACCATCTGGTTTCTGAGGAGTGGAAATCACCGGACAAGACTGCTTCTGTGTCCAGGAAATTTGCCAAGCTTTACCCCGTTTCTGAAGCTGCGCTTGCTAAGTGGGTTCATCACCCCAAGGTAGATGCACCTATCTCCAGGCTATCGAAGTCTACCGCCTTGCAAGTCTCTGCTTCTGCTCTGAAGAACTGGAATGACATGAAACTTGAGATTTCCCTCAAGTTCATTTTTGCCACTGTTGGTACCGATATGCGCCCAGCTTTCGCTATTGCGTGGGTTAACCGGGCTATTGCAGTCTGGACTGAGCAACTCACTACAGCTGTCCTTCAGGATGCGCCTACTTCGGAGAAATTGCGCCTTCTTGCTAATATCTTTGAAGCGCAACACTATGTTTCTGCTGCCGCCTTTGATGCCGTCCGCAAGATGGCTAGGGTTTCTACTACATCTGTGGTAGCCAGGCGAGCCCTTTGGCTCAAGATCTGGTCTGCTGACACTGCTTCCAAGAAAGCCTTGCATTCTCTGCCCTTTCAGGGTACCTCCTTGTTTGGGCCTGATCTTAAGGAATTAATCAGCGAGGCCACAGGGGGTAAGAGTACTCTTCTACCCTTGGTCCCTAAGAAGAAACTGCCGCTTAAGCATAACTGGTATTTTCGTTCCTTTCAGAATGAGATACACCCGGCGAACCAGGCGGTTCCCTCAGCTCTGCGTACCTCCTCCAAGCCCAAACAGCATTGGAAGCCCAAGGTCTCCTCCAAGGCTTCCAAGACTGCTTCGGTATGACTCGCCGAACCCGGGTCCACACCCTGCTGTGGGTGGTCATCTGCGACTCTTTAACAGCATTTGGGAGGATTCAGTGTCGGACCCCTGACAGAAGGGTACAGGATCCCTTTTTATTCTCTTCCTCCTTTTCGCTTTCGTCTTTCTCATACTCCTCGGGGTACCGAGAAATACTTTCTGTTCGACTGCGCTGTTCAGGCTCTGCTGGACAAGGATGTCCTGGAGCCAGTGCCTCTTCCAGGCAGGGGTTCGGGGTTCTATTTGAACTTCTTCGCGGTCACCAAAAAGGATAGCGGATGTCGCCCTATTTTGGATTTGAAGAATCTCAACTCCTTTGTGACCTGGACACACTACTGCTAGGAATCTCTGCGCACAGTGATTGCTGCCATGTCCCCGGGAGAGTTCCTTGCTTCTCTGGATCTTCAGGATGCATATTTACACATCTCCATTCATCCAGAGAGTTGGCAGTACCTTCGGTTTGCTTGCGACAGAGGTCACTTTCAGTTCTCAGCTCTTCCCTTTGGTCTGACGATGGCTCCTCAGGTTTTCCAACGGGACGGCATCAGAGTGACTCCTTACATGAACGACTTGCTGTTGAAAGCCACCTCTGCTGACCTTCATCAGCAAGTTCAGACATGCATCTAAACTCTCTCCCATCATGGATGGATCATCAACTTGGACAAGTCGGATCTGGTTCCGTCCAAACAACTGATCTTCCTGGGCCTTCTCTTTGATACACAGAAGTGCATGGTGTTCTCCCCGACAAGGTGGCTCACCAGATTGCCCACAGGGTTTCGGCGATTCTGTCTCAGGATCCTGTTCCAGTTCTGAAGCTGTATTCTCTGGTGGGGAAGTTCATATCAGTTCATATAAGTTCATAGAAGTGGTTCCATTTGCAATGGCGCACACCAGGGAACTCCAGAGGTTTGTGATACAGGTGTGCAAGGATCGGTTAGATCCTCAGAGGATGTTGGTTTCCCTTCCTCTTTATGTGGAACTGAGCTTGTCATGGTGGCTAGACATTTCCAACCTGCTGAAAGGAAGATCCTTTCTGATCCCCTTCTGGACCACGGTGACGACGGACGCCAGCCTCTCAGGCTGGGGAGCTGTCCTGGGTCAATTCAGCCCTCAGGGGAGATGGTCCACGGAGGAGTCCCTCCTTCTGATCAACATATTGGAGGTTCGGGCGATATTTCACGCCCTGCGTTGGAAGACTGTCCAGTCCGAGTGGAGTCCGACAACACCACAGCAGTGGCCTATATCAACAAGCAATGAGGAACAAGAAGTCTCACTGCTTGGTTAGAGGTCAAGGCTATTTTGTCCTGGGCAGAAGATCATGTTCCTGCCATATTCCCAGTGCACATTCCAGGCGTAGACAACATCATGCCAGACTTCCTCAGTCGTCACACAGTGGACAGCGGAGAGTGGGAGTTACACCCCCAGGTGTTCCAACTCGTTCAGAAATAGGGTATGCTTCATGTCAACCTGATGGCGACAAGACACAACAGGAAGGTTCCAGTGTTCTGCTCTCGGTGGAGAGACTCTCTAGCTCTAGCTGTAGATGCAGTGTCCATCCCGTGGTTATTTCCTCTGGCCTACATATTTCCTCCTCTTCCCATGTTGACCAGGGTGTTGCGGAAATTGCGGATGGAATGCTGTCCAGTCATCCTGATTGCTCCGTATTGGCCTCGTCAGTCCTGGTTTCCGGAGCTTATGGCTGTATCTGTGGCGGAGCCCTTTCGGCTCTCCTCTCGTCCGGATCTTCTTCTGCAGGGTTGCCTGTGGAAGGAAGATGTTCACCGGCTCTCTTTGACGGCTTGGAGGTTGAATCCTCAATATTAAGCAAGAAAGGTTTTTCTTCTGGTGTGGTGGGTACTCTACTTAGTGCCCGTAAGCTTGTATCTTCCAAGATCTATCACTCTGTCTGGTCGACCTTTGTTTTTTGGTGTGCTGACTGGGATCTGTCTCATGATTTTGATCTACCAACTGTCCTGGCATTTTTGCAGGATGGTGTGGATAAGGGCCTCAGTTTGAGTTCTCTTAAGGTTCAGACTTCTGCTGTTTTCTTTCAGAAGCGCATTGCCGTCCTTCCTGATGTCAAGATTTTCTTCCAGGGTATTGCTCATGTTCGTCCTGCCTTCCGGAGTCACGCTTCTCAGTGGGATCTTAATTTGGTTTTGGGCGCTCTTCAACTCCCTCCCTCTATGTCTCTTGACGTGGAAAATGGCCTTTCTCCTGGCACTTGTGTCTGTTTGCTGTGTGGCGGAGTTACAAGCTCTTTCCTGTAAACTACCATATCTGTCTTTTCACAAGGATAAGGTGGTGCTTCGCATCTCCAAGGAGTTTTTACCTAAGGTAGTCTCCGAGTTTCACATCAATCAGGAGATTGTGGTGCCCTCTTTTTGCCCTAACCCCTCCTCTGACAAGGAGAGAGATCTCCACTTGTTGGATGTGGTACTTTGTCTCAAGTTTTATGTCCATCACACTGAATCTGTCAGGAAATAAGACACTCTGTTCGTCATTCCTGAGGGACCTAGGGCAGGAAGACCGGCGTACAAAGTGACTATTGCGTCATGAATTAAGTCCACTATTCGTAAGGCCTACGAGTTGAGGAATAAGCAAGTTCCCTTTCGGGTCACGGCTCATTCCACCAGGTCCATTGGAGCCTCTTGGGCCTATAAGAATCGGGCTTCTGCTGATCAGCTGTGCAGGGCGGCCACTTGGTCCTCTGTGCACACCTTTTCGAAGCACTACCGTGTGGATGTGCTGGATTCGGCTGATGCCAGCTTTGGGAGGAAGGTACTGGAGGCAGTCTTGCCTGTCTAGGATCTTCTTCTTAGGTTCTTGGTGCTTCCTTACTGTTCAGTGTGCTGTGTATCAGTTCCTGGGGTATTATACCCCTGTTTGGTGTCCGTTGACACTTCAGTTTTGTTGGACTATCTCTGACCTGTTGGTCCATAGCTGTACTGGTGACTTTGGGGGCCTTGCGCCTGGTCCTTGCCGTCTTCCCGCCTCTGGGGAACTCAATGGTTGGACATCTCAGAGTTACCAGTAACCTGTATTGGATGACAGAGAAAAGAGGATTTTAGTCTTACCTGTTATATCCTTTTCTCTTAGTCCATACAGGTTACTGGTCTTCCACCCTGTCAAGAGACCATGCTTGGCTCTCCTGTGGCAGACCGTGGAGTTCCTTCTGGGTCATGCTCACAGGAGTCTTCTTCACTTCTACTATCTAGTCATCTTAGTGTCTCATCGTTCTGGAGCTGATTGGCTAGCTGCAGCCAAGGAAGGAAGGAAGGAAGGGAGGCTCCACCCCCTGTATACACTTAGAGAAATGTTCCTGCCTACTAAGGGGCGGATCACCTCCCAGAGTTACCAGTAACCTGTATGGACTAAGAGAAAAGGATTTAACAGGCAAGACTAAAACCCTCTTTTCTCTAACATTATTGAGGGATGCAGGGGTTAAACAGAGTACCTATAAGAGGCGGCATTCTAAACAAATCCTCCCACTTTCCAGCTGCTCACCCCTCCCCATGCACAGCTAACTTAAGGTTTTTTTTTATTTAAGTGTTCTGAAAAGTGGATTTTAGTCTTTAAGTAGTCCGGAACAATTGTAGAATTGTATGCAGGGGTGGAGCCTACCTTCCCTCCTTGGCTGCAGCTTGCCAACCAGCTCCAGTAAAATTTGAGACACTAACTATTGACTAGATAGAAGGGAAAGAAGACTCCTGTGAGCATGACCCCGAAGGACCCCCACAGTCTGCCACAGGAGAGCCAAGCATGGTCCCTTGACAGGGTGGGAGACCAGTAGTAACCTGTATGGACTAAGAGAAAAGGATTTAACAGGTAAGACTAAAATCCTCTTTTTCTCTGTGATCCAATACAGGTTACTGGTAACTCTGGGATGTCCAACCATTGAGTTTCCCAGAGGCGGGAAGTAAGGTAAGGACCAGGCGCAAGGCCTCCCAAAGTCACCAGAGCAGATATGAACCATCAGATCAGAGAGAGCCCAACAACAAGGGAGTGTTAATGGACACTGAACAGGGGTACAACACCCCAACTGTTACACAGCACGCTGAACTAGAGCCAACAGGGTTCAAAAGTGAAGGAAGCAACAAGATCCGAAGAAGATCCTAGACAGGCAAAACTGCCTCCAAGAGCTTCCTCCCAAAGCTGGCATCAGCCGATGCCAGCACATCAACATGGTAATGCTTCGAAAAGGTGTGCACAGACGACCAAGTGGCAGCCTTGCACAACTGATCAGCGGAGGCCTGATTCTTGTAAGCTCGAGAAGCCCCAATAGATCTAGTAGAATGAGCCGTGACCCGAAAGGGAGCATACTTCTTCCTTAGCTCATAGGCCTTACGAATAGTGGACTTGATCCAAGACTCAATAGTCACTTTGGATGCAGGTCTTCCTGCACTGGGACCTTCAGGAATGACGAACAGCCCGTCAGATTGCCTGATAGGCTCAGTGCGATGTACACAAAAGTTGAGACAACTCACCACCTCTGACAAGTGGAGATCACTTTTCTTGTCAGAGGTGGGGTCAGGGCAGAAGGAAGGCACCACAATTTCCTGATTGATGTGGAACTCCGAAACCACCTGTGGGAGAAACTCCTGAGAAGTGTGAAGCACAGCCTTGTCCTTATGAAACACCAAATAGGGTGGTTTACAGGACAAAGCATGTAACGGCACGGTGAACGGAGATGATCACCAGGAGAAAGGCCATTTTCCACGTTAACATGCGTAGAGGAATGGTAGCCAAGGACTCAAAGGGAGGGTGCTGAAGAACTCCCAAAACCAAGTTAAGATCCCACGGAGGAGCGGGATTCTTAAAGACAGGAGTATGAGCAACGGAAGAATGGCAATGCGCCTCTGAAAGAAAACAGAGCAGAAGTCTGAAATTTAAGAGAACTCAGACTCTTATCCACACCATCCTGCAAGAAGGCCAGGGCCGTAGGCAGATCAAATTCCTGAGACAGGTCCCTATCAGCACACCAAGATAGAAAGGTCGACCAGACACGATGGTAGGCCTTAGAAGAAACAGGTTTGCAGACAATAAGCATAGTAGCCCCCACCCCATAAGAAAAACCTTAATTCTTCAGTATTGAGGATTCAATTTCTAAGCCGTCAAAGCTAGACGATGAACATCCTCCTTCCACAGGTAACCCTGTAGAAGAAGATCCGGATGGCAAGGGAGCCAGAATGGCTCCGCCACTGACATATACAGAAGCCCCGGAAACCAAGCCTGTTGAGGCCAGTATGGAGCAATCCGAATAACTGGACAGCGTTCCAGTCTCAATTTTCGCAACACCCTGTGCAACATGGGGAGGGAAGGAAAGATGTAAGCCAGAGGAAATAACCAAGGAATGGACATAGCATCACTGCTATAGCTAGAGGATCCCTCCAGAGAGAGCAGAACCTCTGAACTTTCTGGTTGTGTCTTGTCGCCATCAAGTCGATGCAAGGAAGACCCCACTTCTGAACGATGAGGTTGAACACCTCTGGGTGCAGCTCCCACTTGCTGCTGTACACTGTGTGTCGACTGAGAAAGTCCGCCATGATGTCTACTCCAGGAATGTGTTCTTCTGCCCAGGACAAACTAGCCTTGACCTCTAACCAAGCGGCTAGACTTCTTGTTCCGCCCTGCTTGTTGATTTAAGCCACGGCCGTGATGTTGTCGGACTGGACCCGGACTGGGCAGTCTTCCAACTGGGGTGTCTAATGACGAAGGGCATGAAATATCGCCCAAAGCTCCAACATGTTGATGGGAAGGAGAGATTCCTCCAGAGACCACCAACTCTGAGCACTCTGGCGACCCAGGACCACTCCCCAACTGGAGAGGCTGGCATCCGTTGTCACCATGGTCCAGAAGGATACCAGGAAGGAAATTGGAGAGGTCGAGCCGCCACGACAAACTCAGTTCCACATCACAAACCTCTGGAGTTCCCTGGTGTGAGCCATGGCAAATGGGACCGCTTCAAATCCGAGATACTGCAGGCTCTCTGGGTGAATGGCGATGTGTAGATACGCGTCCTGAAGATCCAGAGAGGCAAGGAATTCCCCTGGAGACATAGCAGCAATCACCATCCTTAGGAACTCCTGGTGATAATGAGTCCTGATCACAAAGGAATTGAGATCCTTCAAATCCAAAATGGGAAGACAACCACCGTCGTCCTTGGAGACCACAAAGAGGTTTGATTAAAAACCCATACCTCTGTCCTGAACTGGAACCAGCTCTAGAACATCCTTGTCCAGAAGGGCCTGGATAGCTCCATTGAACAGACAGCGTTTCTCTGCGCCCTGGGGCGCATGAGAAGGAAAAAAGCGAAAAGGAGGAAGAGAGACGAAAGGGATCCTGTATCCTTCCGCCACCACCTGTAAAACCCATGGGTCCGGCACTGAAGCCTCCCAGACGCTATGGTAGTGATGCGGACGACCACCCACAATAGAGTGGGGACGTGGATTTGGTGAGTCATGCAGAAGAAGGCTTGGAGGAGACCTTGGGCTTCCATTGCTGTTTGGGCTTGAAGGAGGCACGTGGAGCTGAGGGAAGAGCCTGGTTCGCCAGATGTGTCTCAGTCTGAAAGAACAAAAAAAACGATTACGCTTTAGAGGCGTTTTCTTCTTGGGGACCAAAGGCAGAAGTGTACTTTTACCCCGTGTGGCCTTACTAATCAGATCCTTAAGATCTGGCCCAAACAAGGATGTGCCTTGAAAAGGCAAGGAGATCAAGGCTTTCTTAGAAGCGGTGTCAGCAGACCAGATCTTGAGCCAAAGAGCTCGTCTGGCAACAACAGTCATGGTGGAAACCCTAGCCACCAAATGGATGGCATCAAATAAGGCAGCAGAAACATAGTGCTGGACTTCAGAAATGTTGTGAAGAAGGTGCAACATATCCAAAGTAGCAGCACCCTGACTGACAGCCAGGTTGAGCTGTTCAGTCCAGACTGCAATGGCCCGGATAACCCATGCCACAGCGAACGCTGGATGTGTGGCAGTACCAACAGTGGCAAAAATGGACTTGAGGGAAACCAAGTTTCTTGTCAGTCCAGTCTTTCAGAGCAGAGGCATCAGAAACTGGCAAGGCAGTAGACTTAGCCTGGAAATAGGAGCATCCACTTTAGGGGGATGAACCCACTGAGTAAGCGCCACCTCAGAAAATGGTTAAAGTTTGGCAAGTTTCATGGAAACAGAAGGTTTACTGTCTGGGGATTTCCACTAATCAGACACAAGGTGGTCAAGAGTGGAGTTAGGTGGAAAACCAGGGGGAAATATGGAGATGATGGGGGTACTGTGAAGGGCAATATGGAGATGATCATGGGGGCTCTGTGAGGGGCAATATGGATATGATCATGGGGGCAGTGTGAGGGGCAATATGGAGATGATGGGAGGCTAGTTGGAGATAATGGGGGGCAAGTTGGAGCCGATGAGGGCAATGTAGAGATGATGGGGGCAATGTGAGTGCAATATGGAGCTGATGGGGGCAATGTGTAGAATAGGAGCATTGTGGAGATGGCAAATCGGGGTGGGGGATACTTCAGATTTCTGTGCCTACAGGCTCCTGAGATATAAATCCAGCCCTGGAGCTGGTTGGCTGGCTGCAGCCAAGGAGGGAAGGTAGGTTCCACCCCCTGCATACAATTCGAGAATTGTTCCTGTCTACATAAAGGGGCAGATCGCCTACCCAGAGTTACCAGTAACCTCTATTGGACGTCAGAGAAAGGAAGTTCTCAGCAATTTCCCTCCTTAACAGATCTTTGTGAGGCGTCCTCTTATTTAAAGGGATAATGTTTCACAAAAACAGCAACTAATTAATCTTCATAGTATTTGTGCCATAGAGAGTGTTATTTCAACACTGACAGAGTTGTAATTCAAGAGCTTTTGAATGATAAAGTATACCCCCTCCTGCCTCTCTTACCTAGTGTATGGCACCGCCCCTTAATGTGGAATCTGATCTTGAGACCAGATGGCTCACAGCAAGTGACAATCTTCTTACTGTGAGAACAATGACAACCCTGCCCCTCTTGGCAGGTTTTCCCTTATGCTAATTGAAGATTGTCCCTCTCTGTGATCCATCTGGACACCACCTTGCTGATCTGAGCTGAGCCGTGTTACATCAGGAAAAGGTGCGGGGGGGGGGATAGTTTATCATTCGATTACTCTCGAACTACAACTCTGACAGTATTGAAATAACACTCTCCATGGCCCAAATACTATGAAGAGTAATTGGAGCTGCTTTTATTGTGGTCGAGGTTTAACCTTAGTTGATGTGTGAGATGATAATAAGTGCGGCTTACTAAAGCCAGGAAGAAAGTATGACGAGGCAAGCCAATTAGAGGCCAAAAGGTATGGTTCAATGTTTTGATTTGTGAAAAATGACATTAGTGGGAGAGTGATGAAAGTGCTGAGTGTATTTCTTGTGTAGGTTCTGGAATGTAACGGGTGAAACATGATTTCCAACGGCCTAATTTCTGAATGATGTGTGCCGGAACTTGGTTTTTGGAAGCAGCTGATGCTGCATCAGTTCAGGATGAATGGCCTGAATAGTGTAGTGGATTTAAGACAGATGTGGAGGTGTTTACTGAATGTTGCAATGGTAAGAGGGCCAGTTTCGGGAAGTAAGGGACTCATGTTAGGATTTGGTTTTATTATTTTGGAGAGTTTTAAGAGTGCCATGTAAGGGCAGAATTGGTAGAGTGTTGGGTAAGTTGGGATGAAACAGCCTTGTTTGATTTGGTCTTTTTTAGATTGGGAAAGGTACAGGACAAAGTGGTCTGATTTGTGAATGAGTTGGCCTTTGGTGAGTGAATTGGATTTGATAGATCTGGCTAAGAACTCTCCTGGTCTTAAGAAGCCAAAAAAGGCCAGGCTGATTGCTGCCAGGAGAACTGTGTGATAGAGAGGGTCAGATGATGTTTTAAGTAACATGTATATTTCTTGAAAGATGGTGCCTGTGATGAGGTTGCGTGTCGTGGAGGGGGATTGTGGTAGTTTAGATATGCCTTTAATGAAAAGTTTAATGTAGTTTGAGTTTATGGATGGTTTGAGTGGAAATCTGTGTGCGAGGTGGTGGTGTATGCCTGCCAAGTACGTTTTTATAGTGGGAGGGGGCAAGTTGCAGGATAGTATGACAGTGGGTCAAGAAGGCTAATATTGTGTGACGGTCGTGTAGGTTACTATGTCTAGTGAGTGATGTAAAAGATAAAAAGGTTTTCCATGCTTTAGAATAGGTTCTTTTTGTGTTGGAGGCTAGTGCTTAGTCCATTATTTCAGAAGCTGTGGAGAGTAGATAATTTATGGAAGGATTAATTCTGTGAACAGAGGCGGGTGCACTGGTATTGGATTGGCTTTCGGGTTGTTGTAGAAGACCTGTAAATTGAAACATGAGAGGGCGTCAGCTGATGTATTAAGGTAACCTGGGATAAAAGAAGAGTGAATAAAGAATTTATGGTACATTGACAGCCAGGTGAGTTTCCTGAGGAAAAGCATGATGTTGGGTGAGGATGAGCGGCCTTTGTTTATGATGTGAGATGTAGCATGATTGTGATGAATGTGACTGCTTGGTCTGACCATTTGTGACCCCATCTTGCTGCTGCTGCCACTATGGGGTAGATTTCAAAAAGTGTTGAAGTGTTTGAGGATTGGTGGAGCGTATGAACTTGAGCTGGCCAGTGTTTGGAGAACCACTCTGAACCCCAAATTGCTGTGTAGCCTTTGCTTGCTGCTCCGTCAGTGTGAATGGTGGGTGAAGATGGATGAATTTGGGAAGGGGGGGCATCGTTCTGCCATTCCAGTGTAAAAGGAAATTGGACCACAATTCTGAGGTTGGCAGAAGCGGATTGGACAATGATATTGGATTGGGCGTGAGGGGTCTTTGAGAGTATTTTAAGAAGGTGTGAGATATATGACCTGCCTTGTGGAACGACTTTCATTGCGTAGTTTAGGTGACCTATCAGTGATTGCAGAGTTATTGGAGTGGTGATTGAATGTGTGTTTGTTTGTTTTTTGGCAGACTTATTTCCTGTAGTGTGGAGTCATTGATGATGCCTAGGTATTCAATTGTAGTGGATGGACCCATGGTTTTATTAGAAGCTACAGGTATTTTAAGTGAGTGAAATAATGAAAGCAGTTTGTTAAGGCTGGAAGGTGCTGAATAGGGAGGTTCTATTAGTAAAAAATCGTCCAGATAGTGTATGACAGATGGGCAGTGACAGTGATTCAAGAGCAGCCAAAAGAGAATTTCAGTGAACATGTTGAATATTTTGGGGCTGCTCTTAGAACCGAAAGTGAGAGAAGTGCAGAAGTAAAATGAGTTGTCCCATGAGATTCCTTGTAGGTGCTAGAGTGCCGGATTGACTGGTATTTTGGATGTCTGAATTGGAGAGCCAACAGCCCTGGCCTGCTTGAGAAATAAGTGCAATGGTGTGGTCTGTGTTATGGTATTGTAGTGTGAATTCTTGTGTAGGTATGAGGGAGTTTATGCTGGGAACGAAGGAGGAACGTGGAGCAGATAATTCAATTATTAGGCGTTTTTTTGTCCGAAAATTTTTTGGACTCTATGCCTATGGGGTTTATGCGCCAGATGGGAAATGGTGGTGACTGAAATGGGCTAGTGATGAAACCTTGTGATAATTCTGGTGTATGAGTTGTGTGACGGTGGCTGAGTCATTGAGTGCAGATTGTAGGTTGGAGCATAGTAATGATGTGGCTGGACAGGCAAGGATTCCCTGTGAAATCCTTCTTGAAGACTATGAATGATGTAATATATGAACTGTTCGTCTGGGTGATTGATTAATAAAGACTATAAGGCGTTAGTATAAATTTATCTGAATCTTTTATTCCTGGGGGTGTTACATGGACAGATAATTTGGGAATGGGCTTTGTGACAGATGACACAGAGGTGGGACAATCTGCAGCTGCTTAAGAAGCATCCTTTTATATTGAAATTATTGCATATTGGGTTGTTGCCATGATAGTGGATTTGTCTGCCCTGTTTGTCTGTTTGAAAGTTAGTTTGTTGTGATAGCTAGGTTTGTTGAGTAGAGACTGGGGTGGTGACTTGTGAGTTAAATGTTGGTTGAGGTTGAGTGTATTGTGTTGGAGCTGGGTTGGATGGGCATAAGGTAGGTGAGTGGAACGGCAGTGAACATGTTTGGCAGACTGGAGCTTTGAGGGCTGCAAACAGGCGGCAGAACAGTTGGTGATCCAATAAGCTCCAGTCTGTCTTAAAGTTAAATTGTGTAATGGCGGCTGCAGATTTGACTGAGTATGCTTTGTGGTAATCGTAGAATGTGGTTCACCCATACTTGTATGACAGGTCGACAACCGTGTATAGATAGTGATCCATCTCCTGACGTCCGCTGAGGAAGGCGGAGCAGAGTATGTCACAGTATATGCTAAATGCCAGCACAAATTCGGCCAGGGACAGCTTTTTGGATAAGCAAGGGTCCCTGGCCTTTAATGTGACTGACACGTCACCTCACATGACAGTCTTCTGCTCTGCAAGATCTTTGGACTCCGGGAGAAGGGCCACTAGGTTGACATCTTTCCCCTCTAGTATATCCCTGTATAGATGGGCAGGGACTAGATGTGCTGGTGTTATGCGGGGGGAAGGGATGAAGGACTTACCTGGAAGAGGAAGCTGTGATTGATGGTGATGAATGATGAGGGAGAGATGCGTTTTCTAAGCTACCACTCTGGACTGGATGTCTGACTGTGGAGTGTAATTCTGTGAGAAGTGTTGTGATGTTGGTAAGGTGAGCGAGTGTGAGTGGTTGTGTGTCTTGAGTTTGAGATTGGGCTGGTGTAGGTGTTGATGGTATGCTAATGGAAGATGGAGAGATCATTGTGGTGTGGGGAAACAGGAGGCGGAATAATTCTGCTTTTACGGGCTGATGAGGGGAAGGGGATGCATTGGTGGTTCAGTTCTGTGGTTAATTTTGCCACTGTCCATTCCCTCATGGTTGGGCTTCTGGGTGTTTCTTGAACACTGACTGCCATATCTGGTTCTGCTACTGACGGTGATCCTAGTTCTTGGATCTCCATGATCTAAGATAGGTGAGATAAATCGGAAAGAGGTGGAAGGGAATAGTTAGTGAATTGTGTTGGATGTATGTATCTGGTGACAGATAAGGTGAGTGTGTGATGGCCTTCAGCCCCTGCCATGGAGTAAGGCATATTATGAGATCCTTAAGCTCCTGCTGCGGGGTAAGGAGTATGTATTGAGAATCTTCAGCCCCTGCTGCGGGGTAAAGTGTTTGTGGTTAGTACCTTCGGCCCCTGCCATGGGATAAGGTTATGTAAAATGACAACCTTCGGCTCTTGTCATGGGATAAAGTGTGCCGTTTGGAAATCTTAAGTCCCATTCGAGGGGCAAGAAGCGATATATGTGTGGACCTTCGGCCCCTGCCATGGGGTAAGGTTATGATGTGAGAACCTTCAGCCCCTGCCTTGGGGTAAGGTTTATTGAAAGATTACCTTCGGCTCCTGATTTGGGGTAAGGAGTATTGTAGCATGCTGTAATGTGAATGTGTGTTGAGAATGGGGTGTTTTCTTTTGTTTTTACTCTTCTTCAGAAGGTGTACTACTGTTTGGTTTGTGAAAAATATTGGGTGTTCTAGTTTTGTTAGATACCACTTGTGGATCATGTTGTAATGATGCTTCTTAATTGTTTGAAATGGAGTTCTTCCTGGGTTTGGTAGCTGATTTTTTCGATTTAAGATTTTTATTGAGGTTTGATTCGCATGACAAAGTATCCAACAATACATAGTAACATAATCGCAATTATAGTAGCAATTACAATTACTGAGTCTTTTAGCTGTGGTCAGATGGAGAACATATCATGGAAAGTCACAGCCAAGCAAAACCCATTGTTTACAAATCTAGGCAACTGCAAATTCTTGGAAGAAACTACAAGGGCCAAGGAAAAGACCCCATTTTTTTTTTTTGCTGTTGTACAGTAAGAAGAAAAGAGAGAGGTATGCAAGAGAAAAGAGGCAGGAAAGTTGTTACGGTTCAGTACACTCAGAAACGGAAGGTTTTGGTAAAAACACAATTTTATTTGCACACAATGAATAACAGTAACCCTCACGGGTCCAGCATACAGAAATATTATGCTGGACAGGTTACAAATGCATGATTAACCCACACGGGTCCAGTATGTAGAACAAATATACAGTACTGACACAGGTCAGGTGAATCACAGTTGATACAGTGTAAATGTGACCAAGAGAAGAAAATTAGGCCAAGGACAGAGTTGACCTTAGTGTTGGAAGGCCCAATGTAACTCTCTACACAGAGAGTCACAACAGCGACTGACGAGAATGCAACGGGTTAATCCAGCCCCGCGCTGGCTAAGGCAACATAGGAGGAAGGCTGCCAGAGATAACGACCACCGGAGACTACAATCAAGCGTGAGTCAGTGTTTAGTGCAGTAGGATAATATGCGCCCAACTGAGACTTCAGACTCATACACATATGCCCAGCACCGCCCCTGAAGGGGTTAACAAACACTCCGGTCTGCAGAGTGGAAGTAAACTGAGGCGCCCAACTGAACCCAACCTCAGTAATAACAGAAAAGTATGAATATCACTTGGGCTGCTACTCTACTGCTCACTCTCTCCAGACAGAAACCATATAGAAACCACAAAGAAAAGAAAAGAGGGTGCCCATATTGTGTATATCAGTTATAATATTGAACGTATATGCATCAATACAATATATCTATTCACAATGGAAGTGGTCAGGCACTGAACAACCTGACAAATGCACCAGCAGAGAGTACAAGGCCGTCTCTGCTCAGGAACCCGGATAATCTCTTATCATGTTGATGACAGGAATATACTGAATGGTTTTTATAAAGCGGTGCATTGTCACTGTGAAATGCATTAGGTTTTATTATTATTCAAAGAGATCTGTCTATATCATGGTTTTATAAATAAATTTATATTATTAATACCTATCTTGAGTCCTCTGATTCTGCTGTTGGCACCTTTTCCGGTCATCAGCATGATAAGAGATTATCTGGAGTCCCGAGCAGAGAGGGGCTTGTACGCTCTGCTGGTGCATTTGTCAGGTTGTTCAGTGCCTGACCACTTCCATTGTGAAGAGATATATTGGGTTGATGCATATCCTAGATAATAATTTGCTAAATGTGTGTGTCAGAAGCCATCATGCGCAGTAGAGACTACAGACTGCCCGCGCCACGGCTGATAATGGAGCAGGGCTCAAAATTGCATGGAAGGTGCACAAAGAGGACTATAGTCTGAATTCAGAGCACCCCTCTCCGTATCAGCCACGTTGCGGGAAGTCTCTACTGTGCATGACTGCACCGTGGCCATTACTGGTGGCCCATGTACAGTCTCTTCAAGTAGTACATTCAATATTATAACTGAGTTACACTATGTGGGCACCCTCTTTTCTTTATGGGGTATAGGAGAGTGCCTATAGGAGTTGAAGCATCTCCCACTTCATCACGCCTCTACCTTTCTTCCAACCATCAACTGTCAGTTTTTAGGAGGTACAACAATATTCCTACAAGAGGAGAATATACTTAATTTGCCTGTTTATTTACATTGTATTAAATCTTTCTTTACTTCAACTTGATTTACATAGTAAATTGATCAGCATAGTAAATTAGGTTGAAAAAAGACTCAAGTCCATCAAGTTCAACCTTTGCTTCTTCACACTAAGAAAACAAATAACTAAATAGGGCCCTCACATTATGAGGAGAGTCCAGGTACAGCCATTCACACTGATGCTGTGTCCATTGGAACAGCAATATATCACTAAAAATGTATCAGTTTTCCTCACTTGCCAGTGGCAGTGAAGAAGACGTAAACAGGACATGACTACTATTACAAAGAAAGTTCAGCCACAACAGTGAGTAAATGTCTCAGACCTGACTAATCACTAGTTCAGGTTCATTGACCGGAACAAGAGACAGAGAGAGAGGAGCTAGATCATCACTGAATTGGGGTTGCATGACTTTCCGCCAGTTTAAATTGGGAATTAAGGTACTCCGTGAAATTCAGTGACTACTCAATAATATGATGCGGATGAATTCCTGTCTGAAGCCTGACAGAGTAAGAAGGAAGTACTTTTGCGCTCACTCAAGAGCAGTTACCTTAGGCTGAGAATCTAATGGACACAACACTGACTATTAGTCTGAATTGACATTAAGAGCACCACTCTATTTATTTAAATACATGTCACTCAAAATACTTTGAATTATATACTGATGTGATGTCAGAGCCCAAAGAGGGAGAAAAGAAGATGAAGAGCAACTTGTAGTAATAAGTCTGGGAATCAGAATGCTAAATGCTTAACCCCTTAGTGACTGCCATGCACACACGTGGCCGTCAATTAACGCCCGGCTAAGAATTATTTTTTTCACCAAAGTAATCCGTTGTCCCCGAACGGTGTGCAGCCGCGCGGGGACCTGGACTTCCCGGACGTACATGTACATCCTCTGTCACTAAGTGACAGTTTCTGCGGGACGTACATGTATGTCCTTTGTCGGGAAGGAGTTAAAATGTGCTACCATAACAGAACAGTTATCAACATCAAAAGACTACCTTCCAAATTTTGTGCCTGAATGGCTATTGAGCCTTGTAGGGCTTTTGCCCAAACTACCAACGGACTTCACTAATGATATATCATATAAAGGTTCTTCCAAAAGATGATGGTGCAGAGGCGTAACTAGAAGTCTCCGAGCCCTGGTGCAAGAAGTGCCACGGCCCCCCCACCACATTGGCCCCCCTCGACCACACTGACCCCGTCTGCAATGCCCCTCAATCTTCACAATGCCCCCATCTCCTTCCTCCCTGGAGCTCCCGCACGGTCCTCTTAGTAATGCAGAGCTCTGGAGAGGATGTCATCTCCCAGCGCTCTGCATTACTAGAGCGCCGGAGGGAGATTTCGGGGGCCAGACGGAGGGGTTGCAGGTGGCGGCCGGGCCCATGGAGTGACGGGTCTGGTCGCAGGTGCGACCCCTATAGTTACGCCACTGTGATGGTGAGATATAGCAAAAACTCTGAACCTACTCATTCATTGCCTGAGTGGACTCTCAAAGATGAGGAGGATGCAGAATCTGTGGAATCGTTAATTAAATAGATTTTAGAAGTTTTACAAGTTTTAGAGGAGAATATCAAATATACTTCTCCAAAATCCCTCATCAAAGGCAAAAATTAATCTACAGTAGCATTCCCAGCATATGCAGAGATAGATCAAATCATATAAAAGAATGGCGTAATGCAGACAAATCATTGATCATTCCTAAAAAAATGTACCCATATTTATCCCTTTCCTCAAGACAAAGTGGAATTTTTGTCCACTCCACCAGTGGTGGCTCCCACAGTCTCTAGATTATTCAGACATAATAAGCTTCACTCAAAGATACCGCTGACAAGAGAGTTGACTCATTTAACAGGCTACTGTCTTCAAGCCAGGGAGCTATCATCAGGACTACATTTGTCTCAGCATGGGCATGCAGAACAATGGAAGCATTGCAAAATCAAATGATACAAGCAATTCAGGGCATCTAACCAAAAGAGGATATTGTACCTTTATTAGGATTCCTCCAAGAGGCTACAGTATACACTGGAGATGCATCATTAGAGATAGCCAAAATGGCTGCAAAGTGCTTAGCTACCACAGTAGCAGCCCTATCGCACCTTACGTCTCAAAACAGGGAACACAAATGCAGCTTCTAAGAAAGCATTAAAACCATTACCATTCCCTGGTTCAATGGTGTTTCGCCCAGAATTAGACAAATTCTGGTTTAAATAAACATGTTTTTTTTGCCTTTCTCTGGATCAGCAGGGGTGTTATGGCATGTGCTGGACTTGATGGACCCATGTCTTTTTTCAGCAGTGTCAACTATGTTGCTATGTTACTATGTATGTTACTAAAATAGTCTGTCAAGCTACAGGTGGTAAAAGTATTTTCTTACCACAAAACAGAATCTGCAGATTTGATTTTAAAAAGAAAAACTCTACATATTGTAACAATAGAGACTTTAGAGGCACTTCTTGACATTCAACAACTAACATGCCAGGGGAGTCCTTTCAATATGGAGGAAAATCAGAACAAACTGGGACCAGAAGAAAACCTTACCCAAATGATCTGAGCCCAAGTCCACCACAGCATGAAGGTGGGAAGACTGAGCCTACATCCTTCAATGGAAGGAATCATTTACAGATGAATGGGTACTTTAAATAACAACATAAGGACACATAATGCCCTTCAACTCCCTTCTTCAACCTGTTTCTTCATGTCCAGGGTATCCAAAGACAGAAGTCTCCAACAGGCATTCCACCAATCCATTCACCACTTGTTTAACAAACAGGAGTTGTAATCCCAGTTCCAACAAAGCAAAGATTCAAAGATTTTTATTCCAATCTTTACATTGTTCTGGAAAAGAACAGAAGATTTAATCTGATTTTAGATCTAAAAGCTGTAAATCAGTTCCTAAAAGGACCCAAATTCAACACTAATCAATCAGATTTGTAATAGTGGCCATGCAATTGACAGAATACATGGCATCATTAGACTTCAAAGATGTTTAGCTACATGTTCCAGCTAGGAGTGACAACTCCTCTCATAACACACCCAAGATCACTCTGAGTCAATTCAACCTCATATCTAGATCTATTACTAAATCTTCCTCCCAGTAACTACTTCTGGAACACCTTCATCTCACATGACAATACTGATAGAACATGGTTGGATCATCAATCTACCCAAATTACACATAGTTCCATCAGAAATGTTACTTCCTGGGATTGATATTCAGCTCCATGAACCAGTGAGTGATATTACCTGAGGACAAAATCTCAGACTTGCCTTGTCCCTTCCCCCACTTTTAACCCTTCTCAACCATTTCAGCTTCTACGCGTGGTCTAAGATGAACTATGTGAAATCTCTGATTCTAAACCTGATGATCGACAACACCTCCGCCGTTCCTTTACAGGAATGATACCCGTTCTCTTGGAGAAAGGACAGCATAAAGTACCTGGGCCCTAACCTTACTCTCGACCCCAGCAACCCTATTGAGAGCCAACTACAACTCACTACTGCCTAAACTGGAAGAGGATATTTCATATTGGCACCCTTTCCCTATTTAATTGGTTCATCAGGAGGGTTAATTCACTGAAAATGGTTCTTCTGCCTAAGATCACCATTTTGTTATCAGCACTGCCCATTTCCCTTCCGCAATACTACTTGGCAAAACTCACCAAGCTAATGACCCAGTTCCTCCTGGACGAAAAACTGCCTAGATGCTGTAAGAAGACCTTGTCCCTATCACGAACCTCGGGCGGCTTGAGTCCCCTGGATTTGGGGAAATACTATTGGGCAGCGCAACTGACCCTTTTGACTGATCTATCTCACCCTACCAGAGGGAAGGATTCGATGGAGATCATCTTCAGGAATGCTCCTTCTTTATCGCCAATTAAACTTTTGTTTATGTCCATAGATAACACCCCCAAGGTGTTCCTTCATCATCTGATTCTTGGTCCTTCCTTGAAGATGTAGCACAGGTGGAGGCACGGGCAGTGCTTGTCCCCACACCCCTCTCCACTGATAGATATAAGAAACCCTGACTTTCCGTCTGGCTTATGTAAACCAGCTTTTAGGGCTTGGAGATCGGCAGAGCAGACATTACTGACAACGGTTGCAAAAACCATCTCTGTGCTTACTTTCCTGAGCCTCCAGGAGAGATTCAAGTTTGACTCCAAAGAGACCTGGAGATATCTACAAATGTGCAACTTTGTTGAGACCCTAAACAAACAGGACCCCAAACTCCTGTTGAAGTCTTCTTCACTGTTGTTGGTTTGTATCCGCTGAACACTTCGAAGCAGAACAAAACAGGATTTCAAATGTGTGTAAGTTGTCTGGACACTGGTATTTCCCTTATGACACCCCCCCTCACCTCCATTTTACAATATTGGAATATCCTTCACCTTACCTACACATGTCAGGAACTGTTTAGATCCGGATCTGTGGTAGCTGGGGTTTGAAGCTGGGGAGTGTGGTTCAGGTGCAATGTCAGCCAAACAAATCCCTTGCTGTGTCAGAGGTTGGATTAGAGGTGTTGGCCTCAATGCCAGATTTCAGATCTCAGTTGGACTGGAGTAAGGGTGAACCATTTGAGGATCCAGATCTACAGACTAAGAGAAAACCAGAGATGCAAATATGTCCTACTGGGAGGGAGCATCAGGAATAACCAAACCACAATAGCGGAGAAGTAACTCTGCCAACCTGCAGATGACTAATGTAAGGTGGTATACGACCACCATCATTGTCCCAGTATCTGAAGACTGGGCTCCAGGGTACCTGGCAACCTAAGCCCAAAAAAAAAATGACAAATAGGCTGGAACAGAAGCCGTGGTAAGAGAGTAGCAGGTAGACTGCTCAATGGTTAATAATAGCAGGTTGGGCCTGCTCTCAGAAACAAGTAGATAGCAGGCTAGGACTGCTATAAGAGGAAATAATCGTAGCAGGCTGACACTGCTGATACACAAGGTAGCAGGCTGGAACTTCTCGAAAACAAAGCAGCAGGCTGGGACTGCTTGAAAACAGAGTAGTAGGCTGGACTGCTCATACACAGGCTGGGACTGCTCAAAAGATACATAGTAGCAGCTGCAGCTACACATAAACTAAGTAGAAGGCTGGGGCTGTTTATACACAAAATAGCAGGCTGCGACTGCTTATACACAAAGTAGCAGGCTGGAACTTCTACCCATAGCTGCCTGGCTCACTGTTGGTCCTGAAACTCTAAGCCCCTGAGATGGAGGACCATAACAGAAAGGACCAGCTGGCTGGTACCGCCAACAGTCGTGAACAACAGCCCAGACCAACCCCTACACCACCTAAGTCAACAACTGACCCACTGGAAGGTGGGCTAGGACCATCATGGTGCCTGAAGAGGTAAAAAAGTGTACTGTGATCAGGACTGGCCCTTACCAACACTAGACAAACCAGAATTCAAGCGAGCCGACTGACCCCTACCCCTACAGATGGTGTAAGGAAAATCCAAGCACCTGCCAGGCCCAAAATTCCAGGGCAGGGGGATATGCTAAAAGACAGAGGAGGCCTAGATGAGCCAGCAGATCACTGGCTGCACAAACTCAAACAAAGGCCAAGGGAGCACATCACCGACTGGAGTGGCCAGACTACACAGGCTTATGCCCTCAACATTCTCTGAGGACAGCCTTGGAAAGGCCAGAGTGCAACTAGATAAATGATCACTGCTAGCCATGGGACTCCTCGCAGTGCACCAGGAACAAAGTTAGACAGGCCAGGTCAGTTGGGTACGGATACAACAGATTATAGAAGTCAGGCAAGGTCATCCAAAATCCAAAGTCAGACGTAATCAAGGGCAGTACAACCAGAAGAGAATACCAAAAAACAAAGCCAAGATCAAACAAGGGAACAAACCAGCTCAATAATCGAGAGTGGTTTGCTCAAAATCAGTGCATTAAACGCCCTAACATTCCAATCAAGAGGAAGAGAGGAGCCAAGATGAGTACAGCCAGGAATAGAAGTCAAAAACACAGGAGGTAAAAACAAAAAGTGACAACACATTGTTCTAGTGTGTCAGTGAGTTTTTATGTCATACTAAATGGAGACTACCCTTGCTGAAAGAGGGTAGTTCCATTTTTCTTGGTGCAAGGGGGAGAGAAGAGGCTGATCAGAGATCCTTTAGAGCTTCAGTCCCCTTTGCCTCAGATTTTTGTTCCATTTATGATGTTCAATCACCTGACATTGTTAACCCCAAATATATGCTCATTTGAAAGAAGGGAATCCCTTCTTTCAAACGAGGGTAATTGTAGGTCAGAGGAAGGGGAACTGGCCTCCTCCTCTTCTCCCTCTCCTACCTTTCCCTGTTGGTGTAGTGGATTGGCCATTGCATTAATGATGTCATCACTCTTATGCTGATGATGTAATTAATGCAGCAGGATTCCTGGTGACACAGGAGTACTACCATGGACTGAAGCCTTCAAACAAGACAAGCTTCAGTCCCCAGTAGGAAGTCCTGCACTGTGAAACTGGAGAAGATGCGACTGTCCACATCCTTGGCAGTTTTAGTATAGCTGCTGTGCACGTGGATGCCCTTAGCAGTGAAGTGCTTAAAGGAGAACTAATACCATCTAATGATAACCCCAAATTACCTTACTATGTCCATAAAATCATAATGTCCCCTATTATTTTTTTTCTTTCTGCTTAGATCAAGAGAATTAGCCCTGGATGTTATGTCCATGTAGGCAGACATAACCAGTGGTAGCAGGACTATGGGACACAAACTCCTCCCACTGCACTTCTTAACCCATTTAACCCCAAGGTGTTGAGCACCCTTCTGGTCCTTAACCCTTTGAGTGCCAGATGGGTACACAACACATCGCTTTGCAATGTGTTGCATATCCCTCCGGCACTCAAAGGGTTAAAGGGTTAAGTAAGATCATGTACTCTACTTGCTTCAATCTGAAAACCTATAGGTACAATATTGAAAGGTACACAAATACACCAGGCAAAATGTTATATAATCCAGCAGTCAGGGCCTTATTTCCCAATAGACAAAGTAGGCAACTGCCTAGAGCTCCACATTTTGAGTAATCTCCTCTGCTGTGCTGGCCACACCCACATCATTCTGAATTGTGGGTGTGTCCAGAGTAATCTCAATGTCCCTGCACTAGTTTGATACCCATGTGCACCCCTTGGATGCTAGAGAGATCCCCAACACATTGCGAAGCAATGCATTTGAGATCTCTGTAACCACCAAGGGGTTAAAGGTTTTTTTTTTTTGTTTTTTTTTTTGTTACAGGCCAAGGATATTTTCTGTGCCAGGAAACAGTAAATGGGACTGGGGACGTGGTCCTGGGTGGAGCTAAGATCACCTGGTATGCCTTGTCTACAGGGGTGCCTGAGGTATGAATCCGGCCCTGCCAGCAACACATGCAGCAAGGCACCGAAGAAAAGCAACCATGGAAATAGGGTAGCTGGGCAAACATCTGAATCAGGTATGTGTGTATGGAGTTTACTCAACACATAGAAGATAAAATGCTGCATTAAAATGGGAGATCTGGTCATCTCACTGTAGTGCAGGGGTCCCAGACTGAATTCCTAGAGGGCAGAAATGCTGCAGCCTTTAGGTCTATCCAGGCTTGTGCACAAGTGATTCATTTAAAATGACTAAGCTAATTCACGACACGTGTGCAATATCAGGGACATCCCTTAGGTTAATTTCACATTTGAAACTTGAACAGAGCTGCAATATAGTTTTGTCTAAGCTGCCCATGTTTATTCATATTTTACTTGCATTTCCACTATGATCTCTCCATGGGGGGCTGTTGGGTAGCCTATGTCAGCATCAGTCATATATCATTGGCTGAGGCCTACATGTGTTGCTCCATTCATTGGACAATGTGGCTCCAAGATCATCTGTGCAAATGATCTGCACCACTGTCCATAGTAAACTGTGCAAATCACCTCTGCTCAAAGTATTGTGCTTTGTGCATGAATGTAGTTAAGTTGCTGTATGCTGCATTTGGCTGTGTTCACAGTGGCAAAGTCACTAAGGGGAACAGCTTCATAGGCAACAATGCACTCTGTTTCCTTGTGATTAGCACCTTGTTCAAAACGCTGCACTAACATCACATTTATGAACAAGGGCCAACACTAGTCCTCAAAGTACCCCAACAAACCAGGATTTAATCATATTCAGGCTGGATATTAGAGAAATGAATCCAGGTGTAGTAAATTGTTGGACTTCTAGCTGTTGGGGACTACAATTCCCATCATCCCAATCAGCCCTTTAATTAATCAGTGTCTTGGTCATTATGAATGACCTCCAGAGTTCCAGTTCCAGTTATGTTAAAGGACTTTTCTTGCTGAGTAAAACAAGGGGACTCCCCATGCTGGGAGATATTTCATTTTAAATTGATATAAAGTTCTTAATTATTATTTTATTAAATTAAACTGCAGCTTTCTATAATGGTCACTAGGTGGTGCTGTCCAATCACTTACAGTAGAGAGCCTATTCTTTGACTCAAGCTCTCTTATAGTGTGCATTATCAAAGTTGGTTCTGTTGATAACAGTTTGATTAAAAAACTATGATTGAGTTCTAATAATGAATTAATTATATTGGTTTACTCAACAGGAAAAGCACCATAACATCTGTATTTTCATTAAAACAACATAACAAACAGGCTTCTTTCAAGCTTCTTCCCTAAGATCTAAGTCTTTGCTGACACTGGCAATTGAATCTCAATCATTCAAATGCATGAAAAACACATGAAATTGGTATTGTGGTGTCATATGGGACTGTTCACACTACTGTAACATGTAGCGCATGTCACAAGGTAACGCATGGTCTTTCAAATTTTGGTCCAAAATTGCATTATAGCAAGTACATGTGATTTTTTTTTTATTTTAATGGTATCACATAAACCATCACTTCATAACATGATTACTTTGCAGTGTTGAAGATGACACGTTGAAGAAAATAATTATGGGTGGAAAAGTAGAGAGAATCATGCAATTCAGCACATATTGAAAAATGCATGATAAGCACATATTTTCTGCATACAGATTTTCATGCACTTATATGAGATTTTAGCACATCAAACTGCCAGTGTGAAGACAGCCTAATTCACCCTGGTGATACAGATTTCCCTAGATAAATATAGTTTTCTGTGGGGCAGTTCACAGAGATGGATTTTTCTGGTACAATCATTTTCAGTGGCAATCTTGTGTTGTTGCAACATCTTGTCACAAAGTTTCTGCAACAAAGTCGTCAGTGTGAACTAGGCCAAAATCCTTGACTTGCCCCTCCAGGAAAGCCAAGATCCCCTGCTCTAAAGTGAGGTGATGTCATAGGCTGGGCGAACCTATCTTTGTTCACAGTCTGACCATAATATATAATAATAATATCCTATATAATAGTTTGCTAGGATGTTTGTCATGATACAGTCATACTCAGTAGAGATTGCCCGCATTCAGGCAGTCTCTTCTGTGCATGATTGCATTGTGTGAATGAGGCGGTGCAAGACTGCATCACGTGGAGCAGTGAGGTAGCAGCCTCTTAACATCACCCGGACCTTGTCCCATGTACATGGGCTTTTCCACTAGTTAATAATAATTGCACACACAGAAATATTAATCTAGGGGAGGGCTAGCAACTTGAGGCCTGGGGCAAATACAATCAAGTGGCCCATTTCTATGACGTATTGTGACGTATGTGATGCCACATAACTTACAATTAAAGTAAGTCTATACGTGTGATACTACAGAGCTTACAGTTGAAATGAAGGTACATTAGTGATAAAACAAAATTTAAAATTTAAGTAAAGCTACACTAGTGATACTATAGAGCTTATAAGGGAAATGGGTTATGCTACGAGTGTAGCTCTATTTGGATTGTAGCTCTATGGTATCATATGAATAGCTCCATTTTAGTTGTAAGCTCTGTGATATCACAAGTGTAGTGCCATTTACAACAGCAAGTGGGAGACTGAGTGAGGCACTGACCCACTGGCCCAGACATATGACCGGGCCAGGGGGCAATTGCCCCCCTTCCCCCCAGGCCAGCCCTACCCAATCTAGCTTCAGGAGTAGGCAACCTTTGGCTCTTCAGTTTTTGGGGATTACAACTCCGTTGGCTGGTTGGGGTTGATGGGAGTTGTAGTCCCCATCAGATGGATAACCAAAGATTGCATCACCCAGTAAGCTGATCCCAGACAGTCTGCTTCTCCCCTAACTCATTTATTGTTTAACTCTTTGTGTGCCAGGGCACTGTTCAACACATATTTCTGCTACGGCTAAAAAAGGGTTACCATCTTTTAGACAGATCTAAAAATTACTTAAAAAGTCAAACAGATTTTTTTAAGTAATGGACAATTTAGCCTTTTGATGTCCAGGGGTTGTGTGATGCATTGCTCAACAATCACTTCTCTCTGGCACTCAGCAGGTTAATGGACCTGGAAGGCTGAAGTTGGAAAATACTGGTAAACTAACATTTTTGACAAATGAGTGAGCAAAAGCCATTGCAATAAAAGTGATCTTCAGGGACAGTGCTGTCATTAATGAGTCAGAGAATCAATTATAACAAATAGAAAATTCTTGAGCTGTATTATTCAATTTAACCACTAGGTGGAGACAAACACCACTAGAACTCTGTTAAGTAATGAAATTGTGTAGGATGGGAGATAGCTGTCAGCAGTACAGGATGGCCAAGAGGCTAGTATGTGCTCAGTATAGGTCTTTAACTCTTTGAGTGCCAGAGGGCTACGGAATGCATTGCTTTGCAATGCATTCCGTACCCCTCTGGCGCTCAAAGGGTTAAATCTGTTATTGCTGAAGGAAAAATATATTTCTCCAAGAGATAAAATAAATGTTAAAAATCCTATAATGTATTACTTTGCACCTTCAATGAAGCCCCTAAATACCCAGACCACAAACCACTGTCACATCTTTATTTTTGGCGTAGTATACGGAGAGGACTGAATACAGCTTACTTCTTACATCAAACATCTGGCCAAGGACATTCATAGATCATTGGGTACTGGAACTAGGTTCTCTGAAGAAGTAAATAAGATTCAAAAGCACTAATGTAAGTAATGACAGACAGAAGAATAGCCTTGCAGTGTCTGTGTGGCTCTGTGACAACCAGTGTACAATGGAAAAATTCTGGGGTGTCAGACAGTGTACATGTGGTTCTGTGACTACCAGAAGATAACAGAACAAGGCTGGGATGTCAGACAATATACGTTTGGATCTATGACTACACGTGGACAATGAAACATGGCTGCGTTGTAGTACAGTGCATCTGTTTCTGTGACTACATGTGGCTAATGGAGGAAGGCTTGCTGTCAAACAGCGTGTGTCGTCTGAGCTACCAGTGGGCAATGGAAAAGAGCTGAGGTGTCAGACAGTATGTGAGGTTCTGTGAATACATGTGGACAATGTAACACAGCTGAGTTGTAGTACAACGCATCTGTTTCTGTGACTACATGTGGACAATGGAACACGGCTGGGGTGTCAGACAGTGTATGTGTGGTTCTATGACTACATGTAGACAATGGAACACGGCTGGGGTGTCAGACATTGTATGAGTAGTTCTATGACTAATAATTGCACAAAAAGGGGGCAGAATAAATCAAACCTTAAAGGGATAGTAATACTTCGTTTTAACTTTATTTTATTTTGTAGGTATTAAAAAAACATGAAGAATGATATAAGTCTTATCTCTCAATCCTTTATGGTTTATGAGATATTCACAAGCAAAGTTCCCCTCCCCGCCCCTTTTACCTAGTGTAAGCCATCTCTTCTCAGATGTGGATCAGGTTGTAAGACCAGACAGATAACAGAAGGGGACAATTTTCTTTGTATGAGAACAATGAAAGCCCTTCCCCCCTTGACAAGTTTTTCAGGTTTTTCCCTTATCTTAATTGAAGATTGTCCCTCTCTGCAGTCTACCTGGGCACCTCCCTTCTGATCTGGTTGAACAGGGTGGGGATACTTTGTTTGTGAATATCTCTTAAACCATAAAGGTTTGAGAGATAAGACTTATATCATTCTTCATGTTTTTTAATGCCTACAAAATAAAATAAAGTTAAAACGAAGTATTACTATCCCTTTAATGAGAGCTCATAATGACCATAGAGTTACATCACCCAATGTGAAATAGAAGTGAGTAGAGGATTCACATTGGGTGATGCAAGGATGATCATTATTTGCCCTCATTAAGGTTTGCGTTATTCTCTCCCCTTTTTTGTGCAATTATTAGGATTCCACAGTACACTGAGGTGCACAGCTGCAGGTTTTATAGCAATGAACTTTAATTAGTAGCTGAGATTATATTTTTTCTTTAGATATTTTAGTTCTATGACTACATTTGGACAATGAAAAAAGAATGGACTGTCAGACAGTATGTGTGGTTCTATGACTACATGTGGACAATGGAACACGGCTGGGGTGCCAGTCAGTATATGTGTGGTTCTATGACTACATGCAGACAATGGAATACGGCTAAGGTGTCAGACAGTGTATGTGTGGTTCTATGACTACATGCAGACAATGGAATACGGCTAAGGTGTCAGACAGTGTATGTGTGGTTCTATGACTACATGCAGACAATGGAATACGGCTAATGTGTCAGACAGTGTATGTGTGGTTCTGTGACTATATATGGACAATGGAATATGGCTAAGGTGTCAGTGTATGTGTGGTTCTATGACTAAATGTGGACAGCAAAAAACAAAATGGGCTGTCAGACAATGTATGTGTGGTTCTGTGATTATCAATGAACAGGGGAACAAGACTAGGCTGTGAAACAGTGTGTGGGGAAGATGTGTCACCATTAGTACAAATGTGTTGTCTGGTAAATGACATACAGTGTACCCATTATGATTATATTAAGTATAATACATTTGATATTGAGACTCCTTTATGCCCTTGTACACTGGGAAGGTCTCCAATGCATTGCCTTGCAATCTGCAATCTAGCATGTTAGGAGATAAAGAGTTTAATTGAAAGGGTCCCACTTAAAATTCAGTGTAAAATATAAAACAAGGATTCCACCTTAAAGGGATAGTAATGTTTCATAATAAAAGCAGCTCTAATTAATCATCAAAGTATTTGAACTTTGGAGAGTGTTATTTCAATTCTGTCAGAGTTGTAGTTCAAGAGTAATTCAATGACAAAGTATCCCCCTCCCGCCCCTTTTACTGGTATAACACTGTTCAGCCAGATCAGAAGGGAGGTGCCCAGATAGACTGCAGAGAGGGACAATCTTCAATTAAGATAAGGGAAAAACCCGAAAAACTTGTCAAGGGGGGCAGGGCTTTCATTGTTTTCATGGGAAGAAGATTGTCCCCTTCTGTTATCTGTCTGGTTTTACAACCAGATTCCCCATCTGAGAAGAGATGGCTTACACTAGGAAAAAGGGACAGGAGGGGAAACTTTGCTTGTGAATATCTCTTAAACCATAAAGGTTTGAGAGATAAGACTTATATCATTCTTCAAATTTTTTTTTAATGCCTACAAAATAAAATAAAGATCAAACAAAGTTTTACTATCCCTTTAAATGAAATTCTGAGAACCGCTGGGCTAGATAAACACAGGAGATCCCACTGAAGACATCACTACTGGCATCCCTGTGAATGCATCATCCTGAATGTTCAGGACACAATAATACCACACAAAGCTCCACTGAAGGTGATCTTTGATTTGGGAACCTCTGGGGTTCTCCTGGTTGTGGTTCCTTTAGAACGGGTAGGATTCAAAGAAGGACATGATCAGAGACAGATTTCCTGGGTGATTTTCTAACAGGAAGGAACCAGTTAGCCTCATTCGGTAATAGTATTTTGTTCTACTGGTGACACATAATGGAGTATTTCTCTGCTGTTCATGTAATATGAAATAAAACAAGTCATTACTTTATTAAACTGGCAGAAAACCAGCCTAAATGGATTGATATTTTAGACTCTCAGTTAGGCAAGGCACTCTAGGGATTCTTAGCCCCACCCATGGCCACTCCTTACTTTTCACATGACCCCGCCCACCACTATTGACTCATAAATACCTTTTGACCAAGTGAGGCAACATTTGGCTCTCCAGCTTCTAAAGAACAAAACTCTCATCTTCTCAAACCAGCCAATGGGCTGGTTGGAGATGAGAGAGTTGTTGTCTAACAGCTGGACAGCCAAAGGCTACCAACCCCTGGTCTATAATATATCCAAGCACAGACACATTCCAAAACTTGGATTTATTTGCAGAGCTATGCAAACTTCCCTAGAAAACAATGGCTCAGTGTGCCCAATGTGTTTCATGGTAAGAGTGAGAGTCTGGTGCACTGTAGTAATTTTGAGGAAACCAAATCCACCATAGGGGATAAATGATAATTCTCATTGATCTAAATGGGGCTTTTAACCCTCGGATGCTAGAGAGGTCTTTAACGCATTGCAGAGCAGTGCATTGAAGACCTCTCTAGCATTCTAGAACTTAAGACCCCATTTAAGTCGGTGGGGATTGGGCTATTTTTTATTCATCCCCTCTGATGCAGATGGTTTGCTTCAGACTGACTCCAGTTCTCTATAGTACATGAGTCTGATTGGGTGGAATGAAAGAAATTGGGCATTACCTATTTTTCTGAAAACCATAAATTGATGCGCTATTTGCGCTTGCCCACGTTAGGATGCAAGAAACATACTAGCTCCTTTATGCTGAATAGTACAGGTTCCTAAATTAAAGAAAAGTTAGTCAGATGTATGAAAATGTGTTCTAACAGTTTTGCAGAATTAGGCGCAATTGCTAATCCTCTCCCAAAACAGCAGACATTTTAGCTACACCCACTTTTTGAAATGCATTCTCTAAAAAGGGATAAATGTTCACTAATTCATAAAAAACATGCTCAATTCATAGACATTTTGGCGCTAATAATTTTTCCTTCAAAAGAACAGTGTATTTGATAAGATGAAGGGACAACCACACAGGGCGCCTGTAACGGTTTGTTTTGACACTCAGACCAGTAGGTAAAATAAAGCAATCTTTTATTGAAAGAAATAAAATACAAAGGATCGCCTTCTACAGTTGACAGCAACAATTGCAAGCTATTACACAGTACACATAGCTTTAATATAATATACAGAAGGCACCCAACATAGGAACTGAGAATAGGGGACAGGACCCTAAAGGGTGTATGAGAACAATTTGTCAGTCTCAGCTGTGGGGTTTGGCACGCCCGTGTGGTGTAGAGATAAACTGAGCAAATGTGCACAGCACAGAGTTCATATAAAGATGAGTAGTAGATGTTCAGTGACCAATGTAAGTTATAGCAGCACAGTAACCCAAGATAGCCCCAACGGGCGTTCGTCAATAGACCAGTGAGCCTGCAAGTGCAAGAGTATGTAGCCCCCAAGGGCGTGATCGAGACTAGCCTGAGATGCGAAGCTGGCGTTTTAGCCCCCACGGGCGTATAACTGGAGACCACTGTAAGCACAACACGAGCCAAGAGCCCCCGCGGGCGTTTACCTACGGATTGAGCAAGAGCTTGGAGCCTAACCTTGCCACCAATAGCCGCACCGGACACCTCTGTCGTTAACCGTGAGACCAAGAACCAAGAACGCCCAACCGGCCTAACAGGATTGACTACTCTGCAAACGTAACCGGGAGTCGCCGTCCAAGTAGCGGCCAACTCAGCAGCAGTAGACGTACAAGGTAACGGTTCTATATTTAGAAAGGAGGTCCGGTCAGAGAGAAGCGGCAGTGCAAGGGTTAATAGGTACGTTTGAATCTCCCAGGCTCGGTATGGTAGCTTAGCTCTGCAACGTGTAAAGGCTCGGTACAAGAGGCACAGCTTATGCAAGTCGGCAAGGAACTCTGCACAGATGGATGGGTTACCCAGGAGGGTAATGGTCACACTAGCTTGGCACAGCAATGCAGGATTCAGAATGTCGCAGCGGCGACAACAAGCCAGGCAGCCGCGAAGATCTTGAAGCAGGAAGTCAGCCAGCCGGGTCGTAGCACGTAGAGGGTTCTCAAACAAGCCGGGTCGGAGCACGTAGAGGATTCTCAGACAAGCCGGGTCATACACGATCAGGAACACAGTAGAGTAGTCAGAACAGGCCAAGGTCGGTACACAGGAATCCGGATTCAGGAACACAGCAACAGCAAGTCTGGCTCAGAAACACCACGAAAGGGCATCTGACAGATGTAAGCGTCAGGTATAAAAAGGTCACCAAGGGGCGGGCCAAACCAACCGAACAAATCACAGTCTGCCACAGATGAGAGTGACAGAAAGATCACAGGCACTGTGATAGTACCCCCCTCTCAAAGACCCCCTCTCCCAGCTGGAGGCTTAGGTTTCTGAGGATATTTAGAGTGGAAGCTGCGCACAAGTCTGGGCGCATGGAGGTCCTTCTGTTCAACCCAAGAGCGCTCCTCCGGGCCATAGCCCTTCCAGTGGACCAAATATTGCAACTTCCCTCTAAATCGCCTAGAATCAATAATGCTCTGAACCTCATATTCCTCTTGCCCCTGGACGTCCACCGGCCCAGGAACTACCGGAGTGGTCGTGTAACGATTGCAAACCAGGGGTTTTAACAGAGACACATGGAACACATTGTGAATGTGCATAGACGGTGGAAGTTCCAACGCATAGGAGACAGGATTAATTTTGCGAATAATTTTAAATGGACCAATAAACCGGGGAGCCAGCTTATTCGAGGGAACCTGCAGGTTGAGGTTTCTGGAGGAGAGCCATACCCTATCCCCAACCTGGAAGGAGACCGCTGGCAGCCGCCTACGATTGGCATATCGCTGCTGCCGCTGGAAAGACTGACTGAGGGTCCTTTGTACCTGTGCCCAGGTGGAACGGAGCTGCTCCATATGCTCATCTAGAGCCGGAATCTGCTGAGACTGGAACGAGTCCGGGAGCAAACCTGGCTGGAACCCATAGTTGATTAAGAACGGGGAGCTCCCGGACGATGAGTTAACTGCACAATTCCTGGCAAACTCCGCCCATGGCAACAGGTCAGCCCAATTGTCATGATGATCAGTAATAAAACAGTGCAGGAACTGTTCCAGTCCCTGGTTGGCACGCTCAGCGGCTCTGTTGGTCTGGGGATGGTAGGCGGAGGAAAAGGACAATTGAATGCCCATCATGCCACAGAATGCCCTCCAAAACCTGGATACGAATTGACTCCCACGGTCGGAGACCACCACGCTAGGTACCCCGTGCAAACGAAACACTTCTTTAGCAAAGACCTTAGCCAATTCCTGAGCCGATGGAAGACCCCTGAGTGGCACAAAATGAGCCATTTTAGAGAACCTATCGACCACCATAAGGATAAATGTATACCCCCTCGAGATTGGCAATTCTCCCAGAAAATCGATAGATATATGAGACCAGGGCCGTTCTCCATTAGGCACAGGTTGAAGCAAGCCCACTGGGAGATGCCTGGGGGTCTTAGCACGGGCACATGTGGCACAAGCAGCAGTAAAAGCGGAACAATCGGCTCTGAGCGTCGGCCACCAGAATAATTGTGAAAGAGACCAAACCAGCTGATCCCTGCCGATGTGCCCGGCTGCCCTAGAAGAATGATAGGTCTCCAATAGACGAGTGCGAAAAGGCTCATCTACAAAACATTTGCCAACTGGAGTCTCAGGTGGGGCCCTAGCTTGATACCCCAAAATCTCCTCCCCCAGAGGCGAAGTTATACTAGTGCGAATAGTAGCCAATATACGGTCGGGCTGGATAATGGGTACCGGTGCTTCCTCCCTGTCAGTGTCCGACATGAACTGACGAGACAATGCGTCTGCCCTCACGTTCTTGGATCCCGGGAGGTACGATACTACAAAGTTAAACCGGGACAAAAAGAGTGCCCACCTGGCCTGTCGAGAAGACAACCTCTTGGCCTCAGAGAGATATGTCAGGTTTTTGTGATCGGTCAGGATCAGTACTGGGTTCTTGGTACCTTCCAACAGGTGACGCCACTCCTTCAGTGCCAGAATAATAGCCAATAACTCCCTGTCGCCAATCTCATAGTGGCTCTGTGCGCTGGACAATTTCTTAGAAAAAAACCCACAAGGTTTCAAGGTACCACCTCCCACAGGACGCTGGGAGAGTACTGCCCCAACCCCAACCTCAGAAGCGTCAACCTCCAAGGTAAAAGGCAGGGAGGGATTGGGATGGGACAGTACTGGGGCAGACGTAAAGGCAGATTTTAAGGTCTCAAACGCATTTTCAGCGGCCTCGGACCACTGAGAGGGAGTAGCGCCCTTATGAGTCAAATCCGACAAAGGTTTCACAATAGTAGAAAAGTTATGTATGAATTTTCTGTAATAGTTGGCAAACCCTAAAAAGCGCTGAATTGCCTTTAACCCTTTAGGGCGAGGCCATTGTAATACAGCTGCCAACTTGTCCTGGTCCATAGCGATTCCATCTTTGGAGATTACGAACCCCAAGAATGGTACTTGTGACACATGGAATTCGCATTTTTCAAATAACAGCTTATGCTCCCGGAGTCTCAACAGAACTTGCGTGACATCTTTAATATGTTGGGAAAGAGTGGTGGAATGAATCAATATATCATCCAGATATACCACCACGCAGGACTGAAGCATGTCACGCAAGATATCATTAATCAGCTCCTGGAATTCCGCAGGTGCATTACATAAGCCAAACGGCATTACCAGATATTCATAGTGCCCAGTTCTGGTATTAAATGCCGTTTTCCACTCATCACCTTCTCTGATTCTAATCAGATTGTAGGCGGCCCGCAAATCAAGTTTGGTAAAGACAGAAGAGCCCTTCAATCTGTCAAATAACTCGGTGATGAGTGGAATAGGGTATGCATTCTTGGGCATCAGCTTATTAAGCCCCCGGTAGTCAATACATGGCCTAAGTTCGCCATTTTTCTTCTTTACAAAGAAGAATCCGGCACCAGCCGGAGAAGTAGACTTGCGAATAATACCCCTGCTAAGGGCGTCCTCAATGAACTCCTCCATTGCCCTGTTCTCTTTGCATGACAGTGGGTAGGTTCGTCCCCTCGGGGGAATCACACCTGGAGGCAAATCAATAGCGCAATCATAGGGTATATGCTCGGGCAATGCGCTAGCCTCCCTCTTGCTGAATACGTCACAGAATTCCCCATATTCAACTGGCACAGCAGGAGAGGTACACATAATTTTGACAGGAAGCGATAGACAGTTTTCTTTACAGTAATTGGACCAGGAACTAACCTCACATTTTTGCCAATCAAATTGAGGATTATGCCGAAGCAACCATGGAAACCCCAAAATGACTGCATGGTGAGGTGAACGAATATTTGAAACTGAACCTCCTCCTTGTGGAGTGCCCCAATTGACATAGAAATAGGGATTGTCTCCATTGTAATAAAGGCAGGTTCCAATGGTCTGCCATCAATGGCCTCTACTGCCAATGGAGATTCTTTTTTGCATAGGGGAATATTGTGCGAAGCCACAAAAGATTGGTCCATAAAGTACCCGGCTGCTCCAGAGTCCACCAGTGCCAAGGTTTCTGCGCTCTTGTCGGCCCAAAAGAACGTCACCTGGATGGTGGGTTTAGCAATGTTAGAATCTAGGGACTGTTGTACACCACCTAGGGCCTGTCCTCCAAGGTACCCTAGGTGCGTGCGTTTCCCGGCCTCACCGGACAATTGCGCAAAAGGTGCCCCTGTTTGCCACAATATAAACATAGGCCTTGCCTTTTACGAAAAGACCTTTCTTCTTTGGAGAGTCTAGTGAAACCCAGCTGCATTGGCTCTGCTGCCTCTCCTGGACGCTCAGTAGGAAAGGGTGGAGAGGGTGGGTCAAAGGAGCTGTCCTGCCCATGTTTTCTGGAGGTTGCCCTTCGTGCCAACCGTCTCTCCCGGATACGAGAGTCAATGAGCATTACATAATCAATGAATTCGTCCAGGTCACTAGGAACATCTCGGGCAGCTATTTCGTCTTTAATTGGTTCAGAGAGACCCTTAGTGAAAGCTGCCAATAATGCCTCATCGTTCCAGCCCACCTCCGCTGCCAGGGTCCGGAATTCTATCACGTAATTGCCCAATGTACGTTCGCCCTGCTGTATCTCCATTAGCCTTTTGGCAGCGGAGGCCACTCTGCCAGGAACCTCAAACACACGGCGGAACTTCTTTACGAACTCATAAAAGTTCAGCGTGCAGGGTTTGGCACTCTCCTACAAGGGGTTTGCCCAAGCCAGAGCTTTGCCTGTTAGTAGCGATATCATGAATCCGACCTTGCTTCGGTCGTTAGGAAAAGCCTGGGGCGTTAATTCCAAATAGATCTCTAGCTGGTTAATAAAACCCCTGCAAAGAGAAGGCTCGCCATCATATCTCAATGGTAACGGCGCCGCAGCCGTTAAGCCTCTGACACAAGTAGGAGGAGCTAGAGGCGGATTGTCCGGTGTCAAGACTGGGGGGACCACCGGATTCGGATTAGGCTTGTCTAGGTGTACCGTACGCTCAAGTAGGGTTTGTAGAGCCAGTGCCAATTGATCTAAGCGCTGCTCATGGACATCCATTCTCCAGTGGATGTTTTGTGCGTTACTTTCACCCATACTGTCTGAGGTCATGGCCCTTTCGTACTGTAACGGTTTGTTTTGACACTCAGACCAGTAGGTAAAATAAAACAATCTTTTATTGAAAGAAATAAAATACAAAGGATCGCCCTCTACAGTTGACAACAACAATTGCAAGCTATTACACAGTACACATAGCTTTAATATAATATACAGAAGGCACCCAACATAGGAACTGAGAATAGGGGACAGGACCCTAAAGGGTGTATGAGAACAATTTGTCAGTCTCAGCTGTGGGGTTTGGCACACCCGTGTGGTGTAGAGATAAACTGAGCAAATGTGCACAGCACAGAGTTCATATAAAGATGAGTAGTAGATGTTCAGTGACCAATGTAAGTTATAGCAGCACAGTAACCCAAGATAGCCCCCACGGGCGTTCGTCAATAGACCAGTGAGCCTGCAAGTGCAAGAGTATGTAGCCCCCACGGGCGTGATCGAGACTAGCCTGAGATGCGAAGCTGGCGTTTTAGCCCCCACGGGCATATAACTGGAGACCACTGTAAGCACAACACGAGCCAAGAGCCCCCGCGGGCGTTTACCTACGGATTGAGCAAGAGCTTGGAGCCTAACCTTGCCACCAATAGCCGCACCGGACACCTCCGTCGTTAACCGTGAGACCAAGAACCAAGAACGCCCAACCGGCCTAACAGGATTGACTACTCTGCAAACGTAACCGGGAGTCGCCGTCCAAGTAGCGGCCAACTCAGCAGCAGTAGACTTACAAGGTAACGGTTCTATATTTAGAAAGGAGGTCCGGTCAGAGAGAAGCGGCAGTGCAAGGGTTAATAGGTACGTTTGAATCTCCCAGGCTCTGTATGGTAGCTTAGCTCTGCAGCGTGTAAAGGCTCGGTAGAAGAGGCACAGCTTATGCAAGTCGGCAAGGAACTCTGCACAGATGGATGGGTTACCCAGGAGGGTAATGATCACACTAGCTCGGCACAGCAATGCAGGATTCAGAATGTCGCGGCGGCGACAACAAGCCAGGCAGCCGCGAAGATCTTGAAGCAGGAAGTCAGCCAGCCGGGTCGTAGCACGTAGAGGGTTCTCAAACAAGCCGGGTCGGAGCACGTAGAGGATTCTCAGACAAGCCGGGTCATACACGATCAGGAACACAGTAGAGTAGTCAGAACAGGCCAAGGTCGGTACACAGGAATCCGGATTCAGGAACACAGCAACAGCAAGTCTGGCTCAGAAACACCACGAAAGGGCATCTGACAGATGTAAGCGTCAGGTATAAAAAGGTCACCAAGGGGCGGGCCAAACCAACCGAACAAATCACAGTCTGCCACAGATGAGAGTGACAGAAAGATCACAGGCACTGTGATAGTACCCCCCTCTCAAAGACCCCCTCTCCCAGCTGGAGGCTTAGGTTTCTGAGGATATTTAGAGTGGAAGCTGCGCACAAGTCTGGGCGCATGGAGGTCCTTCTGTTCAACCCAAGAGCGCTCCTCCGGGCCATAGCCCTTCCAGTGGACCAAATATTGCAACTTCCCTCTAAATCGCCTAGAATCAATAATGCTCTGAACCTCATATTCCTCTTGCCCCTGGACGTCCACCGGCCCAGGAACTACCGGAGTGGTCGTGTAACGATTGCAAACCAGGGGTTTTAACAGAGACACATGGAACACATTGTGAATGTGCATAGACGGTGGAAGTTCCAACGCATAGGAGACAGGATTAATTTTGCGAATAATTTTAAATGGACCAATAAACCGGGGAGCCAGCTTATTCGAGGGAACCTGCAGGTTGAGGTTTCTGGAGGAGAGCCATACCCTATCCCCAACCTGGAAGGAGACCGCTGGCAGCCGCCTACGATTGGCATATCGCTGCTGCCGCTGGAAAGACTGACTGAGGGTCCTTTGTACCTGTGCCCAGGTGGAACGGAGCTGCTCCATATGCTCATCTAGAGCCGGAATCTGCTGAGACTGGAACGAGTCCGGGAGCAAACCTGGCTGGAACCCATAGTTGATTAAGAACGGGGAGCTCCCGGACGATGAGTTAACTGCACAATTCCTGGCAAACTCCGCCCATGGCAACAGGTCAGCCCAATTGTCATGATGATCAGTAATAAAACAGTGCAGGAACTGTTCCAGTCCCTGGTTGGCACGCTCAGCGGCTCTGTTGGTCTGGGGATGGTAGGCGGAGGAAAAGGACAATTGAATGCCCATCATGCCACAGAATGCCCTCCAAAACCTGGATACGAATTGACTCCCACGGTCGGAGACCACCACGCTAGGTACCCCGTGCAAACGAAACACTTCTTTAGCAAAGACCTTAGCCAATTCCTGAGCCGATGGAAGACCCCTGAGTGGCACAAAATGAGCCATTTTAGAGAACCTATCGACCACCATAAGGATAAATGTATACCCCCTCGAGATTGGCAATTCTCCCAGAAAATCGATAGATATATGAGACCAGGGCCGTTCTCCATTAGGCACAGGTTGAAGCAAGCCCACTGGGAGATGCCTGGGGGTCTTAGCACGGGCACATGTGGCACAAGCAGCAGTAAAAGCGGAACAATCGGCTCTGAGCGTCGGCCACCAGAATAATTGTGAAAGAGACCAAACCAGCTGATCCCTGCCGATGTGCCCGGCTGCCCTAGAAGAATGATAGGTCTCCAATAGACGAGTGCGAAAAGGCTCATCTACAAAACATTTGCCAACTGGAGTCTCAGGTGGGGCCCTAGCTTGATACCCCAAAATCTCCTCCCCCAGAGGCGAAGTTATACTAGTGCGAATAGTAGCCAATATACGGTCGGGCTGGATAATGGGTACCGGTGCTTCCTCCCTGTCAGTGTCCGACATGAACTGACGAGACAATGCGTCTGCCCTCACGTTCTTGGATCCCGGGAGGTACGATACTACAAAGTTAAACCGGGACAAAAAGAGTGCCCACCTGGCCTGTCGAGAAGACAACCTCTTGGCCTCAGAGAGATATGTCAGGTTTTTGTGATCGGTCAGGATCAGTACTGGGTTCTTGGTACCTTCCAACAGGTGACGCCACTCCTTCAGTGCCAGAATAATAGCCAATAACTCCCTGTCGCCAATCTCATAGTGGCTCTGTGCGCTGGACAATTTCTTAGAAAAAAACCCACAAGGTTTCAAGGTACCACCTCCCACAGGACGCTGGGAGAGTACTGCCCCAACCCCAACCTCAGAAGCGTCAACCTCCAAGGTAAAAGGCAGGGAGGGATTGGGATGGGACAGTACTGGGGCAGACGTAAAGGCAGATTTTAAGGTCTCAAACGCATTTTCAGCGGCCTCGGACCACTGAGAGGGAGTAGCGCCCTTATGAGTCAAATCCGACAAAGGTTTCACAATAGTAGAAAAGTTATGTATGAATTTTCTGTAATAGTTGGCAAACCCTAAAAAGCGCTGAATTGCCTTTAACCCTTTAGGGCGAGGCCATTGTAATACAGCTGCCAACTTGTCCTGGTCCATAGCGATTCCATCTTTGGAGATTACGAACCCCAAGAATGGTACTTGTGACACATGGAATTCGCATTTTTCAAATAACAGCTTATGCTCCCGGAGTCTCAACAGAACTTGCGTGACATCTTTAATATGTTGGGAAAGAGTGGTGGAATGAATCAATATATCATCCAGATATACCACCACGCAGGACTGAAGCATGTCACGCAAGATATCATTAATCAGCTCCTGGAATTCCGCAGGTGCATTACATAAGCCAAACGGCATTACCAGATATTCATAGTGCCCAGTTCTGGTATTAAATGCCGTTTTCCACTCATCACCTTCTCTGATTCTAATCAGATTGTAGGCGGCCCGCAAATCAAGTTTGGTAAAGACAGAAGAGCCCTTCAATCTGTCAAATAACTCGGTGATGAGTGGAATAGGGTATGCATTCTTGGGCATCAGCTTATTAAGCCCCCGGTAGTCAATACATGGCCTAAGTTCGCCATTTTTCTTCTTTACAAAGAAGAATCCGGCACCAGCCGGAGAAGTAGACTTGCGAATAATACCCCTGCTAAGGGCGTCCTCAATGAACTCCTCCATTGCCCTGTTCTCTTTGCATGACAGTGGGTAGGTTCGTCCCCTCGGGGGAATCACACCTGGAGGCAAATCAATAGCGCAATCATAGGGTATATGCTCGGGCAATGCGCTAGCCTCCCTCTTGCTGAATACGTCACAGAATTCCCCATATTCAACTGGCACAGCAGGAGAGGTACACATAATTTTGACAGGAAGCGATAGACAGTTTTCTTTACAGTAATTGGACCAGGAACTAACCTCACATTTTTGCCAATCAAATTGAGGATTATGCCGAAGCAACCATGGAAACCCCAAAATGACTGCATGGTGAGGTGAACGAATATTTGAAACTGAACCTCCTCCTTGTGGAGTGCCCCAATTGACATAGAAATAGGGATTGTCTCCATTGTAATAAAGGCAGGTTCCAATGGTCTGCCATCAATGGCCTCTACTGCCAATGGAGATTCTTTTTTGCATAGGGGAATATTGTGCGAAGCCACAAAAGATTGGTCCATAAAGTACCCGGCTGCTCCAGAGTCCACCAGTGCCAAGGTTTCTGCGCTCTTGTCGGCCCAAAAGAACGTCACCTGGATGGTGGGTTTAGCAATGTTAGAATCTAGGGACTGTTGTACACCACCTAGGGCCTGTCCTCCAAGGTACCCTAGGTGCGTGCGTTTCCCGGCCTCACCGGACAATTGCGCAAAAGGTGCCCCTGTTTGCCACAATATAAACATAGGCCTTGCCTTTTACGAAAAGACCTTTCTTCTTTGGAGAGTCTAGTGAAACCCAGCTGCATTGGCTCTGCTGCCTCTCCTGGACGCTCAGTAGGAAAGGGT
Source organism: Rhinophrynus dorsalis (assembly GCA_037306005.1). Classification (NCBI taxonomy): domain Eukaryota; kingdom Metazoa; phylum Chordata; class Amphibia; order Anura; family Rhinophrynidae; genus Rhinophrynus; species Rhinophrynus dorsalis. Next base: position 160,315,423 of record CM074726.1, on the reverse strand, counting down.
GGAGAGGGTGGGTCAAAGGAGCTGTCCTGCCCATGTTTTCTGGAGGTTGCCCTTCGTGCCAACCGTCTCTCCCGGATACGAGAGTCAATGAGCATTACATAATCAATGAATTCGTCCAGGTCACTAGGAACATCTCGGGCAGCTATTTCGTCTTTAATTGGTTCAGAGAGACCCTTAGTGAAAGCTGCCAATAATGCCTCATCGTTCCAGCCCACCTCCGCTGCCAGGGTCCGGAATTCTATCACGTAATTGCCCAATGTACGTTCGCCCTGCTGTATCTCCATTAGCCTTTTGGCAGCGGAGGCCACTCTGCCAGGAACCTCAAACACACGGCGGAACTTCTTTACGAACTCATAAAAGTTCAGCGTGCAGGGTTTGGCACTCTCCTACAAGGGGTTTGCCCAAGCCAGAGCTTTGCCTGTTAGTAGCGATATCATGAATCCGACCTTGCTTCGGTCGTTAGGAAAAGCCTGGGGCGTTAATTCCAAATAGATCTCTAGCTGGTTAATAAAACCCCTGCAAAGAGAAGGCTCGCCATCATATCTCAATGGTAACGGCGCCGCAGCCGTTAAGCCTCTGACACAAGTAGGAGGAGCTAGAGGCGGATTGTCCGGTGTCAAGACTGGGGGGACCACCGGATTCGGATTAGGCTTGTCTAGGTGTACCGTACGCTCAAGTAGGGTTTGTAGAGCCAGTGCCAATTGATCTAAGCGCTGCTCATGGACATCCATTCTCCAGTGGATGTTTTGTGCGTTACTTTCACCCATACTGTCTGAGGTCATGGCCCTTTCGTACTGTAACGGTTTGTTTTGACACTCAGACCAGTAGGTAAAATAAAACAATCTTTTATTGAAAGAAATAAAATACAAAGGATCGCCCTCTACAGTTGACAACAACAATTGCAAGCTATTACACAGTACACATAGCTTTAATATAATATACAGAAGGCACCCAACATAGGAACTGAGAATAGGGGACAGGACCCTAAAGGGTGTATGAGAACAATTTGTCAGTCTCAGCTGTGGGGTTTGGCACACCCGTGTGGTGTAGAGATAAACTGAGCAAATGTGCACAGCACAGAGTTCATATAAAGATGAGTAGTAGATGTTCAGTGACCAATGTAAGTTATAGCAGCACAGTAACCCAAGATAGCCCCCACGGGCGTTCGTCAATAGACCAGTGAGCCTGCAAGTGCAAGAGTATGTAGCCCCCACGGGCGTGATCGAGACTAGCCTGAGATGCGAAGCTGGCGTTTTAGCCCCCACGGGCATATAACTGGAGACCACTGTAAGCACAACACGAGCCAAGAGCCCCCGCGGGCGTTTACCTACGGATTGAGCAAGAGCTTGGAGCCTAACCTTGCCACCAATAGCCGCACCGGACACCTCCGTCGTTAACCGTGAGACCAAGAACCAAGAACGCCCAACCGGCCTAACAGGATTGACTACTCTGCAAACGTAACCGGGAGTCGCCGTCCAAGTAGCGGCCAACTCAGCAGCAGTAGACTTACAAGGTAACGGTTCTATATTTAGAAAGGAGGTCCGGTCAGAGAGAAGCGGCAGTGCAAGGGTTAATAGGTACGTTTGAATCTCCCAGGCTCTGTATGGTAGCTTAGCTCTGCAGCGTGTAAAGGCTCGGTAGAAGAGGCACAGCTTATGCAAGTCGGCAAGGAACTCTGCACAGATGGATGGGTTACCCAGGAGGGTAATGATCACACTAGCTCGGCACAGCAATGCAGGATTCAGAATGTCGCGGCGGCGACAACAAGCCAGGCAGCCGCGAAGATCTTGAAGCAGGAAGTCAGCCAGCCGGGTCGTAGCACGTAGAGGGTTCTCAAACAAGCCGGGTCGGAGCACTTAGAGGATTCCCAGACAAGCCGGGTCGTAGCACGTAGAAGATTCTCAGACAGGCCGGGTCGTAGCACGTAGAGGATTCTCAGACAAGCCGGGTCATACACGATCAGGAACACAGGAGAGTAGTCAGAACAGGCCAAGGTCAGTACACAGGAATCCGGATTCAGGAACACAGCAACAGCAAGTCTGGCTCAGAAACACCACGAAAGGGCATCTGACAGATGTAAGCGTCAGGTATAAAAAGGTCACCAAGGGGCGGGCCAAACCAACCGAACAAATCACAGTCTGCCACAGATGAGAGTGACAGAAAGATCACAGGCACTGTGATAGCGCCCCTGTGTATATCAATCAGTACAAGGATTTGCACTCACAATATATTTATGTCAGTAATGGCATACGTCAAGACTGACTATTAATGCATCTGGGAAATACACACTGCTCCCAGAAACAGTCGACTCCCAAAGGGCAGCTTCTCTCATAGGCAGCTTCTCATACACGCTCTCCCACAGTGGTAATTATAATGTAGTGATAATCGAACCCAAAAACTGAAGAGAAAAGCGCCACAATCGTATAATACTGTTATAGTGTATCAATAGTGGCATAAAAGATTTGTATTCTACTCACATGTTAAGCATGTTAGATAGTTGATATCAACAAATCTGACTCCAAATACATACAGAGAATTCTACTGTCTCCGTTCAGATAACATAAAGGAACGTCCTCTGGATGAAGAAGTGGGGACTGGCGTACTAGTTCAAATAAAAAGTTTATTATGTTTAGTATATTATGTTTATCAAAGGTAAAACGAGCCTTCACTATTATAAAATCAGTACATAAAAGAACCTTTTTATGCATTGTTTTTTAATTGTGAAAGCTCGTTTTAGCTTTGGTAAAGCAGCTTTTGTGGCTGCGAAATGCGTAAGCCTTACTTTTATATTACATAATAAACTTTTTATTTGAACTAATACGCCAGTCCCTGCTTGTTCATCCTGAGGCTGCTCCTTTGTATTATCCGAAAGGAGACGGTAGAATTCTCAGTATGCATTTGGAGTCAGATCTGTTGATATCAACCATCTGACATGCTTAACATGTGAGTAGAATAAAAATGTTTTATGTCACTATTGATACACTATAACAGTATTATTCGATTGTGGTGCTTTTCTCTTCTGTTTTTGGGTTTGAGTATCACTACAGTATATTTGATAGTTTATCAATACATTGGAGGCCTCAGGCATTCATGGGTTTAAACAAGAGCCTGGAGATTTTTTATTTGCCTCCTGTGGTACAGTTGGATTGACCATCATAGTTTAATAACATGCAGGAAATAGAATATGTCAAATGAATAAGAAAATGAAGAAAACGTGTCTGACTTCCCCCAGTAGGAATAATGCAGGAAAATCCATAGCATTGGCACATAACAAATCTCTGATGGCATACCTGGGAAATTTCATGTGGCGCTGGTGTAGGCTGACCATACGTACCATTTTAAGTGGGACAGTACTTTTTTTTCATATTTCCAGACCGTCCCGTCTTTTTAATATAAATGTCAATTTTGTCCGGTTTTTAATATAACATATATAATTTTTAATTTTTTGTAAAAAAACAAACTGAAGACGGCTTGTTTATTTCTCATAAGATAAAGTAAATCGTAACTTCCTTTCGTCACACTAGTGGTTTTACTGTACACATTGATTACCATAGAGTCTTATGACTCGAGTGACTCATAACTGTCTAAGACTCTCTAGTCTATGGTAAATTACCACAGAGTCTCTTAGACAGTGATATGACGATGAGTCATAAGACTCTATGGTAATCAATGAGTACAGTAAACACAATAAAACCACTACTGTGAGTGACGAAGAGAGGAAGTTCCGATTTACTTCAGGGGCAGGCTTCTTGGCCAGAGAGAGAGGACACCACTAGTAAGAGACAGAGCAAACGGGTTCTCGCTGCTTGCAGCTTAATATGATCTGACTCAGAGTCACGGAGTCCCACTGTCCGTCTGTCCCACACCCCGTCCTGTTTTTGTCTCAAGGAAATATGGTCAGCCTCTGCTGGTAAGTGGATATAAATGCAATTTGTGTCACAAAGGGGCAAGGCTTAATCACAGGTGGGCCGGGCTTAATAGGTGGTGCAATAAAGTGGGCAGAACAGGGTGGGAAGGAGGAGAAGTGGGTGGGAAGAACAGTGGGAAGAAAAGGGTGGGAAGGAGGAGAAATGGGTGGGAAGAACAGTGGGAAGAACAGGGTGGGAAGGAGGAGAAGTGGGTGGGAAGAACAGGGTGGGAAGGAGGAGAAGTGGGCAGAGTTTCTTAAGAAAGTCACCCCCACTGAAGAATCAGTCTCTGTCCCCAGAGACCTGGTATTGTTACGGTTGGACGCTGATGATTTACTTATATTTTGTTGTCACTAATGAATGCTTATTATTTGGTCATAACCATTAAGTATTTAGTTAATGGTATTAGTATATCTATATTCACTTATAGGACACTCCAGGGTTCATTAGATATTGGCATGCAACCATGGTTGTATTTTTCATTATTATTTAGTAATTTGTGTATTTGTTTGAGTTTCACTTAATTGTTGCAATTTAGGTCATTTTCTGGTTTTAGATCAGGATTTATTCTTTTTATTTTGATGTACTTTTTCTGGAGGTTGCGCTCCAAGGACCTCCAATGTGCGGCGGATCACTCTTCATATATTTCTATTACTTGTGTATCATGCACATTGGGGGCAGAGTAGTGCTGTGCCCAGTATCAGATAGACCAACAATATATGTGGTGAACTTAACCAGTGTTTCAATTTGTGGCTTTTTCTGACTTAAAGGGATAGTAATGTTTCATAATAAAATCAGCTCTAATAAATCATCATAGTATTTGGACTTTGGAGAGTGTTATTTCAGTTCTGTCAGAGTTGTAGTACAAGAGTAATTCAATGACAAAGTGTCCCCCTCCCGCCCCTTTTACTGATGTAACACTGCTCAGCCAGATCAGAAGGGAGGTGCCCAGGTAGATTGCAGAGAGGGACAATCTTCAATTAAGATAAAGGAAAAACCTGAAAAGCTTGTTAAGGGGGGCAGGACTTTCATTGTTCTCATAGGAAGAAGATTGCCCCCTTCTGTTATCTCTCTGGTCTTTGGACTGGATTCCACATCTGAGAAGAGATGGCTTACACTAGGTAAAAGGGGCGGGAGGGGGAAACTTTGCTTGTGAATATCTCTCAAACCATAAAGGTTTGAGAGATAAGACATATCATTCTTCATGTTTTTTTTAATGCCTTCAAAATAAAATAAAGATAAAATGAAGTATTACTATCCCATTAAGCGCCTCTCTATAGTTCAAGTTAGCTATGGACCGGCGCTTGGGGTGGCTAGGCAGAGCATTGTCTCATATTGGTGCTGGAGTTCATTATTCATATCTATGAGTGTGCAGATAGAAGTTTTTGTGCTGATTGCTGCCGATGTTCCCCACTGGCGACACTGAGAATGCTATATGTTAACCCTTTGAGTGCCAGAGAGGTACGCAATTCATTGCTTTGCAATGCTTTGCCTACCGCTCTGGCACTCAAAGGGTTAAAGGTGGGGATCAGTTGCAATATATCTAGTATATATAGACATTGCTGTCAGAAGGCAGATTTTTTTACTTATTGCAATAGTTTTAACATTATTTTAAGAAAATATTCATATACACCAGGTGTCATTTGTCATTCAGACATCATATATATATATATATATCTAAAAGAAGACTTTGTGCCTGGCAAAACACACCCAGGAGCGGCACTAGGGAGGATTACTGCTCCCATTGGGTGATTCAATGGGGGTGTGATTTTTGGCCTGCCCCCACTATCCATCCCACTCACCACTATCTAAGGCTGAAAAAAAAAATAGCTGCCACTCACTCCTACATGCCCCACACACACTGGCAGACACACACACATATACACACACTCATACAGAGACACACATGCACACTGAGCAGCTGAGGATGATGGGAACTATGTTTAAGCTACAGCTGGAAGGCCATGGTCCAATCCATATTATGCAGCTTCTTCATTCCATGTCCGTGAGCATGCACAGCCATGCCAATTACTACAAGTGAGCTTATTTCTAAACAATCAGCAAGCAGGATGCTGGGGAGCTGACTTGCTAGCACAGAGAAGCTGGGAAAGTGGAACAGCGGTAGAGACATGATCAGGCAGTGCAGAGCAGGGCTTCAGCTGAGCTGGTAAGTGGCAGAGACATGGTTATGACTGTATTTATATATTGCACAAAGAGAGAGAATGAGAGCAGATTGTTTGTCAGTCTGTCTGTAAGTAGAGGTGCCAGTTCCTGCAATCATCTCCATGCTGTACATAGCTCACTGTATAGCATGTATGACAAACTATTTATATATGGTCTGGCACTGTATAGTATACAGTCTGCATGTGTCTGTGTATAAAGACTGGTACTATACAGTATAGGAGGGACAGTCCCTGTCTGACACCCAAATCCCTCTGCTCCTCTGTTTAGGAGATCACACTGTGTGGTGTATATACCAGTGTATCAGATTGCTCCACATCAATAAAACCCACAGTAATGTGCTTATAAACTTCTGTATATATCTGTTAAATTAGTCTGTGTAAAAAATACTTTCATCTTCTTCTAAATCATTCACTTACAGAAACTTAACCATTTCAATGCCAGAGGGGATGCAATGCATTGCTTACCCCCAGAACTCAAAGGGTTAAAAAATTCTCTAAAATACACCACCAGCCACTCCCCCAGTAACACCACCGAAAACACAAGTGTCCCTCTTTGGCCATATGAAATGTTGGGAGGTATGTTACTTACACTACTCACACTGTATGTATGTATGTTCTGATTTGAATCTGTGTGTCACTGTTTGTGTATGTCAGTGCATGTGTATGTATGTATGTGTGTTGCATGTGTCTATCACTGTGTGTCCCCCTGTGTATGTGTGAGTTTGCACATGTGTCTGTGTATCACTGTGTGTACCTTTCTGACACGTACACCCTACGCTATATTTCACTATCATAACATTTATAAAAACAAAAAACAAAAACATTACCTGCATAACATGACGGGCAATGCCGTCCCACATCGCTAGTATATAGATACACTATCTTGGCACTTCACACACTGTACATTTGTATTTTGTTGCTGGTTTATTTTCCTGCAGGTGAGGAGTTCAGTGTGAAATAGCGACTGTTATTATAACATTCTTTAGGGCGCATAGGGTTTTTTTTTGTATTCAATAAATAAAATACTTTGTGTAATTGAATAAATAATTTTAAACAAGACCAAAGTATTTTATTTATTGAATACAAAAAAACCCCCTTATTCAATAAATAAAATACTTTGGTCTTGTTTTAAATTATTTATTCAATTACACAAAGTGGTGTCAATAGACATACCTTCCAACATTTCAAATTGCCAAAGAGGGACACCTGTGTTTTAGGGGGTGTTGCTGGGTCCGTTGTTGGTGGGCGGGGCATTATTGACACCTCGTTGTGTAACCTAATAAATGACTTATAACAAGACAATAGTATTTTATTTACACAGACTAATTTATCAACACATATATTGACATTTAAACAAACAATAATGTGAGTTTTATTGCTGTGGAGCAATGTGATACATTTATATACACGTCACACAGTCTGATCTCCTAAACACAGGGACACCAGGGTGATACACTTCTATACACACCACACAGTCTGATCTCCTAAACACAGGGACACCAGGGTGATACACTTATATACACACCACATAGTCCGATCTCCTAAACACAGGGACACCAGGGTGATACACTTATATACACACCACACAGTCTGATCTCCTAAACACAGGGACACCAGGGTGATACTTTTATATACACACCACACAGTCTGATCTCCTAAACACAGGGACACCAGGATGATACACTTATATACACACCACATAGTCCGAACTCCTAAACACAGGGACACCAGGGTGATACATTTATACACACCACACAGTCTGATCTCCTAAACACAGGGACACCATAGTGATACACTTATTTACACCACACAGTCTGATCTCCTAAACACAGGGACACCATGGTGATACACTTATTTACACACCTCACAGTCTGATCTACTAAACACAGGGACACCGGGGTGATACACTTATATACACACCACACAGTCTGATCTCCTAAACACAGGGACACCAGGGTGATACTTTTATATACACACCATACAGTCTGATCTCCTAAACCCAGGTACACTGGGGTGATACACTTATATACACACCACACAGTCTGATCTCCTAATCACAGGGACACCAGGGTGATACACTTATATACATACCACACAGTCTGATCTCCTAAACACAGGGACACCAGGGTGATACACTTCTATATACACACCATACAGTCTGATCTCCTAAACACAGGTACACCGGGGTGATACACTTATATACACACCACACAGTCTGATCTCCTAAACACAGGGACACCAGGGTGATACAGATATATACATACCACACAGTCTGATCTCCTAAAGACAGGGACACCAGGGTGATACACTTCTATATACACACCACACAGTCTGATCTCCTAAACACAGGGACACCAGGGTGATACACTTACATACATACCACACAGTCTGATCTCCTAAACACAGGGACACCAGGGTGATACACTTCTATATACACACCATACAGTCTGATCTCCTAAACACAGGTACACCTGGGTGATACACTTATATACACACCACACAGTCTGATCTCCTAAACACAGGGACACCAGGGTGATACACATATATACATACCACACAGTCTGATCTCCTAAATACAGGGACACCAGGGTGATACACTTCTATATACACACCATACAGTCTGATCTCCTAAACACAGGGACACCAGTGTGATACACTTATATACACACCACACAGTCTGATCTCCTAAACACAGGGACACCGGGGTGATACACTTCTATACACACCACACAGTCTGATCTCCTAAACACAGGGACACTGGGGTGACACACTTATATACACATCACACAGTCTGATCTCCTAAACACAGGGACACCAGGGTGATACACTTATATACACACCACACAGTCTGATCTCCTAAACACAGGGACACCAGGGTGATACACTTCTATACACACCACACAGTCTGATCTCCTACACACAGGGACACCAGGGTGATACACTTATATACACACCACACAGTCTGATCTCCTAAACACAGGGACACCAGGGTGATACACTTATATACACACCACACAGTCTGATCTCCTAAACACAGGGACACCGGGGAGATACACTTATATACACACCACACAGTCTGGTCTCCTAAACACAGGGACACCGGGGAGATACACTTATATACACACCACACAGTCTGGTCTCATAAAAAGAGGGACATCAGGGTGGGGAAGAGGGACAGAGGGATTTGGATCTAAAAGAGGGACTGTCCCTCCTAAAGAGGGACACTTGGGAGGTATGGGGCAATAGGGAGATGACAGGGGCAATGTGAGGGGCAATATGGAAATGATCATGGGGCAATGTGAAGGGCAATATGGAGATGATCATGGGGGCAATGTGAGGGGATATGGAGATGATGGGGGCACTGTGAGGGGCAATATGGAGATGACGATGGGGGCACTGAGGGGCAATATGGAGATGATCATGGGGACACTGCGAGGGGCAATATGGAGATGATCATGGGGGCAATATGGAGATGATAGGGGGCAAGTTGGAGCTGATGAGGGCAATGTGGAGATGATGGGGGCAATGTAAGGGCAATATGGATCTGATGGGGGGGCAATGTGGAGATTAGGATCATTGTGGAGATGGCAAATGGGGGTGGGGGGCATTTCAGATTTCTGTGCCTACAGGCTCCTGTGATGTAAATCCAGCTCTGACTGGGGTACAGTGTTACTCAGGAGACCTCTAGCAATGTTAGTATATTTGAATGAGTGTAAAATATATGTATATTTTTGCTATAATGCCATCTTCTAGCGCTTTCATAGCAAACCAGCCTTGGGCAGAAATGGAATTTTGTGTGGGTATAAAGATTTATAGTGTTGTCTTGGTTTTTTCTCGTTATTTTGATCCAGAAATGCAGAATGGTACAGAATGGAAAATAAAAACAGTCTAAATGTTTTTTTAGCTCCATATTTTTATAGGAAGACTTATGCATAAAAACACACATTTTGGTGTTTTAGAAAACAGAGATATTGCTTCACATAGGGCCATATGTTCAAAGAAGTAGCGAAATAGCTTTTGTCATTTGTAACGACTTTTCAAAGTACAGTGCCGTTGGGATCATTGATATTTTCAGAGAGTGTTGGTTGTGATTGGAAATATGTCGTTTGTCCTGACTGAAATTATCATATGTAACGACAAAAAAAATCTTAACAAACGACAAAAATGTCTTTAAAGATGTCTTTACTAACGACAAAAATGTCTTAACTAAAGACAAAAATTCTCATTCCCTCCATTTTTTTCTTAAAGTAGAAATTTTTTCATTTGTAAGACATATTTTTGTCGTTAGTTGCGACAAATTTTCTTTTCCTCTATACGACAATGGAGAATAGTTTAGCCACGCCCTTGCCACTCCCCTTTGCCTGTCAGTTCTGGAGTTGTGTCGTACACAAAGGACATTGCTAGTTTTTTGTCGTATATTCTATAGAAAATATGTAATTCATACATACATACAATGAGTTATTTTTGTCTTTCATACAACATTTTTATGTCGTTATCCCTTTGAACATACGGCCCTTACAATAATAAGGATTGGCTAGTGGAACATAGAAACATACATTCCAGGACAATTGTTCCGTATTCATTTTATTCAAATTCCAATAATAGAAAAAACAATGATTTTGCATTCTGGGCAAAGCATTTGGTCATGTTATGAGATATCCGCAAACCTGTATGGCATGCGTGAGTTGCTCAGAGAAAAGCACCAGAAAATTGTGATTTGACTTTTAACTGCAACAAAATAGTGAAAACATGCCAAGCACTGGGGGTCAGGGGTGTGTGTGCATGAAAAGGCTTTGCATGAAGTGGTTAAAAATCTCCTTTAGACATAGGCTGACAAGCTAGATATAGCCTTTAGGTGTAATCTTCTGTAAGGCCAATGTCTCATAATGCACAAATATGTCTCTTTCCCCTCCTGCAGGAAGAAGATTTATCAGAATGCACAGACGTCTAAAATAAAACACGAAAAGAAGAATAATAACCCTTTGCAGTTGAAAAACTGAAATTAAAAAGTGCCTTAAATGACAGATACACTCCTACCTATGTTTTTGAAGCTGGAGAAATGTAGGCGCCTCCTTACATGAACCACTGCTGAGCAGAAGTAGGGAAGGCTGCTCTGGGGCCTTTATCCTAGTGATACACCATTGTATCACTACCAAGAAGCAGTGACCTTTCTCTGAAAGTTTGGAATCAGCAGATGATGCCTTCTGGGATAGGCCTGCCAAGCTACTGGAAGGCCAAAAGGTGGCAAAGCAGTGCCTAAATTAATGCTGGTAGACATGGCGCCCAAATAGGATCCATCCATATCCCAAAGAACTAAAGGATGGCAAGAGGGAAAAAGCCTGCATAACCCAGGAAAAACCACTAGGGTTGGTGGGATGGCAGATTCTTCTGAAAGAGTTTATCTGGACAAGCTAGGGAGACAGGACTCTCTCGGGTATGCTACCAGGAGAACTGAAGGAAAAGAGTCCCTGTGAAATGTACATGGTTGGTTTGAAGTTCAAAATAACTCTTATCGAAGGTGTATTTTATATACCAATTGAAATAAACCATATTTATATTTTTATGTTACGCCTTAAATGAAGTACAACATTATTTGTGACTGTCATACCACAGACTGATTTCTATTGTATGTGATAAAAGTATCAATTCTTTTATCTTCAGATGTCCAATCTAACCGAAAAGGAATTTTGCAATACAGTTAGCACTGGGTTTTAGAAGTTATAATAGAAAGCAGCCAGACATCTGTGTTACGAAGAAAACCATTATAAAAATAACCTAATAGTTGCCTTAGACGTTCACATACATCAGTCCATGATTTTTCCTTTTTTATCAACAAGGTGGCAGTGTCTTCCTACAGATCCTAATTGCTCAGTACAGCATAATGTCTGCATGGTAACAGGTGATACTGAGTCATTTTGATCATCTTATTGGCTATTGAGTTTGAATTTAAACCACAAGGTCTACTGAATTATGTGGGACTTTTGCTTCCGCTCATTACACCCCCTCCCCTCCTCAAGAGACTGAAGGCCAGGGAGAAAGCTTTGCAAGGACAGTAAGAATGTGATTATAAAGGTAATATGGTATGTTAAAGAGGAACTACCACCTTATTACAAATTAGGTCATTTTGGAACTGTTTTAAAAATCACATATATTTATATTTTATTTAAAACAACAGTTTGAAATATTTTGGTTATATTTATTTAGCCTTTTATGTAAATTGGAGAGTACATGCTGGCATGCCAACCAGAAGCTTACAGTCCACACTGTCCTTCCTGCCAACTGCTATTCCCTTTCAGTCAGATACTTATAATCTCCACTGCCCTCCCACCTGCAACTCCCTGCTTGCCCTACCATTCACCTGCCACTCCCTGCCAGCCAGATAATATCATTCCACACTACTCTTCCTCACACTTTTCACTCCCTGCTGACCTTTCTGCTGCCAGAAATGTATCCAATGCATTAGGCTGCAATACGTTGGATACCTCTCTGGCACTCAAAGGGTTATACAAATGGCTAACATAAAATATAGGTGATTTTTTTAAACTCTTTCAAAATCGCCTAAGTTATCATAAGGTGGTAGTTCTACTTTATGAGGGGGTTTATCAGTGGCTAAATGGCTAAACGGCTAAACGCATATCTCAATTTGTTTCCTATTAACATATATCTCAAGACAGCACTCCCTACTACTCCATTATTATCATCAATCAAGTCTAAGAACAGGCAAGGGCAGGTGTAGACTGTTACATCTAAAATAACTGCCTGTTTCTTTAAATTATGTTAACAGATCATTTGTGATCTACAGAAGTCAGCAGTAGGTGTCAAAGTTAAGTTAAGAATAGCCAACCCCCAATAACAGCTACCTCATAGCCCAGCCATCTGTTCATATCAATCAAAATGTATATAAGCATAACACATGGTAATTACCTATTCATGATGTGAAGGCACCCTGTAGTGTATAATATCCATGTTTGAACATATACAAACATATTACATATGATGATCTATTCTTTTGAGGTACCACTGACCATTTTCATAGTCGTCTAAGAGGAATTATAAGTTAAGAGAGAGATCTGACAGCATATACCAACAATGCTGTCCGCCATGCCAAAGAACATCATGCAAAATTATCCATTTAAAAGCTGTAACAATGCTGTTAACCATCAAGCTTCCAGTAATATCCTGTAATTCTGAATAAGTTACACTTCACTTTATATATACAGTGAGGGAAAAATTATTTGATCCCCTGCTGATTTTGTTCGTTTGTCCACTGACAAAGAAATGATCAGTCTATAATTCTAATGGTAGGTTTATTTGAACAGTGAGACACAGAATAACAACAAAAAAAAATTCAGAAAAACGCATTTCAAAATAGTTATAATTTAATATGCATTTTACTGAGTGAAATAATTATTTGACCGTTTTGCAAAACATGACTTAGTACTTGGTGGCAAAACCCTTGATGGCAAGCACAGAGGTCAGATGTTTCTTGTAGTTGGCCTCCAGGTTTGCACACATCTCAGGAGGGATTTTGTCCCACTCCTCTTTGCAGATCCTCTCCAAGTAATTAAGGTTTCGAGGCTGACATTTGGCAACTCGAACCTTTAGCTCCCTCCACAGATTTTCTATGGGATTAAGGTCTGGAGACTGGCTAGGCCACTCCAGGACCTTAATGTGCTTCTTCTTGAGCCACTCCTTTGTTGCCTTGGCCGAGTTTTTTGGGTCATTGTCATGCTGGAATACCCATCCATGACCCATTTTCAGTGCCTTGGCTGAGAGAAGGAGCTTCTCACCCAAGATTTGACGGTACATGGCCATGTCCATCGTTCCTTTGATGCGGTGAAGTTGTCCTGTCCCCTTAGCAGAAAAACACCCCCAAAGCATTATGTTTCCACCTCCTAGAGCCTTATTGTCACTGCAAGAAAGTTTGACAGTTGTCGTGTGGCCAGACAAGCAGGCAGGCAGCATTAGTGCCTTATTGCCACTGCAAGGGAGTGTCATTTGTTTTTCCTGTGCAAAATAAAAATAAAAGAGAAATTTGTGTTAATAATTTTCAGAGTGACACAGCCAGTCTGACAGTTGTGAAGGCAGGCAAACAGACCTAGTGCCTTATTGTTACTGTAAGGGAGTGTCATTTGTTTTTCCTGTGCAAAATAAAAATAAAACAGGAATTTGTGTTAATAATAATTTTCAGAGTGACACAGACAGTCTGAAAGTTGTCGTGTGGCCAGGCAGGCAGCCCTAGAGCCTTATTGTCAGTGCAAGAAAGCGTGACAGTTGTCATGTGGCCAGGTATTAACATTTTAAAATTATTATAGTACACTACCTACCTATCTGTAATGGATTTGAGTCCTAGTGAACAACCTGCCACCACTGTCACTGCCACTGAGAGCATATCTACTCCAGAAAAGGTTATTGAGGGAGATAGTTTACCATTTCCTGGTAGCCACCAGGCAGAAGAGGGAATTCAGCAGGTCTCCCCACAATCTGATGACGAAGATGATTTTTTTTCTTCCTATCAAAACCTACAAGAGGTTGAAGAAGAATCTGAGGGATCAAGGCCACCTAAGCTTGATTTGTCCCCTGAGCTTGATTTTTCCAGTGACACTGATTATTCCCCGGAGCTTGATTTTTCCCCTGCTGCTCATAGTACTCCTCCTGTTTCTCCAGCTACAATTGTGTTTTCTATTGAAAACCCACCACCTGCCTCTCCAGTTCCACTTGAGTCTCCTAGGCAGGTAGTAGCTGCTAGTGTCTCCACCACCACTGTTACTCCACCATCCTCCTCCAGTCTCAGTCCCAACATCCCTGCTGCCATCTTTAGTTCTACTATTACCCCTGTAAAGGTACATACAACAAAAAGGCATAGTGAGGTTGCGACAGCATGTGAAGATGAAGAAAGTGTCACCTCAGTTTCTTCTTCTCCACCACCTTCTGTTTCAACTGCCAGAGTCATCCCTCGCTCCAAAGCATGGGAACATTTTGTGACACTTGGCTATGGCCTGCTAGCTAAATGTAAATTGTGTGGCAGGGAAGTCAGCCGTGGGAGGGTGTTGGGTCATCTAACCTCCTCCGGGATGAACCAACACCTGAACAACTACCACAAGTCTGTGCTGATAAGTGTAGAAAGTGGCTACTACATATACCAGTGTCATGCTCACCACCAGTAGGCAGGAGAAAGGGCAGGGGGATCATAACACATCTGGTCCTAGTAACAGCAGACAGTCACAGCCCATCCTAAAATCAATGCAGGCCACACTGGAAGATTTTGGTGGGTTTCATTTAAAGGGCGATGTGCAGACAGCAGTCCCTAAAAATTACACGCCTCATTGCACAGTTCATAGCAGTTGGGGTTGCTACTTTTAATTTGGTGGACAGGGAGCCCTTCCAGCAACTTATGGAGGCTGTCGCACGCCGATATAAAATTCCATCCCGCCTCCACATTTAGTCGAACTACAGTGCCTTCACTGCATCGATCATGCTTTTGGCTTTTGAAGGACCTGCTATGTAAGGCTGGTGGCCAGTCAGTGCACTTTACCACTGACTTATGGGGTGCACCGAGTGGCCAGAATGCCTTCCTGTCATTGACCATGCATTGGTGACAGCCCAGTGTGTTTCTGATTACTGATACCAATAACAAGTTCAGATGCAGTAGCCAAGCAGGGGCACCGCTCCTTCTTCCTCCGTGCTGAAGAACTGGATCAGCAGCACACCTCAGATAACATTCGTAAAGCATTGCAGAACATGGTGGCGCAGTGGCTAGGGGAGCAGGCAGGCACACAGGCACAAATGGGGTTGGTGGTTACTGATGGTGCAGCTAACATGACAAAAGCTCTCTGGGATGGCAGATTTGTGATTGTGAGCTGCTCAGCACATGTTCTGCATCTGGTAGTTCAGGCTGCTCTCGATGATGGCAATAAAACTGGAAGGTTGTCAGCACTTCTGGAGTCGTGCCGACAAATTGCTGTCCACTTCCATTGTAGCATCAAAGATAGCCATCTCCTCAGGGAGGAATAGAAAAAGGCAGACCTCCTAGAGCACCGCCTCATACAAGATGTTGGGACCAGGTGGAACTCCACCTTAGATATGCTAGAGCATATCCTGGAACAGAAGAAGGCAATTCACGCAATGTCATGTCACAATTTCATTGGTAGTAACAGAACACTAGGCAGGGCTGACTGGGCCCTGATGGAATAGGTAGTGACAGTCCTCACGTCTTTCTGTGCTTTGACAGAAATTTTAAGAAGAGAGAACGCTAGCCTGGCCGAAGTCATTCCCCTCTTCACACACTCTCTCCTTAAAAATTGACGATTTCCTTGCCCATAGGGAATGCTTGCCTGGTGCTGAGGTTAATATAACTCCCGATGATGCTGCCCTACTAATGAGGCTGAAACAAGAACTGACTTGGCACATGGAAGAGCACATGGACAATTGTCCCGAGTTAATGCTTGCCACAATTTGCGATCCTCAAATCAAAGGCAAGATGGCACTTAGTTCCAATTCCCTCACTGCCTGGAGGGAACAATTGATAGCGAGGGTGCGTGAGAGGCAAAGAAAAAACAGGATGCAGTCACAGGAGGTGGTAGAAGATTCCGCAGATGAGCTGGAGGAGTGTGGTGGTCTTCTGGGACCTATCAGTAGCAGTGCCAGTAGCACTTCATCTTGTTCCAGTGGAGCAGCTGCTGCTTTTTATGCTTAGGCAATAGACAGATTATGATTCAGACAAAAGAAACAGCTCCCCATAAATAGAAAAAGTGCTGAGTTTGAGGTCAAGGCTTACTTTGCGGAACCTTCTTTGACCCCAAGTACAGATCCCTTGACTTTCTGGGATAACAAGAGGGCTGTGTGACCTACTTTGTTCAGTGGTAGCCCAGGCGTTGCTTTCTTGCCCACCAACCACTGTCCAGAGTGAGCAGTTATTTTCCGTAACAGGAAATATCATTAGTCCCCAATGCTCTCAATTGGCCTGCAAATTACTCTGTTACCCTGCTCTCAGGATGCAGATTAGAAAAAAAAAAAAGGACTTAATCTACAATCATCCATAGTACCATAATACGCTGAGCGCTCCAGCTTACCCAGCTCTAGAACCGTGGAGGGTTGGGCAGAGGACACCCCCCCTGACTTGATGAGACACAGGGGGGAATTTAAAGTCTACATTGTTGTCCCACTACACAGGTTGTTCAGTATTGCTCTATTGTTTTTCATATATTCTAAAAAAGTCTGGTATATCTATCTACTGAGTCCTGTCTGCTCCTTTGTTCTGCAGTTTGCATCTGTTACATCTACAATGTTCCTGACATCCTGTGTCTGCCCTACACCAGTCATCCTGAGTTTTGTAGTCTCATCTAAAAAAGTATGCTGTATCTATCTAGTGAGTCCTGCCTTCTCCGTTGTTCTGCAGTTTGCTGCTGGCTACATCTACAATGTTCCTGCCATCCTGAGTCCACCCTGCACCAGTCATCCTGAGTTTTGTAGTCTCTTCGAAAAGAGTCTGTGGTATCTATCTACTGAGTCCTGTCTGCGCCAGTGTTCTGCAGTTTGCTGCTGGCTACATCTACAGTGTTCCTGTAATCTTGAGTCTGCTCTGCATCAGTCATCCTCAGTCTTCCTTCTGCCTTTGAATTTCACTTATTTGTTCATTCGTGCTTGTAGCTAGCTACATCCATATTTTATCTACTTCATCCATAGTACCATAAGGCTAAAGCTCCACCTTACCCTGTTCCACCGTCTTCATTTAGCCCCTCGAAATGGTTCAATTTATTTTTATTTATTTTTAATTTTTTTTATTGCATATTTTAAAGTATTTTAAATTTGTCTGAAAAATTCTATTAGAGAATTAGAGAATTTCATCCGAGTCGAACAGGTCCAGTCCGAAATGCGGATCCTCTGAATGAAAAACAAAATTTCGTCCAAAATCTAATTTTACCGTGCACAAATCTATCTTCTACCTTTTATTTAACCTATCCCTCCTAAAAAGTTAAACCTTTTTAGATTGACTGCCTATTCATGAATAAGAACCAACCAGGTTTCATTAATACCTAGAAGATTATACTGCTTATTCAGTGCAATCAATTCCAATTTCTCCAATGTTACCAGCCAAACTACGAGCATTTGAAAGCATACATTTTGTAACTTGCAGGTATGATGTATGGCACAGAAAAACAAACACAAGAGAGCGCCCAATGGTATAATACGTAACAAATATAACCAAATGTGATCAAAGAGAAATGTACTCACATATAACTATTGTCATAAAGCTGTTATCAGTCAATCTGACTCATACGCCAGTGGAGAAATTACTCCTGTCTCCACTCGGAGAAGAGAAAAAAAAAAAGGAGAAAAACAGCTCCGGACAAATGGCTGAATCCCAGAGGCCAAAATGTAATCAATAAAAAATAAAATATTACACTATCATAAAACAATAAATATGCTGTACCGCTAACGCGTTTCACAGTGAACACAAGCTGCTTTATCAAAGCTAAAAACAATACAAGCACTAACAAGGACTGAAGCCAAACGGAGCAAACACAGAAACATATAATCTCCTATCCGACCCCCACTGGGTGAATTCAAACCTCAATCAACCAATCGGGATCAGAACGGAGAGATAACACTAAAACATAATCATAATGCATAAAACCAATGAATCCATATACAGAAAGTCACAACTATTACCTGCCAGGGATTCATCCAAAACAATGGATAGCATCGAAACTGGAGACATCACCACTCAAAAGGGTGTGAGCCTAAAAATAAAAGATTGGCCCTCCAGCATCGCTGTCATCCAAAGCAGAATCACTAAATTGGACTAACGCTCCATAAATTAATGGAGAAACATAATGACACAAAACAAAAACATAAAGAAAGAAAGAAAGAAAGAAAGAAAGAAAAAATAATGGTGCTTAAATATAAATAAAAGCATGTACATACAAATATATTATTTACATAATCAAATGCAACTTGATGCATAATTATATCGAAATATAACAGTGATATCAATAGTATACAGATAATGAAATACACAATCTTACACAAATCGAACTGAAGTATCCCTAACTGATAAAAAGAACATATATAATATACCAAGATGTGATACATGTGCTAACACAATATACATTGATGTATTAAATAAATTGGTAATAAATTGTGAGAAAATTGCTAATCATGTGAAAAGAAAAAAAAATTGTGATAATGAATAATGAAAGAGAATAAATAACCCTTATACTCTTCTTTCCTACTTTACCTATTCCTTACCCTTATTCTTTCACCCTACTACACTTACCTTTTATCACTCTCTTTCTCCTATCCCATTTCCTTTAATATACCATTCCTTATATCTACATCCTGGGGGTTTCAATAGATTCATTTAGACCCAACGGAATAAGGGTAGAAAGCCTGAAAATCCAAAAACGTTCACAATTATTTAACTGCAGGGTCTTATCATAAGCCGTAGAAGGAAAAACATGTTCAATTGGAGTAACAACTAGACCCTCTGTACTCCAGTTATAACAAAGGGAGAAATAACGAGACACACTATGCTGCATAAAACCATTATAAATGGTTCTTTTATGTTGGCCTATACATGTACGTAACTTTTGTGTAGTTCGACCTATACATTGCAATTGACAACTGCAAGTAGCGATCTACAAGGATTCTAGATTGCAGATCATAATCCTCTATAGTGGAACAATTCCTCTTAATTCACCTAAATTGCCCATAAGGCACATTTCTAAGCCATTTCTTATGATGACAACTGTCAAACCTCAGAAAACTATTTTTATCAACTGTCTTAAAATATGTTTTCGTTTTAATCAATTCGTTCGGAATACCGAGTTCTAAATCAAGGAATTGGATGTTCCTAGAATGATGGTTACTCATGAACATGAGACCCCACTCATAACTGTTAAGATGGGCCATAAATGCCTCGAGTCCAAGCACGTCCTCCCCCAGATGATGAGGATGTCATCAATATAACGACGATAAAGGACCAGATCCGTGCCAAAACTGAACTGGTCATACACCATAAGTTCTTCAAAATAGCCCATAAAAAGGTTGGCATAACTCAGCGTGAATCTGGTCCCCATAGCTGTACCCCTCACCTGTAGGAAGAGATGACCATCAAACTCAAAGCAGTTGTGGCTCAAAATCAATTAAATCGCACAGAGTAAAAAATCTCTTTGTTTGATAGGCATCAAAAAATCAGATGACAAGAAATGACTCTAAGGCCACCATCATGCGGAATGTTTGAATACAGTTCTGCCACATCAATGGTGGCTCAACGGTAGCCATCCCTCCACCTGATATCACCAGGTACATCAAGGACATGTTGGGTATCCCTCAAATATGATTTGAGTCCCACAACATGTCTTTGTGACTTTCTGTATGTGGATTCATTGAGTGAATCAATTTATTTTTTAGGTTTTATTATGATGTCATGGTTTTATGCATTATGATTATGTTTTAGTGTTATCTCTCCGTTCTGATCCAGATTGTTTGATTGAGGTTTGAATTCACCCAGTGGGGGTCGGATAGGAGATTATATGTTTCTGTGTTTGCTCCGGATGGCTTCAGTCCTTGATAGTGCTTGTATTGTTTTTAGCTTTGATAAAGCAGCTTGTGTTTGCTGCGAAACACATTAGCGTTACAGCATATTTATTTTTTATGATAGTGTAATATTTTATTTTTTATTGATTAAATTTTGGCCTCTGGGATTCAGCCATTTGTCCGGAGCTGTTTTTCTCTTTTTTTTTTCTCTTTTTTTCTCCTTGTAGTAGATCACCAGTTTTCTGAGTGGAGACAGGAGTAATTTCTCCACTGGCGTATGAGTCAGATTGACTGATAACAGCTTTCTGACAATAGTTATATATGAGTACAATTTTCTTTATCACATTTGGTGATATTTGTTACGTATTATACCATTGGGCGCTCTCTTGTGTTTGTTTTTCTATGTCATACATCATACCTGCAAGCTCCTAGCTGCTTTGGGGAGCGTGGTTTTGAGTGCAGCCCACTAAAACAAGACATCTGTTGGAGTAGCTGTATCTGGGGACAGCATCTTATTCCCAGTCGTTTGATTTCCGGACTTGGTATATACCATTAACCGATCATTTATTTTGTGAGTACTCACCTTTGGGTGTTGGTGGTGGAACAGTTCTATGAGTGATTGATTGATCCCGCACAGGGGTGCTTCATCTTTTTTTCCCCTTTCCTTTTTCTATTGCTACATTTTATGTTGCTGTCATTCTGAAGATATATGCAAATGCATAAAAAGTGTGACGTGCCAAAAACATGATTTGTGTATTGGAAACCCAATAATAAAAACTGGACATTATCTTTTGGGCAATCTGGTCTACATATGTGTTATTTTATATTGTTTTTAAGATTTTAATAAATACTTGTTCTCTAGATGTTTATTTGGCATCTAGTCATTCAGAAGTTTTTATTATTGGATTTCTAATACAAAATGCATGTTTTTGGAGACAAATGGAGACCTGGTATCTGAGGTGAAGGTGGGAGAAAATCTAGGTTCCAGTGACCACCAATGTTTGTGGTTAGGAATCCAGACTGACTACGAGAAATCCCATTCTGCAACCAAAGTATTGGACTTTAGGAAGACGAAGTTTGAGGATATGGGAGAATATGTAAAGAAAGAATTAAAAGGGTGGGATAAAACACAGAGAGTGAGTACTCAGTGGAAGACACTCAAAGAAGTCCTCTTAAAGGCAACAAGATTACATGTTAGACAAATTAGCAAGAGGAAAAGAAAGAGAAATCCACTATGGTTTACTAGAGAGGTAAGAGCTATAGTGAAAGATAAAAAGTCTGCCTATAAGAGATATAAAGAGACTGGAAGTGAAGCGGACAGAGAAGGGTATAAAACTATACAGAAGAAGACTAAACAGATGATAAATGCTGCTAAAGCCTCAAAAGAGGAAGAAATGGCCAAATCTGTTAAGAAGGGGAATAAAACCTTCTTCAGATATATCAGTGACAGGAAGAAGAAAAACTGCGGGATTACAAAAATTAACAACGGAAAAAATCAGTATATAGAAGAGGAAAAGGCGGTCGCTGACCATCTGAATAACTACTTCTGCTCAGTTTTTTCAGACGGCGGCCCTCATAATCAGAAAATGGCTGAACACAGCATTGCCTCTAGTTGTATAATTTTAGCCCCAGTGTTTTCAGAGGCCGATGTTCTAGAGGAACTTGTCCGGCTAAAGTCAAATAAAGCGATGGGTCCGGATGGAATCCACCCTAGAGTTCTTAAAGAACTCCGATCTGTCATAGTTGGCCCCCTGACTAATCTGTATAACCAGTCCCTTCTTACGGGAGAAGTTCCTGATGATTGGAGAATGGCCAATGTTGTACCCATTCACAAGAAGGGTAGTAAAGAAGAAGCTAGTAACTACAGGCCAGTCAGCCTGACATCTGTAGTGGTAAAAATGATGGAGACTCTTCTAAAGAAGAAGATAATTGACCATCTAACAAAAAACAACCTGATGGACCCAAACCAGCATGGCTTCACTGAGGGCCGATCCTGTCAGACTAATCTCATTGATTTCTTTGACTATGTAACTAAAGTGCTGGATGAAGGTGGTGCTGTGGATATCGCCTACCTGGATTTCAGTAAAGCTTTCGATACAGTTCCCCATAAAGAGCTGATAGATAAATTATCAAGAATTGGACTTAACCCCTGGATAGCTCAGTGGATCTGCAGTTGGCTGAAGGACAGAAACCAGAGGGTTGTTGTTAATGGAGTGTATTCTGAGCAGAGACTGGTTACAAGTGGAGTGCCACAAGGATCTGTTCTGGGCCCTGTTCTGTTCAACATGTTTGTAAGTGACATAAGGGAAGGCTTGGCAGGGAAGGTTTGCTTGTTTGCTGATGACACAAAAGTGTGTAATAGGGTTGATGTTCCAGGAGGTGTCTGTAATATGGAGAATGATTTGGCACTATTAGATAAGTGGTCAAAACAATGGAAACTTCAGTTCAATGTTTCCAAATGTAAAATAATGCACTTGGGGAAAAGAAACCCTCAATCTGACTATCGTATTGGCAGTTCTGTGGTAGCAAAGACTTCAGAAGAGAAGGATTTGGGGGTGGTCATCTCTGACAGCCTCAAGATGAGTAACCAATGCAACCAGGCGGTGGGGAAAGCAAATCGTATGCTTGGCTGCATAGCTAGAGGTATAACAAGCAGGAAGAGGGAGATTGTGATCCCTCTGTATAGAGCTCTAGTGAGACCACATCTGGAATACTGTGTACAGTTCTGGAGGCCTCATCTGCAAAAGGATATAACTAAAATTGAGCGGGTTCAAAGAAGAGCTACAAAAATGGTGGAAGGTCTAAAGCATAGAACTTATCAAGAACGACTCAGAGATCTAAATATGTATAGTCTGGAGGAAAGAAGAGAAAGGGGGGACATGATTGAAACCTTTAAATATGTTAAAGGACTGAACAAGGTTCAGGAGGGAAGTGTGATTAATAAGAATCTGAATACAAGAACAAGGGGGCACAATCTGAGGCTAGTTGGAGGAAAAATCAAGAAAAACATTAGAAAATATTATTTCACTGAAAGAGTAGTAGAAACTTGGAACAAACTTCCAGCAGAGGTGGTTGATAAATCCACAGTAACACAGTTTAAACATGCCTGGGATAAACATGTATCTATCCTAAGATAACAATAAAGGAATACTAAAGGGCAGACTAGATGGACCAGGTGGTCTTTTTCTGCCGTCAATCTTCTATGTTTCTATGTTTCTATGTTTGGCACTTCACACTTTTTATACATTTGCAGACATTTTGTCCTTTTTTTCCTGTAAGTGGGGAATTTGTGTATTAAAGTGACCACTATATAGAATTTGGGGCACACCTAGAGAGTTATTTAAATTGTACATTCTGAAGACGTTCATTCTTTGAAACATTATATATTAGACTTGCGCACAGCAAAAATATAATTTTTTTTCTGAATGATTTGGTTATTTTCTTACTAATTTGGATGATAAGATTGTTGTTGACCACCCATTTGGTTTGGCTAGTACGTATTTCAGTGTAGGTCTTTGTGAATAAATTCATCAGAATTCTAAGTCATCACCTCCCAATCATAACATTTTCCTTGATGTAGGTGGTCCAGTGGTGTCCTTGGCACCCTGTTCTTTCAGCATCTTTTATCTAAAGAATAAAAAAAAAATCTACTACCCTGCCACCACCATTGCCTCTGTCCCATCTACAATAAATAACCCAAACCCCCTTAAGCCTTCTTGGGCCATTGCCGGAACCAGAATGATGAAAAAATGAACAGGGATTGGCTTTTATATGGCTCCCATTTGCTGAGATTATGCGGTTAAATAGGGCATGAAACATGCCTTGCTGTAGTCTCACCTCCCAGCCAATCAGCATCTTGCTGGGGGGGGGGGGGTCATGGATATGCATAATGTCACTCCTCCATCTAGCCAATGCTTGGCTAGCTATAGCCCCACAATCCAAGCCAATGGGGGTGTGGGAACTAATTTGAACAGAGATGGACATATAGAAAGCCAATCCCTGTTAATGTTTTCCCTCATTCTGGCTAGGACAACAGCACAAGCAGGATTGAGGGGGAATATTTATTTATCTTAGATACAGTAGAGGCTAAGGTTATGGTGGGGTAGTAGTTTTTTTTTTTACTCTTTAATGCTTTTTAGATACAATATGCTGGAGAACCAGGGCATCGAGGACACTGCTGACTTCTAACCTCAAGGTAAGTGTTATACTTGTGAATGTTTGTAAGCGTGTGAGTATGCATGTCAACGAATGAAAGAAACAAATGCATATATAAGAAAGTATTGAGTGTGTCATTCATGTTTCTGGAATTGCATGTTCCATGACATTTGTTTCCTAATTAAATCTGAATGTCAAAAACATAAAATGTTCATAAAATTTAGCATTAATGAATGCCCAAGTCTATTATGTGTTTGCTCTTTATCAGGTTGTTACACATGCAGCTCCCAGTTAGCTGACCTAGCCCTTCCCCCATCTCCACCCCATCTACCTTCTCTAATCTCAAATTGTCTTGGACACTGTCTATCCCATCCTGTGCTGTTTCCACCCTTTCCCCTTTTCTAGTTTAAAGTATCCTCTAACCCTTTAACCATCATATCCCCTAGTACAGTTGTCCCCCTTCCACTTAGGGGAAATTTATTTATTTATTATTTAGAAAATGTTTTACCAGAAAGAATACATTGAGATTTCTCTCGTTTCCAAGTATGTCCTTGGTAGTTTTCAGTAATAGGTTACATATTTACACAAAGAGATGATCATTATACATCTACACACATAAATATACATATGGATTAAAAAACTATATACAGTTACATACTGTGTTTAGATATAAAGAAACATTTATTTTTATGGATTTTAGACTGGGAGAAGATCTGATTATTTCAGGCAGGTTATTCCAGACTTTTTCAAGACAGATCGTCATACCTGGGAACTTTTCAAGCAGGGCTACCCGGAGGGTAACCCTGTCAGTGCCGAAAATGACACAATTTGCTTCATAAAAGGGGCGTGGCTTAGTCACAGGGGGGGGGACAAAAAAACCCCTGCGAAATGAAGGTAAGAGGGCGGGGAGTGGGAGGAACCGGGCGGGATGGAGCACAAGTGGGCAGAGTTTCTACTTAAACTCTGCCCACCTGGTGATTCACACATTGCCCCGGAGACCCGGTAATTCAGTTTGAAATCCAGAGTCTCTGGGGCAAAACTGGAGAGTTCCCAGGTATGCAGATCGTCTGGCTTCTTTCCTGTATTGTGGTATACGCAGTGAGTTGTCAGCAATGGAGCAGAGGTTATAGTTAGTATGGAGAGCTGGAATGAGCCTACTGCTCAGGTAGTCCATTAGTTTTCCAGAGAAGTGGTTCTGTACTAAACAAGAAAGGTGAAGGGCACATCTAGATTCAAGTGTTAACCAATTTAGTTCTTTAACTCCTTAACGACCCTTGATGGTCATAGTACGTCATGGGTAAATCTGAACTAGCAACCCATGACGCACTATGACCATCATGGAATTCCAGGCTCCCCGCGCGGCTGCATGCCGTTAGGGGAGTCCGGAATCGGATTCTTAAAAAAAAAAAATTAAAAAATACTCTGTGGTCCTTTAGTGACCTCCGCGTGTCTGCGCGGCCGGTCGTTAAGGGGTTAAGCTAATCACAGTGATCAGTA
The DNA here is from genome assembly GCA_037306005.1 of Rhinophrynus dorsalis. Lineage (NCBI taxonomy): Eukaryota > Metazoa > Chordata > Amphibia > Anura > Rhinophrynidae > Rhinophrynus > Rhinophrynus dorsalis. The sequence continues at coordinate 160,289,139 of CM074726.1, read as the reverse complement.
GTGTAATTACATTGGAGGCTAAAGCGGCATAATGAATTATACAGAGTTTACAGAGTCAAGTTTAATAAGATGGATTTGTGGTGCTGGAGCATATACTCGTTCCCATAGTCTATGACTGGCAGTAACATCTGTTGTACAATAATTTTTCTCACCAGCGGAATTAAACAGGATTTATTTCTAAAGACAGAACTTATTTTAGGATAAAGTTTGCATGTTAGTTTATCAATATGAAGACCAAAAGTGAGGTTGGGGTCAAGCCACATACCAAGGTATTTGTAAGAATCCACTGGGGCCAAGTTACGATTAGATTGTTACAATGAATAGGTGGGTATTGCAGAGATTACGCGGTTTTGGCTTTGACCAAATACCATTGTGACCGTTTTGTGTGTGTTTAAGAACAGTTTGTTGTTTGCTATCCATCTTTCAGCTTCAGAAAAATCATGTTGTTATATGGCCTCAAGTTGTGATACGTTTGAGTTTTTTGTATAAATTATGGTGTAATCTGTGTACGTGTGCCAGAAGATGCTTTGCAAACCATGGGCAGATCATTTATAAAATGAGAAAATAGAAGAGGTCCAAGAATGGAGCCTTGGGGAACCCCACTTGTTACTTTGAACAGAAGGGAGTTATTGTCAGCAACTGACACATATTGCTTTTTATCTGATAAATAGGATCAGAACCAGTTTAGAGAACTACTACCCAATCCTGAGCTTTAGAGTTTGCTTATAAGAATATTATGGTCTACTCTATCAAAGGCCTTTGCAAAATCTAGGAAAATTTCTCCAGTGAGTTCACCATTTTCCATGCCACTCTGGATATCATTGCATACTTTTAGGAGGGCAGTGACAGTTGAGTGATGAGGACAAAAGCACAATTGAAGGGAGGTGAAAAAATTGGTCTGTAGGTGACACTTTTATAGTTGCACATGGACACGTTGCTCTAGGATTTTAGCCAATGTGGGGAGTAGGGATATTGGTCTGTAATTTGATACTACATTTTTATCCCCACTTTTGTGGATATTCACAGCTCTAGCCACCTTCCAGTCTTTGGGCATATGCCCGGATGACAAAGGGGCATTAATTAGATGCAGTAGGTTGGGCCATGACCATGGCACTGAGCATTAATAACATTGCTGGTAGTTGGTCAGGGCTAGATTGGAATTTCATTTTTGGGTTGGAGGCGATCATATATTTCACTTTCATTTACTGGTATGAAATTGAATTCACTCAATAACTGGACCAGGTAACAGGAGACAGAGACTGTTCCATGCACGGCTGTACTTCAGAATTTTGTGTAATCAGGATTATGGCACATCCCACAAAGTAACTGTTGAATGCATTAGTTATTGCTATGGGGCACTGTATTGTTTCTTTGCCTATTTTTTGGTTGATGGTTGAGAATGGTTAGAGGGTTGTAGATGTTTTTAATAATTTTCCAAAAGTTGGCCGGTTTTGATATGTTACTGTTCAGGTTGTCAGAAAAATATTGCACTTTTGCTAGTTTTCTTTGTTTTGTGCAAGTATTCCAAATTTGACTGAATGTGGTGTGATCATAAGCGGACCTAGTTTGTTTAAATTTTGTCCATAAGGAATCTCTGAAACCGTATAACTCAATCAAATCAGCCAACACCCAGGGTAGATGGGCCCCGCTAACCCTGGTCTTTCTTAGTGGGGCATGGGTATGTAACAATTCTAAGTTAAAAAAGTCAATTGCTGAGTCTAGGTCAGGTATTATGTGTATTCTGTACTATGAACAATTGCTTAAATAATTTAGGAAGGACTGAATATTACATTTTCTAAATGATCTACAAAGTATGACTTTGGAACATGATTTGATTGGTTTTATTTTTTGAACACAATAGATTATGGAGTGATCGATAAACACATTTTCTAGTATGCCTGAATCTTGGATTCTGCCTGTGCAGGATGATAGAATCCCTTCTAGCAGAGTACGGTTGGATGTTTTAAGATTTATGTGAGTAGGGTCAGATATTAGCTTTGAGAAGTTCAATGTTTTAAACAAGGAACAACATTTTTCATTCCTGGAGTCTAGCCAATTAATATTAAAGTTTTCAAGGACCATCAGATCACTTTTCTTGTTTTGAGTGGCAATCTCTTTTAGGTGGTGGGCTAATATTTTCATTTCCGAAAGCGACAGTGCTATTGTATTTGATGGTTAGTAGATGTTAACAATTATGATTTGTTTTGAGAAAGGAAGACATATTTTGCCAGCAATGTATTCATAAGAATCAGACTTATCCGCACCTCTAATGTTGCTTTCTTTGGACGCTGAGAAAGCTTTCGACCGGGTGGACTGGAACTACATGTGGGAGGTACTGAAGTCATTCGGCTTTCAAGGTCCCATCCTTGCAGGCATTCAGTCCTTATACTCTTCACCTAGTGCGGCGGTGTCTGTTTCTGGAGTATCTTCACCTTCTTTCCCGGTCCTTAATGGGACCCGCCAGGGTTGTCCTGTCTCTCCGCTGCTTTTTGCACTCTGCATAGAACCCCTGGCGTGTGCGATTCGCCGGAATCCGGACATATCTGGGGTATCGGTCAGTGATGAATCTTATAAATTGAGCCTCTTTGCCGATGATGTGTTGTTGACGTTATCTTCGCCTTTGACCTCCCTCCCAAACCTGTATTCATTACTTGCGACTTTCTCATCCTTCTCGGGCTTTCACATTAATAATTCCAAGTGCGAGGCACTTAATATCTTTTTGCCCTATTAGATGGAAAAACTCTTATCCCTTAATTTTGACTTTAAATGGGCTCCCACTTCAATCACTGTCCTGGGTATTAGAATTACGAAATCTCTGTCGACTCTATACGCGGCCAACTACTTACCCCTTTTTCAAGCTCTTCGACTGGAACTGTGGAAATGGGATGCCTACCACATAGCCTGGCTGGGGCGGATCAGTGCAGTGAAGATGACTCTTCTCCCCAGACTTTTGTACCTATTTCGCTCTCTGGCTATACCGGTTCCTTGAGCAGACCTGGCATCTTTGCAGGGGAACATCTCCCAGTTTGTGTGGGCCTCGAGGCGTCCACGTGTCTGGGCATCGATTCTTTATAGATCTCGTTCTGCTGGGGGTCTGGCCTTGCCTCATTTATGGAATTATTATAGAGCAGCCCAGTACGCTAAAATTGTTCAAATGCACAATGTAGTTGATCCTCCCCGGTGGGTGTCTTTGGAGAGTGGTGCGAGTCAAACTCTTCCTGCCTCCCTGGTGATGTGGTCCTCCTAGCCGTCTTCGGGCAGGCGCTTCCTCAGCCCGACTTTGGCTCACACTCAACTTCTCTGGCGTCAGCATGGAATCAGAGATGCTCTCATAGGGCCTGTTTCCTTGCTACAGTCCTTTCTTTGCCATCCTGGCTTTCCCCCAGGTTTTTCACTTGGTTCTTTCTCTTGGTGGATTGAGTCGAGAATTCTTCGAGTGCAGGACTTGTTGCAGTCTTCTACTTTGATGAGTTGGGATTCGTTTCGCTCCCGTTATAATGCTCCCCTTGGGGAATTTTTCCGCTTTCATTAAGTTCGTCATTTTGTTCGTTCATATTTGGGTAGTTCTGCTCCCCCTCAACGTACCTTCTTTGAGGTCTTATGTAATTCCTTGCCTCGCTGTAAAGGGATTCTTTCTAAGATCTCTTCACATCTCCTGTCTGTTTCGTTTCATCAGCCTCCGTCTTACCGCAGTTCTTGGGAGTTGGATTTGGGTGAACGCTTAGATCGGGAGGACTGGTTGGAAATTACTGACAACACCTCCAGATTGACTCCCTGCACTCAAATCAGGGAAAATAGCTATGAAGTACTATGTCGCTGGTATCTTTGCCCTACCCGTCTCGCACATATCTTTCCCTCCTCGTCGGACTTATGCTTTCGGGGTTGTGGTTCTCAAGGTACATATCCACATATGTGGTGGGATTGCCCTTCGGTGAAACCACTGTGGACGCATGCCTTTCGGTGTTTAAGTGTAGCTCTTGGTGTTACTCTTGTACCTGAACCTTGGACGTGTCTTCTGAATAGACCCTACAGGGATTCTGCTTTGTCAGAAAACCAGCTGTTTTTCAGGATTTGCATTGCGGTACACTGTCATTTGGCTTATCACTGGAAGTCGAATCCTCCGGGCCCGATGCAACTGGATGGCAGAATTTGGCAACTATTGAAGATGGAGAAGCTGACTGCTTACTCGCGTAATTCGTCATTCTCCTACTTGCGCATCTGGGCTCCTTGGGTAGATAATGTTCTCCCCCCTGATTTTTGTTGGGAGCTCCTATTGTGTTGACCTTTCCCATTGTGGGCTGGGGAGTTTCGGTTCACGTAGGATGCTTACTCTACGGCAACTTTTTTTTTTTTCTCCTTCCCTGCCCTTCCCTTCTAGCCTTTTCTCTTTTTCCCCTCTTTCTCTTTCCTTTTCAACTTCTTTTCCATCTGTTTACCTGTGTGCTAGTCCAACCTCGAGCTGAGGCACCTTGATAACCTAGGTGGACTCTGTCTTGTATCCAGTAGCAGTCCAGTTGTATTTCGGTTTTGGTTATTCTTTCTCTGCTGTTACAATTTACTGTAAGTTTTGTTCAATGTATTATTTTTTCTCTGCTTGTATTTGTAAAATCTTCAATAAAATGCGAATTTAAAAAAAAAGAATCACACTTATAAAAGTAATTTAAAAGTGTAAAGTTTATAGGCTCTTGTATGTATATGATTACACCTCCTCCTCACTTTGCACAGTCTTTCCTAGAGCATGTGTATCCTTCTATGGTTTAAAGGGATAGTAATACTTAATTATTACTAATCCCTATATTAAAGACATATTAAAAATAAATATATTGCCCCCAGTGTCATGTCTCAAACCTTTATGGTTTGAGAGATAATCGCTCCTAAAGTTGCCCTCTCCCTCCCCCTTCCCCGAAGTCAGCATTGTAGCTGACTGAAGGGAAATCAAGTCTTACGATCATCAGGTGGCTCTGCAGCAGAGGCGCGATTGCGTTAATTAAAAAAAAAATCTTTCACTAAAACGGTCTTCTATGTGTGCTTGCAAACCAAGCACACGTAGAAGACCATTTCAGTGAAAGATTTCTTTTTTATTAACGCGATCTTGGCTCTGCTGCAGAGCCGCCTGACAGTCATACGACAGGCTTCCCTGCAGTCAGCTAGAATGCTGACTACGGGGAAGGGGGAGGGAGAGGGCAACTTTAGGAGCGATTATCTCTCAAACCCAAAAGGTTTGAGAGATGACACTGGGGGCAATATATTTATTTTTAATATGTCTTTAATATAGGGAATAGTAATAATTAAGTATTACTATCCCTTTAAGGCTTAACCAGGCTTCAATGAGAATAAGGATTTTCGACTTGTGTGCATAACACCACGCTTTTAGTTCATCCATTTTGGGCAGTAATCTGCTTATGTTGCAGTGCACAAAAGAAAGACCTTTTTTAAAGGTGAAGCTGCCATTAATTGTTGTTTGAGGGCCAGGGTTGGTTTCTGTGCCATTTTCCAAGGCAAGTAATAAAATGCATAAAATATTTAGTGAGTTGTTTGTGGTAAGCATTTAGTGAGAGGGTGCGTCTGTTGCTATAATTACTGGGGCTGGGTGAGCTTGTTTTTAATACTCTCCACCAGCACTCAGAGGGAAGTGCACATGTATGCAGAAGTCCATGGTGGATTAATATGTTATGGTGCAAGTGCAGAGCATAATTGCGAGGATAAGAGGAAATCTTATTAAAAGTGGAATGGTTAGAACAGATAGCAGTCATATGTTCATGTTGGTATGCAAGAATAGCAGGGGAGAGGAGAAACAGGCAATTAGAAAACAGCTGAGATATAACATCTAATGAAAATGGTTTAGAAAGGTAATTGTATTCTTGTAATACCTGTTTAATCTCTTCCCTCCAATTTCACTTTGTTCCTTTTTTGTCTATTTGCCTGTTGTCTAAGTGATTGTGCTGCAGTAGCTGTTTCTCTCTCCTGTCCAGCTCTCATGTTCAACTCTCAATGCACTTAGACCCAGGTGCACTTTGAGATATATATGATGTTGATTCACTCCCCTTGAAATTCATCCCCTTGAAATCCCCCCTATCTGTCCCTGCAGGTTTGAATCCCAGCAGGGTCAACTCAGCCCTTCATCCTTCCGAGGTCGATAAATGAGTACCATTGATTGGGTAATAATAACATCTATTACTTCAGCTGCCGATTTGGTTAATTCCGAGAGCGTGCGCTCAAATCGCTTTGAGTCCCACTGGGAGAAAGGCGCTATATAAATACTAGTTATTATTATATAGTTAGTATTAATTTAAACTAGTTATGCCTCCCAGGGGAGACAAACTGACTGTATGATCCCTAATACAAATTAGTATGTATTGGGATTGCCCTAAGTGCAGTCAGGTGTGACACCTTTAAAACAGCTGATAAGAAATAGAACAGACACAGAGAGATGTAGGAGGGGAGTGGGGGAGGCAGACCATGCGGAGCCAGAATCAGGGGGAATTAGAACATACTACAAAGGATTAAATTACAGCATGAAGACTGCATCAGGGCTGGAGTGCAGAATTGGTGCAGAGATGTTGCAGAATAGAAGGGATGATTAGAATATACCACAAAGGGTTAAATTACAGCATGAAGACTGCGTCAGGGTTGAAGTGCAGTATTGGGGCAGAGAAGGTGCATCTCTACTATAAAGATTTCTTCCGAGGAAAAGGTCACCACAGTGCTCCAGAAACCCAAACCTGTTAATGCCAAGTCTTCTGTCACATTTTATTTCAATTAAAGATCAGTCACAGGTTCACAATGACGATAATAAAACAAACATATTGTCTTCCTGAAATAGCACACATATTATCATATTATATTATCACATATTATCTCATAATTCATAGCATAGAAAGAGTGATGAGAGGATGAAAAGATGAAACATACCTAACAATTAAGGTGACAAAAAGAAAGAGAAGAGGAAGGGGGTCTCAAGGAGTCATTCATAACTTTAAGTTCATAACTTGTTGTTGGAAAAAACATAGGTGCCATATTGCCAGGAACTTGCCAGTCTTCTCATTGGAAGTGACACTGAGACATTCCATTTGATAAATATGGTCCAGGTGTGCTATTATATCTGATCATCTCAGTGTGAGGCGTAGACATTTTTTAGCTATATTAAGTTGCATTGACATATGAACACAATTCACTAGAAATTGTTCAGAGATTAGGAGGCTGTCTACCTATCTCACCAGGGGGCCCGTCCAAGGACTGAGACGGAAGTCTCACCTCCGCATGATTTCACATATTAACTCTGTCATCTTCCACTGCCTTCATGGTGTAGGGCATGGCACTAGTAGTATTTCAGAAAATAACACCTTAAATAACCTTTGCTTAAATTGTGATTAAAATCCCTGCAATCATTCTTAACGGACCTCCATCTCCCACTGACTTTGTCATTAGTACTAACCTGTACCATGATATACAGGTCATGCCCAGCCCCTTCAGAATATGTCAACCCAATCCACTACATTTGGACCATTTTAAAAAGAAAAAAGTAAAGACAGGTAAAATTTTTATGACCAAAGAAATGCTTAAGGGGTAAACAAAGATATGACTAAAGAAGAAAACAGATATCCCTGCCGTATTCAACACTCACTAAATCATCAATGGCATATAGCATGTTGCTTTTTGCATACAATGTATTGTGCATAGCGTTTGGAGTATAGCATTGTGCATATAGTGTTTGGTGTATTGTGTATAGCTTTTGGTTATACAGTTGCACTTTTGGCTTATATAACATTTGTCAACTTTTGTTTTGCGTATTGTGTATAGCGTATGGTATATGGAGTATAACGTTTGTCGCATGGTGTTGGCATAAAATGTATTGCTTGTAATGTTTTGAGTATAGCGTTTGGCATTTTGTGTTTGGCGTTGTGTGTCTGGTGTACTGTTTTTGGTGTATTGTGTTGTGTGTTTGGCATATTGAGTTTTAAATATTGCATTTGGCTTATTGCGTAGTGCATTTGGTGTTAACGTTCGGTGTATATAAAGTTTGGCAATTTGCATATATAATGTTTGGCAAATTATATTTGGCATTGTGCATATTGTGTTTTGTGTTTGAAGTATTGAATTTTGCATATAGTTTGATGTATTGCATATAGTATTGTGCGTCTGGCATATATAAAGATTGGTGTATATAGCATTTGTTGTTTTTCATATTGTGTTTTGCATTTGGAGTATTGAGTTTTCCATATTGCTTTTGGCTTTTTGGTGTATAGCTTATTGCATTTAGCATTTACATTTTGTGAATACCATAATTAAGATCACTAATGAAGATATTGAAAAGAACAGGTCCTAGCACTGACCCCTGTGGCACTCTACTAGTAACACATTCTTCCTCTGAGTAAATACCATTGATTATGACTCTGCTTCCTGTCCTTCAGCCAGTTATGTATCCAGTCAACTACATTTCATTTCAGTTTCAGTCTATGCATCTTATGAGCAGGGCCGGCGCCACCTATAGGCAAGGTAGGCACCGGCCTAGGGCGCACATCTCGTGGGGGCACAGTTGCCGAGCAGAGCTGCACACAGCTCTGCCGCCGTGAGAAGAGGAGAGAGAGGCGCCGCTCTGAAAAGAGCGAGCGCTGCCACCTACAGCATGCCGTCAGACGCAGCGTGAAAACCACTGCGTCTGCACACCACGAAGGCCGCACCGTGACCCAGCTTAATCCACGGAGAGCTGATCTGAGCGGGAGGCCGGGAGTAGAGAGAGAGACACAGTCAGCACTGGCAGAGACGCAAGACAGTCACGGTGAGGTGAAGTCACAGTGACAGGCAACTTAGGCAAAAAGAGGAAAACTGCAAAAAGGGTAGATCCAGACGGGGATCAAGGGTAAGCAAGAGGGAGAGAAAGTCAAAAGAGGGGGATCAAGACAAGAATCAAGGGTGGATTAAGGCAAGAGGGGGAGAACAAGGCAAAATGGGGGATCAAGAAGGGGAGAATGGCAAAAGGATGAAAAGACAACAGGGGGAAAGAGGCAAAATGGGGGATCAAGAGGGGGAGAGGAGAAAAAGGCAAAAGGAGGGTGATCAAGAGGGGGGGAGAGAGGCAAAAGGGGGGAATCAGGAAGGGGAGAGAGAGGCAAAAGGGGGATCAAGATAAGAGTCAAGGGTGGATTAAGGAAAGAGGGGTAGAAAGAGGCAAAATGGGAGATCAAGAGGAGGAGAATGGCAAAAGGAAGATCAAGAGATGTAAAGAGAGGGGGAATCAAGAGCGGGTGAAAGACTCAGAGGGGGGTCAAGAGGGGGGATCATGAGGCAAATTGAGGGGGGATCAAGAGGCAAAAGGAGGGGGGACCAAGAGGTAAAAGGGTGGGATCAAGAGTCAAGAAGGGGAGAGAGAGGCAAAAGTGGGGATCAAGAGGGGGAGAATGGCAAAAGGAAGATCAAGAGGGGTAAAGAGAGGCAACTTATCAAGAGCAGGTGAAAGAGGCAAAAGGGGGGAATCAAGAGGTGGTGTATGTATGTGTGTGTATATATATATCTATATATATATCTATCTATATATATACTAGCAATGTGGGACGGCGTTGCCCATCATGTTATGACCGTTGGGCGCACGTGTGTGAAATGCAGACACACTGATAAACACAGACATATGCAACACACAGGCAGACACATACCATACATCCCAAGTGTCCCTCTTTGAGGGCCAAATCCCTCTGTCCCTCTTTCCCACCCTGTTGTCCCTCTTTTTAGGAGGTCAGACTGTGTGCAGGGCAGCTCCACCTATAGGCGACGTAGGCGCCGGCCTAGGGTGCACACGTACTGGGGGCGCGGGCATGCAGCGGAGAAGAGCTGCGCCCGCACACACACCACGCCGGGAACCACAACACAGTCAGGTCTGCGTTGCTACAGCGCTCCCTCATCTGGTCGGATCTTTAGTAATGCAGAGCTAGCTGGGAGTCATGATCTCCCGCCGCGCTCTGCATTACTGAAGAGAAGACTGCGCGGGAGATACAGGTATGTGATGGGGGGCAAGTTGGAGCTGAGGGGGCATAGTGGAGCTGAGGGGGCAAGTTGAAGCGGATGTGGGGCAAAGTGGAGATGATGGGGGCAAGTTGGAGCTGTTAGGGGAAAGCTGGAGCTGAGGGGGGCATAGTGGAGCTGGTGGGGGCAAGTTGGAGCTGATGGGGGCAAAGTGGAGCGGATGAGGGTCAAAGTGGAGCTGAGGTGGGGCAAGTTGGAGCTGAGGGGGGGCAAAGTGGAGCGGATGGGGGGCAAGTTGGAGCGGATAGGGGGCAAAGTGGAGCAGATGGGGGGCAAGTTGGAGCGGATGGGGGCATAGTGGAGCTGGTGGGGGTAAGTTGGAGAGGATGGGGGCCAAAGTGGAGCTGAGGGGCCAAAGTGGAGCTGGTGGGGGCACGTTAGAGCAGATGGGGGGCAAAGTGGAGCTGGTGGGGGCACGTTGGAGCAGATGGGGGGCAAAGTGGAGCTGATGGGGGCAAGTTGGAGTGGATGGGGGGCAAAGTGGAGCTGATGGTGGCAAAGTGGAGCTGGTGGGCCAAAGTGAAGCTGATAAGGGGCAAGTTGGAGCTGGTAGGGGGCATCTCTTACAGGCATCTCCAGACCAGGGGCAGACTGGCCCAGGGGGCAGAGAGAGGACAATCATGAAAAGAGGTGGGGTATAAGTAGGCAGGGTATAAAGGGGTGGGACACAAGGGGCGGAGCGAAATGGGTGGCAAAATTAGGTTTTGCCTATGGTGGCAAAAATCCTTGCACCAGCCCTGACTGTGTGGTGTGTATTACTTTGCTCTCCAGCAATAAAGCAATACACTTCAGTATATGTGTTTATACATTAGTCTGTGCAAATAAAATACTTTGGTCTTGCACTAAATCATTTATTCAGTTACATAAATAGCCAGTAATAGGTCATGAAATAACCTAAAAATTCTTACTATTGCCCCGCCCACCAGCCACGCCCCAACAATATCACCTAAAACTACAGTGTCCCTCTTTGGCCATGTGAAATGTTGGGAGGTATGCACATACACACAGTGAGCGGCAGAAACATGCAAAAGACGCACACACACAGACTCACTGGAGATGCACACATATGTAACAGATGTACACACACAGACACACTGGAGATGCACACATGGACACATATATGTAACAGAGATGGACACAAACACACATGCAACATATATGAGCAGAAACACATGCACTCATGAGTTGTGCACCCCTCTGGCAGTCAAAGGGTTAAGATATACAGAGGCATGTCAGAGTTAAATAGCAGTGGGAAGTGTGTTCATACCTAGGAACTTTGACTTGTGGAGTCCCTAGAGGGGACTGATGTGGTGCTGATGTGGAGAGACAAATGGGGCAATCTGGGTTAAAAAGGGGGTGGGGCTTAATCGCGAGTAGGGGGCGGGGCTTAACATAAATGTGGGAAAAGTGCTAGTAATAGGCTGGGTAAGGAGGAGATGTGGGAGGGAAATGCAAATTTATAGTGTGAGGGGTTTGAACACACTCCCTGAGGGCTAAAACTTGATACACAACCCTGTGGCAGTCAGTGAGTTAAGTGTGAATCTGATGGCTGTCTGTCCTGTGTCTTGCATGCCAAATGATGACAGTGAAGAAATAATTGAGCAATGAGGGCCTACCTTAACCCTTTGAGTGCCAATTTGTTCTTCTGGTGCTGCACTACAGGTCCTGCTGAGGCCACTGGGAGTCAGGGTGAGTGAGTGCGTGTGTGTGTCAGCCATATTTATTTCTGGCTTTGTGTGTGTATGTGGTGCTGTGTGTGTGAGTGGGGGCATGTGTGTTTGGTGCTGTGTGAGTGGGGCATTGTGTGTGGTGGTCTGTGTGTGTGAGTGGGGCATGTGTGTGTGTTTGTGTGGTGCTGTGTGAGTGAGGCATGTGTGTGAGTTTGGTGCTGTATGAGTGAGGCATGTGTGTTTGTCTGTGGTGTAGGAGCAAGTGGCGGCCATATTGTTTTTTTCTGCCTTTGATAGTGGTGGGCGGGCTGCATAGTGGGGGCGGGCCAACTCCCTGCATGATTGAATCACCCAATAGGAATAGTAAGTCCTGCTTTATGCCTCCCCTGGGTGTGTTTTGGCAGGCACAAAGTCTTCTTTTATATATATAGATATATATATATACATTCTATTGCACTGGTGGTGGCATATAACTCACACACACACACTCTGATACAGGCACGCACTCTGATACACATAGAGATAAGCACACACACACACTGATACACATACAGACAAGTATACACATTGACACACTGATACACATATAGAGAAGCACAAACTCACACACTTATACCCCTACAGAGACTCACACACATTGACACACTGATACACATATAAGGAACACACAGATTGATACTTATACACATATAGGGAACACACTGATACTTAACACATACAGGGAACACACATACATTGACAGTTATACATGTATAGGGATCACACACACTGACACTTATACACATAAAGGGGCGGGGCATAAAGGGGTGGAGCCAAGGGGGCGGCAAAATGAGGTTTTGCCTAGGGTGGCAAAAATCCTTGCACCAGCCCTGCTTATGAGTCATCTTCTAATGTGGTACAATAAGAAAAGCTTTTCTAAAATCCAAATGTGTTACATCTACTGCTCCACCTGTGTCCATTACATGAGAGACATAATAAAAAATGTAAACCACGCTCGTTTGGCAAGATCTTCCTCTCGTAAAGTCATACTGCCATGGATCTTGTATATCATTGGACTTGAAAAATAGTGTTTCTATTAATTTCACAGCTATTGATGTGACTCATGGGCCTGTAATTGCCAGTATCCTCCCTACGGCCCTTTTTGTGTGGTGCAATATATTGGCAATTTTCTAGTCATCCGGGACCACCTTGTCCACATAAATTGGTTAAAAAAGCTCTGCTAGAGATGCTGCAAGAGCAGACCTAGGCTTTTAACCCTTTGAGTGCTGGAGGGGTACGCAACACATTGCTTTGCAATGTGTGCATACCCCTCAGGCACGCAAAGGGTTAATATTCTCAGTTGAATCTTATCTGGACCAACTGATTTGTCTACTTTCAGTTTTGGTAACATTAGCAAACAAATTAGTGTCCGCTAGTTTAACCCCTTAAGCACCTTGCGGTCCGTTAAGGACCACGGAGCATTTTTTTTTTCGCGGCTGGGTTCCGGACTCCCCGAACGGCGTGCAGCCGCGCGAAGAGCCCTGAATTCCATGACGGTCCAGTTCCGTCATGGGTCCTTAAGGGTATAACAACCCATGACGGAACAGGACCGTCATGGGTCCTTAAGGGGTTAACATTAACAGTTCTTCTTTTTAATGGTGGGTCCCATTCTTCACAACCCTCTGTAAAGACTTAGCAGAAATAACTATTTAGACAGTCAGCTATTTCTTTATCTTCATTCACAAGAAGTACAAATTTTGTACTTTAGTATTTTTATCCTTCATTTACTGTTTCTTTTTTCACTAATTTACCTAAAACTTTTTGTTGCCCTTCTTTTTTACAGAATTTGATATTTATTTCATCTGCATGGGGTTTAGCTCAATTTGTAATGCACTTAATGTCCTTTTGTTTAATTTTGTGAACTTTTCCATCTTCTTCTGACTGAGTTGCCTGTATTTCCTGTATGCGCATTTTTGTATCCCTTGCAATACTTGCCATCTCTGTAGTGAGACGTGAGTCATGTGTGTGTCCCACGAGAATATTTTTGAAACTTTGCCAAGCAAGTATGTAGCAGGGTCCGCAGTCTGTGAACCTTGACCCCGGGACAATCTCCTTCCCTGCCCAAACCTTTTATTCCAAGTTTTATAAATAAATTGTACTAAATGCCTTTGAGCATCTTTAGTTGGAGTACAGGGTTTGAACAGAGAGGAAGTGTGTCGATGCACCGACCCCATATAATCTAGAGATCACAGGTTAAAGATGCTGTCATTAACCCATTAGGAACATTATAAGGAACTAGGTGATTTACAAGTTAAGTACTTACGGTGGCATGCATAAAACGTGCATAATCACAAATGTAATAATTATCTGCATAAGATTAAAATCTGCACCTCAGTGATAATGAATTGTTCTTTTGTTTTCAAGTTAGTCACCGTTTGGACTCATCCTATATAATAATTCGCTAAATCGTGTGTAACGCCGCGTCATGCGCAGTAGAGACTGCTGCACGTACTGCAGTCATGCGCAGTAGAGACTGCCCTCACCGCAGCTGATTCAGATCGCTCTGTATCAGTCGCGGCGCGGGCAGTCTCTACTGTGCATGACTGCACCACGACCGACTGGCTGTGGCACTGTGGCCCGTCTAACGGGCTCTTCAACTAGTTCTTTATAATTTGTAAAAAATGAGTGAGGTTTTGTGAGTGCTGAACTGCACAGTAAATAGTGATTGTGCCTTTTGTACTGTAACTTTTAGTAAAGGATTTATTGCACCTTCTCGAACCGAATGGTAATTCTAAAGGTTATTGTATGATTGAGGTATTCCCTATTCAATAAGGATGATCTACACCACTCTTTCCCAAGCTGTGTTCCGTGGAGTCCCAGGATTCCCTAAATATGTGCAAGGGTGTTCCCTGGAGAATATATAATTAGTGGCACACAGTGGAACAAGCCTGGATTGTCAGACAGTATAAATGTAGTTCTGTGACTGTCATTGGATGTATGGAATATTGATACTATTCACATTTGTTTTCTATTAGATATCTATTATAATAATCAGTATAAACTAGCTCCTCTTTTGCAAATGATGCGATCAGATCTCTGTTACCCAATATATTTTAAAGTAATAATTTAACACTTACATTTATTTTAAATCAATCTCCATTAAAGTTAGAAACAAAAATAAATGCTACAAGCCAAGCAAAATTTTTACCTGCAGAGTATACCTAAAATTAGAACACCCTGTCACATTGAGTATGCCACCATGTTTGTGAAATATCTGTCTGACCCCACAACGCCCATGTAGAATAAGCAATCTGTGATGTTCAAAAAACAAAAGTATAAAACATAAATGGCACATATCTCCTAGGTCCACTGATAGCCAATATGTATAGTCTCACAAAGGTATGTTCTTCACTTGGGCCTCAAATTGGTAACAGTACAAAAAAGATTTTGAATAACATTTTCATGGAGATAACAAAATGCACTAAACATAGTCTGAAGATATCATTACCTCATAAAATCAAAAGAACCCCCTAATAGCATACATTCACTGAAAGTAGTTATCCCAATGCATCAAATAAGGGGTCGCTTTGGACCACAGAACCCACTATGCCAAGGCTGATACCAGCACTAACATAGGTGGGCCTCCTTTGCTCCTCCTAATCAAGTCAGATCCTGGCTTCAGTGTAAGAGAGGGGACTGAAGGCAATGAATGCTTTCCACTCTCCATTATTGATTGTTTACACAATATTATATAAAACTGATACCAGTTGGGGCACCAGGAGGGTCTTAATGCCCTCAAAAGGAAGTCCGAAAAAAAGTGAATTGAATTAAAGGTACAGGGAGTAATGCATGACCATGTGCCATGCACAGGCTTGGTTAGCATACTGAGGGTTAACCCTTTGAGTGCCGGAGTGGTACGCAACTCCGACACTCAAAGGGTTAAATTAAAGACTTAAGCAGTCTCTTTTATCTAGGGTGGTGGCCTCAGACCGCATTCCTAGTTACCTTCAACAGTGCAGACTTTAGAGATTCATCTGCTTTTGCTCAGGGTTCACTCATTTGCTCAGTGATTTTGAAATGAACCTAATTGTGCAAAAACAGGATATTCCACAAACCTGCACTCTGGGCCTTCTTGGACTGCAGTTTGAGGCCTATGTTTAGGATTTACTGTCTCTGAATTTGTTTATTTGCCCTTAGCAAGCTCTAGTTATGCCTCTGTAATGAGAAAATGATTAACCCTTTAAGCGTCAGAGGGGTGTGCAATGTACTGCTTCATAGGGATATCTTGAAAAAGCTGATGGGCTGCCCTGATGACGCTTGTTAAACACTGAAGCTGATGTACTGAGAAGTTCTAAGGCAAACTAACTGCACCACAGAGGACAACACACAAAAAATGGAACATTTCGCTTAATGCTTTGAGTCAAAGAGTTAACTCCAGGGCCAGTTTTACATCCTAGGTTCCCCCAGGCAAGGCACTCTAGGTGCCCTTAACTGTACTATGGTCACACTACCATTCCTCACATAAACCCGCCCCTAGTTCCATCCACTGGTTCCTGGCACAGAAAATACCCTTACCCTGTAATATATAAGCACAAAAAAAACTTTTAACCCCTTGGTCGCTAGAGAGATTTCCAACACACTGCGAAGCATCCAAGAGGTTAAACAATAGCAGGAAAAAGGATATATAAACTGGTGCAGGGGCAATGAGATTTCTCTGGCCACACCCACAACTTATGATGATGTTTTAACCAACATAGCTGAGGCACCGCCCCCAAACTTCAGAGCTCTAGGCACTTACCTACTCTGCCTAATGGAAATTTCAACCCTGGTAAAAACCCCTTCAGTGATAGAGAGGCATTTCTAGCATTCGAATGGTGAGAATCCCCATTTACATCGATAAAAATGTGGGGAACTTTTATTTGTCCCCTATGGAGAATTGTTTAAAATTCAGTCCAATGAATCTTAGTCCATCAACCTCACTGTTTAGGCAATAAGAACTGGTGCAGTGTGTGAAGTTGTTCTACCTGGAAACAATGACACTTCCTATTTGAGTTTTTTTGATTGGCTATCTAATTTCTTTTTTAGTTCTGAAGTTCTCGGTGTTTTCCCAGTGTTAGCATAAGGGAGTTACTGTGTTTTGTACGCTGGTATCTCACAAGGACAATATCAGTGTATAGGAGAGCTGGAAATGAAGATGTTGCTTATCCTGTGTGTGTCAGTTCTGCTGGTGCTGAAGTCCAGTGATGCTGTAACAGGTATAGTAACATCTATAACTATTTTCCTGGAAAAACAAGTGCAGATATATAATGTGTTTTGTGTGTGTGTAGAGAAAGTACTGTACTGTGTATGACTCTAGGTCAGTGGTTCTCAACCTTTGTAGTGCCGCGACCCTTTGATAAAATTTCCCAAGTTGTGGCGACCCCTAACATTAAAATTGTTTTCGTTGCTCCTTCATCTCTGTAATTTTGCTACTGTTATGAATCGAAATATAAATATCTGATGGGTTTAGGTGACCCCTGACAAATCATCATTCGACCCCCGAAGGGGTCCCGACCCACAGGTTGAGAACCACTGCGCTAGGTCCTAAACAATTGCATGTTGTATTAAATTGGAAGCAGTGAGTTAACCCTTAACCTTTATGTTCTCTGTATGGTTCCCTTTACCACTTTAGATTGTAAGCTTTTGAGCAGGGGCTCTGTTTTCAAACCCTTACATTGTAAACTTGTGACACTATATAAATAAGCATATTCAATGGTGCATATTTATAATGAATGTGGAGCAAAACACCTGTATCATACATATAAAATTAACCCCTTGGATGCTAGAGAGGTCTTTATCACATTGCAGAGCACCATATTGAAGAGCTGTCATCCAAAGTGTTAACCCTTTGAGTGTCAGAGAGGTATGCAATACATTGCTTTTCAATGCGTTGCATACCCCCTGGCACTCAGAGAGTTAAAGGGACAGTAATCCTGTATTTTGACTTTTCTTATTCTGCAAGTACACAATATGTAAAGCCGAATTGCCTGTATTTTTTATGATTTTTTTTTTTTTTTTAAACTTCACCTATATTTTTACATTTTTATGTCCCTGACAGGGAGCAATGTGAATGTTTTCACTAAGCTTTCTGTGAAAACAGAGAGTGCAACAATGTAAAAAGATACAGTGTAAAAACACAGTGAAACAATGTAGAAAAGCCACCTGTATAGTAAACAGATCATTCAGTGCTGCACGGAGACTTGCAACATTGTATGAATATCCCAACATCTGTCACAGACAAGAGACTCCGTGGACTCACTGACCTCACTGTGACGAACATAACAGAATACACAGAAATAGGTGAAGATGAAAATAAAAAGTATGGTCAATTTGACTTTACATAATTTGATCTTGCCGTGAAAATAACAGGACACCTTTCCTTTTAAAGTCCCAGTTAAATCAACAACAATGTTGCTTTGTTACAGTCAGTGTAATTGTTTGGTGCAGTTCCTTTTCCTCAAAATTGCTCCACTTTTTACTTTGTACATACTTCCAGGGGAAGATGCATTAAGGTGTGAAAAAGGTAAGATAAACTTTCCAGTGTGATAAACTCTTCAGTTACTAAGTTATTATATGGAACCTATGCACTAAGTTCTGTTTAGCTAGAAAATCAGGCTCCACAGAATAATCAAGGAGAGATGCACTAAGATGTGATAAAGAGGTGATGGAGTGAAGATCACTTTTCTATTGGTATAAACACCCCAAGTCCTATATTATTCTATGGAGCCGATACACTAAGATTTCTCAAGATTAATATTTAGTGCAATGGCTCCATAGAATAATGTTGTACTCAGATCATTTATTACACTGGAGAAGTCATATATATTTCATCACCTTTTTATCACACCTTAGTGCACCCCCACCCACCAAAAATCGAAGGGTTTGTCTCACTGCAGAGTTTATATCACCTTAGTGCAATAGTTCTAAATATTTTTGTTCAAGGCACCCCTACTACACAACATGCAGTTTTCAGGGCACTCTTAACCCTTTGCATGCAAGAGGGGTACTCAATCCATTGCTTTGCATATGCTTCTGGCATTCAAAATGTTAAGATATTCTATGTAATTTATCAAGGGCAAAATGAAGGTGCATTACATAAATATGTCATTGTTCTTACTTTTCACAATCAAAATAACAAACATAAATATTATGTGCTTAACAATTTCCATAATTATACATTTGAAACTGAATAGTCATATTTTTCTAAGTAGAGGGGCGCCCTAAGTGGATGCCTGTGACATGCCAAAGGGCCACAACACACTGGTTGACAACCACTGCCTTAGTGTATAACCCCCAAACACAGTAGAATTGCATATAACAGCCTTAGAATGCCAATAAAATCAATGAAGCTTTATTGTTATTTTAGTATAAAAAATGTAAATACCTTGACAACATCCTTTGATATTTAGAGAGCAGGAGGAGAGACTTGTAGGTTATACATTTCTTAACCAGCACATGTAACTAGTTGGTGCCTCACAGATCACAGAGTTTTGCATTTCTCACGCTTACTCATGACCTGGTGCATAATCCCCACATGACTGTTGCAAAGTTCCCTAAAGAATAGGGGCTTTGACTCACCTAACATATTATTATTAAGGAACTGTGTGATTGAATTGCACCATTAGCCATTAGGGATATCAATATAGTTTTAGACCATTATATGCCTCAGGCTGACAAAAACAGGTAGTCTGTTCAGTGAGGGGGTAGAAAACCTTTAGCTCTCCAGATGTTGGGGACTACAATCCAACCCACTGGCTGGATGTGATGTTGTAATCCCAGACAGCTGGAGTGCCAGGGGTTTCTTTATCCTGGTTTAGTGTAACTGTACTTCAAAGAGAATATTTATAAGCAGAAATCCCTTGTTACTACCACCGAGAAAAAGATCAGTCATATTGTAACTGTGAAGCAGTTTTATCATGTGTTGAAATGGCCTCTCTAATCAGTATGTCTGCAGCTTGACCTGGGACTTCGTATCTCTCGTTTGTGTTTAATGATGGAAAGTAGAACGTAATTATGGACTCTTATACTGTAACCGTAGAATGATTGTTATCAGATATTTGATGTGATTAAAGCTGTCTTTGTAATATTTCATGCCATCACTATAACATTATATCTTTCCTAGTGGATTACTTTGAATTTGGTGCAATGTTCTATCAAAATCGTACACCTGCTGGAGAATACCTCTTCGACTATAAAGGCAATGAGATGTTTCACGTGGATTTGGACACAAAGTCAGTGGTGTGGACTCTACCTGATCTGGAGAAATACACATCATATGATGTACAGGGAGGGCTGCAGAACATTAATGTAGCAAAATTCAACTTAGACGTTATGATGAAGAATTCAAACTACACTGCAGCTACTAACAGTAAGAATACAATTTGTAACTATAACATTTTATTTGATTACATATGCATAATTTATATTTCTGACTAGGCTTATTTAAGGCATTTGTAAGGTTATGGTGAGCAATTGTAAGCTTTGGATTCTTCTCCGGAGGCAGCCTTTCTGATCTGCCTCAGACATATATCTAAATACAAAAGAGTATTGTATATATATACTTTAGCCTTCTGTAATATTTTTAAAGGTCTGTATATTTATTTCCTAATACTAAGGGTTATTAACAAGGCTGGACTTCCCAATAGGCACAGTAGTCAACTGCCTAGAGCTCCAGAGATTAAGTGGTACCTCAGCTGTGCTGGCCACACCCACTTTCTGAATTGTGATGAGGCTATTTCATTTACTCCTTTTACAGGCTGTTATTCAACCCCTTGGATGGTAGAGAGATTTACAGCATGTTGCAGAGCACTGGACTGGAGATCTCTCTAGCAACCAAGAGATTAACCTCTTAGTGACCAGGGCATTTTTTACACTAGTGGGCAGGAGCAATTTTGGTGTTTTTTTATGCCTTTATTCAACCATATTTTTTCGTTTAATACACCCACCCAAATTATATACCATTGTGTAAGCATAAGTAGGGCTTTCTTTTGATACCACATTTATATGTATAACCTACCATTGAATTTGAAAATAGTATAAATATGGAAAATACTGAAAAGCACAACATTTTTTTATAAGTATTCCTGTTATAATTTGTTCTCAATTGTTTCATTTTTAACAGAGACTGGATGTCCCTTTGTAGGGGGGATACTGTGTTTCTGAGACAAAAATTCTCATGTCCCTCCTTTCCTAACTGGGGGGGAGATGCAATTAGGGGTGATAAAGAGGTGATTAAGTGAAGATAACTTCCCCAGTGATATCACTTCTCCAGTTCCTGTGCTAATCTATTATCACGGTGCCCGTGATTGCCTCCAGTGGGTAATTGCTGTAACAGCGACATTGCTACTTCCTGGCTGTCTCTCTATGCAAGTCGTTGTCCTTATAGGTCACTGTTGTTGTGATGTCATCTCTCCGCCCATCTGCCAGGCCTTTTAAACCTCAGCATGTCCAATTACCATTGCTGTTCCTTTGTATTACTCTGGTTCCGTCTGACTACCCGATCTGGCTCTGACTCCTGGCTATGTCTGACTACCCAATCCGGCTCTGACTCCTGGCTACGTCCAACTACCTGATCCGGCTCTGACTCCTGGCTACGTCCGATTACCTGATCCGGCTCTGACTCCTGGCTACGTCTGACGACTCTCCCTCTGTTGCTTTCCGCTTACTATTGCTAGCTTCGGCTACGCAGCCCGGCTACTGTGATCCTTGTTGTCTGGGCCTACCTTACTGCACTCGCTACCCCATTAGCTGTGCTTGTCGGTCAGTCCGTGTCACTGACCTCCCGTGATCTGTCTGGTTTGGGCTCCTGCCTCGGTCAGTCCGTGTCACTGATTTCCTGTGTTCTGTCCGGTCCCAGTGTTTCCTCACCTAGCCTACTAGGTGCCATTTTGCCTTGCCTAGGTATACCCTAGCAGTAGGGTATAGTTGCACTATGATTCACCTGCTTGGTGTGACTAAGGAAGTGCCGTGCACTGTCCTTCTATCCATCTGCGAAGGTTACCTAGGGCCGTTCAGTTACTAGCTACACCTGTCTAGTGAAGGGTTGAGGAATCGTCTTGCACTGTCCTCACACCTGGCCTCGAGAAGGTGGTGAAGTTAAGTCGCTACTGTGTTGCTCCAGAGTTCTGGAAATACTTGCTCCTGTTGCCTGGGTACTCTGGCGTTAGGGTACAGATGAGAGTTTTACCACACTTGCCTAGTGAATGGTGAAGAAAGTGTGCACTGTTCTTCCCTGCACTCGTGAGAGTGTATTTATCACAGTGCCTGTGCTAATGCTGGTGATATTCTGTCAGTTTTACTTCCTGCTGACTCTTATTGGTTGGGCGAGGCAAAGCCACATCAGTATTTGTCCTTAAATACTGGGCCTTGTCACTTCTTCTTCGGTGCCCTTTCGTGGTATTTCCATTGCCAGCACTTGTTCCAGTTATTCGTGTGATCTCTGTGTATGACCCGGACTGCCTGACTACTCTGCTGTATCCGTTCCTTCTCTGTGTACCAGCCTGGACTGCCAGACTACTCTGCTATCTCGTTCCTGCTCTGTGTACCGACCCGGATTGGCTGATGTTCCTGCTCTGTGTACCGACCCGGCCCGGCTGACGTTCCTGCTCTGTGTACCGACCCGGATTGGCTGACGTTCCTGCTCTGTGTACCGACCCAGTTTGGGCTACATTGCCGTGTATCAGGGCCTGCCTGCAGTCCCATCCTGTACCCAGTTTGGGGCTGTCATTCGGGTTCCTCTCTGTCCTTGGACAGAGTCTCTGTTGCCTCATTGCCGCTCAAGCAGTCTAGTCTCGGTAAACCTGTCACTTACTGTGTCGCGCAGGCACCACGGTAGGCTTGACCTTTTTCCAAGCTGAGGTTGGTCTTACTCTGGGCGCCTCAGGCTGTTCTCACTATCTGGCAGTCGACATTGGTCTGAGTGTTCGTTAACCCCTTCGGGGAAGGTCCCATCTTCCACCAGATTCCATTCAGTTGCAGTCCTCCGTTACGGCAGTCCACAAGCTTGTCCTGGGCCTCCGTTTACTCCTGTGACATTACTTGCTATTCGGTCACTCTCTGTAGAGTGAGAGTCTTGAGGGCCTCGCGCTATTAGAGCCTGTCAGTCTTCCTGGCCTTAATAGTAATCAATTCACTGCTGTCTCGTTTCAGTATCACACAAACTTTTACCTGATCTGTGTCAGTATATTATTCTTGCTGATTTATACATATACTGGACCTGTGTGGGTATTTAGAACTGTAACCTTTCCTGTGTCAGTACTATACTGTGTACTTATATTACTGGAGGGTTATTATTATTCTGTGTTTATTCAATAAAACTGTGGTTTACCTAACCTACTGTGTCTGAGTGTCAAATAAAACCGTTACAGTATTATTCTTTACTGCCACTATTGTGTTTACAATAAAGTTTATTTTAATTTTATCTGTACTTGTCAAGTGTCATTATTTCCTAGTCACTCCGTGACATCTATGGAGCCAATGCACTAAGATTCCTCAGGTGGAAGAGATCTTAGTGCAATGCCTCCATCACATAGAAACTGGAGAAGTTATATCACTGGAGAGCTCATCTCCACTTTATCACCTCTTTATCACCACTAAGTGCATAACCCCCCCTGGTGTACCTCTTTTAGGAGATCAGACTGCATGCTGTGTATATAAAAGTATTACATTGATCCACGGTAATAAAAATAAACAAACTTAATATGAAACTTCATATTAATCCTTTGATCCTGCTCAATAATTTGCTCAATAACACACAGATGTGGCAATAGATCATCAAGTGACAAAGCCTGCTCTCCCTCTAGTCCTGCCCCCAGCACCACCCATTAAGATCAAAGTGCCCTCCTGTTTGGCCATTTTATCTATTGCAAACTCTGTTCTCTGCTTCTCTCTTCCTCACAATCACAGAGAACAGTGAGAAAGGCAATGTATAGTTATAGTTGTCATGTGGCTCCAACTGCACATGTGATAGTGGTAACAATTTCCACCGGAGAAAGGCTGAAGCTGACTGCTCCGGTCCTGGAGCATCATCCCTGTTATGATGACAGCACTCCCTGAGGAGCATTGTGATCATTAACTTTGATGTGTCAGAACCGTCATCCGTCCTTAAAGGAGGAATTTCCAGTGGTAGTCCTGATATGTCACGTTAATGGGTTAAAGCTTTTTTATTGTTCTTGCCTGTTATAGGACAAGGGTTTTTCTGCGCCAGGAAACAGAGGATGGGATATGGGCGGGGTCATGTGAGGAGTGGGGGTGTGGCCATGGGCAGAGCTAAGGGCACCTAGATTGCCTTACACACAAAAAAGAAAAAAAGAGAATAAAGAAGGGATCTATATGAGACACAGTCCAATTAACAAATAATCATACATAATGTAAAAAATATCAAAATGTATTGACATACAAAAAATTATAAATATACCAAAAACAATAGTGGCACGAATAAAAGACCATACCCCAAACCCAGATGTCCCGGCCAACAGCCACAATATGCATACACATCTAAAAAATACAAAGTATACACACAATGTATCAGAGACAAACCACCAAAATAAAGATCTATAACTGGCACAGAAACAAATGAAGCAAACACAGCATCCAACAAGATTATGCCAATGTAAAGCCATTATGATTCATGAGATGAATAGATGAACTGATCATGAAGTTAATCCTAAATGATCATATATGGGTTAAGTGTGAGAAAACATAGTCTCTCAAACATCTTCACCTAACACAGGGCCAGTCTTCACTCATCTATAGTAATCACTTCCACATAAAACCACTAGTCACAAGTACTGAAATAGCAGTCAAGTTGGAGGATAAATTATGGTATACAAAGAATAAGAAAATGAATCAGTTTAGATCCTCTTTATTATCAGCAACTGAGTCTGGTCATGTAATAATTCAAAAGTTGTGACAGACATAAAGGGTAGTGTAGCTCACCAGTCTTCACCATAATTAGGGCCTGTCAAATGCTGTTTCTTAACACAGATGTAAAGAACCACTCACAGATTGCAATCGGACGCTGTACATAACGTTACTGCCACTCCAGAAGCATAATGCCAGAAAAATATCCTTACAACTTTCTTCCAACTTGTGACATCGTCAGGCTGTCAGCATAGACTTGCTCCAACCAGCCAGTGTTAGAAACAAGCAAAGAGAGAGTGCAAACATCTGAGAGTATTCTGAGATTCAGGTTAGATACAGGCGGGCAGCCTTTTATGAGGTAGAACGCCTTCTCCTAGAGTGGCTACATTGTGGACAATTGAAAAATAATTTGTCTAGTAAGTGCAGTCAGAATACGGCAGACTGTATCCAACCTGAATCTCAGAATACTCTCAGATGTTTGCACTCTCTCTCTTCTTGTTTCTGCTGCTTGTATTAGACTGTTGAAGTGTCGCTGCGGACATTTTAGAAGAAGCTCACACTGAGGGGTAGATGTAACGGCAGGCGTTAACATCACCGTTAATGGCAAAAGGCACATTGCACGCAAATAATACATGATTTACAGCAGATTCAATAGGTAGTCTACAAGAATAGCTAACGAGCATAGGCACAACTAAAACATGTAACATAAAAACCCTGTGTCGCACCTGTTTTTGCATCACCTTGCGTCCAAATCACCCGATAACACAACTAAAGTCAAATTGTAACATAATGGCTGACGTTGGCTTGCAACCCTGATTGATGCACCAACAAATCCAAACCCGCAGCCAATCCCAAGGCCCCAAAGTTCTCTTGTTGCCTTTTGGTATTCTCTGCCCTGTTCGGTATACGCCCTAGCTTTTTGGCCTATATTTAGCACTGAATCCTTCACGGCAGTGTGCGATCTAAGTGTTCTGTACCTTGTAGTGTTCTGATCCTGTTCCAGAGTTCTCCTGATATCGACCCAGCTAGTTCTCAACTCCTCTCCTGTCTACTGATTCGACTAGTACGTTTGCTCGACTGGCTTCTGACCTCGGCTTGTTCTTGACTCCTCTCCTGTCTACTGATTCGACTACTACGTTTGCTCGACTGGCTCTTGACCTCGACTCCTCTCCTGTCTTTTGACTAGGTGCAGTGTTTGCTCGACAGGTTCTCGACCCTGGCTTGTCTGACTCTTCTTGTCTGCCGCTGTCGACTCGCAATCGTCGACTTCGTGTCGAATGTTCTATGGTGCGGTCGACTCCCGGGACCCAGTGCTTCTCCTCGACACCGTAGACCCTGCGTCGAGCTCACAATTGTGTAGTCGACTCCCGGGGTCCAGTGCTCCTCCTCGAATCTGTCGACTCTGCGTCAAGCTCACCAATGTGTTGTCGACTTCCGGTCTGGACTTCTCATTTGAACACCTGCTGTATACCACAGGTTGGTCTCCTTCAGATGTTTCCAGTCCTGTGAGTAGTTGTCTTTCTCCTAGGGGGTCATCCGACCATCAGGCTTTGTGGCCTGCTACCCCACCCGGCCCCTGCCGCAGCAAGGCTCCCTGAGAACAGCCACAGACAGCCAGCACCAATCCCCAAATTATGCTCTCTAGCCTCTTGCTCACAGGGGCCTAACCAGTGAGTATACTGTATTGCATTCCGTCTCCTACATATAAATATATTGATAGCAGCTTGCTACTCTTTCTGGGGTTCTCCCATCTAGGAATCCACCAGCTGCTAACATTGGGCGTTCCGGTCAGATACGTGACACATTGGAGGTTGAAGGAGTTTTTGGAGTTTGGAGAGAGGAGAGCATTGCACTTATTTCAACACATATCGTACTTTTGCACATATTACATACACCCATACAAACACATACACATACACGCACAGTCTTTTTGTTTATAACACCTTATACAACTTTTTTACTTTATTTTCTCAGTGTGATTCTCTGAGTGACAGAGTGTGACAGAGAGGTGAGTGTGATAGAGTGTTTGTGAGGGCCTGTGTGAGTGGGTGAATGAAGGTCAGGAGGGCATCCCTGGACAGAGTAGGAGTGGGAGATTCGCAGGGTGAAGGGGGACCCGGCCCAGAGGAGCAGGCACACGGAGGGCAGGGACAGAACCTTCAGTGGGATGAGGGGTATCTTTTGTGGAGCACCACGCACAGGCAGGGGCAGAGCAGGAAGGGCATTCCAGGCACAGCTCTGACACTTCACAGGCCGGAGCTGAGGATTAGAGGATCAGGGATCTTCGGTACAAGGAAGAGGAGAACAGGACTCTCGTGGAGGCTGTTCTAGAGAGAGAGCGTCCTCTTTCCAAGGGAGAGGGTCGCTGGCCTGGCTGCGAGGAGGAAGGCTGCCTGGAATCTAACATGCAGCAAGGTGAACACTGTGGCCAGCTGCAGATGGGACGTGGAGTCTGTAAAGAAAAGATGGGGCGACTGCAAGTGGGTGGTCAAAAAGAAGTTGGGGGATATAGCCATGTACACCTGAGGCACCGGAGGTGGTCCACCTGTCCCAATCACCTTCAGCGGATGGGAGGAGAGTCTGTGGCAGACCTTGTCATCCACGCTGATTGAGGGGGTCCCTGTAGGATTGGACACTGAGGCTGAGAGGAGCCTCCACATTACCGGTAAGTGCATCATTACATAACCACACACCACATCAACCAACACAAGCTTCACAGGCAAACACAGTCACACTTCCAACACATGCCCATCATTCATCCACACAACTGCACCAACACAGCACCCTGAGGGTTAAAACAGGACACAATACAAGGACAAATGGCAAGGTTCAAGCAGGCCCAAACCTGTCCAAGTCCCAGTTCAACCCTCTTGTTGCTGTGATGATCACACACAACCCACACAAACCATGCTCTTCAAAGTTTTGCCTGTTAAACATCATTACTGTTCCTCCACAGTGTCGCCCATGTACCCACAGGGAAGTCAGCACATAACCCCTTGAGTACTAGAGGGATTATCAATGCATCGATCAACAATGCTTTGGCAACCCCTCAAAGTATTAACCGACGACAAACACAAGTCGACAGGGTTAGGATTACATGCTAGACAGGGGACATTCACTAAGCGGTGTAAAAGACATGATGGAGTGAGGTTAACCCTTCCATACTATCACTTCACCAATTCCCATGTTTGTCTATGGAGAATATTCAATAAAACGGATCAAGTTATTAAGGGCTCATTAGATAGACTCCATAGAAGAATTATTGGAAATGGAGAAATAATATCACTGGAGAAATCATCATTTCCATTCTGACTCCACTCCATAAGGTCTCCACCACCGCTCACAGAATCTCAAGAAAGATGGATGAGGACGAAAATCACAGTGCCACTGAGACTAACTGGGTGTATGTGCAACACTCAGGCCTTGAAACAACCAACACTGTGGACTTAAAGGAGAACCAAGTCGGCCTTTGTATTGTGTATGCAATCATTTACTCTCACTTGAACTGTCATATCATACATTTGGTTTTCACATGGATCCTCAGGAGTGGGGATGCTATGGATGGATGTTATACCATCCACTATTTGCAGATACACATGGGAACCAAATGTCAACCACTGTAGGTGGCACACCAACAGACCATGATTGGTGGATATCCTTGATTAAGCAAGGCTGGGTTACTCACGAAGGTGGAGTGACTGATCCAAACAGCAACAGACCTTAATCAGAGAAATCCCTCAATACTGACCTGATTGGTGGCCTGGGGAATGAACTTGGACAGACCTCATGTAAGGATCCTGTCAAGTTCATCTATCTGATTGCCAGGGTGGTATCCCATGCATCACAACTCAATGCATAGGATACCATCATGGCAACCAGAGATCCACATGTCAATTAAATCATCTTGCATTCATTCTGTCATTGTCTACATTACTAATCACACCATTTCTTTTCCCCACACAGTTTACGGGCCTGCAGCACAGCAAGAGGCCGTGGAGGAGGCACACACATCCCCAGATGAGATTCCTCTTGGTGAGCAAGAGGACGGGACTGGCACATGGTTACCACCTCCTGCATCTGCTGCTGCACCACCATCTTCTGCACCTGCTGCTGCACCACCACCTCCTGCATCTGCTGCTGCAACACCTCCTGCACCTGCTGTCCCACCAGCTGCTCTCCCACATTACCAGGACTGTGTAACGGTTTGTTTGACACACAGACACAGTGGTTTAGGATAAAACACAGTTTTACTGAAATCACAGTAAAATAAAAACCCTCACAGGTCCTGTAGTATATAGGCAGAATAGTACAGACACATGACAGGTTACTTATACAGATGCCTTCACAGGTTCAGTATAACCATAAAGTCCATAACAGCCTATACTGACACAGGTCAGGCAGAATAGGTTGGATTCCCAGGACAAAGATACTGCATGGGTTAAAGGTCTTCCAGGAGTGTAAGCAGTCCCATGTGTTGAGAGTTCTGTGATAGGGCTCTATACATACAGAGAGCTTCAGGATACGTAATGCCCAGGAACAGGTTATCAGAACAAACGTGAACTGCCAGAGAACTCTCAGGAATGGAGTAATATAGCACACTGCTGTAGCAGTAACGGAGACTGGCACTTGCACTCTGCCGGAGCAGTAACAGAAACTAGACCAAAGCCACACTGCCGTAGCAATAACGGAGGCAGACACTTGCACTCTGCAGGAGCAGTAACGGAAACTAGGCCAATGGCACGCTGCCGGAGCAGTAACGGAGGCAGACACTTGCACTCTGCAGGAGCAGTAACGGAGACTAGGCCAATGGCACACTGCCGGAGCAGTAACTGAGGCAGACACTTGCACTCTGCAGGAGCAGTAACGGAAGTAGGCCAATGGCACATTCACTCTGCCATAGCAGTAACGGAGGCAGACACTTGCACTCTGCAGGAACAGTAACGGAAACTAGGCCAATGGCACACTGCCGTAGTAGTAACGGAGGCAGACACTTGCACTCTGCAGGAGCAGTAACGGAGACTAGGCCAATGGCACACTGCCGGAGCAGTAACGGAGGCAGACACTTGCACTCTGCAGGAGCAGTAACGGAAACTAGACCAATGCCCCACTGCCAGAGCAGTAAAGGAAACTGACTCTCGCACTCTGCTGAACCAGGAACAGAAACGGAATCGCCAGTAGAATCAGAATGTCGTCAAGGCGACAAAGCCGTCAGATCAGGAATGCCAATCAAGCCGGGTCGAATCACGGAGTAGGAACGTCAGCCAAGCCGGGTCGGTACACAGGAGCAGGAACATCAGCCAAGCTGGGTCGGTACACAGGAACAGGCACAGAAGAATAGTCAGGCGATCCGGGTCGGTACACAGGAGCAGGAGACGATGCAGAGTAGTCAGGCAGGCCAAGTCGGTACACTGGGAATCACTGAGCCGAAACTAGCACTGGTACAGGAACACCACAAAAGGGCACCGGATGGGTGCCAGAGCCCAGTATATAAAAGCTATACTGGGCGGGACAAACACATGACAGCCAATGAGAGCAATCACAGTGCAGACTGACAGGAAACAAGACCAGGGGAGCACGGGCACCGTGATAGACTGGTTGTATTTTGAGAGGTCCATCAGCCATCCTCCTCAGTATGTTACTGCTGCAGCACCACCACCAGGAAGGTCCTGGCTGCCCGGGACTGTGGCCACCCCTCTATATGGACCATATATCTATCCTCCTGACCTACCCTCCTGGATGGCTTCCCAGCATAGGCCCAGGTACGACCTGAGGTGGGGGCCAAGCAGCTACCAGTGGCCAAGGTATTCCAATCTGGCCACTGGAATACGAGCACCTGGGCCTGATTGGGGAGCCCCAGCACCCTCAACCGAGGGAACACTTCACCCCACCACCACCACAGGGATCAGTGGGCAACTCTGAGTCCCTGGATGTGGTAGGCACATGCCTGACATCTGCAGCAGCATCTCCACCTGCAGACACAGCACCAGCAGCAACCCCACCAGCAGACACGGCACCAGCAGCAACCCCACCAGCAGACACAGCACCAGCAGACTCTTCATCAGCAGCAACCCCACCAGCACACTCACCAGTCACATGGATGGAGAGGGAGTGCCTGGTGCTACAGAGGAGGCAACTCAGGGAATCCCAGAGGACCAACACGTATGTCAGAAGGCTCCAAAGGGATTCCCTGAGGAACACTGATAGGATACATGTAAGGAGTAAAATATGTAAAGACTTCAAAATTAATTGTGTGCTAGCAAATGCAAGAAGTATGGTAGATAAAACAGGAGAACTAGAATTGCTGGTGGTTAATGACCAATTGGACATAATTGGTATAACAGAAACATGGTGGAATGATGCACATGACTGGATTGTAAATATAGAGGACTATTCCCTGTTTAGGAGAGACAGGATTAATAGAAAAGTGGGAGTTGTGTGCTTATATTTGAAACCAGAGCTAAATCCAATTTTGAGGGGTGATATTAGTGAGGAAACTGACCAAATTGTGGAGTGCTTGTGGGTAGAAATTGAGACTAAATGTGGTGTGAAAGGTAAAAAAAAGGTGTTGGTGGGTATATGCTACAAACCACCAAATATTGATGACAATGTTGATGTCCAACTGCTACTGCAAATGAGGAAAGCTTCCCAGTTTGGGCATACTATAATTATGGGAGATTTTAATTATCCAGATATCAACTGGAAAAATGAGACCTGTCAGAGTGCTAAGGGTAGCAGGTTTGTGAGCATGCTTCGGGAAAACTACACGTCACAAATGGTGGAAGTGCCGACAAGAAATAACAATGTATTAGACCTAGTGATAATGAATAACGAAGAAATGGTATCCAATATTAAGGTAAGAGAACATTTGGGAAACAGTGATCACAACATAGTTACATTTGAGATTAGTCTGGCAAAGCAAAACTGTATTGGTTCAACCAAAACTCTTAATTTTAAAAAAGCTAACTTCAAATTGTTAAGGGCTTCAATGCAACACATAGACTGGGATACTTTATTTAAAAGCAAAAATACTGAGGAAAAATGGTAGGATACAAATTTAAGTTGCAGAAATGTACCCAACAGTATATACCAATGAGGAACGAATGCAAAAGAAGTAAGTCACAGCCAATGTGGTTAAATGCACATGTAAAGAAGGAAATGGCAAGGAAGAAACAAAAGCATTCAAATTATTTAAGTCTGAAGGGACTGAACAATCTTTCTTAAAATAAGGGAGTGCAACAAAGATTGCAAAAAAGGCAATTAGGGTAGCAACAATAGATAAACTCGAATTGCAGGGGAAAGCAAGACAAATCCAAAAAAGTTTTTCAAATATATAAATAGCAAAAAACTTAAGAGGGAGTGCATTGGACCTTTCAAAACTGAGATGGGTGAGTTGATTAGTGAGGATAAAGAAAAGGCCAATGTTCTAAACACTTTCTTTGCATCAGTATATACAAGGGAGCAAGGAATGGTAGAAGAGCCTCAACAAGTAACAAATAAAACAATACAATTGTCAGATATTGGGTTAACTCAAGAAGATGTAATGAGAAGGCTGAACAAAATTAAGACTGACAAAGCACTGGGTCCTAATGGTATACATCCAAGGGTTCTTCAGGAACTTAGTGCAGTGTTAGCAAAACCCCTATATTTACTCTTTAAAGAATCTCTCGTCACAGGCTCAGTGCCACAGGATTGGCGAAGAGCCAACATAGTGCCTCTATTTAAGAAGGAAACTAAAACAGAACCTGGGAATTACAGACCAGTGAGTTTGACCTCTGTAGTGGGAAAATTGCTAGAAGGGATAATAAACCACTATATTCAGGATTACAACACAAAAAATAAGATCATTAGCAGGAATCAACATGGTTTTATGAAGAATAGATCATGCCAAACTAACCTTTTAAGCTTCTATGAGGAAGTAAGCAGCAACCTTGATAATGGCAAGGCAGTTGATGTAGTATATCTAGACTTTGCAAAGGCATTTGATACAGTGCCACACAGAAGGCTGGGGTATAAAATAAGGAAATTGGGGCTAGGGCATAACCTTTGCAATTGTATACAAAACTGGTTGAAGGATAAGGAACAGTGTGTGGTTGTAAATGGAAAATTCTCCAGTACAGTTTAAAGTGGAGAATGGAGTACCTTTTTAACATGTTTATAAATCTGGAAATAGATATAGAAAGCAAAATATCAATGACACTAAATTATGCAAGGTAATTAATTCAAAACAGGATATTTTCTCTCTACAGAGGGATTTACATACAATGTCAGATTGGGCAAACAAATGGAATATGAAGTTTCATGTGGGGAAGTGTAAAGTCATGCATTTGGGAGGAAATAATCCCAAGGCTACTTATGAACTTAATGGAATCTTTTTAGGGGAGTCGTTGCTAGAAAAAGACCTGGGTATCCTTGTCAACTGCAAACTTGGAAACAGTGACCAGTGTCAAATAGCAGTAGCAAAGGCAAACAAAATCCTGTCTTGCATAAAAAGAGGTATTGAAGCAAGAGTGGATAACATTATTTTGCCATTATACAAATCATTGCTAAGATCTCACCTTGAGTATGCAGTGCAGTTTTGGGCACCCGTTCTGAAAAAGGATATATTAGAACTAGAGAGGGTACAGCAAAGAGCAACAAAATTAATTAAGGGAATGGAGGACTTGACGTATGAGGAACGACTAGACAAACTAGGTTTATTTACTCTAGAGAAAAGACGACTAAGAGGAGACCTTATCACATTGTACAAGTATATGAGAGGTCAATACAAGGATCTCTACAGTGAGCTATTTATTCCAAGGCCTGATCAGGTGAACAGAGAACACCCGTTGAGATTAGAGGAAAGGAGGTTTAGACTTCAGCAGAGGAAGGGTTTTTTACAGTAAGGTCTGCTAAATTGTGGAATTACTTCCCCAAGGAGGTGGTTATGGCAGATACAATGGATACATTTAAGAGAAGATTAGATACATTTCTTTCAAAAAGAAAAAATAAAGAGGCCAACATGTTATTTTCCCTCAAAATAAAACACACACTTCTACATTTTAATCCTGTCTGAGAAGGTTTGTGGTTACTAATAGATTAAGTGGCAAAGATGTCTCCAATACATTGCAAAGCAATGCAGTGAACACAACTCCTGCTCAGGTTACATGATCATAGAATGTTTGAACATGGGCTAGCACACACACACCACACACAAAACGTTGTCCAAATTCAACTTGCAATCCACCACTGGAGCCAAATACCATGACAGTGTTATATGGCCATGATGTGGGTTGAATTTGAACAACAGATACCTACCCCTTAACACAACAACTGGTGCAACACTGTGAACATTCATCTGCATCAATTCTTGTGGTTTAAGGGGTTAACCAAACAGCTGTTTGATAGGGTTGCACCGATACCGATACTGGTACCAGCAAATGCGGCCGATGCCAGCACCGATACCCTGTGTCAGGGTCGGTGCTGCAGAGAGGGAGCCCGGGGAGCTGCTCACAATGCTCCCCGGTCGCCTCTTTCACTCCTGCAGCATTGGAGCATTGCCGCGGGTTACCATGACCTCTGCCGGGGCTCGCGAGAGAACAGCGAGCACCCGGCAGAGGAGAGTAAGGGAGGCAAGATGGGGCAGCGGGTGGTGAAAGAGGCAGAGAGTGGAGTCAAGAGGGAGAAAAAGAGGCAAAAGGAGGAGGGCCAAGAAGAGGCAAAAGGAGGGGGGATCAGGAGGGAGAGAGAAGCAAAAGGGTGAGTCAAGGAGAAGGAGGGGGAGAAAGGGGGATCAAAAGGGAGAGAACAAGCCAAGGCAAAAGAAGGGGGCTCCAGAAGGGGAGAATGAAGCAAAAGGTGGGAATCAAGAGGGGGAGAAAGTCAAAAAGGGAAAATCAAGAGTCAAGAGGTGGTGTGTGTATGTATGTATGTATGTATGTGTGTGTGTGTGTGTATATATATATTTCAAGTAGTCACCAATACCAATTACCAATAATTTTTTTTGCATTTTTTTTTTACACATTGAAATCCTAGGGTGAACATTGGGTTCTCCAGTAAGTCAGTATCACAATCAAAGTGTGAATCACAGCCTAACTTACTCGATAACCCAATGATCAGGCTAAGATTTCAACGTGTAGCACACACATTGAAACCTTAGGGTGAGCATTGGGCTATCTAGTAAGTTGTGTTGATGTTTTACTAAGGTTGAAACAAGCTTCCCCAATTATATCACTTCTCCACTTAGTCTGTTTGTTTGGTAATGTAGCTTTTGAGGGCTGGCAAGACCTGGGCCAGCATCCTCGAGAATGTGGCCTGTGACATGCCAGATGCGTAACTTTCTGTTGACTGGAAGGTGCTACTTGCCATGAAGTGTATGGCATGCAGGAGTTTCTGCAAGCCAGATCAGGCATGGTTGGGGATGTAAATGGGATCCACCTCATCCTTGATGACCTCATACAGGGCAATGATGCAGTGCAGCCTCAACCTGTAGCGATCAATCACCTCATCGGTCATTCCAAGGAGAGTGACCCTTGGGTGGTATACCCTGGGCCTTGGTGGTCGTCTATATATCCTACGCTGCTCCAGAGGTCCCTGTGGCAGCTGGGGAGCATCCTGTTGCTGGAGAGCATCCTGTTGCTGCAGCTGTGCATCTACAGGCAAGTGTTGTCCTCCAGGTGGGGATGGGCTCCTGTGTAGCTCATGAACCAGAGCCTCCTCACTTGCAAAAGGTGAAGGCTGTTGATCAGGGGTGCCTGGGGGTTGCTGGTGTTCCCTAGCTCTTTCCCTTGCACGCCTTCTAGGCAATCTTGGCATCAATAAGTAAGCGAACATACTTATTGTTCTCTCTGTCTCTCTCTCTCTATATCTCCCTGAGTTGAAAACAAGCCACAAGTGAGTGTGGTGAGGTGTCCCTTTAAGTATGTGGTAGGGCGTTGTCTAGGTGTGGTGATGAGGTGAGTGATGACCAATGGGAAGGTGTTTGTTGTCCAGGTAAGTGTTTGCAGGTGTGTCTATGTTTTAAAATGTGGTGTGTTCTGGTTGCTGTGTCTGTCAGTTGCGGGTGTGAAGTTATGGGGTGCAGGTTGTGCCTGGATCTTCTGGTGATGTTGCACAGGTGAGCTTGTTATTTATTGCCAGGTATCCGTGTTGTGTGATAACCCCCATTGTTCCATGCCATGTTGGTGTTTTTTTGGAAGACCTTGTCCCTGTGGTGTTGCTTGGTTGTTGTGCTGTGTGTGACAGTGATTTGTGGTGTCTGGGCATGTTTTTTGTGTTATTTTGGCATTGCATGGGTTAATTTTTCCATTTGCATGCTTGTGCGGTATGTGGTTTGTCTGTTTTACTATGTAACAGTTTTTTTTTTTTTTTTACTGTTATGTGTCTAACGGCTAACAAAATTGGCTCTTAACTTTTGCCCATTAACTATCTTTTTTTCTGCCGTTACAGTACAGCACTCCTTTGAATAGCTCTGGAGAATCTTGTTCTATGCACGTAGGTTTATCTGCCATAATGATTTGTGAACTGCCGCTAACTGTTCATAAGACAAACCTTTAAATGGCTTACTTCACTTTAACGCACCTGGTTGTTGTTGTTTTTTTTTTTTTTTGCTAACACCTAACTTTAAATTGAGCCCTGAGACTTAATGTTGTGAGACCGCTCTGTTTATATATACTGGACCTTGGTATTAGTAGACTTCTGGGGTAGGATCACTATTGTACACATGTTTTTCAACCAGCCAATGTGTTTTGCCCGTGCATCTGGCTTTTTCTAGGCAAACAATTATCCATGTAAAGGTGTCTCATTTAAATGTTCTCACCAGTGGAAATGGCCATAATGCTAGCATAGCAACCAGTATCACTAAACACAAAGTATACATTAAATTGCTCCTAAACGAGGTGGTTTCCCAACCCATCCAATGATATATGGCTGGATAACTAAACAACATTTAAAATGTATGAATATCCACCCTTAAAGGGATAGTAATGTTTCATAATAAAAGCAGCTCTAATTAATCATCATAGTATTTGGACTTTGGAGAGTGTTATTTCAATTCTGTCAGAGTTGTAGTTCAAGGGTAATTCAATGACAAAGTATCCCCCTCCTGCCCCTTTTACTGATGTAACACTGTTCAGCCAGATCAGAAGCGAGGTGCCCAGGTAGACTGCAGAGAGGGACAATCTTCAATTAAGATAAGGGAAAAACCTGAAACGCTTGTCAAGGGGGGCAGGGCTTTCATTGTTTTCATACAAAGAAGATTGTCCCCTGCTGTTATCTGTCTGGTCTTACAACCAGATTCACATCTGAGAAGAGATGGCTTACACTAGGTAAAAGGGGCAAGATTGAAAACTTTGCTTGTGAATATCTCTCAAACCATAAAGGTTTGAGAAATAAGACGTATATCGTTCATGTTTTTTTAATGCCTACAAAATAAAATAAAGATAAAATGAAGTATTACTATCCCTTTAATACATACATGGTCATGGTATGAATCTACTAACAATTTACCTCGTTCCAAATTATAGCCGATTTAGCTCAAAGATACATGTGCATATCTGTTGATCCCAGATCTCTCTGGAGTCTAATCCAGTTAAATAGATTCACCCCCAAAAAAATCTCCCAAATATATTCCTATATATTAAAATAGGAAATAAATCATTGGGAACAATATCTGTAAAAGGGATCTAAACTATAGATAATTACCCCTGTGGAGTCCTGGACCATCTAACCATCACATGAATTCTTAAGCTTTTTAAGGCTACAATCTGGAAACTCAAGTAATATTAGTACAAGTACAGTCATTCATTGAGACCCGAGTATTGTTCTTATTACACCTAATAAAAATGCACACTGCCTGTTAGGGACCAGGAACCCGACAGACTCAAAAATGTAAAATGTAAAACACCTTTATTAAAATAACCAAAGCAAAGAAAGCAAAATCGTGATCCAGGAGAGTAAAAAAAAGACAAGCCAGGGTCAGGAACCAAGACAGGTACTCAGACAAGCCAGGGTCAGGAAGACGGAGATCAGCGATGTCAGGAACCATCCAGGAGTCAGGAGCCAGAAGGGACGTCAGAGGAAGCCAGGTCATGCACAGATAATCAGGAACTCAGGAGAATGCATTTGCAGCCAGAATCAGACACAAGGGCAAGGAGGAAGTGAACCAAGCTACTTTAAATACCCTGGAAGGGGTTGGCTGATAACAGTCAGGTGAGTAACAATGGAAACAGAGAGGTCAAGTCAGTTTGTTAAGCATCAGATGACTCCGTCTGACAGGGGAAGGAAAGGCAGCGGTAATCAACAGCCGAGTGTTAGACCAGATCAATCAAACCATGACTGTACCCCCCCCTCAATGACCATCACCCCCCACAGGGCTGGGCCAGGTTTGAGGGGAAAGCATGCATGAAAGCACGGAGGAGGGTGAGGGCATGCACGTCCGTGGCTGGAACCCAGGAGCGCTCCTCTGGACTGTACCCCTTCCAATGAACCAAATATTGAAGCCTCCCTGGGAACTTATGAGAGCCGACTATGGAGCAGACCTCAAACTCTTCATGGCCATCAACGGGCACCGAATGGGGTCGAGGAGTGACCGTAGTAAAACGATTAAATACCAGGGGTTTCAGCATTGAGACATGGAACACATTGTGTATCTGCATATTGGGAGGGAGGTCTAGGGCATAGGCCACAGGGTTCACACATCAGAGGATATGGAAAGGCCCCACAAAACAGGGAGCCAGTTTCCGAGAGGGTGGTGGAGATTTGTGGAAGACAACCAGACCCTCTCCCTGAAGTGGTAGGAGGGTGCTGGTAGGTGTTTACAATTAGCCTGAGCTCCTTGGATTGTTGTGAGTGTCTCAGAGACTCTTGGACCTGCACCCATGTGGAGCGGATCTGCTGGAGATGATCCTCCAGTTCCACAATCCTCTGGGGAGCAATCGAATCTGGACTCATGGAAGGTTGATATCCGTAATTCACCATGAAGGGGGAAAGCCAGGTAGAAGCCGAGACTGCACTGTTATGAGCAAACTCTGCCCAAGGTAGCAGGTCCGACCAGTTATTCTGAAGGTCCGAGATGTAACACTGCAGGAATTGCTCAAAGGCCTGATTTGCCCTTTCCGCATCCCCATTCAATTGTAGGTGGTAGGCCGAGGAGAAGGATAGTTGGATACCTAGTTGTGCTCAGAAGGCCCTGCAGAATCTCGAGACAAACTGGCTACCCCGGTTGGAAATTATGTCTTTGCGAACCCCGTGTAGCTGATAGACCTCTTTGAATAAGACTGTAGCCAGCTCTTTAGCAGATGGTAGTTTTTTGAATGGTATCCAGTGGATCATCTTAGAAAATCGGTCAACAACCATGAGGGTGACAGTGTTAGCGTTGGACAGAGGGAGGTCGACTATGAAGTCTATGGCAAGGTATAACCATGGCTTCTCACCATTGAGTATGGGTTGGAGAAGGGCCACTAGAAGGTGACAGGGTGATTTAGTCTGTGCAAAGACTGGACAGGCAGTGACAAAGACAGCAATATCACTGTTAAGTTCTGGCCACCAGAAGAGACGGAACACCGACCAGAGAAGCTGTTTTTTTTCCAGGATGCCCTGCTGACTTAGTATTATGGTAGGGTGAAAGTACCTTGGTACGGAGGTTAACAGGTACTAAACAGCACCCAGAGGGAGTCTCAGCAGGTGCATCTACTTGGGCGGCCCGTATTCTCTCCCCGAGGGGAGATATTATGCTGGTACATAAGGTGGCCAATACTCGGTCCGGAGGAATAATCAGACTAGGAGGGCTCTCCTCCTTAGCGCCTGAGAACTGTCTAGATAGGGCATCAGCCCGGACATTTTTGGTACCCGGCAGGTACGAGACCACATAATTAAAACGAGACAAAAATAAGTCCCATTGAGCCTGTCTTGGAGTCAAGCGCTTAGCCTCGGACGGGTAGGAGAACTTTTTATGATCCATGAGGATTAAGACTGGCACTGGCATTCTTTGCGAGCGAGTATAATCACCAGCAACTCACGGTCACCAGTTTCATAGATGCACTCCACAGGATGTAGCTTTTTGGAGACATACACACAGGTGCAACTGGCTCTCAGAAGTAGGAAGTTGAGACAGGAGGGCGCCTACTCCTGTCTCATACGCATTGACCTCAAGCACAAATGGAAGCTCTGGATTCAGGTGTGCCAAAATGGGTGCAGCAGCAAAAGCGACTTAATGCCTCAAACGCTTTGATGGCTTCCGGGGACCAGTGAGTTGGAGATACCGTCTTTTTTGGTCATGTCGGTAAGGGGTTTTACAATAGAGGAAAAATTGAGGATACATTGCCTGTAGTAGTTAGGGAACCCGAGGAAATGTTGAAGAGAGTGGAGACCTAAGGGTTGTGGCCACTCGAGAACAGCCAAGAGTTTCTCAGGGTCCATAGAGAAACCGATCTCTGAAATTATGTACCCCAAGAAGATGACCTGTTTGTGTGGGAACTCACACTTCTCTGTTTTGCAAAATAGATTATTTTCTCTTAATCTTTGCAGAACTCAGGCTACATCTGCGTGGTGGCTTTTCATGGAGAGGGAATGGATCAGAATGTCGTCTAAGTATACCCCCACTCATTGTTGGAGCATGTTCCGGAGGACAACATTTAGGATTTCCTGGAAAACCGCAGGAGTATTGCAGAGACCAAAGGGCATTATGAGGTATTTGTAATGCCCGATCCTGGTATTAAACACGGTTTTCCATTCATGGCCCTCCTTTATCTGTACCAAATTGTACGCCCCTCGCAGGTCAAGCTTAGTAAACACCTTAGACCATTTCAATCGATCTAATAGCTAGGTATTAAATGGAATTGGGTTGGCGTTTTTAACCGTGATCCGGTTGAGCCCCCCTGTAATCAATACAGGGTCTCAGTTCTCCACTCTTTTTCTTCACGAAGAAGAATCCGGCCCCAGCGGGAGAGGAGGACTAGCAGATGAACCCACAGGACAGCGCATCTGTAACATACTCCTCCATGGCCTTATTCTCCACAACAGAAAGAGGGTAGACTCAACCTAGAGGAAGTATGGCACCTGGTTGCAGTTCAATGGTACAATTGTATGGGCAGTGAGGCGGGAGCTCGGCCCTTATTGAATACATCACGGAACTATTGGTACTCTTCAGGCAGTGAAGAGACCGGGGATGTGGTTAGCACCTTCACCACTTTTACTAGGCATGTCTTGGAACAGTTGGGTGACCATGCCTTGACTTCAGCCCTTACCCAATTGAACAGAGATTGTGTTTGCGCGACCATGGATAACAGAGGACCACAGGGTAGTGAGGAGAGTGGATGATCTGGAATTGTAAGATTTCATGATGGAGAGCCCCCACAACCATAGACAAAGGAGCGGTTTCATGGGTGACTTGTGGCGGCTGTTGGGGTCTGCCATCAATCACCTCAATGACAAGTAGAGTGGTATGGAGCTGCAATGGAATGGAGTGCTTCTGGGCAAAGGCACTGTCAATAGAGAGGCACGCTGCACCGGAGTCAGTGAGTGCCTCTGTAATAGACTTGTGCACGGCAACAAATTTCGGTAATCAAAAAAATATATATATTAGTGGTGCAAAAAATGGAAATTGCAGAAAAACCAATCCCTCACCTTGCTGCCTGACTAGAATTTCACTCTACAAATTCTAAAAACAATGTACACTATTTTTTATGGTCTGGCTCATAGGTGTAGGACTTAAACAATGTGTACCAAATAATCACTTACTTATATTTTAACGCCACACAAGAAAAAACCCACCACTATAATGGCAATAGTTATCCTTAAAATTCCAATATTTATTGGAGCATTTATATACAACATGCACTTAAAACATATATTTTCTTTCAACAATCTTTTTAATTTATTGTAATGGGTATATCATATAAAACTTGACATCACCAATCAAAAATCAGATTGGGAAATTTGGGATTGGGAAAATTCAAGCGCTATCCTGCAGATGTATAGATAACCAGTGAATAGTTCCGTTTGTTTGGGGGAATTGGAGTCTGGTATGGAGTAGGAGATTGGGAGCGGAATTGAAGTGTATCAGCAACATTGTTGCATGTTTCTAACGGCCAGTGAACAACCCTGTTGTTGCATAGGAGAAGGAGACCTCCTTAAAGGAGAGGAAAGGATTGAAAGAATCGGTGGTTTCCAGATACATGTACAAGTATGTACAAGTTAGGAATTACTCCTTAAAGGGGAGGAAAGGATTGTAAGAATTGGATATTTCCATATATATGTATAAGGAGTTAGCGCACATGTTGGGAACAATGTTGGTCTTAAATTTCCTGCAATAAAGTAAGTCTCTTATCATATCTTAAGGGCTAACGTAGTTAATTGAATTGCATCTAGTGGTGTTTTCATTATTTGTTATGGGTGAAAACGCATTTTACTTTATCGACCCGGCAGTTTTTGTTTTTTGCTGGCAGTTTTTCACAGCACTGGTAATTGAATAGCTTACTGTGCTTGAAAAAATGCCATAGGCAGAAAAAACAGCTGTCGCACACAATTGAATAAAGGCCTAAGAGATATTGGGTGCAAAGATGTTGCCCATTGCTACAGCAACACAAGAAGCTTATTAAAGCGGAACTATCATCCGCTATAAAGTCGCCCTGCTATAATTGAGCAGGTGGCAATTAGCTTCTGAATGTATATTTTCCCTTTCAGAAGTAGCCTGATCTGAAGAAATCCATCATTGAAGGAAACTAGAACCCAGGCTACAGAGCAGACATCTTGTCTGCACGCCTGCGCTGTCAGTCCCAGTCTCCATTTTGTGGACTGCAGTGCACCATATGGTTACTGGAAGGGACTGACGGCGCAGGCGTGCAGACTGCGCTAATCCGGCCGTCAGTCTCCTTCAATTATGGGTTTCTTCAAATCGGGCTACTTGTGAAAGGTAAAATACATATTTTAAAGCTAGTTACTACCTGCTTAATTATAGCAGGGTGACTTTATAGCGGATGAAAGTTCCGCTTTAAACACATTAAAGTATTGTATGTGAATAAGTGATATCAGGACAAAAGTAGATACAGATGTGATTTATTTTCTTCTCTTATA
Organism: Rhinophrynus dorsalis; assembly: GCA_037306005.1. Lineage (NCBI taxonomy): Eukaryota > Metazoa > Chordata > Amphibia > Anura > Rhinophrynidae > Rhinophrynus > Rhinophrynus dorsalis. The sequence goes on along the minus strand of CM074726.1, from coordinate 160,246,525 downwards.
CTACTGTGCTTTTCTCAATTTTTGCTTTGTGCCTTTGCTGTTTTATACATCTGTGATTAGGTTAGAGAAGTATTAATCCCATATTATGAAAAAAAATGTATTGTAGAGCTTTTACTTTTGAGCAAGGCTAGTGTACACCCACTGCTGGGGAAGGCTTTGTTACAAGTTATCATGATAGTATTAGATAGAAGTTTTCTTTAATGCTGAAGTTAAGTAGTATTAATATAATAAGACACATAATCATTGTGTACCTGAACTGTGTATTTTTTTTCTTCCAGTCCCCCCTATGGCCAGTGTATACACAGAGAATCCTGTGGTAATGGGGGAGCCCAACACCCTGATCTGTTTTATAAGGAACATCTTCCCCCCGGTGATGAACACAACATGGCTGAAGAATGGGGAGAAGATAACTGAGGGGATGAAAGAGTCGCTCTTCTTACCATCACAGGATCACTCATTCCGCAAGTTTCTCTACCTCGTCTTTGTACCGAATGATAATGATATTTACACCTGTGATGTGGAGCACTGGGGCCTGGAAAAACCCCAAAGAGTTATGTGGCGTAAGTATACAATGTAATGTGAGTAACGGAACAGTAATTTATAAACCAGGGAGACAGTTAAATGCAGCTTACTGTTTATATGGATCCACTAGTAATGATACCATATAATCAGCTTAGCAAGTTGCCTACAGTTCTTACACACCTTAATGTAGTAATATAGTAACATAGTTGATGAGGCTGTAAAAAGACATGCGTTCATCAAGTTCATCCCATGACAAATCACCCCTATTGATCCAGAGGAAGGAAGAAAACCTTATTGAAGCCATTTCCAATTAAATCCCAAGTGGGTAAAAAATTCCTTCCTGACTCCAAAAGGCAGTCAAATATTTCCTACCTGCTTTTGACATCAACTGCCGTAGTTCTCAATATTGTTCTGAACTAGAAAGTTATCCATTACTTTTTTGAAAGCAACTGTAGTATCACAAGGCAAAGAATTCCACCACTTTACTGACATTACTTTAAGAAAGCCCCTGTCTTTGTATTAATTGAAAGTGCCTTTCCTCTTGTCTTAATGCCCTTTGGCTAACAGATCCTTAGATAGTTCTTTGAATTTACTGAATATATTTGTAAATGGTAATCATATCATCCCTTAGACGTTTCTTCTCTAATGTAAACATACCCAGTTTGGCTAGTCTCTCTTCATAACTCAGATCCTCTAATCCCTTTATCAGTTTTGTTGCACGTCTCTGCGCTTTTTCTAGTTCAATAATGTCTTTTTTAAGAACTGTACCTAAAGCTGTACTCAGTTGGTGCCCCATTCTCTCTGTTTTCACCTGCGTACCTTCAGATTTGCCGTTTTCATTGCTTGAAGATTAGCCATCTGTTCCCACAAGTACATCCCATGAAAATAAAAATAGCAAATTTTTCAAGTTATAAGCCACATTTCAGGACCTTTAGCAAATAACATTGTATACAATTTATATGATCAGATGCTGACAATGTTGACAGTTTTGTTTCCATATCAACAAGTATCGTAAAATCTCAGGTATATTATGCACCTGTGTATAATACACAGGTATACATTATACCCAAGATTTTAGGGGAAAACAAGAGTGTCTATGTATAATACGCCCCCTTGTTTTCTCCTGTCACACACACAAAAAAAATGTCCATTGCTGCACTGCTTCCCTCCCTCTCCTCTTACCCATAGCCTCCTGTCTCCCTCTGTAGTCCAATTTCTTCAGCATGACAGGGTCCCAGCGGGTGGCATGATTGCATCCGCTGCCTGCTTCCAGCATTGCCCTGTCAGGACGTCTTCTGCCTAGCCAATGGTAGCGTCTTGTGAGGACCTCAAGGTCCTCGCAGGGCAATACCATAGATCCAACGTGCATAGCTATGCACATTAGATAAATGGTATTTCCCTGTGAGGACCTTGCGGTCCTTCCAAGACATTACCATTGGCTAGAAGGAGGAGGTCCTGACAGGGCAATGCTGGAAGTGGGCAGCAGATGCAAGCATGGCACTCACTGGGACCCTGTCATGCTGCTGAAATTGGACTACAGAGGGGGAGAGGAGGATATGGATAAGCGGGGATGGAGGGAAGCAGTGCGGCAATGGACATTTTTTTTTAATTATTATTTTCCCTCACTTAAAATACACCCCCCCACACACACTTCACACAAGGTGAAGAGGGGCAAAATTGTGCATATTATATGCAAGATTTTATGGTAGGCACTTTTATTATTAACCCTTTGAGTGCCAGAGGAATGTGCAATGCATGCCAAAGCCATATGTTGCATACTGCTATTGCACTCAAAGAGATAATCAACTCCACATCCCTGTGATTTCCACATTAAAATACCTGTGTGTGATAACGATTACATGCACAGTGCACGCACCACAATTCCCTGGGTAAGGGACTTTTGGCCCACATTACCCAGCACACAAGATAAGGAGGAGGAGGGGCATGACTTCCCCCACTGCAGTGTACAGGTAATTGCAGTCACATTGGGACCTAGTAAGATTTATTATAGTGGGGGTAAGTACCTAGGGGCAGGGAATCATGTGTAACACAAGAGGATACTTATTCTTTATTTAACTCATTTCAGTGACATTAAGTTGTCCATTTCATTGTACAATTCATTCCACAAGCCAATGGTGCTGAAATGCCAGGCTACATATACAAATGATAGACAGAGCAAAACCTAAGATCTAATTTATGTCTCTCATGGATTTTCATTCAGTTCTCCAGGACTTTCTCACCATATGTAGCAGCTATGTGGATTGTATATGTAATGCATACACGACCTTTAACCATTCAATGTACAGTGCATGCAAATTAAACCCCTTGGATACACTATAATCTCCAATACATTGTTTATAATGCATCTGACACCACTAATGCAGTCAAGGGTATTGAATAATGAATGCATAATTTCTGATTCCAGACCTGTATGTGTTTCAGTGTGTATGTGCATCAGTCTGTATGGGGCACAATGTATCTGAAACAGACTGTATGTGTCATTCGCCTACTCATCATATACACCACCCTCTAATGAGCCACAGGCAAAGCTGTGCCCCATTTGCTAGTCTGCCTGTCTATCTATCTATCTATCTATCTATCTATCTATCTATCTATCTATCTATGTGCATGTTTGTGTGTTTGTATATGTGTATCTGTAGGTGCTTGTGTTATATCACTCCTATGGGTAGATGACTTATTGTGGTTGGAGTGTTTGCATGTGTCATTGAAACTGGGAACTATGTCATCGGGATAATATACTCCTAGCAGGGTCACCCAAGGTAGACAGATGAAAGCTAAGATACCAGACTAAATCAATCCAAAATCTGTCAACCTGCACTGGACTAGCAGGGCAGATTATGGTCCATTCCCACAGCATGGCTTCACAACAAAAACAATGGCCCTCATTCCCTGGAGGCTTGTTATCTACTTCTTATGGCAGCTGTTAGCCCAGCTCATTATCAAAGGGTGCTAAGAATTACCGGGTTCTTTCAGGCTGCCTTTGGTCTTTAGACAAAGGAACATTTGATCTATGAGTAAGGTTTCACACTTAGACGAACTTGTACAAGAACAAAATAACATCAACTGGGACATTATCGGCTTATGTAAGACTCATAAAAAAGATGAAAATTTAGTCAAATTATTAGATGTCACTGCGTATACTATAAAATAACCAATGATGGACAATGTGGAGGAATCTGATTCTTGATTAACAAAAGACTAACAGACTCAGTTGTAAAAAGTAGAACATATTTCTGAAAGAGTTGCTTCCTGTGCTATCAAATTAAACAGTCTCTATGTTCTTCAAATCATTAAAGTTAATGCTGCTACAAGTAGCCACAGTGATGATGAAGTTGAAGAATGTTATGATGATTTATTACGCCTCTACAAACAGGACAATTACCACTATAAATTTATAATGGGAGATGGTAAGATCCAAAATAGTCAAAAATCTATTGGACCACATGGGACTTTAAAAGGAGACCACAGAGGCAACCAACTGATCGTATTTGCAGAAGAACAAAATTTGTACATCATGAATTAATTCTACAGGAAAAATGCCCAGAGAAAACCGACATGGAAACCCCCAATAGTAATATAAGTAAAATCGCCTTCATACTTGCAAATAATGAAATGATATTCACTGATTGATCAATCAGTCTTAAATCACTTTAACGTTGGAAGTGACTATTGTCTTGTGAGAGCAAAAAATCAAATTTGACTGCAAGAAAGAAAGAAAGAAAAAGTCAACAAACCTGAATATACGAATGTAGTTTGTCAAGCGCTCCAAGCGTGGGAATATGCATGGAAGAATAATAAAAAGAAGATAAAATCCGATCAAAGGTAGTTCTAATCAGAAATGGATCAACTAGTATATAATATCCTTATACTAAAACCATAGTTGGTCTTCAATATATATGATGCTATGATAGTAGACTTTCGTTGATCACATAGAAAACTCCCAATGGTAAAAAAATATTCATGCGTTTATTATAAAACATACATAATAAAACTAGTCTAAAAATATATATAGCACTCAAATAGTGATATGAATAGAGCGGAGTATTGGGAGGTGTGTGACAGTAGTAAATCCCAACTGAGCTAATGGTGCAATTACCTCATTGTTAGTATAATATAGCAATATAGGAAAAAACTTTTTTAGTCCATATGTATGGCCGTCCTCCCCCCTTTCGTAGTCCGCTTACTTGTGCTTTTGTTTATATCTGGCGTATCTGAGAAGCCGAGATCACATCTCCCGTTGTTCCGTAGCCCGTCGTCGGGTATTGTAATGCGATTCCTGCAGTGTTGGTTTGGAAGATCTTGTGATTCGGATCGTGTTTCTCATAAAAATGCCACAGTTCAAACAGAGTTTCCAACGCGTTTCGGGACTTAAAATTTGTCCCTTCCTCAGGGAAAAAGTTTTTTTAAAAATATAAACCTGAATATAGACTCTAGCCAGCTACTGAAAAATCTTAAGAGTTTTGAGATGTGTCAAATCGCTTCAATGTGCTGCACAACCTTCCAGACACAGACATATCAACCCACAACGAAAAAGTTATCCAGACTATAGTAGACACTGCCTGTGCTCTTGCACCTACAGTAATACAAGAAAAACCAACCCGAATATCAAAAGAAACAGTTGCCATGATGAAATAGCGACAAGAAATGAAGCAAAACTGTAACACTAGGAACAGGGTAGAATATGTAGAAATGTGAAAGACCATAAGGAAGGGCATAAAAGAAGAAACACGCAAGTTTATTGTAGAGCTCATCATAAGGTCACTGGAAGAACATCAAGGGCTAAAGAAAACAAAACAAAAGATGGCCACACATCGGAGCCAAATGTTTGCATTAAAGCTTGAAGATGGTATAGAAGCAAAAACTACACAACTAGTACTAAAACCTCTATAAGGATGAAGGACAACAACTGAATGCAGTGCAAGAGGCTGAAGCTATGGCAGACATTTTGGTAGAAGAAGTAGAAGTTGCAATAAAATCAATGAAAAAATGGCAGAGCAGTTGGACCTGATAAAGTTACTATTGAAATGTTGGAAGCCGGAGGTCAACGCTTATTCAAAGTTCTAGCTAAACTGTTTTTTAATTTTATCTAATTTAGTAATATATTTTTCCTTATAAGAGAATATATAGAGGAGAAGATAGAATATAGGAGTTGTGAGCAGGTCCAGTTATTCAGTGTGGCAATATAGTAACCATGGTCTTATCCATCGGTAAAATAAATATATGTGATTAGAACTAGTGAAGAACTGTGTTTGCAACTTTGGGTAGTATTTTCTCTCATGTACGGTCCATACAATGATTGTTAGTGTACGTAATCTTGTTTGGGAAACCCAATAATAATTAATAACATATAGTAATCTATATTTTGATATCAATAAATAGGAATATTTTGGGGTAAGGGATTTCCATGGGAAATGTATGTTGTGTAATCTTTGTACACTGCAGCATTGTATGAATCAAATGGATATCTGTGTATATAGAAAATTATAGTTGATCAAAAGTTCAAAGGCTCTAAAATGTGGCCTATAAAGATTTTTATTGTGCGGACTGTCATATATGCTGGTCATATTTTTAAGTTTTCAAACTATTGGTCTGTGAATGATAAAAGTCAAATCATAAAAACATGGCATTTACCTTTAAGAGTTTTTTGGAGTTTGAAGACATAGATATACGTGTTGTTTGTGTTTTTTGTCTATGGAAGACGGAGCAATCCGTATGGATAAAAATACCCAAAATTATAAACTTCTTTAATGTGTAGAGATGGGTTTATTGTCTTTTTATATTTAAATATATTGTTTTATTTTTTTCTTGTTGTTTATAGTTTAATTTTAGTTTATTTTAAGCTTATATGTCAAAGGTGAGTCATTCAACTTCAGGTGTGTAGATTCGGGGGGAGGAGTGTTGAGGTATATAGGGTGAGACAGGTAGATTTTTATTTTACTTTATAACTCCTTGAGGAAGAGATCAGTGGATCGCGAAATGCGTAGGAGGAGACCCTAAAGGAAGACGGAGAAGTCCACTGAGAACAAACAATATTCAGTATATATATATAAGACATTGTGCCAGAGTGAATTCATTTGAGAAAGTAACCAAGTAACACAGATAGATGGAAACAGGGAATATGATGGTGAGAAATTGAAGCTTTGGACACCAGGCAAAGAAAAGAAGGATAAGGAAGTTCAGTCATGTAAACCGTGAGTCTGTGGTATATGGTGGGAAACATCTAATAAAGATTCACTGTATTGGTTCAACAGACCATATGTATTCAGAAGAAGTGGTTATTTACAATATTTAACACCACGGTACACCCTTTGTATGCTGGCTGTTCTGTTCAAAGATATAACCCGCCAAAGATTATAAGAGGTCTTCTGTGTACTATTGGTTAAAAAGTGTTTCTCGGCATTGACAGTTTCAAGTACAAGTGTTTTCAAGAAGTATACATGGCTACATATTTTGTACAAGCCAAGTGAATGTACACCCTTTGTATGCTGGATGTCTGTTTAAAGGTTTAACCCACTGAATATCATGAGAAGTCTTCTGTACTCAGTTGGTTAAAAAGTGCCTCCTTGGCATTGATACATATTAGCAGTCACAAATACAAGTGTCTTTAAGAGATATACATGGTTACATATTTTGTATATGCCAAGTGAATTTATAGCATCCATCATTTGGAGATCAGAATAAATTATCTAACAAACAGATCATTTTTTATATCTCTGGTATCACAATATGTGTAGTACCTCAAATAATTTTGGGAAATATAAAGAACTTCTTTGGAAATAATTTATCTGTCTTTATTACTTTGTCCATTTTTATTTTTTCAATGGATCGTTTTTTATTTATTTATTTAATTATTTTAGTTAGGGTTAATGGGGTGGTAAGATAGGTTAGGGTATTTTTCAATTGAATCCCATATATTAGTATTGAAAGAGTGAGTTTTAAATAGCTCATCCTTCTTAGTTTAATGCACAAATTTAGATCTGTGTATTAATACGATAACAAGAGCAAACTTTGGGATATTTTTGGAGGTCCTTGTCTGGATAGTAGATTCGGTACTCCAAAAATACTGTATATTATTACCCAATTATAATATATTCTGAGGAGTTTCTTCCTTTGTGGTCATGTGACAAGAGGTGATCACTTTTATCATTGGAAGTTCTCTTGAAGAATGAATGATTTTGAAGTACCAATAGACTCAACATCCACATGATAAACCTTATGTGTTAGAGCAATTGTATGAATCTATATTTTACAATAATAAAACATAATTGTTCTATTAAATTTCATGTATGATAAAGAAGCAAGAAATAAAAAACATTCTATATTTAATGGTTGTGTTTTTGTGGGGTCTTCATTTGTCACTTATGTGCCAGACAGCGTAGAATGTTTTCAAAATTCCAACTACTCCGCAAAGTGCCTGAAACAATTTAAAATGCAGAAGTCATCCTACTTCACAAAAATGGTGATAAGGGAGATCTAAAAACTACTGGCCAGTAAGCCTATTGCCAGTGTTCTGCAAGGTTTTCACAAAGGCACTATCAAGAAGAATGGACACAATACTTAACGCGGTACAACCTAAAGAACAAGCAGGCTTCAAGAGCAGTTTCAGTAAAATAGACACTGCAACAACTTATAGAGCAGCATAATGAATACAACCTTTCATTATATATAACCAAGGAATAGATAGAGCTTACATCAATATCCTACAAACAATATATGAAAATGTAATTGCATCAATACAGGTCAACAATGATAAAGTCTAGATCAATATAGAAAAAGGTGTTCAACAAGGAGACACAATCTCCCCAAATTATTTTCTGCATGTTTAGAAGGAATTTTCCACAAACCAAATTGGGACCAAAAAGGACTTTAGATCAATGGAGACTACCTACCTCACTTACATTTTGCAGATGATGTCACTCTCTTTACCAGTAGTCCTGAACTGCAAGAATGGATTGAAGAGCCAGGAAAGCAAAAATATGGGTCTGAAGGATTGTGGGCGGGCGCTCAATGTGAATGGATGCACATGAGAGTTGATTCCACTCCATGGGCACGAAATCACTAGCAAGCCATTGTACCAGTGACCATCAAAATAGTTAAATCTACTAAGAAGCCCACCCGGATACAGGGTCTGTCAAAATAATCTAGGATCCTAACCTCGTACCCTATGAACAGCTACATGATCCCCCTCAACGCACGGCCAACAAGGGCCTCAGCAATGGTACCTGTCCTACCTGACGCAAACACTACTCCTTGTTCCTTGGAGGGAGAGATTGAAGATGATGGACTCTTGCCAGGGGTGGTGTCGGATCCCCGTGGGCAGGATGGCTTAACAAAAGTGGATTTTACTGCCGTTACTTTACAGATCAAGAAAGACTTTGCATTGGTGGTAGACCACGTTCGGTCTGCCATTAGAGATGAGCTCTCTGAAATCAGGGATGACCTGAAGCAGCAAGGCACTAGGCTTCAGTCGTTGGAACAAGATCAGGTCTCCCTGCATGCTTTGTTCCAGGCCTTGGATTGCAAGTTGATGGAGCAATGAAAGATGACATTGCAGCTTGCTCAGCACGTTATTGATCTCGACAACCGAGGGCGTATGAACAATCTACAGATCAGGGGCCTTCCTGAAACGGAGGGCATTGAAAATACTTGCCAACTGGCGACTGAGGTTTTCAACTCTATCCTGGGCGCTCCATCCCAAGGACTTGTAATACTAACCCACGGGACATTATTTGTTCTGTCCACTCTTTTGGGCTGAAGGAAGAAATCCTAATGGAAGTAAGGAAGAAGCGTGCCCTTGATTTTTGGGGTTCAACCATGCAAATCTTACCTGATGTCGCTTGGGCAACACTGCAAATGTGCAAGCTTCTAAACTTATGGATTAATATCAATGAGATACACTATGATGCTCTCCCCCTTTTGTTTTTTGGAAGCTTCTAAAACCAGTGACTGATCTCCTCCACCAAGCAGACATCCCGTATTGATATGCTTCCCGCTGTCAATCTCAGTGAGAAGGGACTCTGTCACCCACATGGTCAAAGCTCCGGGGACGCCTGGGCTTTATGCAAAGCTTGTAAAGGGATAGTATTGTGACATTTTCATAAAACCAAATATTGAAGCCATTAAAAAAACTAAACTAAATTACCTAAGGCCTATCTCTCAAACCTTTATGGTTTAGAGATAATCGAAGTGAAAGTTCCCCCCCCTCCCCTTTCCCTGATGTCATCATCTAGCTGACAGCAGGGGAATCTGGTCCCAGGACCGTCAGAGGTTCTTCAGCAGAGCCGCTGGAACGGTCTACAAAGTGTGCTTGCAAACCAGGCACAGTTTGTAGACCATTCCAGTGAAGTAATTGTTTTTATGTCTGTTGATCTCGGCTCTGCTGAAGAGCCTCCGCTTGTCCAGGGACCGGATTCCACTGATGTCAGGTAGACGCTGACGTCAGGGAAAGGGGAGGGAGGGGGGAACTTTCACTGTGATTATCTCTCCAATCGTAAAGGTTTGAGAGAGAGGACTTGGGTCATTTAGTTTCATTTTTTAATGGCTTCAATATTCAGTTTTATGAAAATGTCACAATACAATAGTTTTAACTTGGCAACCCCAGACCTCTCAGACTGGAAGGCCTTCGTCTCTGGCCACTCACTGCTACAACTATTGGCCCTTCAGAACCCACCTTAGATGCGCAGGACTCATCACAAGAGACATTGCAGATCGTCCCAAGGGGTGATGGGGGGTGTTCGAGATGATGGCCCCAACCCGGGCACTCCTAGAAGGTCTCTTTATGGTTCCTGGCCAATGCTCGTGGAGGACTCTGTAAGGTGCCACACACCTCCCAGCATGGGGGATACGAACCTACAGTGAGTCTCCTGGTCCCGCCTGGTCAGCTTGTGATGTGGGCCCCTGGGCTCTGTTTTGTTTCCACCGTAGATGAGCCCTGATTGGTACTCTTCATCCCTTATCTATACTTGCAGGCCATGCTCATACATGGAAAGTTTTGTGTATTGGTTGTATTCTAATGTTTGACTGGGGCCGGGATGTAATGGATATTGCTAATCAGGATTTTGGCTGGACTGGGCCTTGGGGTCACAATGTCCATCTCATGCTCCTTTGCCCCCCCATGGAGAGACACTGTGGTGATGGCTCCGTTGTGTGTTATTGAGTCTGGGGTTGATGCATCCATGGGTTTTGTATTCCTTACATGTCTACATTACTACATTGCCTTCCGAAAAGTTTCTTCTTAACCCCCTTGACTTACACTGCTTTAGCCTTCCTATCCCTGACCCCCATGACGGCATCTCCTGACTTCTGTTCAATGACTACGAGACACGTCCAACCCTCTCATCTTAACTGGGTCTGCCTGGTCCCCTGCACACACTTTCCCTCCCCATTTCCCTCCTCATGTTCCAGCCACTCACCATGGATTGTCCTATGCGCTTATCCAAGCGACCCACTCTTAATTACTATGTTTGGGGTACTACAGTTCCCCTTGTTTTACTATGTCCACTCCGTGTTCCCATGTGGGCCCTGGCCAGCTGGTGTCGGTCTTCCTGGATTGGGTATCTTGGGGGGTATTTGCCACCTGTTCGAATCCCCCCTCCCTCCTTTCCCTACTTTAGGTGTTTGACTGGGAACAGTGCGGAGTCTCTATGGGGCTGACTGACTAATCAAATAAGTGATAGCCACAAGGAGATGATTTGCAGTAGTACGAGGTAGTTATGGAACACATAAGCCTTAGGTCACACACAATGGCACTGTTTACTGTTGGATTCCCAGATGGATTGATCTGTACAGATTGCTGTTCATATTTGTGAGGGAAACCCTTTCTTTACTATATTGCGGAGTGCTATGGGCTGATCACTGTGGATGGACTAGTCCAGTAACTTTGTGAACCTACTGTTATTTTTGCTTTCTTTTTGCCTTAGTTTGATTCACTTTGCACACTGAGCACACCATATTTTGGACACCATTTGTTGTCCTTTCCAATACACTTGGAGACACAATATTGTACTGTAAATATACCTGGATGGCTGAGGACTGTGACATTTTCACCTGGTGCTCTAGGGGGCGTGCGCTTCTCAATTAGTATATAGTGGGGGATGGGGGTCTTGTTTGTTTGTCCTGATGAAAGTGCACATGGCTGCACTGAAACGTTGACACACCACATTAAACACTGCTCTATTTGACCATAACCCTACAAGTGCTGCTCTATTTGACCATAACCCTACAAGTGCTGGTTGATTTAATATTTTTGGTGTGTGTGTGTGTATATATATATATATATATATATATATATATATATATAATATACACACACAGACCCATAGATACATATACACCAACACCTACACACACACATACACACATACATTCATACAAACATACATAAACACTGATACATAAATCTGGGATTCCTGTACAGTGGGGCTTTGCCGTGCATTTTGGAACTGGACCACCCTTCTGGATTAGTCTAATATGTACATATTAGACTGGTATGAGAGAGCTAGGACGTGATGCTTCTGAGTGGTCACTAGCTGTAGAACAAGGCATTTGTGCTTTTGTTCATCCTCAGAGCCTCTCATATTTTGTTATGCAATTTGGATACTCTTAGATGTTCTCCCTAAGACTGAAGGGTAATCCAGATGTTGAAACCTTGATCTCAGTGCCTACAGAATACAGCTGCACCTCACTGACAAGTCCCAATAAGGCCAAAATGTATGTCTGGGATTAGCTGGTGTTCCTGGGACATGCCCATCATTTTGTAATTGGACTGCCAATTTGGGATTAGTCTAAAATGTACTTGGAAATGTCTTTTCTGTAATGGCACTAGAAATTATGCTTCTGAGTGGTGACTTGTGTTTTTGGGTTTGTATATATATATATATAGATTTAGTTGTAAGAACGCACTCCCAACATATTTGAATAATTGCCTGGGTGCCGAATAATCAATCTTCATACATCCTGTCAATCAGCACTCGCAGGTCTGCTCATACAATCAACAATACTTCTGCGGTTGATCATAATAAAAGTATTGTTGATTGTATGAGCAGACCTGCGAGTGCTGATTGACATATATATATATACACACACACACACACACACACACACACACACACATACATATACAGACACAATGAAACATACACACAGACAGAGTAGAAGGTGGTGAGAGAGAGATGGAGGTGGAGCATATAATAGTAAAGAGATATGGAATGAGGGAGAGACATGGAAGGAGTGAAGGAGAGTCATGCATGTACAAAAGATATTACGGTCTTACAGATAGACATATACACAGACACACTGACATGCGCACGCACGCACACACAGACTTGCCCTTTTCAGTCTTCTTGTGCTGAGACTGACATAGAAACAGGGATTCTTAAAGTCCTGTATGGTATCCTCAGCTTCCTTATGATTGTATTCAGGGCCTTCCATGTGTTAACCCCTTGAGTAAAAGAATGGTGCCCAATCCATTACAAATCAATATGTTGGGTACCCTCTGGCACTGGATGGAATCAGTATACCATTGAGTAACTGATAACTCCACTATTTCTTGCCTGATGTACCAGACGTATCAGTCACACAAAGTAACACAAACGCCCTTCCTGGGGCAGGCATGGAAGCACTGGACTGGAGAGCTTAGCAGTTCTTGTCAAAATGTAAAAATATAAGGACACAAAGAAACCCACTGAGTGCCAGAAGGATCACCAAAGTATTGTCCTGCAAAACACTGAGCACCACTCTGATACACAATGAGTTAACACATAGAGGGCAGTGAGTACAATCATACGAATGCTAAGGATGACCCTCATAACACTAATAAGTATCTCTCTTCTTACTTCGGACTTAGCGAAAGGATGCAGCAAGAAGTGCACACAGATATAAATGTTACAGTATTACTGTAGGCATATAAACGTTACTCATAAGTGCTTAAATAAAATCACTTATACTCTTCATATTGGTATTCTGAATATCATCTATATAAATATTACTGATATGAAGATAACATTCTATATAAAAGAAAAACTAGGATACAAGGGATTCATTGCAATTGATACCAATAAAAAAGTGTACTTAATGACTAAATATTGGATCAGACACTCTGTGGGATTTTCCTGTAGTTATTACAGAATGGAAATATGTAATTTTTTTTCTGACAAAGACCGTTTCAAACCACCGGGTCGTCCTATAGTTTCCTATATTGACAGTCTATGTCACCAGACAGCAAAATATGTGGATCTATGCATTAGAGATTTTATCACTCTTTCATCTTAAGTATTATTTAGATTAGATAATAAACAAATTAGTGAACAGACTCTACAGCTGACGTGTGACATCGAATTATTTCATTTTTGACAACAAGTTCTTTTTACAAATTAGAGGGACGGTGATGGGGGGACCTGTTCTCCCATCTATGTGAACTTATATCTGGGCTGGTGGGAGCGGGAGTTTGTTTTCATTGATCAGATGTCCAACTATACAGATAATATATTAATGTTGATTAGATACATTGATGATGTTTCTACTATGGGAAGGTGAACAATCACACCTTCTAGAATATATTGATATACTGAATCAGAATGATCTGAATCTTAAGTTGATTTACCAGATAGAACAAAATGAAATTCCTTTTCTGGATATTAATGTTGTGTGGTGCAGATGGAAATATACTAACTGATTTGTATCTCAAACCTACAGCAACAAATAGTCTCTGCAAGACTAATCTACCTCACTCATCGCTTCTCTAGCACCACTCCCCTCTGCCAATCCCTACACTGGCTCCCACTAGCATATAGAATTGAATTCAAAATTCTGGTGCTAACTTACAGAGCCCTTACTAACACTGCACCCCCCTATATTTTATCTCTTATTTCCAAATACACTCCCACTCGCCATCTTCACTCTGCACTTGACATTATCCTTTCTACAGCTCTTATCACATCCTCCCACTCCCACCTACAGGACTTCTCCCGTGCTGCACCTGAGCTCTGGAATTCCCCCCCCCCCCATCAGACTCTCCCCCAGCCTACATATCTTCAGATACTCCATGAAAACTCACTTCTTCAGAGAAGCCTATCAACTACCTCCATAACCATTATTACTAAGAACCACCCCTACCCAGGACCACTGCACTCAACAGCACTTCTCACTCCCACCCACTGCCTGGCAGTTCATGTGGCACCCAATAGCACTTACTCCTTCTGTGTCCAACCTACCTTCCTCTAGACTGTAAGCTGTCATGAGCAGGGCCCTCTGATTCTTCGTTTGATTTGTACTATTTAATATCTCTTTATGTCTATTCCCTATTGTACATCACTGCGGAATACCTTGGCGCTATCTAAATAAAGAACAATAATAATAATCACATGCACATACTCCATCTGTTATAAATAATTTACCAATAGAAGAATTCCTAAAAAAACAGAGAAATTGTTCTACCTTAACATTATTTAAACAACACTCAACACAGCTGAGAGAGAGAGACTTTTGAAGAGAGGTTATTCCTCAAGTATAAGAAAAGCCTATAATAGAGCATTGATAACAGACAGGAATCATCTGTTAAAGTGTTAGTAATGTTTAAAAAAAAGTTTTTTTGCATTTAGAAGAGCTTAAAAAGCTGATCTAAAGGCAAAAAACGTATCTCTCAAACCGCTATGGTTTAAGAGATACAGGCGTTTAAAGTTCACTGTTTCCTACCGACACAGTGGTTTGAGAGATACTTTTTTTGCATTTAGATCAGCTTCTCTAGCACCACTCCCCTCTGCCAATCCCTACACTGGCTCCCACTAGCATATAGAATTGAATTCAAAATTCTGGTGCTAACTTACAGAGCCCTTACTAACACTGAACCCCCCTATATTTTATCTCTTATTTCCAAATACACTCCCACTCGCCATCTTCACTCTGCACTTGACATTATCCTTTCTACAGCTCTTATCACATCCTCCCACTCCCACCTACAGGACTTCTCCCGTGCTGCACCTGAGCTCTGGAATTCCCCCCCCCCCCATCAGACTCTCCCCCAGCCTTCATATCTTCAGATACTACATGAAAACTCACTTCTTCAGAGAAGCCTATCAACTACCTCCATAACCATTATTACTAAGAACCACCCCTACCCAGGACCACTGCACTCAACAGCACTTCTCACTCCCACCCACTGCCTGGCAGTTCATGTGGCACCCAATAGCACTTACTCCTTCTGTGTCCAACCTACCTTCCTCTAGACTGTAAGCTGTCATGAGCAGGGCCCTCTGATCCTTCGTTTGATTTGTACTATTTAATATCTCTTTATGTCTATTCCCTATTGTACATCACTGCGGAATACCTTGGCGCTATCTAAATAGAGAACAATAATAATAATCACATGCACATACTCCATCTACTATAAATAATTTACAAATAGAAGAATTCCTAAAAAAACAGAGAAATTGTTCTACCTTAACATTATTTAAACAACACTCAACACAGCTGAGAGAGAGAGACTTTTGAAGAGAGGTTATTCCTCAAGTATAAGAAAAGCCTATAATAGAGCATTGATAACAGACAGGAATCATCTGTTAAAGTGTTAGTAATGTTTAAAAAAAAGTTTTTTTGCATTTAGAAGAGCTTAAAAAGCTGATCTAAATGCAAAAAACGTATCTCTCAAACCGCTATGGTTTAAGAGATACAGGCGTTTAAAGTTCACTGTTTCCTACCGACACAGTGGTTTGAGAGATACTTTTTTTGCATTTAGATCAGCTTTTTAAGCTCTTCTAAATGCAAAAAAACTTTTTTGTAGACATTACTAACACTTTAACTCCTAAGACAAAAAGAGAATCTTCAGACAATTCATCCATCTGTCACGGTTTTTGAAGACTCTCAGACTTAAGGTTTGGTAAAAACGTAACTTTATTGAAAAGTTAAAGGCAGTCCCCGTAGGGTAAACATACATAACAATACAACAATAATAGTGCATACCATAGGTTCTACCGTCCTTGCCTAAAATACCGGACAAGGCAATCCAAGTGACAGTATCAATAACAGGCTCTACCGGCCTTGCCTATACCGGGTAAGGCAACCGTGAGATGACATATACCGGTTCTACCGGCCTTACCAATACCGGGCAAGGCAGCCCAAAGTAGTACTGAAAGTAGGCTCTACCAGCCCTGCCAATACCGGGTAAGGCAACCTTCAAGATGGTGATGTACAAGGTTCTACCGGCCTTACCAATACCGGGCAAGGCAGCCCAAAGGAGTACTGTAGTAGGCTGTACCGGCCCTGCCAATACCGGGTAAGGCAATCTTAAGGATGGTAACGTACAAGGTTCTACCGGCCTTACCAATACCGGGCAGGGCAGCCTGAGCGAGTAGACCAGCTGTCAGATGACTAAGACAGCAAAGAGAAATAGGAATTATGGTCTTACTCAGCAGAAGTCTATTGCCAGGGATAATCAGACGACTGCATAGGAGTGGACAGCGACCTGGCCAAAGTACTGGATCATACAGGAGCAAACCAACGTACGCACGTTGGGACCAACAGTAAATAACGCCACCAGGTTAATGGAGTAAACCAGCATCCGCATACTGGGACCAATAATAGATGTCGCCACCAGGTTTAATGGAGTAAACCAGCATCCGCACGCTGGAACCAACAGTAAATGTTGCCACCAAGTTTAATGGAGTAAATCAGCGTCCGCACGCTGGAACCAACAGTGTATCTCGCAACCAGGTTTAATGGAGCAAACCAGTGTCCGCACGCTGGAACCCACAATGTATATCGCAACCAGGTTTAGTGGAGTAAACCAGCATCCGCACGCTGGAACCAACAATGTGTATCGCAACCAGGTTTTAGTAGAGTAAACCAGCGTCCGCACGCTGGAACCAACAATGTATATCGCAACCAGGTTTAGTGGAGTAAACCAGCGTCCGCACGCTGGACCCAACAATGTATATCGCAACCAGGTTTTAGTGGAGTAAACCAGCGTCCGCACGCTGGAACCAACAATGTATATCGCAACCAGGTTTTAGTGGAGTAAACCAGCGTCCGCACGCTGGAACCAACAATGTATGATCAGCAGCGAGAAGAACAATGTCGCCGGAGCGACGGCTGGAGCAGGAGATTCAGGAACTCAGTAAGATTAACCCGCGAGGTGATGGAACACAGGAACACTGGAATACAGGCACACAGGAACACTGGAACACCGGAACACTAGCATACAGGAACACTGGAACGCTAGCATACAGGAACACTGTAACACAGGATCAGCAAGTACAGCAGGAACAGGCCCAGAAGCCTGACAAGCAGGTCAGGCAGAGTGAAGTCAGAAACACCACGAAAGGGCAACCTGGAAGTGCTCAGCCTAGGTTTAAAAAGGCTGTGTGAAGAGGGCTAATCACAGACAGCCAATCATGATACTCAGCAACTGACTGACACTGAACAGCACGAATCACGGGCACCGTGATACCATCCGATATAGCAAAACTTTCGTATCAGATACGGGATATATCAAACATATTGTCTGGGAGAATTGGAACATATTATTAACAGACACCACTTTATGACAAACATTAGGGGACAGATTTAGTTTCTATTACAGGAGGAATAAAAATTTCGGTGACCTGGTATCTCATAGTCATTTTAGTGATTCAGTAACTTCTATTCATAAACCATTACCTAAAAGATCATTCTCTTGTGGATTGTAACGCTTGGTAGATAGCAGCTGGAGTGAAACTTGAGTGGTTTGCTAGTAGCTTGAGAGCTCTGGTAAGAGAGCGTGGCTTGGGAGCGGTGGCAGTGATGAGTGTACTCATTCTGCGGCAGAGCCGGAATTAAAGGTGCAGTCCGCAACGCCTGATAGCTGGATGAGTACACTCAAACAACACTGAAGGCAGACCACTCAAATGTTTAAGTATGCATACCACCTGGAACCCTGCAGGTGGAGTATGGGCAGGGATAGGGAGTTGGAGAGGCAAGAGTAAGTAAGGTGGTTGACTGCAGGATAGTCAATGAGACAGGGAAAGTCGAAAGTCGATACCAGAGAGTCATAGAAACAGGATTAGTTGTAGATAAGTCAAGGCCCGGTACCGGAGAGAAGTAGAATCAGAATTATTCATAGACAAAGCTAAGGTCAGGTACCAGAGGGTTGTAAGTTGTAGAAGCGGTATAGTCTTTGACAGGCAGAGGTCAAGTACCAGAGATTCGTAGAAGCATAATAGTTATAACAAGCCAAGATAAGGACCGGAAAGTCATAGAATCAGGTAAGAAGGACAAGACAAGTGAGGTCAGAGACAGGCCAAGGTCAAGACTCTGGAACAACTTCTGGAACAAATAGCAAACCGGAAATAGCTTGAAGAATGTCCATGTGATATCTGTCCCTTTGCTTCTCTTTTGTGTATCCACCCCTGAAATTTCTGATTAACTGGTTCACGTTTATCTACGTGCAGATAAACGCGAACCAGCTAATCAGAAATTTCAGGGGTGGATACACAAAAGAGAAGGAAAGGGACAGATATCACATGGATATTGTAAATACTGTGTCCATATGAAAGGAAACAAGACATCTTTGATCAGATTTGGACATTTACACCAGTGTCAAACATTTATCACGTCAGACAAAGCAAGTGGTTTATTGTCTTGAATATCTTTGTTACCTTAAATACGTTGGACAAACCACACGATAATTGTGTGTTAGGTTAGGAGAATGTGTCAACCCTATCAAAAATACTAAACATAACAGAGAAAAAGCACAGAAATTAACCATCACTGCTAATCACTTTTTTAGACTGTCACAACGCTGACCCCAGGGTTTTAATCTGCTGGGGTTTGGAGGAGGGCATAAGAAAAGGGGACTTAAATAAAATGCTTCTGAAAAAGGAGGAGAGATGGATATTTCTATTGGATTAGATTGATCCTAAAGGAAGGAATGAGATTAACAACCTTAATGTACTAACTTGAATGAACTTTTATGCTGTAGTTCATTTGATATAAATTCATTATGCATTAATATCCGCAGACTCATTATTAGAACACATTTACAAATATAATTTTTTTCTGATCTACATTTTAGGTAAAATTTATAAGAGCAATCAGTATTTTGTCACACTTTTCATTTACTAATTCTTCACTAATTAGGATCTAGTGATTATTGCCTGTCTCTTTTCTAGTTCTGCAGTTTTTATGCCACATTCAGATTTATATCTAGCAGTTGTTGCCATAATTCTGTATGGGGATTTGTCCCTTGAAAATAATCATGGGTTAAATTGTAGTCTTGTTTAAACTTTCAGAGGTTGTCACAGAGATGAGTTGTAACTCTTTGATCATAGGTGGGCCATCCTATGACCTCCAAGATGTGATAAACCTAGTCTGTCAGCTAGAGCTCTGATGTCTGTAAACGGGACAGGAGGAGGGAACTTTAAAAACTTATAACTCTTAAAATATACAACTTTTTAGCAATGAATTTACTTCATTTAATTTTTTTTAATATGAACAATATTAAAAATTCTTAAATCCAAGTATTACTATCCTTTTAAGCCCTGTGGTATCATTAGTGTAGCTCATTTTCAACTGTAAGCTCTGTGGAATCCCTTACTTCACTTCATGCCATTTATAAAATGTAGGGCTGGTATCCATTTTTTTCCAAGGCTGGTTTTTATTTGAAGTCCGGCCCTGGTCCCATGTGTAAGACTAAATTTTAGGCCTCAAAAAAGAAACTGAGACATTTGTCTGGGTTTAGCATAGAGCACAGAGATATTTAACTATTTGAGTTCCATTGGAGTGCCCAACATATTGCAAAGCAGGGGACTGAGCAACACAATACTTCTGCACTGCTTGCCCCTCTGGCACTCAAAAGGTTAAGTGTATATGACCCCATGTTCATATAGATGTTGTTGTTTCTTTAACGCCTTGAATTCTGCAAATGCCTTCAACTTGTTCAGTATGCCAGACCCGGTCTAGAGGATAGTGTCACTTTTTTAGATGAACCTCCTGCAGGCAAGAGATATCTAATGGAGACTTATCTAGAATCCAAGGAGTTAATACAGGAAAGTGTAATATTTTTGGTTTACCTGTTGAGGACCAAAAGTAGGTGCAATGCATTGATTGATAATCATGGAGCAATGGAAAGAGAGGGATGGCTGCTCCCTCAGAACATATGTAAGGCTGCATCTTAGGTTGCAGAGGACAAATGGAGAAATGTTTCAGTTTAGCATGACATCCAGGATACTTAAGTGATTGTGACTCCAGACATGTCCATTTATAAAATGTTGTTGTCCCCTTAACTCTTTGAATGCTGCAAATATCAGCTCTTCAAATTGTAAGAGGCAATAACCTACATGTAATTTCATGTGAAAAATTAGTTCCCTGCATTAACACCTTGGTGGTAAGAGATTTCTCCTTTTGACATCTCTAGAATCCAAGGGGTTATTAAAGAAAAATGTAATATGTTTTGTATTTGGTTAACCTCTTGAAGACCAAAGGGGTATATAAAGCGTTTATTGATTGACAATGGAAAGGGCTGGAATGGCTGTTTCCTGATTTACCTTTCAAACTTGTATAGATCTATTAAAACAACAGGACGGATGTTTCCAGCTATGGTACTGGCATTTTGACTTTAGCCATTAACAGCTTTATGCCAGTTTAGAGCCTCTGGGGGAGATTTCTAAACAATGTTTTTAGCTCTTTTGAAAGTATGTACCTCATGTGCTGTGTGAAGAAAATATTCATAAAACATGTTTCCATCATTGACATTAAGGATTAACTAATATTGGATTATATTTAAACTTTAACCATATGTGCTCAGTGTGGTGAAATGAACTTAGAAATTAATAAAACATGTTTGGGTCAGGGGGCGTGGCCTGACGACCGATGCGTATGGACGCTTGAACCTCTAGCTCTCTCCCTATGAGGTATACTTTGGCGCAGTTAAACGACTAAACTACTGCTATCGAGCTTGTGTACTCACTGTAGTACTATACATCATGTCTGGCAAACATAAAGGGGAAAAGAGAAGAAGACGTCCGGGAATACTTTACTAAAAAACAGGACGACACCTCGCAATGCACGTCTTCCAACATGGCGGAGGACAGAGGCCCTTCCGCTGCAACGCCATCTCTCCCTTATGCGGACCTGGATTGTGAGTCAGGAGCTGAATGTAATGAGGAAGGACCACAGGCCCCGATCACAAAGAAAGATCTTAATAGCTTTCTGATATTGTTTATTAAAGGTGAAACGGCTGATATCAAAGGCGATATGTCTCTACTAAGAGGACAAGTTGAAGCTCTGGAAATAGATAGGGAGAAGTGGTCTTCCTTCCAAACTGACACTATCACCAGGACTAATGTCCCACACCAACGACAGCTTGATATGCTACTAAAAATAGATGATCTGGAGAACCGTCAACGAAGGAGTAATCTTAGGATCAGAGGCATTCCTGAAGGTGTCGGGCCTGAAGCCCTGCCAGATTACTTGAATCGCTTATTCGCTCATATCCTGGAAAATAATGGCGAGAAATCTATACTCCTTGACCGGGTCCACAGATCATTAAAGCCAAAATAAGTTCCACTCCTATGGGGATAAAGAAAAGGTCGCACAAGGAGCTCGCAAACTAGCCCCAATCTCGTTTGAAGGATCTGACCTCTCGGTTTTTGGTGACATTTCCCCTCTGACCATTCAGTGGAGAAGAGATATTAAGTCTATCACTCAGGCAATGAGAGAGAGGAATATCAAATATCGATGGGGCTTCCCAATAATGCTGGTAGCCACTTATGAAGGGTCCACACATGTTCTAAAGTACAAGGATGACTATAAAGCTTTTATTTGATCTCTGAATCTACATCTGAAATCGGACTTTACCCCACCGGATACTTCATTGGGTATGCCACAATGGGAAGAATCGATGAAAACTCAAGAACCCTGGGCGATAGTCAAGAAACGCAGGAGGGCTCCACGCTCTCCGTCCTCCCCGTATATGGCAGCCAA
Organism: Rhinophrynus dorsalis; assembly: GCA_037306005.1. Classification (NCBI taxonomy): domain Eukaryota; kingdom Metazoa; phylum Chordata; class Amphibia; order Anura; family Rhinophrynidae; genus Rhinophrynus; species Rhinophrynus dorsalis. The sequence continues at coordinate 160,224,031 of CM074726.1, read as the reverse complement.
GTATGCTGGTCAATTGGATGGCTGAATTGGAACTCTTAGTCCACTCTGTCCTTCATACTCAAGGACCCTACAACTCTTCGAGATTTCCAGTTTCCTGCTCTGTTCCGACGGTGGTCAGGTATCTATATTGTGAATGTGTAGATGTTCGCTATGTACTATATGGTTATATTGTTAACCATTATAGATATTACGTATAATATAATTGTAAGTTGTTTACATGCTTTACTACGTGATGTACCAATGTTCTTAATTATAGTGATTTTCCTCTTTACCCGCTCATGCTTTGCCTTTCTTATAATAATATGGCTTAGTTTGTCTGATATCACCGCTCAATAGATAGCTTTTCACTATTGGGTTGCTACCATTGGAACATCATCCCAATCTCTCTCATTAGTGTTACATGCTATTCTAAGACTACCCACACTGACAGTAGGGGACCATTTTGTTTTTCTCAGTGGCACCTTATTGTCATATTTCCTACCTGAGGTCCCATTTTCTATTACCAAATAAGCTTCCACTTATTGGGCTATCTCAGTACTTCCCTCATACTGTTTGAAAATTTTGAATGGGGATGCGGGATGATGTTCAGTTGCTCTGTCCACATCACATATCTATATACTGCTCTGTAATTTACTCTATTCACACCTCTAGGGAGATAGTGCTACTGATTCCTACTGTTTATCTAGAAATGGCGGCGTACCACTGTCCCTCTATAGGTTCAGTGATGCCCAGTTCTCTGCCATCCTTCGTAAATTCTGATGTACATTTTCAGCTGGGGGGTGGGTTTTGGCCCAACCACTTACCCAGACAGAATATTGTTGGGCGAATGTTTAGCTTCTTCTCTTTTTCCTTCTTTTAGCTTTTTCTTTTCTAGCCTTCCTTAGGATCCCCATCCCTACCCTCTCCCTTCCCGTGGGCAATGGGCGACTAGGTTTTCATTTTATTATTTGGGGGATACAGCCACCTCATCTACTCTATCCAGTCGTTCATATGATCGATGTTTCCAAACCAAGATGATGGCTAATGTAGTAATTGACCCTCTATGTGTCGTCTCTTTAAACATTAAAGGCCTAAATTCTCCTAAAAAGAGATCTCTGGCCCTGGGGGACATCCACCGCATGGGGGGAGATGTTGTTATGGTTCAAGAAACGCATTTTTAGAGTGGTAAAGAAATGCCTCTGTCCAATAGATATTACTCAAGCTACTATTTAAGCTCCTCAAAGGTGAAGAAGGGGGGAGTCGCGATCATTTTTCACAAAAGGACACAGTTTATCCTCCATAATGTCGTGCGGGATCCAGGTGGGAGATACCTATTTATTAAGGGGTTGATACACAACCACCTATTTACGTTTGCAGTGATTGATAAAAAAAAGAAGACTGGTGAAGATCGATGAGATTCTGTCGAACACAGCAAAACTAGAATATTCTTATAAATCCACTTTACAATCTTCAGATCTCAACACATTAACACAACTATGTCAAGAGTTAAAAGACTTATTATTTATAAGGGTAGAATGTGCTTTCCTATGCTCTAAGCAATTACTTTTCGAGCACGGTGACAGACCAGGTGCACTCCTTGAGCGACAATTAAGAGCTAAGAGACTTAAAACATATATTCCTAAAATTAAGACTTCCACGGGCGAATTGGCACATACTCCGGAAATGATTGCTGATCAATTCCGCAAATACTACGAAGCGCTTCATAACCTTAGGAACCATACTTCAACCACCGCTCCTTCCCGGTCGATGATCTCCTCTTATCTTGACTCTGCACAACTCCCTAGAATTTCTGCAGATGCTCGGACTGCTATGGATCTTCCAATCTTGGAAGAAGAGGTTGTGTCGGCTATTAAATCCCTACCCGTAGGAAAAAGCCCAGGGCCTGACGGTTTTTCGCAAGCATATTACAAACAATTCTCGGACATCCTTACTCCACTACTCACATGGTCATTCAATTCCCTGCCCACTGACATTGCGACTTTTCCGACTATCTCAGAAGCTCACATAACTGTATTGCCAAAACCGGGTAAAGACCCCTATATTTGTTCCAATTACAGGCCGATTTCATTACTAAACTTAGACATTAAGATTTACGCAAAGATATTAGCAAATAGGATTAAAACCGTACTGCCTTCTTTAATACATACCGACCAAGCAGGGTTCACCCCCAAAAGAGAAACACGAGACAACACCAGGAAAATTATTTCTCTGCTCCACCATGTAGAATCACACGGTCTCCCAGCAGTATTTTTGACCACTGATGCCGAGAAGGCCTTTGACCGGGTAAATTGGGAATTCATGTTCTTGACTCTGGAATCTTTTGGTTTTGGCAACAACTTCTTAGCTTCTGTTAGGGCTTTATATACTAATATCACGGTGCCCGTGATTGGTGCTGTTCAGTGTCAGTCACTTGCTGAGTATCATGATTGGCTGTCTGTGATTAGCCCTCCTCACACAGCCTTTTTAAACCCAGGCTGAGCACTTCCAGGTTGCCCTTTCGTGGTGTTTCTGACTTCACTCTGCCTGACCTGCTTGTCAGGCTTCTGGGCCTGTTCCTGCTGTACTTGCTGATCCAGTGTTCCAGTGTTCCTGTATGCTAGTGTTCCTGTGTTCCAGAGTTCCAGTGTTCCTGTGTTCCAGCACCTCGCGGGTTAATCTTACTGAGTTCCTGAATCTCCTGCTCCAGCCGTCACTCTGGCGACATTGTTCTTCTCGCTGCTGATCATACTTTGTTGGTTCCAGCGTGCGGACGCTGGTTTACTCCACTAAACCTGGTTGCGATATACATTGTTGGTCCCAGCGTGCGGGTGCTGGTTTACTCCACTAAACCTGGTTGCGATATACATTGTTGGTCCCAGCGTGAGGACGCTGGTTTACTCCCTAAACCTGGTTGCGATATACGATTTTGGTCCCAGCGTGCGGACGCTGGTTTACTCCATTAAACCTGGTTGCGATATACATTGTTGGTCCCAGCGTGCGGACGCTGGTTTACTCCACTAAACCTGGTTGCGATATACATTGTTGGTCCCTGCGTGCGGATGCTGGTTTACTCCACTAAACCTGGTTGCGATATACATTGTTGGTCCCAGCGTGCAGACGCTGGTTTACTCCACTAAACCTGGTTGCGATATACATTGTTGGTCCCAGCGTGCGGACGCTGGTTTACTCCACTAAACTGGTTGCGAGATACATTATTGGCTCCAGCGTGCGGACTCTGGGTTGCTCCACTAAACCTGGTTGCGATATACATTGTTGGTCCCAGCGTGCGGACACTGGTTTACTCCACTAAACCTGGTTGCGATATACGTTGTTGGTCCCAGCGTGCGGACGCTGGTTTACTCCACTAAACCTGGTTGCGATATACATTGTTGGTTCCAGCGTGCGGTCGCTGGTTTGCTCCTTTAAACCTGGTGGCGCTATTATCATTAGTCCCAACGTGCGGACGTTGGTTTGCTCCTGAACATCCAGTACTGTGGTCAGTCGCTGTCCACTTCCTTGCAGTTGTCTGAGTATCCCTGGCAATAGAGAACAAAAACAAGAGACAGCGCACCAGTGGTCTAAGTGTAGTATGTTAGTGAATAAATAAGTGAAAATTAAATACAGTATATACAAAAGCTGAGATAGCAAAAAAAGATCAAAAACAATGTATAAATAAAATAAATAAATATTTATTATAATATATAAAAAAAGGAAGTGGCTGTACCAAAAAATGGTTACATGAAATAATATAAAATCAATATAAAATCATACAGCTCAATTATAGAGGAATAGAGTGCATGTCCATAGAGACTCTATATGGTATACTGCAGACTGAGACTATATGAGGGTAATGTTTATAACTGAAACAAGCAAATTCTTATTCGATCCTCATACATAGAGTTTAACACCTCATCAGTAAAATAGTCTGCTCACCAGATTCCCCATGGGTACAGGCACATCAAACAACCGAAGATCTCTGCACTGAACTTCGCTGTTGGTTCCAGGTACCCGTTCCTCTCCAGTATCTACTAGTGAAGCTCGAGTCCTTTTCTATGCGGCTGTATTGTGCTTGATCAATTACAAGTTGTTGTTTCTCTTGGGATTTCCTCTCATAAAGAGACTGTGTACTCTTAGTAGATAAATCCTACAATTTGTTCAACGCGTTTCTGGGCTCGTGGCCCCTTCCTCAGGACAATTCGGAGATATCGATAGTTCTAAGCCGGCTTAGAACTATCGATATCTCCGAATTGTCCTGAGGAAGGGGCCACGAGCCCAGAAACGCGTTGAACAAATTGTAGGATTTATCTACTAAGAGTACACAGTCTCTTTATGAGAGGAAATCCCAAGAGAAACAACAACTTGTAATACTATTACTATTGTATTGTTATGTATGTTTACCCTACGGGGACTGCCTTTAACTTTTAATAAAGTTAAGTTATCTTACCAAACCTTAAGTCTGAGAGTCTTCAAAAACCGTGACAGTAGGAAAGGGCCATGACCTCAGACACTAAGAGTGACGGTAACGCACAGAATATCCATTGGAGGATGGATATGCACGAGCAACGTTTGGATCAGCTAGCAGTTGCTATCCAAACTATTCTTGAACGCACGGTACTTGCGGATAAGTCCGGTGCTAACCCGGTGGTCCCGCCAATTCCGACACCAGAGAATGGCGTCATTTACTTGAAGGCACAAAAAACCCCATTTTGATTCTAACTGATCACAAGAATCTGACGTATCTTTCTGAGGCCAAGAGATTGTCTTCTCGCCAGGCCAGATGGGCACTGTTTCTATCCCGATTCAATTTCGTTGTATCATACCTGCCGGGATCAAAGAATGTTAGGGCTGATGCTCTGTCTAGACAATTTGAAGCAGAGGTTGACAGAGAAGAGGTACCAGCCCCTATCATTCAACCCGATCGAATATTGGCTACCATACGTACTAGTATTACTTCACCACTAGGGGAGGAGATTTTGGCATCCCAAGCCTCTGCTCCTCATGAGACTCCAGTGGGCAAATGTTTTGTCGCTGAGCCATTCCGTACTCGATTACTTGAGACCTACCACTCCTCTAAGGCTGCGGGACATATTGGTAGGGATCAATTGTTCTGGTCTCTCTCTCAGCTATTTTGGTGGCCTTCTATGAGAGCAGATTGTGCCAATTTTACGAATGCCTGTGCCACCTGTGCCCATGCCAAAACCCCTAGACATCTCCCTGTGGGCTTGCTTCAGCCGGTGCCTAATGGTGAACGCCCTTGGTCTCACGTCTCTATCGACTTTATGGGAGAATTGCCCAAGTCTAGAGGGTACTCCTTCATATTGATGGTGGTAGACAGGTTCTCTAAAATGGCACATTTCGTACCCCTCCGTGGCCTTCCTTTGGCCAAGGAACTGGCAATGGTATTCGCTCGAGAAGTATTTCGGTTACATGGAGTACCCAGGGTGCTGGTGTCTGACAGGGGGAGCAAGTTTGTGTCCAGATTCTGGAGGGCATTTTGCGAACAGATGGGCATACAGCTATCATTTTCCTCGGCATATCATCCCCAGACTAACGGGGCCGCTGAGAGGGCCAATCAAGGATTGGAACAGTTTCTGCGATGTTTTGTGACTGACCATCATGATAATTGGGCCGACTTGTTGCCTTGGGCAGAGTTCGCCAGGAACTGCGCAGTTAATTCTTCCTCCGGGAGCTCTCAGTTTTTGATCAATTATGGGTTCCAACCCTGTCTGCTCCCGGATTCCTTTCAATCACAGCAGATTCCAGCTCTGGATGAGCATATAGAGCAACTCCGTTCCACATGGGCACAAGTTCAGAGGGCATTGGGCCAGTCTTTTCAGCGACATCAGCGTCATGCCAATCGCAGAAGGCTTCCAGCGGTTTCCTTCCGAGTCGGGGATAGAGTATGGCTGTCCTCTAAGAATCTAAAGCTCAAGGTCCCATCTAAAAAGCTGGCACCTCGGTTCATTGGTCCGTACAAGATCATTCGCAAAATTAACCCTGTTTCCTATGCCTTGGAATTACCTGCTTCTATGCGCATTCATAATGTATTCCATGTGTCTCTCCTTAAACCTCTGGTTTGTAACCATTATACTACCACACCTGTGAGGCCAGGTCCTGTTGAAGTCGAGGGGCAGGAGGAGTATGAAGTACAAAACATTATTGATTCCCGCAGAGGTAGAGGAGGGGTACAGTATCTGGTGCATTGGAAAGGTTATGGTCCTGAGGATCGTTCCAGGGTAGACAGTAAGGACCTTCATGCACCCAAGTTACTACGAATATTTCATGCCAAATACCCTCAGAAGCCTAGACCCTACTCTGGGTGAGGGGGTCTTTGAAAGGGGGGTACTATCACGGTGCCCGTGATTGGTGCTGTTCAGTGTCAGTCACTTGCTGAGTATCATGATTGGCTGTCTGTGAAAGCCCAGCCTTTTTAAACCCAGGCTGAGCACTTCCAGGTTGCCCTTTCGTGGTGTTTCTGACTTCACTCTGCCTGACCTGCTTGTCAGGCTTCTGGGCCTGTTCCTGCTGTACTTGCTGATCCTGTGTTCCAGTGTTCCTGTATGCTAGTGTTCTTGTGTTCCAGTGTTCCTGTGTTCCAGCACCTCGTGGGTTAATCTTACTGAGTTCCTGAATCTCCTGCTCCAGCCGTCGCTTTGGGGACATTATTCTTCTCGCTGCTGATCATACTTTGTTGGTTCCAGCGTGCGGACGCTGGTTTACTCCACTAAACCTGGTTGCGATATACATTGTTGATCCCAGCGTGCGGACGCTGGTTTACTCCACTAAACTTGGTTGAGATATACATTGTTGGTCCCAGCGTGCAGACGCTGGTTTACTCCACTATACCTGGTTGCGATATACATTGTTGGTCCCAGCGTGCGGACGCTGGTTCACTCCACTAAATCTGGTTGCGATATGCATTGTTGGTCCCAGCGTGCGGACGCTGGTTTACTCCACTAAACCTGGTTGCGATATACATTGTTGGTTCCAGCGTGCGGTCGCTGGTTTGCTCCACTAAACCTGGTTGCGATATACATTGTTGGTCCCAGTGTGTGGACGCTGGTTTACTCCACTAAACTGGTTGCGAGATACATTATTGGCTCCAGCGTGCAGACGCTGGGTTGCTCCACTAAACCTGGTTGCGATATACATTGTTGGTCCCAGCGTGCGGACGCTGGTTTACTCCACTAAACCTGGTTGCAATATACATTGTTGGTTCCAGCGTGCGGATGCTGATTTACTCCACTAAACCTGGTTGCGATATACATTGTTGGTTCCAGCGTGCGGTCGCTGGTTTGCTCCATTAAACCTGGTGGCACTATTATCATTAGTCCCAACGTGCGGACGTTGGTTTGCTCCAGAACATCCAGTACTGTGGTCAGTCGCTGTCCACTTCCTTGCAGTTGTCTGAGTATCCCTGGCAATAGACTCCTGCTGAGTAAGACCTTTATACTTATGCTCTATGCTGTCTTAGTCAACTGACAGCTGGTCTACTTGCTCAGGCTGCCCTGCCCGGTATTGGTGAGGCCGGTAGAACCTTGACGATACCATCCTGTAGGTTGCCTCACCCGGTATTGGCAGGGCCGGTAGAGCCTACTCCAGTACTCCTTTGGGCTGCCCTGCCCGGTATTGGTAAGGCCGGTAGAACCTTGTAATTCACCATGAGCCTGTCATTAAAACTGTCACTTGGGTTGCCTTGCCCGGTATTTAGGCAAGGCCGGTAGAACCTATCATATGTTCTATTACTATTGTATTGTTATGTATGTTTACCCTATGGGGACTGCCTTTAACTTTTAATAAAGTTAAGTTATTTTACCAAACCTTAAGTCTGAGAGTCTTCAAAAACCGTGACAACTAATCCTAATGCAAAGGTAAAGGTGAATGACTATCTCTCCTCCTCTTTTCATATCTCAAATGGAACCAAACAGGGATGCCCACTATCACCTCTCCTCTTTGTTCTTATTATGGAACCATTGGCAAGGCACATCAGAGCCGGTGTAGTCCTAGCTAATAATACATACAAATTATCTACTTTTGCAGATGATAGTTTGCTTACATCTTTGAATCCAGAAACTTCAATTCCTGCCTTCCTACACGAATTGGACAGGTTCTCACACCTTTCCAATTTTAAGATAAACCTGCTGAAGTCGGAGGCTTTACCCATCTCCATGGACCCGACCACGGTTGCTTCATTATCATCCAAATTTCCACTTACATGTGCCAAGGGATCTATAAAGTATCTAGAGATTCAAATTCCCACGTCCCATACTAAACGATATCAAGAAAACTTCCACCCTTTACTTACCGACATCCAGAATGATTTGAACAAATGGAATTCGTTACATATATCATGGTTAGGTCGCATCAACACACTGAAAATGATGATTCTTCCCCGATTTCTTTATCTTTTCCAGACGATTACTATCTCTCTTCCTAACTCGTTTTTTAAAGCTGCTGACAAACTTCTTTTCACTTTCCTCTGGGGCTGTAAAATGCCCAAGAATTAACAGAACTACCCTCTGCAGATCTAAACTTGCAGGAGGATTGGGAGTCCCTGATCTGCGAACGTACCATAGGGCAGTAATTCTTTCGTCTATTCTTGATTGGTATCACAATGGCAATCATAAATTATGGGTTACTCTGGAACGCAAATTGTATCCTTCCTTTGTTCCTAGACAGGAACCTATGATAACTAAACTAGATAGGCATGCTCTTCCTTCCCCGCACCCTATATTATCTACTATTATAAATATCTGGAATAATCTCAACAGCAACGGAGAACTTATGCCACTACCATCCCCATTTTCTTTATTGTTCTCATCCACCCCCACAAAGTCATCGCTCCCATCATTTCAATTTCCAGTATGGCAACTTTCTCCGGAATTACTTATAGGTGATGTTAGAAGTAGGGAGGGTATATCACCATTTCCTGTACTTCAAGAAAAGTATTCTCTCTCTTCGGGAGAAATATGGAGATATTTACGAATCAAACATTTTATTTCCCAACAAACTGTATCTTCCAGTTTCACTCGCACAGAATCCGATTTTGAAGGTTTTTTTCAGACGCTCTAATAATAAGAGAGACGGTTTTATTGGTCGGATATATAAAACTCTTCTTTCGTGTTCTTCCCAGGAAAACCACAATATGCTGTTGCGTGGGAAAAAGAATTAGGTGTAACCCACACAACTGCAGACTGGTCTCGTATATGGAAGATCACTTTTCGCTCTTCCATTTCTACTAAGATAGTAGAAATGAACTATAAATTTCTAACCAGATGGTATCTTACGCCAGCCAGATTACATAATATCTCCCCCAATTCATCTCCAACGTGTTGGAGATGCAAGAAACACAAGGGCACAATGCTGCATATTTGGTGGCATTGTCCATTAATTCTACCTTTCTGGTCTAGCTGTCTTTCCCATATGGATCTCGTATTGCAAATCTCAATCTCTCGGACCCCTTGGACTGTTCTCCTTTATGGAAATTTGCCTTCTCTCCCCACCTCTCAACAGACGCTATTACTGTCCATGTTGAATGCTGCAAAGGTTCTTATTCCCGTGCGGTGGAGGTCCACCCTACCCCCTATACTCACAGATTGTGTCATGAAAGTTGAAGAGCAGATGCTACTCACCAAATTGACATGGCAGAATAGAAGGCTCGATTTTTCCTTATGGTCGACCTGGACTGATAGATGGTTTTCCACCAAATTGTCCCTACTACAGGACGATTAGCCCATTTTTCCTGCTCCCAGATATGTACCCTGAACTCATTGCCTATTATCCCTTACCCCCTCATCCCTATTTTCTTCCTTCTTTATACCTTTTCCTCACACTTCTTCTTACTATCTCTCTCCTCTAAATTCTTTCTATTCTTTCTCTCTTTTTTCTTATTACCTCACTCTCTCATACGCCATATTGATCATAGTGTTTTAGAAATTATACATAATTTTGTCCATTTTACTAGATCTGGATACACTATATTTTGAGACAACTACATCAGAATTATTACATTAATGCTTGATTATACTAAGCTTATTTGATGTACTCTATCACCTTGTATGGATATGAATGTTATTACCTATATGTCTCCTTTACCTTATGCATGTGCCATGTTTATATGTGCACTTTCAAAACTTTGAAATTGATTTTGAAATTAAAACATGTTTGAGTCATTTAAATTTACTTTAAAACAGAACTATGTGCCCATTTTGCAGTCCAGCGGTTAAATATGATATAGAGTATATCGTATATCAACCATTTCAGTGCAATGGCAAGAACATGTTCTATGAGTTTCTTCACTGAGAGCACATGGTTCTAGTTTAAACAGAAGTTAAAAGGGTAGTAAGGTTTCAAAATAAAAGCATCTCCATTTAATCTTTATAGTATTTGGGCCTTGGAGAGTGTAATTTCAATACTGTCAGAGTTGTAGTTCAAGAGTAATTGAATGATAAATTATCCCCCTCCTTCCCATTTTACCTAGTGTAAGCCGCCTCCCCTCAGATGTGGAATCTGGTCCTGGGACCAGATAGCTCACAACAAGGGACAATCTTCTTACTGTGAGCATAAGGAAAACCCTGCCCCTCTTGACAGGTTTTTCAGGTTTTTCCTTATGGTCACTCTGCGATCCATCTGGACTGTCTTGCTGCTCTGAGGTGAGCAGTGTTACATCAGTAAAAGGTGCAGGAGGGGGATACTTTATCATTCAATTACTCTTGAACTACAACTCTGACAGTATTAAATAACACTCCCCATGGCCCAAATACTATGAAGATTAATTGGAGCTGCTTTTATTTTCACACATTACTGTCTCTTTAACCTGAAAAATACAGTATTGAATTTGTCTTAAAAAGTCATTTTACTGTTTTCTGTCTGTAAAATGCTGTTTGAAACATAGGCATTAAAATGAATGTGCAACGGCTAACTCTCGCCTCCCATAAAAACATTCTAAGTCACAATATATGCTAAAGTGGAGCATTTTAGGTTCATATGGCAACAAATGTTGGTCACATTGTATAACTAATTTGTTACTATATTTGTATGCTGTGTGCCCAATCCAGATTAATACAATGTGGTATGGATGTTAATATTTAGAATAATGTGGGTCAAATTATTGTAAATATCATCATCCTTACCACATACAAGTGGAGTTGCAGATCAGTTACACAATGTGACCCACTGCTGTTGCCAAATGTACCATTATGTGTATAAAATGTCAAACTTTGGCATACACTGTGAATTATAACACTCTGGTGGGAGGTAATGAGGCACTGTGGTGACATATGCTGCATTGCTCTGCTGGTGGCATATAATGGCGTATTTCTCTGGTGGCATAAAACTCTCTTGCTCTGAAGGTGACATACCTCTGTACTGCTGTGCTGGTGGAATATAATTCTGTGCTGCTGTGCTGGTGGAATATAATTCTGTATTGCTGTGCTAGTGACCTATATAACTCAGTATTACTATTGTGGAGACAGATAACTCTGTATTGCTCTGGTGATGGCATATAACTCTGTATTTCTGTGCTGGTAGCTTATAACTTAATTGCTCTGGTGATGACATATAACTGTATTGTTCTGGTGGTGGCATATAACTCTGTATTGCTGGGCTGGTGACATATACCTCTGTATTGCTGAGCTGATGACACATATGTAATCCTCTGGTGTGACATTTAACTGTGTTACTCTGCTGGTAGCATATAACTGTATTGCTCTGGTGGTGACATATAACTATGTATTGTTCTGGTGGTGGCATATAACTCTGTATTGCTGGGCTGGTGGTATATATATATAATCCTCTGGTGTGACATATAACTGTATAGCTCTGGTGGTGGTATATAACTGTATTGCTGGGCTGGTGACATATAACTATGTATTGTTCTGGTGGTGGCATATAACTCTGTATTGCTGGGCTGGTGGTATATATATATAATCCTCTGGTGTGACATATAACTGTATAGCTCTGGTGGTGGTATATAACTGTATTGCTGGGATGGTGACATATACCTCTTTATTGCTGGGCTGGTGACATATATGTAATCCTCTGGTGTGACATTTAACTGTATTAATCTGCTGGTGGCATATAACTCTGTATTGCTCTGGCGGTGGTATATAACTCTGTATTGCTCTGGTGATGGCATATAACTCTGTATTGCTGGGCTGGTGACATATACGTCTGTATTGCTGAGCTGGTGACATATATGTAATCCTCTGGTGTGACATTTAACTGTGTTACTCTGCTGGTGGCATATAACTGTATTGCTCTGGTGGTGGTATATAACTCTGTATTGCTCTGGTGATGGCATATAACTCTGTATTGCTGGGCTGGTGACATATACGTCTTTATTGCTGGGCTGGTGACATATATGTAATCCTCTGGTGTGACATTTAACTGTGTTACTCTGCTGGTGGCATATAACTCTGTATTGCTCTGGTGGTGGCATATAACTCTGTATTGCTGGGCTGGTGACATATACCTCTTTATTGCTGGGCTGGTGACATATATGTAATCCTCTGGTGTGACATTTAACTGTATTAATCTGCTGGTGGCATATAACTCTGTATTGCTCTGGTGGTGGTATATAACTCTGTATTGCTCTGGTGATGGCATATAACTCTGTATTGCTGGGCTGGTGACATATACGTCTGTATTGCTGAGCAGGTGGCATATATGTAATCCTCTGGTGTGACATTTAACTGTATTAATCTGCTGGTGGTATATGACTCTGTATTGCTGTGCTGGTGACATATAACTGTATTGCGCTGGTGGTGGCATATAACTCTGTATTTCTGTGCTGGTGACATATAACTGTATTGCTCTAGTGGTGACATATAACTCTGTATTTCTGTGCTGGTGACATATAACTGTATTGCTCCAGTGGTGACATATAACTCGTATTGCTGGGCAGGTGGCATATATGTAATCCTCTGGTGTGACATTTAACTATATTGCTGTGATGGTGACCTATAACTGTATTGCCCTGGTGGTGACATATAACTTTATTGCTCTGGTGGCAGCATATAAAACTCAGTATTGCTGTGATGGAGGCCTATAACTCTGTATTGCTGGGCAGGTGGCATATATATAATTCTCTGGTATGACATTTAACTGGTAACATGGCTCAGTTGGGTAAGGCACCAGCAATATAATCTGTTGAAACCTCAAGGTTGCAGGTTCTAGTCCCAGCAGTAGCAACTCCTCTTTCCAAGGTAAATAACTTGAGTACCGTTAAAGTGGGTAATAATATCTATCCCCCAGGATGTACTTGAAAGCAAGAGACAATCTCAGTGTATCTTTCCTGGTAAAATAATTTGATATTATTGTAAATGTATTGCTCTGCTGGTGACATATAACTCTGTATTGCTGTGCTGGTAACATAGTTAATTTATTTAGAAAATGTTTTACCAGGAAGAATATATTGAGATTTTTTTCAGGTAGGTTATTCCAGACTTTTGGAGCTCTGAAGGAAAAGGCAGATCGACCGGCTTTTTTCTTGTAATATGGTATACTCGGTGAGTTGTTAGCAGTGGAACGGAGGTTATACTTAGTATGGAGAGCTGGAGTGATCATACTGGTCAGGTAGTCTGGTAGCTTTCTATAGAAGAGGTTATAAACCATGCAAGAGAGGTGAAGGGCACATCTAGATTTGAGTGTTAGCCAATTTAGTTCTTCACACATATCACAATGATGGGTTGTGTACAGTGGACGTTCGTCCATAGGGGCACTTGGGGTAGCGCCCCACCAGTTTGCCACCCAAAATCATAATAATAATAATTATTTTATTTTTTTTAAGTTGTAAAAGTAGGAGGACTACTACTATGTTTTATTTTGTTTGGGGGGGTTAAGGGTGGGCGATTTTTTAAATAAATCTTTATTAAAAATAAACACCAAACATTGTTTTGAAAATGTATTTTACAAAAGAAAAAAACTCTCTCTCTCTCTCTCTCTCTCTGCAATGTGTAAATTTCAGATATCCCTCCCCTGTAATTGATTGGCTGTCTGGAGAAGCAAAATTGAGGGCAATATTGAACATGTCTAACTTCTAGGGCGCCTGGTAAAATCGTCCTGTTTTAGCACATTTTACACATGCTCAGTCCCCTTAAGAGGTTTTTTTTTATCACTGGGGCCATAGGTTGCCATGGGGACGCCTGGGTAGAACGCTCGGGAGTAGAGACATGCGTGTTGTGCCTCTACTCAAGCAGTGAAACATTACACCACTAGAGGGCAGCGTGATTTTGAGCTGGACTAGAAGAGAGAGAGAGAGAGACGCCATTTTGAGGAGCAGAATGGAGTAAGCCTGTGGCAGGTGGCAGCAGCAGCTAGCTAGAGGAGACTAGAGAGAAGGGATTCAAGACAAGAGAAGAACTAGAAGATACCTTCATTTTACATTTTGGCCTCCTGTGTGGTAAGTAGTGGATTGAAAAGAAATAGTGGATTAAATTCATATATTGTTTGACTTGTGGTTCTCCTCTGGATGATGATGACTGACATGTGTGCTGCCTGTCACTAATTGTATTTGACAGATATTAATGTAAATTGATTTTTTTTGATGGATTATTTAATTTCATGACATTGTTTGGCTGTTTTGTTGGCAACTTGGCACTGTCTGTCTGCCACCACTGACTGACTACTGCAGCTTGCTTTACACAGATTTTTTATATGTTAAAAAAATAATGTTGTTTTTTTTTTTTGGGGGGGGGTGAGATAATGTCTGTGTCTATGCCAGATGTTGATAATAACTGTAAACTGTGTTTTTCTGCCTGTGAATGTGACTTGTAAATTGTGGATAGCATAGCACCCCACCCAACCACCTCTCTGCAGATCCTATTGCCACCACCTCACCCTGCAGAGCCTACAGCTGCCCCCCAGTCCCTGCTTTTACATATCCCAACATGGATGCCTGCCACCTAACCCTGCAGAGCCTAATCTGGTCACCCCTGCAAAACCTGCTGCAGACCCTGTTTTTGCACTCCCCTCTGAACCTAGTGCTGTCTCATTCTGCAAAGAGGAAAACAGAGCCTGCATTGCCCCTGCCCTGACCCCTTGGTACTTTATTAAAAGGCACCTGTGTATTTTCTCCTTTTACAAATACACATCCCTGATGTCACTATAGTTGGTACCACTTCCTTGATGCCACCCTGGGCTCTCCCTTGATGCCACCCTGGGGTGAGTACCCCCATGCCATTCTTGGGTACATGTCCATCACTGCAATTCTGGGGTGGGCAACCCTCTCCTCTTACAAATCCTGATCACCACCCCGATGACCACCAGTGAATCTGAGAGGTGCTTTTCAACATTAAAAAGAATGAAAACATTTTTGAGAAGTACAATGACAGAGGATCGACTGAATGCATTGGCCATGCTGTCAATTGAGAAACAACTTGTAAACGAAATTCCTGATTTCAATCACCGCATCATTGAAAAGTTTTCTTCTCAAAAGAATGGAGTAGAGCCAATGGCACACTGCCATAGCAGTAACGGAGGCAACAATAATACTCCGCAAGACTCAAACGGGAGTACAGCCAATGGCACACTGCTGTAGCAGTAACGGAGGCAGCAATAATACTCTGCAAGAGCTAAACGGATGGTTTGACCAATGGCACACTGCCGTAGCAATAACGGAGGCAACACAGAGTACTGCAAGAGTTAACGGAAGGCCCAACCAATGGCACACTGCCGGAGCAGTAACGGAGGCAGCACAGATACACTGTAAGAGTTAACTGAAGGCCCAGCCAATGGTACACTGCCGTAGCAGTAACGGAAGCAGCACTGAAGCTCTGCAAAAGTTAACGGAAGGCCCAGCCAATGGCACACTGCTGCAGCAGTAACGGAGGCAACACTGAGGCTCTGCAAGAGTTAACGGAAAGCCCAGCCAATGGCACACTGCCGTAGCAGTAACGGAGGCAAAACGGAGGCTCTGCAAGAGTTAACGGAATGCCCAGCCAATGGCACACTGCAGTAGCAGTAACGGAGGCAACAGGGAGGCTCTGCAAGGGTTAACGGAGGACTCAGACTATGGCACACTGCCGTAGCAGTAACGGAGGCAGCACAGATACTCTGCCAGATCTGTCTTCGGTACAGCGGAAGTGAGAATGTCGCCCAAGTGACACAGCGATGCAGGAAAAGGACAGCCGGGTCGAATCACAGAGCAGGAACGTCAGACAAGCCGGGTCAGGTCACGGAGCAGGAACGTCAGCCAGGCCGGGTCGAATAACGGAGCAGGAACGTCAGCCAGGCCGGGTCGAATCACGGAGCAGGAATGTCAGACAAGCCGGGTCAGGTCACAGAGCAGGAACGTCAGCCAGGCCAGGTCAAATCACGGAGCAGGAGACAAGAAGCAGAGTAGTCAAAACGGGCCAAGTCGGTACACAGGAGTTCAAGCAACACAAGTAGGCACTGGTACAGGAACACCATGAAAGGGCACCGGATAGGTGCCAGAGCCCAGTATATAAAGGCCATACTGGGCGGGCCAAACATAGCTCAACCAATAGTAGCGCATCACAACAGAGACTGACAGAGAGCAGCAAATAGAGCACGGGCACCGTGATAATTTCCTATACAAAAAATAAAGCTCCTTCTCAGTGTTGTAAACGATGGCGATTTTGTTAAATTTGTGCAATATTCCAGTTAATATAGAAAGTTTTGAAGTTGGTTTGTTATGATGGAAATTTTCCATCATGTGTCCTTAAGTGGTTAAATATATGGCACTTTAGATTATGTTATGTGTTATATACTTATATATAATATTTTTGGGTATTTATGTTTTAAAACAACTTTATCTACAACTATAAAAGTTAAATTAAGTTTATATAAAAAGTTGTTTACCCTCTACATTGCGTATTTGTTTTATTTGACTATTTTCACTTTTAATAACGTAACTTCTGTTATAACGAGTTGAGCGGAGGGGGGTTAAGAGGGCAGGGTTAAAAGTGCTTGTGGGAGGGGTTAAGTGGGAGTGGCGGAGTCTGGCGTCCCACCATTTCAAAACTTCACCAGTCTCCACTGGTTGTGTAATTACACCGGAGGATAAAGTGGTATAATGAGTTATACAGAGTGTCAATTTTAGCAAGATGGAGTTGTGGAGCGGGAGCAAATACTACATCCCTATAGTCTATGATTGGCATTAACATCTGTTGTACAATACGTCTTCTTACCACGGAATTTAAACAGGATTTGTTTCTAAACAGAGCACCTATTTTGGGATAATGTTTGGATGTTAATTTATCAATATGAAGACCAAAAGGGAGGTTGGGGTCAAGCCACATACCAAGATATTT
Organism: Rhinophrynus dorsalis; assembly: GCA_037306005.1. Classification (NCBI taxonomy): domain Eukaryota; kingdom Metazoa; phylum Chordata; class Amphibia; order Anura; family Rhinophrynidae; genus Rhinophrynus; species Rhinophrynus dorsalis. Next base: position 160,206,779 of record CM074726.1, on the reverse strand, counting down.
GTCCACTGTGGCCAATTTACAATTAGACTCTGTGTATGATTCCCTTGCTGCACTTTCCCTCACAAATAATGTAATGATTGTACTTAACCTTAATGCTCTTAACCCAGTTCTGTCGTTTTTGTATTGTATTATTTCAAGTTCTGTTAAGCGCTGTGTACATGTATGGTGCTATATAAATAAAGATACATACATACACATACATACAATGGATAGATTGGTATTGCAGAGATTATGCAGTTTATGCTTTGTACCAAATAATGTTGTGATCGTTTTGTCAGTGTTTAAGAACAGTTTGTTCTTTGGTATCCATCTATCAATTTCAGGGATATCATGCTGTAATACGGCCTCAAGTTGTGATACGTTTGAATTTTTAGCATATATTATAGTGTGATTTGCATACCTGTGTACAGAAGATGCTTTGCAAACCATGGGTAGATCATAAATAGAGATTATAAATAGAGAAAATAGAAGAAGGCCAAGGATGGAGCCTTGGGGAACCCCACTTGTTACTTTGACCGGAAGAGAAGTATTGTTAGCAAAAGACACATATTGCTTTCTGTCTGATAAATAGGATCGGAACCAGTTTAGAGAAGGATTACCCAATCCTGAACTTTGGAGTCTACTTATCAGAATACTTGGTTCTACTGTGTCAAAGGCCTTTGCAAAATCTAGGAAAATAGCTCCAGTGATGTCACCATTTTCCATGCTAGTCTGGATATCATTGGTTACTTTTGGGAGGACAGTGATTGTAGAGTGATTTGAACAAAAGTCTGATTGAAGGGAGTGAAACAACTGGTCAGCCGGTAATTCTTATTTAGTTGCACATGACACATTTCTCTAAGATTTTAGGTAATGTGGGGAGTAGGGATATTGGTCTGTAATTTGATAATTACATTTGTATCCCCATTTTTGTGGATAGACACAACTCTAGCTACTTTCCAGGCTTTGGCCATATACCCAGATGACAGTGAGGCATTAATTTGTGTTGTAATAGGATGTGCAGTGACTGAGGCACTGAGCTTTAATAACATTGGTTGGTATGGGCCAGGATGCGGTTTCATTTTTGGGTTAAGGAGGTGGTCATAAATTTCACTATCATGTACCGGCATGAAATTAGATTCATTAGCATCATTGGACCAGGTAGCAGGTGACATAAGTTTTTCTGTGCATGTTTCTACTTCAGAATTACTTTTGTTTTGTGTAATCAGACTGGTGGTACATCCAACAAAGTAGTTGTTAAATGCATTCGCTATTGCTATGGGGCACTGTATCGTTTATTTGCCTACGTTTATTGTTGATGGGTGAGAGTGGTTAGGAGGGTTGTAGATGTTTTTAATACCCTTCCAGAAAAATATTGAACTTTTGCTAGTTTTGTTTGCCTTGTGCAAGTATTCCGCAATTGCCTGTATGCAGTGTGATCATCAGCAGAGCCAGTTTGTTTAAATTCTGTCCATAAAGTATCTCTGAAACTGTATAACTCAAACAGGTCAGCAGAGACCCAGGGTAGATGGGGCCCCCCTTACCCTAATCTTCCTTAGTGGGTCATGGGTATTACAGACCTGTAAGAATTCTGAGTCAAAAAAGTAAATTGCTGAGATCAGGTATAAGGTGTATTCTATACCACGGGCAATTTCTTAAGTTACATAGTTACATAGTAATTTAGGTTGAAAAAAGACTTGCGTCCATCCAGTTCAACCCTTTTCCTATTCCTGTTTACCATCGCTGACCCAAAAGAAGGCATCTGACTCCAAATGGCAATCAGATTTCTCCCTGGATCAACAAGCCCTAACTAAATATTAAACCCAATACTAACGTGTATAGCCCTCTATATTATGCTCTTTTAAATAAGTATCCAGGCCCCTTTTAAAGGCATCTAATGTATTTGATAGCACCACCTCCTCCGGAAGTTCATTCCATACCTTTATTGTCCTTACTGTAAAGAAACCCTTCCGCTGTTGTAGACTAAATCTCCTTTCCTCAAGTCTAAGCGGGTGGCCCCTTGTCCTGTGTACTGTTCTGTTAATGAACAGGTCTTTTGAAAGCCCTTTATATGGGCCTTGAACATATTTATATAGTGTTATCATATCCCCTCTAAGACGCCGTTTCTCTAGTGTGTACAAGTTTAACTTTTCTAGCCTCTCTTCATAACTAAAACATTCCATTCCCCTTACTAGTTTTGTAGCCCTCCTCTGCACTCTCTCTAGTTCATAAGTCATTTAGGAAAGACTGGATATTAAATTTTCTAAATGATCTAGTAATTATGACTTTTGGGCATGATTAGAAAAATGTTTTTTTTTCTATTGGCTGAAGCTAGGTCTGTAGAAGTGGTCAGGGGACCATGAAAGATTACAGCTTGCCATTGTTCTTAGTATTTTACTACCAGAATTTTATTTTTGTTTTGTACTGATGATTTGTATTAAAACTATTTGAAGATTAATACACAAGGAAAAAAGGTGATTATAGTAATTGAACCGCAGATCTAGATAGAATAGAACAACAAAGCAAGAAATTACTGCATATTGAAGTGTATCAATTAGTGTTTTTTTGAACACCTCATTGCAGTAAAAGAGATCAGTTCGGTTCTTATATATGCCCAACTGTATTACAATACCACTTAAAAAGTTAAACTTTATTATTTCTTCACTTAAAAACAAGTGTGTATGTCCCTTTAAATCAATAGAGTTTGTAGTGATTTGGGGATAATTAAAACTGTGGGTTAACTTCCCACTGAATTATAGTTTAGGGATGTAGGACGTGTAGTTTATTACATAACTTATTTCACTTTTTAATTAAGGTCAGCTGTGTTAAACAGTATAATGCTGTGATCTCCTTGCTACATGGGAGACATGATCTTATATACGACAGGCTGTTACTTTCTCTAAGTTCTTGCGTGTGGTTTTACTTATATCTAAACACTTAACTTTTATAACAGCAATTTAAACGCCAAGTATTTACATTTCCTACTTAGCTCAATTCTCTCTTAGACTAACGCTGAAGTGTCTCAGCGTCATTTAACTAAAGCCCTCAATCGTTGTTTTGAATCAGATTGCGGGAGCTATACATAATCTCTGTCAACTATCAAGTTATCTATTCAATGTTATTTCTCCCTCTATTATCGTTTTCTTGGAACAAGATCACAGCATGTTACAATGTATCCAAATTATAGATTGATGTTGTAACACACGAGAGTCACTACAGATATCTGGCTTCTTGTCAGTTCACTCGGAAGTCGCATTTGACGCGTCTAGTACTGTTTCTCGCGGTTAAAGCTAACTATAAGTATCTGCCTTAGTTCTATATTAATTCTATAGTTCTATATTAATACTGTTGATGTTTTAGAACTACACTTAATCCCACATGGCTTCCCCCCACTGTATGCTCGCCCTACACGTCTCGCCCTGCGGCTTCGTCGGGGGAAAAGTTACCGATTATATGTGAAACACGGCATTATATATCCTACTTCCGGTGCGTATCCATATTGACGTCATATGAAATTCAGTTGTCATAATCTGCGTACACCATGAACATAATGTATATCCCAGAATTGCTCAACTAGTTACCCTAATGGCAAAAAGTCAAATATGTTGATTATGCAATTGTAGCCTATACGGTGTTCTAGATCTTAATTTGAATAGAATCAAAAATCTAGAACACTCTGGGATATACATTATGTTCATGGTGTACGCAGATTATGAATTCTAGGACCGTTTAAATATGATCTAAACGTATTGAGTATCCCTTAGCAGGTTTATAGAAAAAATCTTTTGGCTATAATTTTAACCTTCAGAATATATGAATATTGATATACATAATGTTTTCTAGAAATTAAAGCTATATATATATAATGGTATTCCATATAATCAAACTAAAGAGAATTGGGAAACATTGTGTTACATATCAATGTGATGTATAAAATGGTACATGCGATTTTACAGATAATAACAAGAGTGGTTATGAAAAATAGAATAATCATTCTTATGTTGTTTCTTTTATTGTATTCAAACAAAAGAAGAATTATCAGTGGAAGATTATTAGAATATTAATAGACAAAATACTTGATTAGAATTCAGTCAAAATATAATTTATTAAATAAGGAATAAAGTAAAAGAGTTGCGGCACCTCTCGGAAAAGGGGATAGAAGACAGAAGAGAAATCCGACTTTGTGCGACGAGAGATGGCGAAGGACACACCTTCCGGAATCACTGAAAACCCGTCCACATCAAATGCCCTAACATCAGAAACGCGGCGGAAAGACAACAAACAAAGAAGTAACGTCAATTTAGCAGTGATCTGCCAAAGAGATAACAACTCATTAGAAGGACAATTCCGTAAAAACCGCAGAACCACCTCAACATCCCAAAACCTAGAATATTTAGGTGCAGGAGGACAATGAAGTGGGATACATCGATTATAAAACAGGTATGGTCAAAGAACATAAACTAGCAAACCTACATGGAAAGGAAACTTAACCCATGAGCAAGGCACATTAAAACAAGCAAATTAAAGACACATAAAACAAGCAAGTTAAAGACAACAGAACTAGGGCACTCAACCCCAGATCCCATACAAATATTCATAAGTTAGAACAAATACGAGATGATAAGATAATTAGAATACAATGCCAAATACATAAATAGAAGCAATACCCTGATCTGTGCAGCTTGTTGGAGCAGCAAAGAAAGAGGAGGGGTTTAGTTGAGACAGACCTTATATTGCCTGATTCTCTTTTTTCTGATTGGTTGTTACTATAGGGATTACTGTGCTGCTATTGGAGTGTCAGTAAAAGAAGTTATAGCAAAATATGAAGCCTCCTGTCATGTAGTAAAATTCCTCTTTAAATTCATTAGTTTCTAAATTATAACATCGTTCATGCTCATTAATGTAGTTAATATAATTCTGATAACAAAATATAGTTTTGGAATCATCATCAATAAGAGTATGTGTCCAAAAATCGTGCTAAAACTTGTATTTGGCTTGAGTCCAATCTAGATCGCATGAGACACTCGTCTGATTGACAACTGAATTTCATATGACGTTGTAACGGATCCTACCCGTTACTTGAACCCTTGTCTGGCCCTAGAACTATTTATCTAAAGACTGTGGACATTTTGCCCTGGTTGTGCATTAAAAAAGACTTTTGATAGACTTTATGTGAATGGGGCTAATGTACAAAACTGCCCTGCGTTAGACTGCTGCCTTGCTTCCAAGGGAAGGGGCAGTGAGGGGTTAATTCTTTGAATATGTAATGCAGTCCCTCAAGTGATTGTATTGTGTATTGTAAGATGTATTGAGACCCCCTGCTGTGTGTTAATCCATTCACGTCCCTCAGTCTGTGAGTCACCTATTGTATAACCTGAAACTCTGTTGTCAGTCCTTTGTATTATATGTAGTGAGTTGATTACCTCTGTGAATGCTCCCATTGTGTCAGCCCTTACCATTTGCTGCTGGATTGTATTATCTCTGCCCCTCAAGTCTTTGTTCAATCAAACCCTTTTGTATCTGAAATGTAATCATGTCTGAGTTATTGTATCTGTTAAGACCATATGTTGCTGGCCTTTGTCTGATGTGTTATGATTTAATCATGTTCCCTATTGTGTCAGGGTTCCCCATGTGATCCAATGTACTGTACAGTGTATAAATATCTGTGGTCTTTGCCAATGAAGTGAGTTATGTTTGGAGTGAACAAGGAGTCCTGGAGTCTTGTATTGCTTATGGTCTAAAGTATCCACTCTGATACCCATCTGCGCCAAGTATCCTGAATCGTCGACCGCCTGCTGCCAGTTTCCTGCGACCTAACTTCGTGGACTGTCAGGCGGCGACGTGGACTCTTCCCTGCTTCCCTGCTTCCAGCGATCCTGTGATTGTTTCCAGTGACCGTCCATACTTCAACCGGTGCATCTAACGGCGCCAGTCCGGCGTCGAGAAGGAGAGACCCGGGAACGATGGCGGAAGGCGACGCGGTCCCTTCTCAGATTCCGTTACACTGGTGGCATAGCGGTGGGATTTCTCCTTCTTTCATCAGGTGTATCGAATGAGGGATGGCGGCACGAGGACCCGGCGGAACAGTAGTGCCCGAATGGAGCTTCTTGCACTTCTTGGAACTCATTGAATCAGTTGGACCCTCATGGGGTCTCAGTGACTTCCACAAGAACCTCGGAGCTGTAGAGCCCAACTGGGAGTTCATTGACTTTTTGGTGAAGGAAAAGTGGAGCATTATTGGGATAGGACCAAGCGATGACCCGATGTACCGGAGGATGGTGAATCTCATGCCGCTCATGGGATACAAGCCATCGGTTGCCAAGATTGACCGACTGATGGATATTGTGCGTGGCCGCTACATACGTGAACTTTGTGCAGGAAGAGAGGAAGAAGATTGGGGGGGCCACTCATCTGAGGAGGACCTCAGTGAAGCTGAGGACTTGGATGGAGATGCCCCTGATCACTCCACACTGGTGAGTCGGAATGCGCTCCTCACCAGTGCACCTTGTGTTTCCCCTGCATCAGGAAGTGGAACAACGGTCCTTCCTGATGCCCCTTTTTCCCTGGACTGTGTTTTCCCTGAGCTGAGGAGTGGGAATATATTCCTCCTCAGCCAAAAGAATTCCTCTGCATCAGGGGATGGGACAGCCGTCTCCCCTAATAGGCATGTTGCCCCTGCCCCTGCTTTCCCAGCTGAGGTGGAAGAGACGCAGGTCCCTACCAGCAGCAATATTATGTCCCAACTGATGGGTAGGAGAGAACCCATCAGCCCCTGTGAACCCCCTGCTGTGGTGAGTGGGGAAGAGCTCACCAGCAGCCCCAGAGAGAGGCCCTATGGTATAATAGACAGTGCCCTGGAGCAGGAGCAGTATGTGCTCCCAGGGGATACAGATGATGCCACTTTGAGGGATGGGACTGCGGTCTCCCTCAAGACAGAGAATGGCCCTGCGGTTAGTGGCCTACAAGAGAAGGAACCCAGCGGACTGGAAGAGAGCAGTGCCACTGACCCTCCTGTGGATTTGAACTGTGAACTGATGGGTGGGAATGAGTTCCCCATCAGTACCCTTGTAACCCCTGGCTTGGTGCGTGGGAGCGAGCACACCAGGTCCTGTGAAACTCTGGCTGGGATGAGTGGGACAACAGTCCTCATCCCCAGCCCAACGATTGTGCCCCCTGAATTCTGTGACCTCGGCCTGGTGGGTGGGAATTCGTTCCCCACCAGGCCAACTGTTAACGCAGCCAAAGGGAGTGGGACCACTGTCCTCCCTAAAGAAGTTGGGTCTTGCTCTGGTTTTGCGCTGTGCCCAGAGTCTGGTTGCCCTGGGTTGGTGAGTGGGAGTGTGCTCCTCACCGGCCCTTTGGATACCCCTGCCCTGACCCAACAAGTTCTCAGCTCTCTGGATGTTGCCCCAGCCCAGGAGAGTGGGAATGACATCCTTTCCTGTCCCTCTGGGGCACTGGCCCCACAAAAAGGGGGAGATGTGCCCCTCTCCCCACTACTTGATTGCCAGGCTATGAAAAGCCTAGAGACCCTGTGGACACAAAGGGGTCCACCGTATGGACTGACTCTGGACCCTGAGCCACTGGCCCTAGACTCAGGAGGGTCGGACCCCACCACTGCCTGGAGCATGGCCCAGGAGAAGCCTCCCAACTTGGTGCTAGCCAGGATCAGGAGGCACCAGCTTCCCTGGCCCAGAACCAAGGCCCAACATTGTATTACTGGCCAAGTACAAGGGGCGCAGCTATTCTTTCCTGGCCCGGACAAGGGGCTCCCATTTTCTCCTGGCCCAGGACAAGGGGCATGGTTATTATTTCCAGGCCCGGACAAGGGGCTCCTATTTTCTCCTGGCCCAGGACAAGGGGCATGTTTATTTTCTCCAGGCCCGGACAAGGGGCTCTTATTTTTCCCAAGCCCGGACAAGGGGCATATTTGTTTATTGTTTCTCTGGCCCAGGACAAGGGGCTCCACAATTGTTTCTGGCCTAGGACCAAGGCCTGCGGACTAACGAACTGCCCAGACAAGCGGCTCACAACAGTAATGCTCTTCTAGAGTCCCAAGCCAGCATTTACTACTGCAACAGCTGGCTTGGTACAAAAAAGGGGGAGAAATGTAACAGATCCTACACGTTACTTGAACCCTTGCCTGGCCCTAGAACTATTTATCCAAAGACTGGACATTTTGCCCTGGTTGTGCACTAAAAGAGACTTTTGATAGACTTTATGTGAATGGAGCTAATGTACAAAACTGCCCTGTGTTAGACTGCTGGCTTGCTTCCAAGGGAAGGTGCAGTGAGGGGTTAATTCTTTGAATATGTAATGCAGTCCCTCAAGCGATTGTATTGTGTATTGTAAGATGTATTGAGACCCCCTGCTGTGGGTTAATCCATTCACGCCCCTTAGTCTGTGAGTCACCTATTGTATAACCTGAAACTCTGTTGTCAGTCCTTTGAATTATATGTAGTGAGTTGATTACCTCTGTGAATGCTCCCATTGTGTCAGCCTTTACCATTTGCTGCTGGATTGTATTATCTCTGCCCCTCAAGTCTTTGTTCAATCAAACCCTTTTGTATCTGAAATGTAATCATGTCTGAATTATTCTCTGTTAAGACCATCTGTTGCTGGCCTTTGTCTGATGTGTTATGATTTAATCATGTTCCCTATTGTGTCAGGGTTCCCCATGTGATCCAATATACTGTACAGTGTATAAATATCTGTGGTCTTTGCCAATAAAGTGAGTTATGTTTGGAGTGAACAAGGAGTCCTGGAGTCTTGTATTGCTTATGGTCTAAAGTATCCACTCTGATACCCATCTGCGTCAAGTATCCTGAATCGTCGACCGCCTGCTGCCAGTTTCCTGCGACCTAGGCGACGCGGTCCGTTCTCAGCTTCCGTTACATAAATATGGATACGCCCCAGAAGTAGGATATATAATGCCGTGTTTCACATATAATCGGTAACTTTTCCCCTGACAAAGCCACAGGACGAAATGAGTAGGTGAGCATACAGTGAGGGGAAGCCATGTGGGATTAAGTGTAGTTCTAAAACATCAACAATATTAATATAGAACTAAGGCAGATACTTATAGTTAGCTTTAACCTCGAGAAACAGTACTAGACGTGCCAAATGCTACTTCCGAGTGAACTGACAAGAAGCCAGATATCTGTAGTGACTCTCGTGTGTTACAACATCAATCTATAATTTGGATACATTGTAACATGCTGTGATCTTGTTACAAGAAAACGATAATAGAGGGAGAAATAACATTGAATAGATAACTTGTTGATAGTTGACAGAGATTATGTATATCTTCCGCAATCTGATTCAAAACAACGATTGAGGGCTTTAGTTAAATGACGCTGAGACACATCAGCGTTAGTCTAAGAGAGAATTGAGCTAAGTAGAAAATGTAAATACTTGACGTTTAAATTGCTGTTATAAAAGTTAAGTGTTTAGATATAAGTAAAACCACACGCAAGAACTTAGACAAAGTAACAGCTTGTCGTATATAAGATCATGTCTCCCATGTAGCAAGGAGATCACAGCATTATACTGTTTAACATAGCTGACCTCAATTAAAAAGTGAAATAAGTTATGTAATGAACTACATGTCCTACATCCCTAAACTAATGCCATAATTCAGTGGGAAGTTAACCCACAGTTTTAATTATCCCCAAATCACTACAAACTCTATTGATTTAAAGGGACATACACACTTGTATTTAAGTGAAGAAATAATAAAGTTTAACTTTTTAAGTGGTATTGTAATCCAGTTGGGCATATACAAGAACCAAACTGATCTCTTTTACTGCAATAAGGTGTTCAAAAAAACACTAATTGATACACTTCAGTATGCAGTAATTTCTTGCTTTGTTGTTCTATTTGAAGATTAAGAAAGCAGCACATGGTGGACATCATAAAGTCCTGGGCATGTTTACCTGAGCAGACACAGGAAAATATCTCTGCATGCCTGGTTTTCTGTAGTCAGGTGTATACCTTTCTACAGTCATCACACTTGTGAGTATATTTTCAATTACAAACTCTGTACTGTTATAAAAGGTAGCAGACACGGTTGGGCACCCTCTTCTGTTTTTGTTTACATGTTGTATACCTCTGTTGAGTTGCACTGAGGAGCAGCCCTGCTGAGAGGAAGGATCTTTACTGTTGTTGGGACAGTACAAACACCCCTAAAGTGCATTTGTCAGCTGGCACATAAGTGTTGAGTTGAACACAATATATTGTGGGTACGGTTCCATAAGATGGTGATGGGTCGGTGACAATGATTATTTAAAGAAGATATTGCACTAGGAGTGCCTTCTTTTTGCTTTTTCTTGCACATGTGTTGATTAACCCTTGCAATACACCCTATCTTGCTGAAGACTTGCTATATGCTGCACGTTACTTATCTATATGCTTATCTTCTATACTAACTGCCTTCAGACTTTTCGTGCTGTTCAGATTGGATCATTTAATACGACTGTCCCCGTGCATCAAGTTTTCAGCACTTTATATTTTGTTACTATGAAAGACATTGCATAAACATATCTTGTTGGTTTGGTTTTTAGTGCAACATTGCTGTTTTATTTGAGTGGTGGAGGGAAGGTTAATTTGTCTGGGGGCTCCTGTCACCAACGTCGAGCATTAAACATATTTTATTAAGCATTGCAGGGGCTGAAGGAAGAAAAATCCCAGAATAAAGTCATGTTCTGGATGTCATAATACAGCCTATATATATGAGTGCCATAGGGGTTTGCAACAAATTGATTTGCAATGTGTTGCAACCCTCTTTGGCACTCTAAGAGTTAAGGCATTAAGAATTTGAGAATAAAAATTTGTCTGTTTCATAAGAATGGGTGGGATGGGAGAAAGACAGACAAGCAGGAAACAAGTGTCAAGTGCTTTATTATTGAAATGTCGACCTTTAACCCCTTAAGGATGTCCAATCTCGCAGGCGGACGTCACTTCAGGACTACGGACCTTTTTTTTTGTGGCATCCGATTCAGGGCTCCCCGAACGGCATGCAGCCACACGGGGAGCCCTGAATTCCATGCCGATTCTGGCACGTCATGGGTCCTTAACGCAAATCTACCCATGATGTGCCAGGACTGTCAAAGGTCATTAAGGGGTTAAACATGCAAGATTATAAAGGGGCTCTGTTGATTTGCCCGACATTCTGATATTGTCCTTAAGATTCATGCAACATTTTTAACTCTGCATTTCTATGGTCGCTCAATAGAGGGCGACATTTCTATAGGATACCATTTATCAGTAAGTATAAAAATCCCCTTTTTGTGTTGTGACTACAAGCTGAAAATAAAAGATCCTCTGTTAGCACACCAACTTGATATCAATAGTATGCTTTATTGTAAATGCATTTAACATCTGTGCCTTCTACTTTATGGATAATTCATATATTTTAATATTCCATTATATTTGTTTTTTTGAGCATTCCCAGATACAAAACCCTGAATCTATCTTATATAAAGAACAGTTACTAAAAAATGTCTACAATGTGTACTGATGATTTGAGTTCAATACTATACTTGTTTCCTAATGAAGTTTTTCCTTTATTAAACTTTATTTTCCTATTACAGAACCTGATGTCCAAACCCCACCCTCTGAAGCATATCAGAACGTGGTCTGTGCCCTGGGTTTGGCTGTGGGGATCATTGGGATCATTGCTGGGGTCTTGCTGATAATTAAAGGGATGAAGCAAAGGAGCCAGTGATAATCTGCAAAGGTAAAAATAGAAGCAAGTTCCTTACAGTCTCTCATTTAGGGCTCGTTAGGCCAAAAAAACCTCAGAGTGCATTTTTTCAAGCACTGTAAGCCATTCAGTTACCAATGCTATGAAAAAAATGCGGGAAAAAAAAACCTTGCCGGGCGATAAAGTTAGAGGAGTTTTGGCCCATTGACAAACAAAACAAATGCCATAAGTTGCAATTCAATAGACTGTGTTAGCTGCTAAGATCCGATAAGGGACTCATTTTAGCTCTTAAATTTAAGACCCAGTTTTTTTCTGACTAAAGTCCCTCATTGGATCTTTATTCAGCCAACACAGCTATTCGAAGTACAAAAAAAAAAGTCCCCAATGGATGTATTGATATGGGGTCCCTAAGCCCTATATCAATACATCCAAAGTACCTAAAAAGTGTTCATTGTTAGCATAATTAACCCTATGAGTGCCAGAGAGGTATAATCACCTCGCTGGCACTCATAGGGTTAACCCGACTAAGGTACAAATCAACATCACATAAAACGTAACACTTACCATTAATCCTGATGTCCAGCAGAGTCCTCAGCATCCTGGTCATCTACTGTCCATCTTCTGTCTTGTATCTTCTTTCTTCTAGCTGTAAAGAAAAAAGAAATGTATTAAGAAATGTTTAACCCAAATATCCCGCATACTCATACATAGTTTAACCCCTTGAGCTCCAGAGGGGTACACGTTGCGCACCTCTCTGGGGCTCAAAGGGTTAAAGATGTATGAGGGTGCAGGTGAAGATAAATAAAGATGCCTCCACATTGTTTTAACCCTTTGAGAACCAGTAAGGTATCCAATGCATTGCATTGTAATGCATTAAATATCTCTCTGGCACTCAAATGGTTAAATAATGCCTCCAAATAGTTTCAAAGAATACTCCAATATTTGTACATAATAAACCTATACTTTCCTATTGCTCCGCCGCTGTGTGCGGCTGTTCAGGCGGAGAAGAAATTAATGTGCACAGACCTACCTTTCTTTCCCTCACGGGCCGATGCACGTTCCACTCTGAGGGAATTTGAACAGAGACTGGCCTTATATATGGGCAGTCTCTGTTCAAATTCCCTCACAGCCATTGGCTGAGATGTTCTTACGCATATCCCAGCCAATCAGCTTTGAACGGCAGTGCTTGAAACCGTGAGGGAAGACGGGGGGCTCTGTTCACGTTCATTTCTCTGCCACCTCCACTGCGGCACACAGCGGTGGAGAAATATGAAATTATAGGTTTATTATGTACAAATATTGAGGTGTTTTTTTAAACTATGTGGATGCATTCTTTAAAATAATGTGGAGGCATCTTTATTTATCTTCACCCACACACTCATACATATTTAACCCTTTGAGCCCCAGAGAGGTGCGCAACACATTGCTCTGCAATTCACTGGGTGCCCCTCTGGAACTCAAAGGGTTAAACCATGTATGCATATGCAGGATATTTGAGCAAAACATTTATTTATACTTTTCTTTTTCTTTACAGCTAGAAGACAGAAGAGAAGAAAGAAGATACAAGACCAGGGCCGGATTTACATCTCAGGACAGAACTGTGAAGCGCCCCCCCCCCCCCCCCCCCGATTTGCCAACTCCGCTGGACACCTCCACAATGCTCATCAGCTCCATATTGCCCCCCATCAGCTCCATATTGCCCCTCACCTTGCCCCCATCAGCTCCAGCTTGCCCCCATCATCTCCATATTGCCCCCATCAGCTCCAACTTGCCCCCATTATCTCCATATTGCCCCTCACATTGCCCCATCATCTCCATATTGCCCCCATCAGCTCCAACTTGCCCCCCATCATCTCCATATTGCCCCTCACACTGCCCCATCATCTCCATATCCCCTCACATTGCCCCCAACCCCATCAGCTCCAGCTTGCCCGCACCATCTCCATGTTGCCCTGACATGATACGTTTCCTACCTCTCTGGTAGGAGAGCTGTCATCTGTGCCTCCTTGGCACAGTCCTGTAGCTGATGGAGCTCCCGCGCAGTCTCCTATTCAGGAATGCAGAGCGCTGGGAGATGATGTCATCTCCCAGTGCTCTGCATTCCTAAAGATGCGACGAGGGAGCTCACCACCTACAGGACTGTGTCAAGGAGGCACAGACATGTACTGCCGGGGAGGTAGGAAATAGGGAAGGGGGGGGGGGCAGAGCCAGTGAGGTGGCTACTTTTTTTTTTTTTTTTTTTTAATAAAAAAAAAAAAAAAAAAAGTCCCAATGGCAGGTGCCCCTCAATGGTGTGCGCCTGTAGGCAGATGCCTACTTTGCCTAATGGCAAATCCGGCCCTGTACAAGACAGAAGAAAGAAGAGTATATAGTATGAAGATTGAAGGAGACAGACAGTGGATGACAGGTAAATGTAACACACTAACAATCAGTGCTTTACAGTATGTCAGGCACCGATAGTTAGCTTTTATACTTTGAAGTTCCCAATATTGACCCTATTTAGCGGCATCTTGGGAACCTAATGCACAAAACGGACGTTTGGCCACAAGACTTTTTCTGTGGCCTCACGTCTGTTGTGCTGTTAGCCAGTAGGATGATTGAATACCGACTAAGACGTTTTCTTTTGTCGGTCGGAATCAATTTTGCCCTACCGGCTTTTTTAACAGGCTCAGTTCAATCAAGCCCTTAATCTGTACAATCCAGAAATTTGTGTGACATCAAGACTGTCAATTAATGGATATATTCATAAATCATGACCTACTTTTGTTTTGTTTTCCAGCCTCATGTATTTGAGAAGATGCGTCTTCGCAATGTCTTGAAATGAATTGTTCAGTAATAATAAAAAATAATATACACTGTAATATTGTATGCTAATCTGTTTTACATCCCATATGTTAAATGTACATCCGGTATAAATATGCCCTGTCTTTATCAAGCTGAGCCTTAATGGGATTTATATCAATTAGGAGACATGTAATATGTATCTTACTAACTTGCTTAGGTTGTTGTTCTTCATACATTAGACAGAACTGTGGCCTGAACCGTGACAAGAAATTGATGTCAAATATCCCATACAATAAATATATTTTGGGCCATTTGGGTGCCAGAGGGGTGCGCAATGCTCTTCATTGCAATGGGTTGTGCTCCACTGTGGCACCTGGAGAGTTAACCCATACATTCTATAGACTTAGCCATCTTTGCTGGAGCTGTTCACACATCAAAAGGATGTTATTCTATAGAGCCTATGCACTAAGGTCTCCAAAGTCAGAGAAATCTTAGTGCTTTTTCTCTTCATGTAATAACATAGGAGATGGGGAAGTGATATCACTGGAGAAGTTATCATCACGTTGTCACCTCTTTATCACTCCTTAGTGCATAATCCCTCTAGGGGGAGATGCACTAAGGTGTGATAGGAAGGTGATAAAATGGAGATGACTTCTCCAGTGATATCACTTCTCCAGTTCCTATGTTATTCTATGAAGCCTATGGACTAAGATTTCTCCGACTTTATAACATTGTTATCAATCCTTAGTGCATAAACCCCCTGGTCTTTTAGATACCTTTGAGGAAAAGCTAGGGAACAACTGCTCTAGAACATGTGGCTCTTAATGTGTTTCACAGAGTAATTGACCTGTGTTAATTATACAGCTCAAAGCAAAACAAATCTGTGCTCCTCCATATAAACTATCCAAATGAGAACCCTATGTAAAGCATATATCATACCACTTTAATAAATTTTGGGGTCTTAGTTGCATAGATTGGCCAAGGTATGTCTAAGCCCACCTGCCAACTTCAAGGCTCCCCAATATCAGGCGAGTACCTAACTTTTCATTCTGTTTCCTTTAATTATACAGCTTTCAGGTCTGTCTGACTGTCTAATCTATCTAGTTTATCTATCTATTAAATTTATATCTCTTGTCTAATCTATGGTTAGCATTTCTTCTACAGTTTCCTCTATCTAATGATGTTTTTTGAAGTCAGCCAGTAGAAAACACCTTACAACAAACAATGGGTTTCAATGTACCTTAATGGATTGTAAGGGCCAATTGTAAAAACTGAAACTAATTAGCAGTGAAATACAATACAAATCAAATGCAAATTAAGACATATCAGTAATATATGCCTTCACTGGATAACCCCCAGTGTCGGTTTCTTTCATTCAGGAACAACTCGCAATGTCACAGCTTTTCTCTCCCTCTTTTCATATGTTATTCATCCAACGCTACAAAGCTAAGGAATATTTCTTCAAATATGTACTGAGGAGGAAGCTTATATGCGGGTGTTATAAGAAACCAACCTACACCATTGATATTAATCAATTGTGTTATCTTTATTCGGGATAGTCCCTTTGAGAATATACCACCTTGTGGCAAATATATAAAATATAAAAAACCAAGTATTAGAGCAGTACTTGATGCAATATAATAAAATCTTAAAATGGTCAAACTTAACCTCCCAACAAGGTGGTATATTCTCAAAGGGACTATCCCGAATAAAGATAACACAGTTGATTAATATCAATGGTGTAGGTTGGTTTCTTATAACACCCGCATATAAGCTTCCTCCTCAGTACATATTTGAAGAAATATTCCTTAGCTTTGTAGCGTTGGATGAATAACATATGAAAAGAGGGAGAGAAAAGCTGTGACATTGTGAGTTGTTCCTGAATGAAAGAAACCGACACTGGGGGTTATCCAGTGAAGGCATATATTACTGAGAGGCCGGTTTTGCCTCACTTAAAGGTGAGTGCAAATAAACACGCATCGGTTGGTGTTATTTGGCACGGTGGAGGAAAACACTTTTTAAAGAAGGTGGAGGTGCAAGATATATTTGAAACAGTCTACACTTAGATTTGTGTGCGCTTTTTCTCTTTTTTTCGTTTTGTATCCATATGGGAGAGGACTGTGGTACCGAAGTCTTCTGAGGAAACGGCTGCACCATCAAAGTTGGAGACTAAAGTGAAGGACTCTATTCATATATCAGGTTTATTGATCATTGAGAATTCATTTGCGCTATTACAGCGGTTCTAAGTAGTAAATTAAGACATATACCTAATTGCTGTATGAAGGAAACTACTGTTAAAGAAATTAAGAGCTGCATATTCATAGGGTACAATTCCCCTTTAAGCACCATAATGTGGAGCATGCAGAAAATTTGGTTAGAATTTTTATAGCTTTACTAATCTAAAAGGAAAAGTAAACCTTTTTTTAATGAAAAGCATATATTACATAGCTTTTCCTGCTGAGTAAAAAAAAGGTACTCTCACTGGGTTTACTTTTAAAAGGTTGCATGCGAAAGAGCGTGCGACCACATAACACATTAACTATGTTGCCAGGATTAAAATGGCGACATGAGAATCTCTCGCTGCATGACAGCATGAGATTCTCATGTCCCCCACTGAAAGTGCATGCCAGTCTTTCTGCCCAGCTCTATCTCCCCTTATATGCTATTTGAATTTTAAAGCGTGTGTTCCTGGAGGTGGTGCACTGCCTAACTGACACATTAGAATGTATTATTCTGGAGATTTTTAAGGAGCTTATATGTTGCTTTTAAGTAAATACCAATATTGAACAACTGCCGGAGGAGGAACAATTCCCTACCTCTTTTCTCATTGTGGGTTGCCAGCTGTTGTGAAGTTGAAAGTCACATCATCCATGGCAGTTGTTGTGAATGGTTTGTAGCCCAAGTCCATCCTGTTCTATTTATAAAAAAAAAGCACCTGTGTTCCTAGAGGAGGTGCGCTGTCCCGGCTCTATCTCCCCTTCTCTGCTGTTTTAATCCAGACATATTAAAGGCACAATGAGTAGAGGCATTCTGCAGCCAGCGCTGTAGGGAGACTGTAACACTGTATCCTACTAGGCACTAGGAGGGTTAAATCGGCGATTTAAATTAAAATAGCATATAAGGGGAGATAGAGCCGTGCAGCAAGACTGGGATGCGCAACATGAGAATCTCGCTCTGTCATGCAGTGCGAGATTCTCATGTCGCCATTTTAATTCTGGCAACATAGTTAATGTGTTATATGGTCATACTCTCTTTTGCTTGCAACCTTTTCAAAGGATACCCTCTCAATGCAGGTAAATGCATTTTCCAGGGTTATTACAGTTTAATTGGGAGTTTTTTTGTAATATAAGAGCACCTTCTAGTTGTCTGATTTCAAATAGTTATTCTGTTTCATTATATGGTAGAGATGAGTCACTGATAAACTGGTCTCCATAGAGTGTTATAGAAACTGGGAAGTCATTCCTGTTTTAACTTTCAGGAAGTAATGATGTTTTTACTCACTTCCTGACAGTTTGAACTGTTATAACTTTTTTTTTTTATAAAACAACTGCATGCAGTGGGAGTATCCTTGTTTAACAGATATTTGCTATGATACGTAGTCTGTGTTTACCTGTTTCTGATTCTAAGTTTTGCTTTTTGCCAAGTGGTGTATATTTGTCTACTTTTTGTGGATGGAGAAAATAAAAATGATTTGTGTGAGTTCTTATTGAAATGGTTTCATAAATAAAGTTCTAGCTTAGCAACTAACCTCTTTTACCTTGAGTATTTCTAATATAGTACAAACATGTTTGACCATTGATTCAAGCACAGGCATCTCAATCCCAATGACTGACCCAGCAGGGCCGGATTTACATCTCAGGTGCCCCTAGGTACAAACCCTCCGGCACCCCTAGCCCCACCACTGACACCACCCTAGCCACTCCCTTCACTTAGCCACACCCTCCTGTGATCACGCCCATTGTTAGATTTAGAAAAAAATAAATCATTTGGGTGGGATTTTCTAAACTTGCAATGAAAATTTGATTTGGATTTATGTATGTTGAAATGTTAAATTAACATTACAGCATAAATAACTCAAAATCCTATTTCTATTAAGCCAGGTCCTCTGACAATTTCCTTATACCATATATAATAACCAAATTTAGAGAAACTAACTGGAATCAGATTCCAGACTAAAATCACTATAATTTAATTATGTACAGATTTCAAATATTGCATACCTTCTGAATAAAACATATAAATTGCATTTAATATAGTCAATAATAGTTTATACCAAGAATATACTCAGAATCAATCTAATAATTTATGTATAGACAGCATACCAAACTTCATGCAACATATATCATACACATGACCATAGCAATCCTATGTAAAACCTATAGGGTACTCCAAGGGTTAATCACTTATTACTATAGTATGCCACACTCAAGATGGCAACTTCTTTTGTCTAGTGTGAGGTTTAAATAAACTTCTCACTGTACAAAAGTTTAGACCCAAAAGAGACACAAAGAAGTCCAAAGAAACACCTCAAATTAAATAGACAAATAGCAGTTGAAGAGTTAATAAACGAATTCAAAGAATTCCCCCAGATCAAATATTAGCTATAATAACCTTTCTAGGAACACAATATATTTTAGAAATATAAACGATTATATTAACTTATTTATAAACAAGGATATATAAATCTCACTGCTATCACTTATTTTACTTTTATCTGGCAAAATATGACAATTTACCAATCAATTCTGCTTAATTCCAGAATCACTACAGCCAATATGGCTTATTATAATTTCTAAAAATGGGGGGCCAGTCCACTAAGAAAAATTATGAGAAAATTGTTTCTTCAAACATAGAAGAATTGTGTATTTGATTCTGAAATTTTGCAGAGTTAAAATAAGGAAAGATATAAGTACCAGTCCAATAAGTGTGTTTTAGTATCTCTTTCACAGCCAGCCAGGTACAGAACAGGAATTCCAGAGCCAGGAAACCAAGAGGAAAAAGCCCCTTCTCTCTCAAAACTTACATCTTTATAATGTAAAATTACCCTTATCAGAATCTCCTCTGATTGAATAGAGATCCATCTCATTATGCAGTGACACCATCAGTATTATCTGATTGTATACTCTTAATCCCTAATTTCCCTATGACATCACACATAAATTATGGAAAAAATTCCAAAGCACTAGTAATAATGCTATGTGCTCTCATGATGACACTCTTACTCCACATTACGATTTTACATATGATACATGAGTCTGTATCATATCATTAGATAAGAATGGCCACGAGGTCATTGGACTTGACATAAATATGTCACCCTACTAGACTTTCCCACATGGTAGAATCCCTTATCGGGCCTGCTGTCTCCAGGATAGTCATATTTAATTGTAAACTTCACTCAACTATTTTCACTCTGTCTAGGTAAAGAGCGGCCCCTTTTGTCTCTAAAATAGAATTATTGTTATAACATAAGATCATTACACACATCTCAAAAACAGACTTTCCCGGGAATTTGGTTTAACAGAAAAATTAACCATTTCCTCTCCATCATGGCAATTTCTCTGACACAGTTCTGCAAATCCAGTCCACTGACGTCTCTGCCCAATATGTCACCATGGCTCTCTTGGAGTGTGTCTCCACAGAAGATGGGTGAGCAACCCCTCCAGCAGTATAATTAAGGAGTATAGTATGCTTAATCTAGCGGGCAATAGTCAGGTTAACCTTCGAGGGACCAGAGAAGGAAAGAAGCAAAGTGGACGACTGTGAGAGTGGCCAAGATAGATTTGAAGACATCTTTTGACATCCAGCATGACCAAAACATCAGTTATCAGAATCTGGGTGAATGATGAAGGTAGGCAATATGACCTCTTGGGAGCGATGAAAGGATAAATCAATTTTAGGATGGAAATCATGGGGTCGTTGGAGGACAACCCTATCTGGATCGAATGTTAAATAAGGTTCCAGGATGGAAAGTGCCTGGATCTTTCCAGTCCTCCTTGATAATGTGATGGGGATTAGGAACAGAAGTTTCAGAGTCAAAAATTTTAAAGGTACCAAGTACAGAGGTTCAAAAGGATGAGTGGTCAGTCCGTTCAATACCAGAGGAAGATCCCATGGAGCGACGTGAGGTGAAGCTCTAAGACACAACTTGGACATGGCTCCTGTTAAAACAGAGGATGATCAGCAATAGCAGAGTTGTGCAGAGATAATTTGCACCGTGATAGTAGAAGGTTGAAGCCCCGTCTGGAACCCTTGGTGAAGAAAATCTATAACAGAATTGATGTCAGCAGACATGGGTGAGATCTCCAAATTTTCAAGTATCTAATAGATGTCACCTTTTTCCTGTTATGTAGAAGGGTTTCAGTGAACAGCCTTGGGTCCTCAGGAGTTTTCTTTCAATATCCAGGCTGTCAGGGAGAAAAATGGAGGGTTGGGGTGAAGGAGAGGACCTTGGTGAAGAAGATCCGACCTGAGAGGAAGGCGGATGGGGGACTTCACCAAGAGAAGATTCGCAAACCATGTCAGTTTGGGCCAGAAAGGGGCAATGAAAATGACCACCACTCTTCCCTCCTTCAATTCCTTCAATACCCTCTGTATGAGAAGGAGTGGGGGAAATACATATCCCAGATGGAACACCCAGGGTTGGATGAGAGCTTCAACAGCATCTGAATGATCCTTCAGATTCAAAGAGAAGAACTTCATTGTTTGCCTATTCTCCCTGGTTGCCATCAAATCTATCTCCAGGAACCCCCAGGCCTGGGATACTAGTAGGAATATTTCCCGATGGGGGACCATTCTCCAGGAAGTAACTGGTGTCTGCTTAGGAAATCATCTGTTAGATTCAAACTACCTCTGAGGTGAATTTCAGAGAGGTGTAAAAGTAGGCCTCTGCCCAGGTACAAATGGCCGTGGGAAGTTTCAGTAGTGCCACGCTTCTGGTCTCTCCTTCTCTGTTGAGATATGCAGCCATGGACCGGTTGTCTGACTGTATGCAGACAGCTGATCCCCAGAGAATATGGAGACAGTGACTAAGGCTTTCCACACAGCCAGGAGTTCTCTGAGGTTGGACTACAGTTTGGCCTCTGTTGCTGTCCAGACTCCTTGTACCATGAGAGTGTGAAGATGAGCTCCTCACCTGGAATTGCTGGCATCTGTTGTAATGACCTGTTGGATCGGGATATGTCAAGGCCTCCCTCTCAACAGATGACTGGGGGTGAGCCACCACCAGAGAGACCTCCTGACATGATGAGGAATACGTAGGTTAGGTTGAAGGAGGAAGCTTGTCTGTTCCATCTCTCCAATGCCAACTATTGGAGCGGTCGAATGTGGAGAAGAGCCCAATGGACCGCAGTAATGCAGGATGACATGAGTCCCAACAGGAACATGAGGTCATTCGTGCTGACAGGGAGGCAAGAAGTTTCTGAATCTTCATCTTGAGAGAGTGCTGGTAGGTCTCTGTAAGGAAAGTACAGCCCTTACTGGAATCGAAGATGAGACCCAGAAAGTGGGAAGGAACAAGGTTTGATTCGTTCCAATTGATGCTCCTAGGTCCTAAAGAGTGTGACTAAGGACTGACAGATGGTCTAGCAGGATGGAATGAGAAGGAGCCTTGACCAGCCAATCATCCAGGTATGGGATGACAGACATTCCTTGTTGCCTGAGTTGAGCTGCGACAATGACCAGGATTTTGGTGAATGTCAGTGGAGATGAAGAGAGGCCAAAAGGTAGCACTTGGAACTGAAAATGATAGGACCTGAGGTGTATAGGCACTACCACTCTGAGGAAGCTTTGGAGGATGGAATGAATAGGAACATGAAGGTATGCATCTGTTAAGTCCACAGTGGCCATAAAATCCCCTGGTGCCAGTGACCTCTATGATGGGTCGTGGCAACTCCATTCTGAACTTTTGTTGTCTGACATGCTTGTTGACTAATCTGACGTCTATGATAATACAGAACCCCACAGGGGATTTTGTACCGAGAGATGAATAAGTGCCTTTTTTCTGCGTGATGGGACTGGAATGAGAACTTGAGAGTGGACAAAGTTATCCAGGGTCTGAAAAAAAACTTCCTGTTGGATTTGTCAGATTGGTAGAGAGGTCAGGACGAAACTATGTGGAGGATGGGAAAGAAACGCAATCCAATAACCCCTTTGAATTAAATTTAGAACCCATGTGTCTGATGTGATGGCTTGCCATGCTGGCAGGAAAAAAATGAAGTCTTCCTCCAAGGGATCCCTGCAAAACCTGGCATCAGGAAGAGGTCTGGTGAGAACCTGTGGAAGAAGATGAATGGGAAAATCCTCTGCCATGGGATCTAAAAGGAATTTGCTGATTCATGGGCAACCTACCCTTTGATGGAGGAAAGAAAATTGAGTCATTGGGTTGTATATGTAAATCCCTGCAGAGTTGCTTACGAAAGCAGGGGAAAGTACACCTTGAAGGAAGACATTTCTTAGAATCTACCTTGTCCAGACGTTTCTCCAGTTCTATATGAAACAAGGCTCCACCTTGGAAAGGCATTGTACAGACACGGTTCTTAGATGCTGCATCCACCATCCAGGATTTCAGCCAGGATTTCAACCAGATAGCTCTTCTGGCGGTGATAGCCAAAGCTGAGGCCCTTACATTCATGCAAACTGATTCGATGGAGGCATTGCAAAAAAAATACACTGCCATACTGATGGAAGAAAGTTTACTCAGAATCTCGTCTCTGGAAACTCTTTTTGGAAACACTTGATTGAAAATCCGCTAACCAGACTCTCAGGGAACGGGTGACAGAAACAGCAGCAATTTCAGGACAAAAGCCAGAAGTGGAAGCCTCAAAGGTGTTTTTCATTGCTGCCTCAGCTTTTCAATCCATAGGGTCGTCAAAGCTAGACCCGTCTTCAAAAGGTATAGCTGGTCATCGGATAACTATGGAAACTAGACTTGTGCGAATCGGTTCGGCAACATTCGGAATTTATTGAATATGGGTCATTTGGCGACATTCGGGCCATCTGAAAGGCAAGGATCGTTCATCAAAAAAGATCTGAATCCGAGAAGCCCTGGTCCGAAAGTCATTGAAAATTTTGGAAATTCGGTGAAATTTGTTTGAATCATTTTCAGAGTGACATAGCCAGTGTCACAGTTGTTTAGGCAGGCAGGGTGCCTTTTTGCCACCGCAAGGGAGAGTCACCTGTGTTGGTTTTGAAACAAATATTAAAAATACAAGTCATTTGTTTGAATAATTTTCACAGTGACACAGCCAGTGTCATAGTTGTTTAGGCAGGCAAGGTGCCCTTTTTCCTCCGCAGGGGAGAGTCACCTGTGTTGGTTTTGAAAAAAATATTAAAAATACAAGTCATTTGTCTGAATAACTTTCAGAGTGACAGCCAGTGTCACAGTTGTTGTGTGGGCAGGTTTTAGAATTTTAAAACTATAATAGTTCACTCCCTACCTATCTGTAATGGATTTGAGTTCTAGTGAACAACCTGATGTTCCTCGTCCTGGTACCAGCTGCAGTGACCCAGCAACCACCAACACCACCACAGTGCAGTTGCTTTCAAGCAGAGCTAGCAGCAGCAGGCGGGGAAAGAAGAGTAAATTGAGTAGTACTAGTCAGACTCAGCAGCAGCAGTCCAAACCAAAAACTAGAAAGAAGAAGGGAACTGCTGGTCATTCTACCTCTATTAGCAGGGTAGAGAGGTCCAGTTCCTCCTCTAAGACCACAATGACTAGTGCCACTGCCAGTTCTGTCACCACCTCCGCTACAGCCAGTTTTATAAACCTGGGGACACCTAGCATGTTAAACATGAACACTACTGGCCCGGAAACTGCAGGCAGTATCAACGCAGGATTTTTACAGTGAATGTCCGTGTTAGCAGCCCAAACAGGAATTATTGGAGTATTTGGAGAAAATTTCTCCTGCCACCATTGACACGGAGAGCATATCTTCTCCAATAAAGGTTATTGAGGGAGATAGTTTACCATTTCCCAGTAGCCACCAGGCAGAAGAGGGAATTCAGCAGATCTTCCCAAAATCTGTTGCTGATGATTTTTCTTCCTGCCCAAACCTACAAAAGGTAGAAGAAGAATATGAGGGACCAAGACCTCAGAAGCTTGATTTTTCCTCTGAGTTTGATTTTTCCCCTGACCTTGATTTTCCCCCTGACCTTGATTTTTCCACTACTGCCTATAGTGCTACTCCTTTTTCTCCAGCTAGTGCTACAATTTTGTCTTCTATTGAAAACTCACCACCTGTCTCTCCAGTTCCAAATGCGTATCCCAGGCAGGTGGTAGCTGCTAGTGTCTCCACCACCAGTGTTACTCCATCTTTCTCCAATCCCAGTCCTAATATCCCTACTGCCATCTTTGGGTCTACTAGTACCCCTGTAAAGGTAAATAGAAAAAAAAGCACAGTAAGGTTGCTCCAGCATGTGAAGATGAAGAAAGTGTCACCTCAGTTTCTACTTCTCCACCACCTTCCAGAGTCATCCATGTCTCCAAAGCGTGAGAGCATGTTCTCTTGTCCAATATAGGTTTCTGGTAACTTTGGGTAGGCGACCGCCCCTTTAAGTAGGCAAGAACAATTCTGGGAAGAATTTGCTGGGTGGAACCTACCTTTCCTCCTTAACTGCAGCTAGCCACTTCCTCTCCAGAAAGATTTCTTCCTTGATCAAGATACAAGGCAAGAGAACAGTTCTGATAGTTTTAGTTTATTTTTTGTCTTCTGATAGATATGGAATACCACCAATAGGCGGATTACCATTACTGACATTCCCTAGTGGATAGCTAAGTTTCCAGGTGCTATGGTGGACCTTTTAGCCCTGGGGGGAAAATCTCGTTTTGCATGTTCTTTCCCTAGGAGTTGCCCACTGAGGCTTTTTCTTTACACATGGTAATCTGAAGACAGAAGACATGCTGAAAAGGTGAGCAACCCTTTGATTGCTGAGGTCCACTTGTTTGTCTGCCCTTGCTCTATCATCCAGTTCAACGTTCTGTGTGTTTTGGGGGCTCAGGGGGCTTTGGGCACTGTTGGGGTACTTTTTTAGGGAAAACTACATTTCCTTTGAGCACTTGCTTCACTCATTCGTTTCTGATTGGCTCCCGTTGTGGCAGCCATTTTATGCTTTCCCTTCATGAGTATCCTAACCAGGGCTTGGACTTCCCTTCTCTCCTCAGCAGATTAACCCTTCGCCTGCCAGATAAGTGCAAATTAGCGATTTCTGGGGTGAAATTTTAGTCTTAAACACTGTATTGGGGTTGTTCCTTATACTTGGGATGTTTTTACACTGTGAGGATGTCTAATCTGTTGGAGCTTGGGGCTAGGCTTAAGACTAAGGATACTGGGATGTCTGTGTCCCCCATTGTGCATTGCTCCTCATGTCAGTCAGGGTTGTCTGGAGAGTACTCAGCTCATTTATGCCCAGCATGTGCTGCTGCCCCTGCATCTCCTCCAGGGACATCCAGCCATGCATTAGAGCCAACATGGATGCAAGAGTTTAAGGCTTCTACTAGAGACCTCAGGTCTACCTTACAACTACTTCCATCCCAATTTCATGGGGTCTTTATTATGGTGCCCGTGACATCTGTGTGTATCCTGTGTATGACCTGGCTCGACTGACTACTCTACGTGTAACGATCCTGCTCTGTGTACTGACCCGGCTTGGCTGACGTTCCTGCTCTGTGTATCGACCCGGCGTGGCTGACGTTCCTGCTCTGTGTACCGACCCCGTTTGGCTGAAGTTCCTGCTTGCTGTTCCGACCTGGCTGCTCGTGCCTACCCCCCGGGATTCTAGGCCCGCCAGTCCTAGGTTTCTTGTTGCCTCCTTCCTGTCAGCAGTGCACCGTACTACACCTGTTGTGACCCGGTTCTCTGTGGTTGTGCGCTATTTCGATTCCTACACTCTGGTGTTAGGTTGCACTGGTTTGCACCCCGGTACGCTTGACCTGTCTATCCGTATTATCAGGAAGGTTGGTCTTATTTCCCTGGGTGCCTCCCTCTCCTACTATCTGGTAGTCTTGTTCAAGTCCGCAGTTACCCTCTGTGGCTGGTGCTGTAGCTCTTGTGGTCACAATCGGTGCATTTGCCTAGTCGGTACTTACTGGGTTCCTCCTGTCCTGTCCGGGAACACTCTCTCAGTTACACCCTAGTGTGCTAGGGTCTTTCTCTCGCTACTATCTCCTAGAGTGTGTCCTTGTGGTACGTTGCATTGCACGAGTACTATTTCTCGGTACCCTAGCATTAGGGTTCCAGCATTCCGGTTGCCTGTCCGGTCTAGCTATCCTAGCCCCTATTGGGGTGCGGGCTTTCTCCGCCTGTAGTGGGCCTTTACGATTCCTTGAGTCTCGTGCTGGTTCAGTCATGCCACAGTCGCCTGTCTACCCTAAGTCTAGGGTGTAGTGGCCCTCCACTACTATTTCTTCCTTGGGAGGTTCCATAGTCATACTTAGCTACTCTCTGCGTACAGAGTATTCGAGTACATCTCCGTGCTCTAGGGCCTGTCAGCTTTGCGGCCTAGAGGCTTTCTGAATTCCTGTCTGGACTATACTGCTCCCTCTGGGGTGCACTGCTAGCCTCTTTTTACATACACATGAACTCTGAAAACCTGAACTTGTGTCAGTATCTTGCTTGCCTGTACGGGACCCGTGTGGGTTATTCTTATTACTATTGTAACCAGAACTTGTGTCAGTATCTTCCTTGCCTGTACTGGATGCGTGTGGGTTACTGTCATTTGCATTACTTGTCAATAAACTGTGTTTTACCAAACCACTCGAGTCTGTTTGTCAGAAAACCGTTACAGTACGAAAGGGCCATGATAGCAGACGTTAATGGTGAGAGTAATTCACAAAATATCCATTGGAGTATGGATTTGCACGAGCAATGTATGGATCAGTTGTCACTGGCCGTACAGATGATTTTGGAGCGTGTACCGCTCATCTGGACAAACCTATACAAGCCTTGGTGGTCCTCCCAGTCATGACACCGGAAGCTCACTCTCAAACCTTGGGTAATTCAAGTAGAGGGTTGACTGCCACCGCTCCACTACCATTGAGATACGATGGGGAACCTACCCTATGTCGGGGGTTCATTAATCAGCTGGAAATTTTTTTGGAATTGACCCCACATGCTTTCCCAAGCGATCGAAGCAAGGTGGGCTTCATGATCTCGTTGCTGACAGGCAGAGCACTGGCATGGGCTAACCCATGGGAGTCGGGCAAACACTGTACCAAGATTTTCAGCGAGTTTTTGCGGGCCTTCCGTAAAGTATTTGAAGTCCCAGGAAGAGCCACCTCTGCTGCCAAACGGCTGATGGAAATTCAGCAAGGGCCTTGTACGGTTGCGGACTATGCTATTGAATTTCGGACACTGGCAGCAGAGGTAGGCTGGGACAACCAGGCATTGGTGGCAGCCTTCTCGCAAGGTCTAAATTGCCATATTAAGGATGAAATGGCAGCAAGGGATCTGACGGTCGATTTGGACGATTTCAGTGAGTTTGCGGTTCTCATTGACTCCCGTATTAGGGAACCCATGTCTCCTAGAGACCACAGGCAGTGGCTCAGATGCTATGAGCAGACAAATTCTATCTTCCCACCCATGCCTCCTTCACCTCCCATGCCTCCTGAGCGCAAGCAGGAGAGCTATGAACCCATGCAGGTAGGATTCACGAAACTCACCAGGGAGGAAAGGGACGTATAGTCGCAGACAAGGCTTGTGCCTGTATTGTGGGAGAACCAGACATATGTTGCACAACTGTCCAGTACAGTAAATGCCAGCACCTAGGTTACCTTAGGGGACAGGTCCTAGATGGTGTTCAACAGTCCCCAAACTCTGATTGAAACCCACGGTAGGGGTCGTGATCTCTTGGGCGGATTCTGCGGTTGAGATTCTAGCCCTAGTAGACTCTGGTGCGGCTGGATTTTTTATGGACAAGTCGTTTGCACTATTACACAAGATTCCACTGGTTGAAAGAGAATCTCCGTTGGCAGTTGAGGCCATCGATGGTAGGCCCCTAGAGCCTGCACATATCACTATGGAATCTATACCATTATCTGTATGCATTGGGGCCCTCCATACTGAAACGCAGTCTTTCCAGGTAATTCAGTCTCCCCATCATGCTGTCATGTTCCATTGGTTACATCAGCATAATCCTAGGTTTGACTGGCGTAATTGTGAGATCACGGCCTGGTCTGACTTTTGTATCAAGCACTGTATTTCACAACCTACCAAGATCATGTGTACCTATCACGGTGCCGTGATTCTGCCTGATTCTGCCTGAACGAAATTGTGACTTCCGGGTTGTACTCCGCTACTCTTATTGGCTCAGTGCTTCAGCCCCGCCCAGGGCTGACCTTTATATACTTCCTCCTGTCTTTAGGTCTTTGCCCTTTCGTGGTGTTTCCAACCAGACGTCTGTGACTAAGCTCCTGTTCCGTTTATGATCCGGCTCTGTATGAACTTGCTCCTGCCTGTTCCTGGTGATTGTGATTCGACCCGGCTTGCCTGACTACACTCCAGTATCCTGCCTGTTCCTGCTGATTGTGATTTAACCCGGTTTGCCTGACCGATCCAGGCTTTGGCTGACTACCGCTCTCTGTGTACCGATCCAGGCTTTGGCTGACTACCGCTCTCTGTGTACCGATCCAGGCTTTGGCTGACTCCGCTCTCTGTGTACCGATCCAGGCTTTGGCTGATTTCGCTCTCTGTGTATCATAGTTGGGCTGGTGTGCTCACTATTTCTGTTGCCACCACTTACGCTATCAGCCTAGCCATGGTTGCCTCCGGTTACACTATAAGCCTAGCCACTGTTGCCTCCGCTTACGCTATCAGCCTAGCCACTGTTGCCTCCGGTTAGGCAATCAGCCTAGCCACTGTTGCCTCCGGTTACACTATAAGCCTAACCACTGTTGCCCCCAGTTACACTATAAGCCTAGCCACGGTTGCCTCCACTTACGCTATCAGCCTAGCCACTGTTGCCTCTGGGTACACTATAAGCCTAACCACTGTTGCCGCCGGTTACGCTATAAGCCTAGTCACAGTTGCCTCTGCTTACACTATCAGCCTAGCCACTGTTGCCCTCGGTTGCGCTATCAGCCAGCCACTGTTGTCTCCGGTTGAGCTATCCGTGGTTCTGTCGGTTGCCTTTGGCATAACCTTTGAGCATTGCTCCAGCTGTCACTCGGTGACGGTGTTTTCAGGCAAGGCCTGTTGTCAGTCTGACTCCCGGTCATCTGGATACCGTTGTCCTGCAGTACTCTGGGTCAGTACTGCTATAATTGTTCCAGTTCCTGCGCTACAGTCTGTTGCCTATTGTACCTATTGTTCTTCCAGTCTGCAGTCTGTATTGTCATTACCATTTATTATTGCCTGCTGTTATGTTCTGCCTGGACCTGTGAAGGGTCTTTCTGTTTTCTTTATTAAAGGAGAACTTTTACCTTATATGAAGTGTGGTTATCTTAGTGTATGTCCACAATGTGTCCCAGAAAATATATAGCAAATAATAAATACATCCATGTATGTATTAAAAAAGTACCTTTAATCTAAGCTTCAGTCTCTTGGAGAGCGCTGCCATCTTGCAGTTGAAGAGTATCTGCGAATGCGTTAGGTCTCACTGTGTCTGTCAATCACAGTGCAATAGTCAGCCCATAGTAACTTTTTTTTTTTCGTTTGGCGAGCATGCAAATTAGTATAAGCGACGCCTCGCTTCTCTGGCTGTGCGCACAACATCCTGCACCGAGCGGTCTGGAGATATTAGGCAATCCTATGAGGCATATTTATTATATTGTATCTTAAACTTTTCAATAAAGTTGTGTTTTTACCTAACCTTATGTCTGAAAGTCTTAACAAACAGTGACGCACGGGCACCGTGATAGGTACGTTGCGTTACACGAGTACTATTTCTCGGTACCCTAGCATTAGGGTTCCAGCATTCCGGTTGCCCGTCTGGTCTAGCTATCCTAGCCCCTATTGGGGTGCGGGCTGTCTCCGCCTGTAGTGGACCTTTACGATTCCTTGAGTCTCATGCTGGTTTAGTCATGCCACAGTCGCCTGTCTACCCTACATCTAGGGTGTAGTGGCCCTCCACTACTATTTCCTCCTTGGGAGGTTCCATGGTCATACTTAGCTACTCTCTGCGTACAGAGTATTCAAGTACATCTCCGTGCTCTAGGGCCTGTCAGCTTTGCGGCCTTGAGGCTTTCTGAATTCCTGTCTGGACTATACTGTTCCCTCTGGGGGGCACTACTAGCCTCTTTTTACTTAAACATGAACTCTGATAACCTGAACTTGTGCCAGTATCTTGCTTGCCTGTACTTGCCTGTACTGGACCGGTGTGGGTTATTCTTATTACTATTGTAACCAGAACCTGTGTCAGTATCTTGCTTGCCTGTACTGGATCCGTGTAGGTTACTGTCATTTGCATTACTTGTCAATAAACCGTGTTTTACCAAACCACTCGAGTCTGTCAGAAAATCGTTACAGTCTTCCAGGCTTGGCAGCCCCCTGTGTCTATCATATCTTCCCTGCCCAAACCTCAGGGAGTTCCAGATGTATCAGATTCCTCTAAGGAGGAACTGCTAGTGGATTTGACCGAAGGGGAATGTTCAGCCGCGGTATCATCTAAATTTTTTGGGGATCCCATGGAGGCTGACCCTGACCCCTCCGCTGAGGGCTTGATCAAGGCTGTCCTTACTACCCTGAACATTTCCCTGGTCTCTGAGGAGCCTACTGTCATGGTTCCCCAAAGATGTTCAGTAGTCAGTATGGTATACTTAAATGCAATTTATTAAACAAAATGAATGAATGTAAAATATATACAACAGGAACATGCAGAGGGTACAAACCAGCAAGCACTGCTATCAGGAATAATAGGTTGCTAAGCTTGACCACACTGCTGGAGACTAGGCCTAAGCCACTGGTAGTCTCTGCTGGAACCAGGAGCCGGAACAGGAACACAGGATCTTGATCCAACGTAGCGGGTGTACCGACTCACGCCTGCAGTCAGTAGGGAGCGATATCTGACTCACGCGTGCAGTCAGAATGGAGCAAACTCACGTCTGTAGTCAGAATGGGAAATTGATAGCTGACTCATGCCTTTAGTCAGTATCAGAACTGGTCTACCAGAGCCCCAGGTCCGCACTAGATTGGGTGTCTGCTAGGTACAAGGAACAAACGTAAGAGTAGTCAGACAGAGCCACAAGTCAGCACCAGAGGGGTAGTCACACAAGCCAGGTCATACACAGTTCAGGTAGTCAGCCAGAGACAGTGTCTGCACCAGGTTGGGTGTCCGCTATAGGGATAAGCAAAAGAATAGTCAGACAGAGCCACAGGTCAGCACCAGGTTGGATGGAAGACTAGCCAGGTCATACACAGAGCCCAAGGTAATAGAACTGCTATGAAAAACAATGCAAGGGCAACTGAGTTAGGACTCAGTCTGCCATTTAAACCCCTCCACAGGAAGTTGGTAGGAGGAGCAGCTCAGAGGGAGGAAGTAGGTAGGAAGAAGTAGGTAGGAGGAGACTACAGGAAGCAAACACATAAAACAGAGGCCTGCTGCATGCATGAAGCCTCACGCCTGTAGATGACGCTGAAACCAAGGTAAGATGTAACAGTACCCCCCCTCAAAGGCACCCCCTCCGCAGAGCTGGCCAGGGTTTGTCAGGGAATCGAGCATGAAATCTGTGTACCAGTAAAGGAGCGTGGACATCACTGGCAGGTATCCAGGAGCGCTCCTCAGGACCATAGCCCTTCCAATTAATAAAATATTGTAAGCTCCCTCTACTCACACGGGAGTCCAGAATGGTTTGGACCTCATATTCCTCGTGATCTGCAACTCTCACAGGGGGAGGACGAACAGGAGCTGAAGTATATCGGTTGCAGACCAAGGGCTTTAGCAGGGAGACATGAAAGACATTGTGAATGCGCATATTGGCAGGAAGTTCCAATGCATAAGCCACCGGGTTAATTTTGCACAACACCTGAAAGGGACCAATGAATCGAGAAGCCAACTTGTGACAAGGAACCTGGAGGTGCAAGTTACAGGAAGACAGCCATACTCTGTCTCCTACCTGAAAGGTAGGTGCCGGCAGTTGCCTTCGATCAGCCTGCCTTTTTTGTCGCTGCACGGAATCACGTAGGGTATGCTGTAACGGTACCCAAGAGGAATGGAGCACCCTTAAATGCTTGTCCAGAGCCGGAATTTCTTGTGCTTGGAAGGTCTCAGGAAGAGCCGAGGGTTGGGACCCATAGTTAACCAAGAACGGTGAACTCTTTGTGGAAGAGTAAAAGGTACTATTCCGGGCAAACTCCGCCCAAGGTAACAGGGTAGCCCAGTTATTGTGATGGCCAGAGATAGAGCAGCAGAAGAACTGTTCTAAGGCTTGGTTTGACCTTTCTGCTGCACTGTTAGACTGCGGCTGATATGTGGAGAAGAATGCCATTTGAATACCCATTTGAGTACAGAAACACCTGCAGAAGCGGGACACAAATTGGCTTCCTCTATCAGACACAATTACTTTGGGTATGCCATAGAGACGGAAGACCTCCTTAGCGAATACCATTGCCAATTCCTGTGCGGATGGTAAACATTTAAGTGGCACAATGTGAGCCATCTTAGAAAATTTGTCCACAATCATCAGAATGACTGTATAACCCATGGAACTTGGGAGTTCGGCCATAAAATCAATGGATAGATGTGAGCTGGGGTGTTCCCATTGGCCACTGGCTGAAGCAAGCCAACTGGCAGGTGTCTAGGAGACTTGTTTTGAGCACAAGTCGCATATGCAGCCGTGAAAGCAGTACAGTCGGCCTGGAGACTAGGCCACCAAAATACTCGTGACAAGGACCAAATCAATTGGTCGCGACCAATGTGACCAGCAACTTTTGAGGCATGATATGTCTGCAACAGCTTAATGTGCAACTACTTTGGAACAAAGCATCAACCGTCAGGCCTCTCAGTTGAAGCAGAGGCTAGGGCTGCTAGAATCTCCTCTCCTAGAGGAGAAGTAGTACAGGTTTGAACAGTAGCCAGGATCCGATCAGCCAGAATGATCGGAGAAGGTGGAACCTCTTTCCTGGACGGGCTACAAAACTGGCGAGAGAACGTGTCTCCTCTCACATTTTTTGAGCCAGGAAGATAGGAAACCACAAAATTAAAGCGAGAAAGAAACAGTTCCCATCTGACCTGTCAGGAAGACAAGTTTTTGGCTTCAGAAAGGTAAATGAGGTTTTTCTGGTCTGTCAAAATCAAAATAGGAGATTTAGTGCCCTCCACCTCCATTCTTTCAAGGACAGGATAATTGCCAGTAATTCTCTGTCCCCAATTTGGTAAACCATCTCTGCCTTGGACAGTTTTCTAGAGAAGTACCCAGACAGACTTAAGGCCTGAGCGCTGGGACAACAGGGACTCCAATCCGATTTTGGATGCATCCACCTCTAGGGTAAAGGGCAGGGAGGGATTGGGATGTACCAATATTGGAGCTGCAGCAAAGGCTGCCTTTAGACTTTCAAAAGCCATAATAGCAGTTTCTGACCATTCCCAGGTTTTGGCCCCTTTACAAGTCATGTCAGTCAGGGGTTTGACAATAGTAGAGAAATTATTAATGAATTTTCGGTAGTAGTTTGCAAATCCCAGAAACCTTTTGATCGCTTTGAGTCCCATCGGACGAGGCCAATTTACTACTGCAGACAATTTCTGAGGGTCCATGATGAACCCAGAAGCAGAAATAACATAGCCCAGGAATGTTACTTGAGGTTTGTGAAATTCACATTTTTCAAGTTTACAAAACAACTTGTTCTCACCTAATAGGCTCAGAACTTTGGATACATCCGACTGATGGGTCTCCAATGTAGGAAAGTGAATGAGAATGTCATCCAATTATACAACTATGCAACTTTGAAGGAGTTCTCGTAAAACATAATTTATGAACTCCTGGAAGACAGCTGGAGTGTTACACAACCCGAAGGGCATGACCAAGTATTCACAGTGCCCACTCCAGGTATTTAAAGCTGTCTTCCACTCATGCCCTTCTTTAATCTGCACCAAGTTGTACGCGGCTCTCAGATCAAGTTTCATGAATACTTTAGACCCTTTGACACGGTCAAAGAGTTAATTGATCAGGGGAATAGGATACGCATTCTTAACCAACAGTTTGTTTAGACCACAAAAGTCAATGCATGGACGTAACTCTCCATCTTTTTTCTTGACAAAAAAAAATCCAGCGCCAGAGGGGGATGTGTATTTACGAATGATGCTGCTGGCCAGAGCATCAGACACATATTCCTCCATGACCTTATTTTCCACCACAGACAAGGGGTAGATATGGCCTCTTGGAGGTGTAGTGCCAGGCAACAATTCCAAAGAACAATCATACGGCCTATGAGGAGGTAGGGCCTTGGCCTGAGTTTCGCTGAAAATGTCTATAAATGAAGTATACTCCTCTGGAAGGAGTGGAGTCGAGGCTTGAGTAACTCTCACGGGACAAGATAGACAAGACTTTGTGCATTGTGGGGACCAGGCCAAAACATCACAAGTGTGCCAGTCTATCCTGGGATTATGTTTTTGTACCCAAGGAAACCCCAGGACCATGGCATGATGCAGAGAATTAATCACCTGAAATTTCAGGGTTTCAGTACGCAGGGTTCCCACCTTCATGGTTAACAATGCAGTCTCATGCATAATGTGTGAGGGCTGTAATGGTCTACCATCAATGGCTTCTACAGCCAGGGGGGAAGCAAGAGGCAACAATGGAATATTTTGACTGGCCTCAAATTCTGCATCCATAAAGCAGCCAGCAACCCCCGTGTCCAGTAACGCTGGAACTGAGGTGGATTTATTTGCCCAATAAATGCAGGCCTTCAACATGGGCTTATCCAAAAAATTTTCTGGAGACAATGAAATGCCACCTATCATCTGTCCTCGACCAGATCTTAAGTTTGTGCGTCTCTCAGGACGAATCGGACAGGACCGCAACAGATGTCCTGCCTTACCACAGTAAAGACAAAGTCCTTCCCTTCTCCTAAAGGCTCTCTCCTCCATTGAAAGCCGGGTAACACCCACCAGCCTAGGTTCACCACCCACTGAGACAAGATTAGGAGGCATGGGAGGAGAGGGAGGATGGGGTGGGTCAGAAACATGAGGAGATGCCTCCCCTAGAGGCCTCTGCAGGCGCTCAGCAACCGAGGGTCTGCCCCTGACTATGGCATGCACTTGCATAGGTTCAGTATCATCCGAAACAAGCCCAGGAGGCATGTGAGGCGAGGGAGGAGAGTGTGGGCCAGTATAATGAGCAGGCATTCTGCTTGAGGACTTCCGCGGGTACTCCTTAAATGAGGGTCTTTCTCTGATTCTGGTATTCACCAGAATACAAAATTCAATCAGGCTGCCCAAATCGTTACGTAGATCGCGAGCCGCGATCTCATCTTTCACAGTATCACTGAGCCCTTGAAAGAAAATGGCCATCACGGCCTCGTTATACCAGTCTACTTCTGCTGCCTGGGTCCCAAACTCTATAGTGTAGTCGGCCACCGTGCGAGTACCCTGGAGAAGGGTCATAAGGTGCTTGGAAGCCAAGACCATGCGGCCTGGCCTATCAAAGACTTGATTAAACAAATTCACAAATTCCGTGAAATTGTGAACTATAGGTTTATTCGTCTCCCAAGCCAGCACCCTGCCCGTAAGGAGGGATATAAGGAAACCAACTTTACTGTGCTCATTAGGAAAGGCATCCTGTACCAACTCGAAATATATGCCCAGCTGGTTAAGGAAGCCACGGCAGCCATATGGATCCCCATCATACCGCTGTGGGAGCTGAGCGGAACCTGTCAACCTCTTGACCATGCCTGCATCAGGAGAGGTTGGAACTACTGGTGCCCAGGGGGGCTCGGGAAGGGCCACCAGTGGAGTACAGATCTGTTTGAGGTTAGCGGTGAGCTGCGAAACCGTCTGCATGGCCAAAGACAATTGATCAAGTCGTTGACTCAGTGTCTCCATCCTTTCCAGGATGCTTTGAAAAACTGCATTACTATCACCATCTGAACTCATGGCCCTTGTGTACTGTCTCGGTTCCCCAAAGATGTTCAGTAGTCAGTGCGGTATAGTTAAGTGCAATTTATTAAACAAAATGAATGAATGTACAATATATACAACAGGAACAAGCAGATGGTACAAGCCAGCACGCACTGCTATCAGGAATAATAGGTTGCTAAGCTTGACCACACTGCTGGAGACTAGGCCTAAGCCACTGGTAGTCTCTGCTGGAACCAGGAGCCGGAACAGGAGCAAGAACAGGAACACAGGATCTTGATCCGACGTAGCGGGTGTACCGACTCACACCTGCAGTCAGTAGGAAGCGATATCTGACTCACGCCTGCAGTCAGAATGGAGCAAACTCACGCCTGTAGTCAGAATGGGAAATTGATAGCTGACTCACGCCTGCAGTCATTATCAGAGCTGATCTACCAGAGCCCCAGGTCCGCACTAGACTGGGTGTCTGCTAGGTACAAGGAACAAAAGTAAGAGTAGTCAGACAGAGCCACAAGTCAGCACCAGAGGGGTTAGTCAGACAAGCAAGGTCATACAGAGTTCAGGTAATCAGCCAAAACCACAGGTCTGCACCAGTTTGGGTGTCTGCTATAGGGATACGCAAAAGAATAGTCAGACAGAGTCACAGGTCAGCACCAGGTTGGATGGAAGACTAGCCAGGTCATACACAGAGCCCAAGGTAATAGAACTGCTATGAACAACAACACAAGGCAACTGAGTCAGGACTCAGTCTGCCTTTTAAAACCCTCCACAGGAAGTTGCTAGGAGGAACAGCTCAGAGGGAGGAAGTAGGCAGGAGGAAGTAAGTAGGAGGAAACTACAGGAAGCAAACCCATAAAATAGAGGCCTGCTGCATGCTTGAAGCCTCGCGCCTGTAGATGACGCTGAAACCAAGGAAAGCCGTAACACCTAAGGACCCTTCAGATGTTTTTCAGGAGCCTAAGAAGTAGGCTACCTGCTTTCCACCTAATGCCACTCTTGACCGTCTTGTGTTAGATGAGTAGAACAAAAAGGTTACTGTGTCTAGAAAATTTACTAAGTTGTATCCCTTCTCTGAAGCAGCTTTGTTGCAGTGGGCTCAGCCTCCTAAGGTAGATGCCTCAGTTTCTAGACTATCTAAGTCCACTGCTCTGCCTGTGTCAGATGCGTCTGTCCTGAAGGATTGGACTGATAGAAAGCTTGTTGAGACCTTTCTAAAAGCTATTTTTTCTACTGCTGGTACCTCTTTGCGTCTCACATTTGTTTGGACTGAGCAGTTGACTGTGGCTGTGCGTCAAGGCGCTCCTGCTTCTGACTTATTGCGGCTTCTGGCTAATTTCTCTGAAGCCCAGCATTAGATGTCAGCTGCCAGGTTTTATTCCATCTGTTTGATGGGTAGAGTTTCCACTATGTCTGTGGTTGCCAGACGTGCACTTTGGCTCAAGATCTGGTCTGCTGACACTACTTCCAAGAAGACTCTTCTTTCTTTGCCTTTCTTGGGAACCTCTCTGTTTGGGCCAGAAACACAGTGAGGCCACAGGGGGTAAAAGCACCCTTTTACCCTTGGTCCCCAAGAAGAAGCCTCAGTCTAGGAGAAATTGACTTTTTCGTCCCTTTCAGACTGAGGCACGCGCCACGACCCAGGAGGTTCCCCAGGCACCTCGCTCCTCCTCCAAGCCCAAGCAACAGTGGAGGCCTAAGCAGTCCTCTTCCAAGCCCAAGACTGCCAAACCTTCTTCAGCATGTCTCGCCGAACAGCGGACCCCCCCAAGAATCAGTGGGTGGCCGCCTGAGCTTTTACCACAGTGTCTGGACAGACTCCTTGGCGGATCCGTGGGTTTGTCAGGTTGTGTCAGAGAGGTACAGAATTCCCTTTACCTTTCTTCCTTCTCTCAGGTTTTGTCCTTCCCACACTCCTCAAGGGGAGGACAAGAACCGGCTTTTCACTGGGGCTATCCAGACCCTTTTGGACAAGAAGGATCTGGAGCCGGTTCCTGAACTAAAGATGGGTTTGGGTTTCTAATCCAACCTGTTCATGGTCTCCAAGAAGGATGGCAGCTGCTGTCCAATCTTGGACCTAAAGGATATCAAATTCTTCGTGGTCAAATCCCATTATCACCAGGAGTCACTGTGGACAGTGATTGCAGCCATGTCTCCTTGGGAATTTCTCACCTCTCTGGATCTTCAGGACGCATACCTGCACATAGCCATCTATCCAGAGAGCCGGCAATACCTCCGGTTTGCCTGCGACCAAGGGCATTATCAGTTTTCTGCTCTTCTCTTTGGTCTGACTACAGCCCGCAGGTCTTCAATCGAGTCCTGGGTGCCTTAATATCTGTCTTACACAGGACCGGTGTCCGGGTTACTCCATACATGGACGATCTCCTGTTGAAGGCCTTATCTCCGGATCTACTACATCAACAGATCCAGGAATGTATTCATGTTCTTATCCATCACGGATGGATCGTAAACATAGACAAGTCGGATCTGGTGCCATCTCAACGCCTTATCTTCCTGGGTCTTCTATTCGACAGTGAAGGGTATTGTCTTCCTCACGGACGAGGTGGCTCACAAGATTGCATGCAAGGTGTCAGCTGTCCTTACATCAGATCCAGTCCCAGCCAAGAAACTAACATCTCTGGTGGGGAAGTTCATCTCTACCATGGAGGCGGTTCCGTTCGCCATAGCTCATATGCAGGAACTTCAGCGGTTCGTAATCCAGGTCTGCAAGGGGCAGAAGGATCTCTTGAAAATGTCAGTCTCTCTCCCCCTGCATGTGGAACTGAGTCTGGAGTGGTGGCTCGACCGCTCACATCTCCTGAAAGGCAGAGCCTTCTTGGTACCCTTCTGGACGACTGTGATGACGGATGCCAGTCTATCAGGATGGGGTGCGGTTCTGGGTCACCTGAATGTCCAAGGTCGACGGTCCATGGAGGACTCTCTCCTTCCCATCAATGTGTTGGAGCTTCGAGCGATAGTTCATGCTCTCAGGTACTGGATGGTCAAGCTGGAGGGCTGTCATGGTCGAGTCCAGTCAGACAACGCCACAGCTGTGGCTTACATCAACAAGCAAGGTGGCACAATTTGGTTTTGGGTGTCCTTCAGCGTCCACCTTTTGAGTCCTTGGCTACCATTCCCTTACGTCTCTTGACTTTGAAGATGAAGATGGTTATTGTATCTGTTCACCGGAGTTGCACACCTTGTCTAGTAAACCCCCCTTCTTGGTGTTTCATGACAAGGTGGTTTTTCATACTTCTCAGAAATTTCTCCCGAAGGTGGTTTCTGAATTCCACATTAACCAGGAAATTGTGGTGCCTTCTTTCTGTCCTGACCCTTCACCTGACAAGAACGAGCAATGTGTCCACCTACCTCTCCTGCAGACTCTGAAGAGGTAACCGGAGTCTGGAACTTGGGTGCCAGGCGCACCTGTGCTTTTGGACCAGGACAACTATTACGATCCCTATCCATTTCAAATCAAAGTTCTTGTATGCTGTGCTCTAGGGTGGCACACAGAGCAATAAGATCCTGCAATAGGTTGAGTGGTAAGCTCGTCCTTGAGATGCTCAGATATTCATTTTATGAAGGTAGCTTTAAGGGAGTTGTCACCCCACTATGTGTCGTAGGCCTAGGTTCTTAACTCAACCGCATATTGCATTAGACCCCTGTTGACAATCTAAAATAGCTGACACAGCCATAGCTCACCTCCCAGGGGAATCAAAGACGGATCGGAAGGCTGAAATAAAAGAGTCAAAATCAGACAGGAGGGGGAATTGGTGATCCAGAAGAGGAGACAGTCACTCCAATGTAGGCCCCTGTAGCAAGGAAATTGTAAACGTGATGTGGGCATGATGAGAAGCATAAGCCTCATGCGGACTTCTGAAATATTTGTAGCACTGGTTCAAAAAACCACAGAACTCAGAGAGTGATCCATCGAAACGGTAATCTGGCAGGCAACAACCCAGAAACAGGGGATGTAGCTGCTGGAGAAACAGCTGTTCTACTCTGAGTAGAGATGCCTTGCTAAGACCAAATTCGGATTAAAGGTGCAGGCCGTGAATCCTGATAGCTGGATGTCAACTCTAGAAACAGACAGCTACTCACGGAAACTGGAACATATAGAAAAACCTACCCGCAATTAGGTTTGTCTTTGTCGCAGAACAGAAGGAGTAGAACACAGCAACAGGAGGTCTTACACTAGGGGGCCGAGCAGCAGACTCAAAGACAGTAAAGAGACTGGCATGACTGGGTAGAAGATGTTAGGCTCCACCAGGAGTAGGATAGTCAAGGGGAAACAAGGGCACAGACAGAGAATGGTCGACAGGCCGGGTCAGAGACTAATCAGGTAAGGATGGTACAGTGGAAGAGTCATAGAGAAGTCTAACAAGCCGCGGTCAGGCAACGTAGCACATAGGGAGCAGGCAGGAGAACAGTCAAGAGAATGGAGCCAAAGGTCAATACCTGGAAGCACAGACAGAAGCCAAATTGGATAAAGAAGGGGAAGTCAAGGATAGCCAGGTCAGGAACACTAGAAACACACGAACAAGACTGGATACAGGTCACAGCAGGAACGCTTAGATTGCACGCAGGCGCAAGGCACCGGGGCTAGGTAAAGGCTCAGAGATCTAGGGTGGGGAAATAGGACCAAGAGTAAAACCAAATAACTGGCAAAATATTCTACAAAAACCTAGAAACGAGAAGGAGCATGACACTCTGAGTGCCAGTGGTGGAACACGTCATAGGTATACCATCACTGCCATAGAGCTTAAAACTGAAACAGCGTTACACTAGTACAGTGATGGAGAACCTATGGCATGGGTGCCATGACTGGCATGCAGAGGTCTTTATGGTGATACTCTGCAAGGGAACCTGCTTCACCCCACCCCCTTTGCTACCTGACATTTTTCCTGAGTATAAGTGAGGCGAAAGGTGCACTGGGAAATGGTGCCTCTCCTACCTCCACCAACAGCATCTGGATTGGCTCACATTTCCCTTCCTGTTATCACATGTTCTCTTCCCTCCCATCACAATTCTTTTCTTTCCCACCTCCTGCAAGCCACACAGAGCCATCCACTTCTCCTACAGAGGCATGTAGTGTGTGCTGTGGAAGCAAGCGGAGAGAACATTGGCGGTGGTAAGATGGGAACAGAATACCTGGTTATAACACCTTTTTACCACCCAGGAACACCCTACTCAGGGGGGTCTCAAGCTTCTACCTTGTCTCAAGGGAGATGAGATAGTTAATTGCCGGGATGGCTTGGATTACCTTGGCTGCCCCATATATTATATATATGTATGTAAAATAACAAACAAAATTAATGTTATGTAATACCTTTTTTATTGGACTAACAGAATTATGGATTGACAAGCTTTCGGGATAAACTCCCTTTCTCAAATCTAAACCATTTCTGAGCACAAGGATACAGAATTCACAGTTAATACAGTTAATACATTGAATTCAAAGCTGTGTTGTTTGCTGGGATTAACACAGCAGGACTGCTGATAAGACAGCAGTCAGAGCGC
The DNA here is from genome assembly GCA_037306005.1 of Rhinophrynus dorsalis. Classification (NCBI taxonomy): domain Eukaryota; kingdom Metazoa; phylum Chordata; class Amphibia; order Anura; family Rhinophrynidae; genus Rhinophrynus; species Rhinophrynus dorsalis. Next base: position 160,164,793 of record CM074726.1, on the reverse strand, counting down.
CTTACAAGCTCTCCGTCGGCACTGTACTGTGTCCAGGATATGGAAGAATATGGTGTCACAGCTTGTACTAATCCCCCATGCTGCTGCTATAGCGTGTGTTTGCAAAAGCATACGTCATGTTCTGCTACTGTCTAAACCTCCGCCCATGGCCCAGTGTGGAGCGGAGGGGACCAATGCCAAACATCGTTCTGCATTACAATCTGCCTTTAACCCTTTCAGTGCCTCAGTGGTACGCAACGCATTGCAAAGCTATGTGTTACGGACCTCTCTGGCACTCATAGGGTTCTTGGGTATCCATGCAGTTATGCATAACCTCTGAGCGACACTTAAGCGTCTAGGAAATACACATTTTTGTCAAACATCATGAGCAATGTAGTAAATTAATCAGAGAATGAAGGTGTGCAATGGAAAGTAGCAAAGGGTCTCCCTCACATTGCAACGTGTTTTTAAATGGCATACACTGAAGGACTGACAATTAACTCCTATAGTGTGTTCAGCTGCCTTGCTACTTACACCAACAAGTAAAGCAACTTCTTACACACTCCCATCTGCTGCATACCCCCGACTGGCAAATGATCATTATGGTAGTAGTTTCATTTAAAATGAACACTAACTGGTCTAAGATTACAAACCACTGCAATAAGAACTGTACGCTGGACAAATTTAACCCTTTGAGTGCCAGAGCGTTGCATACCCCTCTGTCACTCACAGGGATACACTGTAAAGGATGATTATTTTGGGCAGAATGACCTAGGCTGACATCACCAGTCATGTGACCGCAGTATCTTGTGAGGGCTTTGGGAATAAGAAAGATGTAATTGAAGAAAGTGGGAGCTGTGAAGGTAGATGCACTTTGTCTTACATACTGAACAACTGGTGAACACTGCCTCTAGAGCACATCATTCTGGATAATGTGGGTGTTGTGTACCTGTTATTAAGTTCTGTAATGCAGTCTGTTTATTTTATCTTTAACTTTTTGATTACCAGAGGGGTATCTGACAACAGGCACTCAAAGGCTTAAAATCTTGCTTTGCAGTGTGACTGTTCTCTTTAGTTTATTGTTATTATTTTATTTTTCTGCTGTTACGTGTTATGCAGTGTAAGGTAATTTGTTTTTTACCACTTCAGTTAATTGCTGGAGGGTTGTGCAGGTCATTTGGGTATGTTAACCCATCAAGGACTAGCATGCTTCCAGTGTCTCTCTTTTGGAAGGTTAGTCCCTCATTCAGACCCAATTCCCTCTTTCCCTCCCTGGTGTCCCTGTGTTTAGGAGATCAGACTGTGTGGTGTGTATATAAGTGTATCACCCCGGTGTCCCCGTGTTTAGGAGATCAGATTGTATGGTGTGTATATAAGTATATCACTCTGGTGTCCCCGTGTTTAGGAGATCAGATTGTATGGTGTATATATAAGTGTATCACCCTGGTGTCCCTGTGTTTAGGAGATCAGACTGTGTGGTGTGTATATATAAGTGTATCACCCTGGTGTACCTGTGTTTAGGAGATCAGACTGTGTGATGTGTATATTAGTGTATCACCCTGGTGTCCCTGTGTTTAGGAGATCAGACTGTGTGGTGTGTATATAAGTGTATCACCCTGGTGTCCCTGTGTTTAGGAGATCAGTCTGTGTGGTGTGTATATAAGTGTATCACCCTGGTGTCCCTGTGTTTAGGAGATCAGACTGTGTGGTGTGTATATAAGTGTATCACTCTGGTGTCCCTGTGTTTAGGAGATCAGACTGTGTGGTGTGTATATATAATTGTATCACCCTGGTGTCCCCGTGTTTAGGAGATCAGACTGTGCGGTGTGTATATAAGTATATCACTCTGGTGTCCCTGTGTTTAGGAGATCAGACTGTGTGGTGTGTATATAAGTGTATCACCCTGGTGTCCCTGTGTTTAGGAGATCAGACTATGTGGTGTGTATATAACTGTGTCACCCTGGTGTCCCTGTGTTTAGGAGATCAGATTGTATGGTGTGTATATATAAGTGTATCACCCTGGTGTCCCTGTGTTTAGGAGATCAGACTGTGTGATGTGTATATTAGTGTATCACCCTGGTGTCCCTGTGTTTAGGAGATCAGACTGTGTGGTGTGTATATAATTGTATCACCCTGGTGTCCCTGTGTTTAGGAGATCAGACTGTGGGGTGTGTATATAAGTATATCACTCTGGTGTCCCTGTGTTTAGGAGATCAGACTGTGTGGTGTGTATATAAGTGTATCACCCTGGTGTCCCTGTGTTTAGGAGATCAGACTGTGCGGTGTGTATAGAAGTGTATCACCCTGGTGTCCCTGTGTTTAGGAGATCAGACTGTGTGGTGTGTATATAATTGTATGACCCTGGTGTCCCTGTGTTTAGGAGATCAGACTGTGTGGTGTGTATATAAGTGTATCACCCTGGTGTCCCTGTGTTTAGGAGATCAGACTGTGTTGTGTGTGTATATAATTGTATCACCCTGGTGTCCCTGTGTTTAGGAGATCAGACTGTGTGGTGTGTATATAAGTGTATCACCCTGGTGTCCCTGTGTTTAGGAGATCAGACTGTGTGGTGTGTATATAAGTGTATCACCCTGGTGTCCCTGTGTTTAGGAGATCAGACTGTGTGGTGTGTATATAATTGTATCACCCTGGTGTCCCTGTGTTTAGGAGATCAGACTGTGTGGTGTGTATATAAGTGTATCACCCTGGTGTCCCTGTGTTTAGGAGATCAGACTGTGTTGTGTGTGTATATAATTGTATCACCCTGGTGTCCCTGTGTTTAGGAGATCAGACTGTGTGGTGTGTATATAAGTGTATCAACCTGGTGTCCCTGTGTTTAGGAGATCAGACTGTGTGGTGTGTATATAATTGTATCACCCTGGTGCCCCTGTGTTTAGGAGATCAGACTGTGTGGTGTGTATATAATTGTATCACCCTGGTGTCCCTGTGTTTAGGAGATCAGACTGTGTGGTGTGTATATAAGTGTATCACCCTGGTGTCCCTGTGTTTAGGAGATCAGACTGTGTTGTGTGTGTATATAATTGTATCACCCTGGTGTCCCTGTGTTTAGGAGATCAGACTGTGTGGTGCGTATATAAGTGTATCACCCTGGTGTCCCTGTGTTTAGGAGATCAGACTGTGTGGTGTGTATATAATTGTATCACCCTGGTGCCCCTGTGTTTAGGAGATCAGACTGTGTGGTGTGTATATAACTGTATCACCCTGGTGTCCCTGTGTTTAGGAGATCAGGCTGTGTGGTATGTATATAAGTGTATCGCATTGTTTCACAGAAATAAATCTCACATTAATGTCAGATTAAGCTTAAAGGGATAGTAATACTTCGTTTTATCTTTATTTTATTTTGTAGGCATTAAAAAAACATGAAGAACAATATAAGTCTTATCTCTCAAACCTTTATGGTTTAAGAGATATTCACAAGCAAAGTATCCCCCCCCCATTCAACCAGATCAGAAGGAAGGTGCCCAGGTAGACTGCAGAGAGGGACAATCTTCTATTAAGATAAGGGAAAAAGCTGAAAAACTTGTCAAGGGGGGAAGGGCTTTCATTGTTTTCATACAAAGAAGATTGTCCCCTTCTGTTATCTGTCTGGTCTATGGACTGGATTCCACATCTGAGAAGAGATGGCTTACACTAGGTAAAAGGGGCGGGAGGGGAACTTTGCATGTGAATATCTCATAAACCATAAAGGTTTGAGAGATAAGACTTATATCATTCTTCATGTTTTTTTTAATGCCTACAAAATAAAATAAAGTTAATACTAAGTATTACTATCCCTTTAAGTATATATGTTTATAAATTACTCTGTGTAAATAAAATACTTTGGTCTTAACCCTTTCAGTGCCTGAGGGGTACGCAACACATTGCAAAGCAATGCATTGCATACCTCTCAGGCCCTCAAAGGATTAAACTGATTCATTTATTAAGTTACACAAAGGGGTGTCAATAGGTCATGGAACACAAAATTCTTGGTAATGCCCTGCCCACTATCCACGCCCCCAGTAACACCACCTAAAACAAGTGTCCCTCTTTGACCTTTTGAAATGTTGGGAGGTATGTGTATGGGGATCAGGGCCGACATGCCGAGCTCCAGGAGCTCACCGTGTACCATGTGGCTGACCATCTGGACATCTTTAACCTCATCATCGAGGGTGACGTGGGGGGGGGGTCATCATCAAAGCTGCCCAGGACAGAGCATGGGCCGGCTACCCAGAGTTTCTGGCCATGAGCAATATGTTCGACATGAACATCCACCTGACTACCAGGAGAAAGCCCGAGTGCCCCACTGTCTCCACAGCAGTGTATTGGTTGGGAAGCGAGGACCCCTCCCGGACCAGTATTTGGCTTAGCTGGCTCAGTAATGGACGCTACAACGTTGTGTTTGATCAGCCCCTGCTCAACTCAGAGTATGACAGCTGGTGGCAGCAGAGCCAGGCTCAGCAAAACAGAGACGATCCAAAATGTACATTGAGCAAAGCCCTCCTCCTGAACTAGGTCCCATTGGGCATCAGCGCTGGGACCAGGTCAGGCTGGCATCTGATGGACTGGGGAAGCATATTAATATAAACTATCATAAGTTATAATACATTAAAATTATGGGGACTGACTTGTAATATTGTGACTCATGAAACAGCTCTCATTATCACTTATTGTGAGCACTATCCCCAGATTCAGCGATCAGATGTGGATTTTATTACAAGACCGGAGGCGAGTATTATGCTTATCAATCTTTACTACTCCCAACAACAGTTTAAAAGTACATTATAACCAGAGAAAGAAAACAGAAAAACAAAACAGGTGTTTCAAAGAGAGGTCACGCCTTCCGTCCTTTATCCTCCAATCGGTGATAGACCTCTTCTGTAAGTCATCCTCCTCCTGTAGTAATTCCCTCTTTCTTTACTGCTCCGCAGGGAAGTTAAAGGGGAACTTTCACCTCCTCATTATCCTTATTGTATCCCTTCCTTTGTGTCCCCTCTGTACAGTGCGGTCTTTCTTTTTGCCTACAAATCTGTTTAAATGAAACAAAAAGGTACTTGAATTGTGTACCTTATGACGTTAGCAGCCGCACAGCCGTGCACCGTACAGTGCAGAAGACACTCCCACAGCCTCAGCTCCTTTCACTTGCCCCAACATCCTCCGATGACACAGGCGTTCTGTTAGTAAGCTGGAGAGAGATCTCATTGGCTAGATATCGATCTCTGCCAATGAGATCTCTCTCCAGCTTACTAACAGAACGCCTCCGTCATCGGAGGATGCTGGGGCAAGTGAAAGGAGCTGAGGCTGTGGGAGTGTCTTCTGCACCGTACGGTGCGCGGCTGTGCGGCTGCTAACGTCATAAGGTACACAATTCAAGTATCTTTTTTCTTCATTTAAACAGATTTGTAGGCAAAAAGAAAGACCGCACTGTACAGAGGGGACACAAAGGAAGGGATACAATAAGGATAATGAGGAGGTGAAAGTTCCCCTTTAAGTATACCTCTTACTTTATTTGCTATAAGATTCGCCATTTTACTTGTATAAAAACCTTATTGATATAAACCGTTTGCAATCTTTCATTTTATCCTAAATTTCTATTTTTCTAGTCCCCTCTCTACTACCTTCGTGGTTCGGGGCATGAGCTTATTCTCCTTTGCCCATATAACTAGCTTTGCAAACCCTTGAAATCCCCTTGGCTTATCCTTGGGTCCTTCCCGTTATCCACCCTTATTTTCCTGTTTCTGCTCTTGTTCACTCTCACCTTCTAACTTCACTTCAATCTCCTCCTTCTTTGGAGTTACCTCGCTACGCTATTTTCTTGTTCCTGGCCGCCCACGATTGCCGCAATGCATTAGAGCGGCGGCCATCTTAGTTTTGGGAATTGTGCCCTTCATTCAATACTGCTCATGCGCAATGTCTGACTTCCGGATTCGGCTGACTAGAATCCTTGTCAAAAGAGCCGAGCACAGCTAATGAACGGGTTTTGAAACTTTCTGAGTTTGTAATTTCAATTTCAGTTCTGGTTTTCTGCAATTAACCTCCTTTTTGTGTGTTTTTCTCTTTTCTGAGATTTTTACAGTATATTTGTGAGTCCTTTTAATAATTTGGCCATTCTGCAATTTTCTCAAAATATTTCTCATAAAGATTATCCCATTCCTCCCTCAACCCCTCAAAAATCTAAAAGATTCCCTCAACATTTCCTGAGACATGAGTCTTTATCTAGTGACTCCAGTTATCGGGAAGCAAACAGGGATGTTTCAGATTTTCCTGAGGAAAAAATCCAAGCTATCGTGGACGCCTCAGTTGGCAAGTCAGTGGCTATTGCCATCTCAGATTGCATGGGACAGATGCCCGAATCCATAATAAAATCTATAACTGAGTCCCTCATAAAAAAATACTGATATTTCCCAGTGTTGGATCTGTATTCTCTAGACTCCCTGCTTTCTTGGGACCAGTTTCGGGATAAACATGGTGCTCCCCTTCATGAGTTCTTTCGTTTCGCCCAAATTCGACACTATGTTCTTACCTATACGGGCAGAACTGCCCCTCCGGCCCGGATAGTTTTTGAGCATTTGTGTTCTTCATCGCGATTTGTCAAGGGTGCAATTTCTAAGATATACGCCCATATTCTATCTTCCTTATTTTCGAAACCCCCACCTTACCGACTGCATTGTGAGTCGGATTTGGGAGAATCACTGGACCCTGAGGTGTGGTCGGATATAATAGGTAATACTAATGGGTTGACCCCGTGTATGTTAGTAAAGGAGAATGCCTATAAGGTGCTAGCTAGATGGTACTATAGCCCTGTACGATTACATCGCATTTTTCCATCCACGTCTTCATTATGCTTTTGTGGTTGTGGTTCGGAAGGTTCATATTTGCATATGTGGTGGTCCTGCCGTCCTGTAGCAGATCTGTGGAGGTATGTTTTCCGCCTGTTGGGGATGGCTGTGGGGACTCCGGTGGTCCCTGACCCGTGTACTGCCCTGCTTAATAGATCTTCCCGTCAGCCTATTTTGCCCCGTTATTCTAATAAGCTGATATTCAGGGTTTGTGCTATGGCCAGGTGTCACATCGCTTACCACTGGAAATCCTTGCCGCCGACTTATGCACTGTTGGATGACCATATATGGTGGTTGATTAAGATGGCGAAACGGATGGCATACATTTACAATTCTTCATCGAGTTATTTGCAGATCTGGTCCCCGTGGGTGGAAGCTGTGGCTCCCCCTGGGTTTCACCGTGAACTTCTCATTTACTGATGCAGTTGGGTGTGGATTTCCTATTGGAGATGGTTAGGTGTGTTTTGCGTGAGTGAGATTTCCCCCGACTTTTCCCTCCCCCCCCTTTTTTTTTTCTTCTCCTCTTCCCCCCGCTTGTTTCTATCTTTTTCCTATTTCTTTTCTTTTCCCTCTCTCCTCTCTCTCCTCTCTTTCTCTTCATCTCTCCCTTCTCTTTCTCGTCTTTCTCTCTTCTCTTTTTATAATAATAATCCTTTATTTATATAGCGCACACAGATCCCGCAGCGCTTTACACTCATATTGGTTCCTGTCCCCATTGGGGCTCAGAATCTAAAGTCACCTATCAGTATGTTTTTGGAGTGTGGGAGGAAACCCGAGTACCCGGAGGAAACCCACGCAAACACAGTGAGAACACACAAACTCATTGCAGATGTTGTCCTTGGTGGGATTTGAACCCAGGACCCCAGCGCTGCAAGGCAACAGTGCTAACCACTGAGCCACTGTGCTGCCCAATATACTTTATACTTATTTTTCTCCTACCGATTGTGACCAGTCTGGGCTTCATATATTTGAGAACTATGTTTGGGAAATATGCTCCAGTTGTTGGCTTGTTTGTTCCAATGGATACTTTCTATGTTCTGCTTGTATCTCTTTTTCTTCTCTCCCTATTCCCTTTCCCTTTTTCTTTTCTGTACCCTTAAATTTTGTGAAAAATTCCAATAATGTTTGAATTAAAAAAAAAAAAAATACTGATATTTCCCCCCAGGGTGCTTCAAAGGACTCAGGGTCTTTCCAGGTGGCTCAAACTGAGTTTCCTCAGGACACTACTCCTGAAAAGCCTGTAGGGGGAAAAAGGAAATCAAAATCCCACCATTGTGTACCAGTGAACATTGACGCTTACACCTCACCTATTGATTCAGCTAGACAATCTAGCGCAATGAATTGTGGTTTAATCCCACGTAAAAGACCTTCCGCTCAAGAGGAAGTCATTTTGAGCAAAAAATACAGGAACCGTCAAAAAACGGATTCCTTTTGTTCTTCTTCATCCTCTGGGAATGAATCGGATGAGTCAGTAGAATATTTCTCTGATTCGTCCACTTCAGATCAACCTGTCACTAAAAAAGACTCCTCTGGGGATATAGACAAATCGGCTCATGGTACATCTATCTTGGACGACCAAGGAAATCCTTTATTTGACCCCGAAGGGATAAGACATCCTAGGTCATCAGAGTGGGTTCCTAGAGACCATATAGCCGACTATATAAAATTGTGGCTGAGGAAACCCCTGAATAGTAAAACTAAGAATAAGTTACGGGCAGAATGCCCAAGACCTACTATCGGCTACATATGTGATACCCCTATAATTGACCCCGAATAGTTCAATACATATCAAAATCGGGGAAGGATTCCAGGAAGGGTTTCGACAGATCCCTTAAAAACTGCCAAGATAAGTTGTTAGATATCGTTGGCCCTTTAGCCAAAATTTTTGAAATGTCAGAGAATTCTGTCAGTTCAGGTCAGCCCGTGGACACAAACACTCTCCGAGGATGGATTCAGAGATCCTTCTGCTTTTTGGGTAACGCCAATTCAGCCTTATCGACTGAGAGACGCCGGGCGATCCTGCTCAAGATCGATCCAAAGCTGACTGAAATGGCGTCAGTTGACGCGGGCCCTGAAACAGAAGGCTTTCTCTTTGGCGACTCCTTCATAAAAGAGTTAGGGAAGTTTGTGACTACGTTCACTGCCCTGGACAAGGCGCAGACTTCAATAAAAAAGGTGTTCAATAAACGTGTTTTTGGGAAGGCCGGGAAATTTAGGGGTCGATTTCCTGGCCGCTCCTATCAGGGTCCCCAAAGGGGATCATTTCGAAACTTTCAAGACCCCCCTATGTATGGGAAGAAAGTCCCTTCAGTTGAATACAGGAATCCCGGTCCCTTCTTTCCCCAACGTAACAGAGGTTGGAGAACCAGAGCATCCAGGGGCCACCCTTGACAGAGACCCTTCACAGGTAAGTGTGTTTTTCCTTCACCCTTCTTCACAGGAAAAATTGGGTGGCAGACTCATCATTGGTTCCAAATAACCTCGGATCGATGGATCCTCCAAACGATCCGGGTCTATCACATAGAGTTTTACTCACCTTCAATACAAACTATGATTCCTCCAGCTTTTCGTGTTTCAGCGGAGGAAGGAGAATTGGTAAATTCAGAGATCAAAGATTTGTCCAAAAAAGGGGCAATAATCCAGGTTCCTATAGACACCCCAGGTTTCATAAGCAATGTCTTCTTAGTAAGAAAGAAAGATTCGGGGTTGAGATCGGTAATAAATATGAAAAATTTAAATCTACACATTATGTACCGGCATTTCAAAATGGAAGGAATTAATTGCCTCAGGGATTTGCTAATTCCAACAGACTGGATGGTCAAATTAGACCTCAAGGGTGCTTATTTGACAGTCCCCATGTGTCGGTAAGATCAAAAATTCCTACAATTTCTATGGAATGGACAAAAATGGCAATTCACATGCCTTCCGTTCGGACTGTCGTCAGCCCCCTGGTGCTTCACGAAACTCATGAAGCCGGTGGTTTCGTTCCTCAGAAGCAGGGGTATACAACTAATAATTTATTTACACAACATCCTCATTTTGTCTCAGGATCGCACGACAACAGAAGATCACTTAAGACTGACTGTCAAGGTTTTGACTCATCTATGATTTCTAGTAAATTGGAAAAAATCAATTATCCAACCGTCTCAGATGATGGAATTCTTGGGTTTCACAATCGATTCCAGAAATGCCTTGCTTCTTCTTCCGGGGAAGAAACTAAGAACAATTCGAAAGGAAATCAAATCCATTCTAAAAAAAGGACCTTATCTCTTTGCGGATGATTGCCAGGATTAAGGGTCTCTTGTTGGCCTCTATCCAAGCAATCTTCCCAGGACCACTCCATTATCGAGCGTTACAGAGACTAAAGACTCTACACCTCCGGGGAGGATTAGCCTACTCGGATTTGATTCCCCTCTCAACCGAAGCCAGGGAAGTCCTCCATTGGTGGCTAGACCATATGGAAGCCTGGAATGGCAGAGCCATCTTCGGCATGTCTCCAGAATTGGTGATAGAATCGGATGCCAGCAACACCAGCTGGGGAGCTCGTTGCGGAAATCTCACTACCGGCGGAAAATGGTCCCAGGTGGAAAAGCTTATGCACATAAACTGTCTGGAACTTCTGGTGGGCTCCTTTGCGGTCAGAAGCTTTATAGGAAATTCATCCAATTGTTGTATTCTATTAAAGATGGACAATCTCTCTGCTGTCCGGTATATCAATCATTTAGGAGGCACCAAATCGAAAATCTTGGCAAACCTAGCCAAAGATTTTTGGCAATTTTGTCTCGAAAGGGACATTTCAATCCAGGCAAAATATCTTCCGGGTCTTTCAAACAAGGTGGCAGATTGGAACTCCAGACATCTCGTAGATTACAGCGACTGGACTCTCCATTACTCCCTTTTTCAGAAACTTCTTTTTCTGTGGGGTCCTTTGGAGATAGATCTCTTTGCTTCCAGACTGAATACAAGACTACCAAAATTTTTCAGTTGGAGACCGGATCTGGAGGCTCAGGCAGTAGATGATGCCTTCCTTCAAGATTGGAACAACTCCGTGAATTATGCGTTTCCCCCCTTTGCGTTAATATCCTGGGTCATACTTCAAGTCAGGAGACAAGCAACAACTATCGTATTAATAATCCCCTTTTGGCTGGCACAACCTTGGTTCCCGGCTCTCCTCGAACTCTCAGTAGATTACCCTCGACATCTGACTCCTTTCCCATCTCTCTTAAAGGACCCGATAGGACGACCTCACGAGTTGATTCTGAACGGCCATCTACATCTTATGGAATGGTTAATTTCAGGGGCCCCTGGTGCATCTAAAGAATTTTGGAATCGACTAGATTCCTTATGTCTGAAGCTTGGGCCCCGTGCACCAGAACATGCTACAACTCATGTTGGTCCATTTGGACACGGTGCTTGGAACGAGACTTGGATCCCGTTCATACCGATTTAATCAACATACTTAATTGTCTTTCCTTTTGCTTTCAACAAGGGAAAGCATACAGGACGATTAATTGCTACAGATCGACGATCTCCACAGGGCACGTCCCTATTGACAACTCACCGATAGGTCGACATCCTTTGGTTTGCAAACTAATGAAAGGGATAAAATTGAACAGACCACCTACCTCCAAATATTCAAAACTTTGGGATGTCAATTTAGTTCTGCATTTCTTAGAATCTTGGCCTAAAAATCATTCCCTTTCTTTAAAACAACTATCAGCTAAACTTACCGTTCTTATATGCCTCATTTCTTTCAGATGAACATCAGACGTACGGGTACTAGATATTCAATCTTTTGTTCCAGAAGGTGTTCGATTTTGTATATTCTCTCGTACTAAGACCCTTTCTAGAGAAATTGTGTACCCGGCTTTTCCCCCAAAACCCTAAATTATGCGTGGTTCAATGTCTTCAGGCTTATGAACTAGCCACATGCAATCTTAGATCTCTTAATTCACACCGATTATTAATCTCTTTTGTTAACCCCTTCAGTGCCAGAGGCTTGGGCCATTGCCTGTACCCTGCAGGCCAGACACTTTTTCAGCATTTTTGCTATCCTTCCGTTTATGCTTGATTTCCTCTGGGGATTTTTAGTTAAATATGGAAAACTATATATTGTTTTTTTCAGAACGAATTGAGCTTTCTTGTGGTACCTTACATGAAGAGAATTGTACATCGTGCAAAAAGCTATGAAAATTTACTCATTTTGTTAAAATCACATACTATGTATCAAAAACATTTACCTTGATTGAAAACGTTTCAATTATTTGAAAAAGCCCAGAGTCCCCCGAGTAAAAAAATACCAAATTTGTATAGTTTTACCTACGTCCAAGGCTAGCATAGAGCCCTAATCACCAGCAGCGCAAAATGACATTTTCAACTTTATAAACTAAAATGCACATTCTAGGGTTTTTGTGGTAAAACTACCCTAAAACTGTGGAATAACTATATAAAAATATATATTTCTGAAAAGTAGACAACCTGCCGCATCTAATGAGGGGTAACTTGCCTTCTTGCCCCAAGCCTGTTGTGCCCAAATGCTTCCAGAAGGTGGCACTATAGGAAAAAAATGGCATTTTCTTACATTTCTGCCCCTTCAACTGTACTGAAATCTGTGAAAACCATGGAATTTCCAACTATCTTAATTAGCTAGTGCTCTTGGGAGAAAAATGACACCCCATTGGTATGGTTTCACCTACCACAGGGGATGCTAGAAGTGCAAAAAGACACCTACTACAACCTCTAAATTTTCTAACATTTTCTCAAACATTACTTGTCTATACAAAAACGGTTATAACAACTAGAGAAGTAAAGAAAGGCTACACAAACCGTACCATTTTGGAAAGAAGACAACCTGCCGCATCTAATGAGGGGTGAATTGCCTTCTTACCCCAAGCCTTTTGTGCCCAAATGCTTCCAGAAGGTGGCACTATAGGAAAAAAATGGCATTTTCTTACATTTCTGCCCCTTCATCTGTACAGAAATCTGTGAAAACCATGGAATTTCCAACTGTATTCATTAGTTAGTGCTCTTAGGAGAAAAATGACATCTCATTGGTATGAGTTTCCCTACCTTAGGGGGCGCTACAAGTACCAAACTACACCTATTGCAACCACTAATTTTTCGAACATTTTCTCAAACATTACTTGTCTGTACAAAAATGGTTATAACAACTACAGAAGTGAAGAAAGGCTACACAAACCATACCATTTTTGAAAGAAGACAACCTGCCACATCTAATGAGGGGTGAATTGCCTTCTTACCCCAAGCATGTTGTGCCCAAATGCTTCCAGAAGGTGGTACTATAGGAAAAAAATGGTATTTTCTTACATTTCTGCCCCTTAATCCAGGGGAGGGCTGGCCTGGGGGGCAGAGGGGCAATTGCCCCCGGGCCGGTCATATATCTTGGCTGGGGGGCCACTGCCTCACTGAATCTCACTCTTGCTGCTGTAAATGGAGCTATGATTAAGCTCTGTATAGCACGAAATGCATAAGACTTTTCTATGTAATTTTTCTTCTTTGTGCTTTGTGTCCCGAGAAGTATTTTATATTTTTCAATAAAAGCAATTTTTTTTTATACCAATTCATGTGGATCTGTTTCACAATTGATGTATCCAGCTGACTGTGAGTGCTCCCACAACAACTGTTTCTGGATCTGCTGTAAATGGAGCTACCCTAGTGCTACCACAGAGATTACAAATGAAACGGAGCTACACAAATGATATCACAGAACTACAATCCATATGAAGCTACTCTAGTGGCATTAACCCATTTCTTTTGTAAGCTCTATGGTATCACTAGTGTACACCCATTTCAATTGTAAGCGAAGTGGCATTAGTTGCCCTACCTCTCAACATTAATGCCAATTTTAAAATTAACAAAAGGGGGTGGAGTAGAACAGTGGGCTGGAACTATAGTAGAAATGGGCCACATAATTGTATTTGCCCCCCAGGCCACAAGTTGCCAGCCCTCCCCTGCCTTCATCTGTATGGAAATCTGTGAAAACCATGGAAGTAGCTAGTGCTCTTAGGAGAAAAATGACACCTCATTGGTATGAGTTCCCCTACCTTAGTGGGCGCTACAAGTACCAAACTACACCTATTGCAACCACTAATTTTTCTAACATTTTCTCAAACATTACTTGTCTGTACAAAAATGGTTATAACAACTAGAGAAGTGAAGAAAGGCTAAAACCATGGAATTTCCAACTGTATTCATTAGCTAGTGCTCTTAGTAGAAAAATGACACCCCATTGGAATGAATCGAAATACCTTAGGGGTGCCAGAAGCGCATAACTACACCTACCTGTGTTGCTTCTTCGAAAATGGCTGCTTGTACTAAAATGTTCATAACTGTTAGAGACATGAAGGAAAGGTATAAAAGGTATACCATTTTGGAAAGAAGACATTCTCCCGCATCAAGTGAGGGGTCACTTGCCTTTCTACCTCCTGGGCTGAAGTGCACAAATATTTCCAAAAGGCGGCGCTATGGGAATAAATACATGTTTTTTTACATTTCCACCACTTCAAAGATACTAAAATCTTTGAAAACCATAACATTTCCTGCTGTATTCAGTACCTGCTACCAAAAAAAAATGGTAGCCCATTTGTGTGGGTTAACATACAATATGTGGGTGCTAGGAACACGTACGTAAACCTGACACTTTTGTTTCTTAAATTATCTGCTTGCACTAAAATGGTTATAACCATAATAGATATGCAGGAAAGGTAGAAAACAATGCCATTTTGGAAAGAAAACAACCTGCCGCATCTAATGAGGGGTCACTTGCCTTCATACCCAAAGGCTGGTATGCACAAATGCTTCCAGGAGGTGGCGCTAATGGAAAAAAAAGGCATTTTCTTATATTTCTGCCCCTTCAAATGAATGGAGCTCTGTGAAAACCATGGAATTTTCAACTGCATTCGTTAGCTAGTGCTCTTAGGAGTCAAACGACACCCCATTGGTATGAGCTGAACTACCTTAGGGAGTGCTAGAAGTAGAAAACTACACCTACTACAAACTCTGATGTTTGTAACATTTTCTCAAACCTGACTTGCCTGTATGAAAATGGCTATAACACCTTCAGAAGTGAAGAAAAGGTAGATTAACTATACCATTTTGGAAAGAAGACAACATGCCGCATCTAATGAGGGGTCACTTGCCTTTTTACCCCTAAGTTAGTTGGCACAACTATATCCAGAATGTGGTGCTACAGGAAAACAAACAAATTTTTTTTACACTTCAGTCACTTCAAAGATACTAAAATGGTTCAATGGTGTGGGATTTCATAGGAGGACTTCTTGCCAGCCTAAGAAAAATGGTACTCAACTGCTGTGGGTTGACATACCAATTTGAGTGACAGGAGCGTAGCTACCAGTGAAACAGGAATGGGAAAGCAAACAGTGTATGTGTGATTTTATGGCTAACAGATGAAAGAAGCTAGGGCGTCAGCCAGTGTACGCGCGGACCTGTGACTACCAGTGTAACAGTGTGGGAGGGTGAGGGATTAGGCAGTGTGTGTGGGTATGAGCAGAGGAGCAAGGATGGTGGTGATGGTGGGGCAGTGTCTGAGAGTGTGTATGGGAGATCTGTGACTGTCAGTGTGTACTGTATGTCCCCCTCATACAAAGTTTGATTCCCAGCCTGAATCTAGTGCATACTGGTACTTTGAGTCTACCAATAGGCAGTGGAAACAGGCTGGGGGTCAGGCTGGGGAATGGGACTGCCAGTTGGCTGTGGAACCAGGCAGGGGAATACGGTACGTGTGTGTGGGGGGAATCAGAGGCATTTTTTGTGCATGCCACAAGGGTGCCCAATGCACTGCAAAGCAATGCGTTGGACCCCCTGTTGCACACACAGAGTTTTTTTTTTTTTTATTATTATTTTGTATTCATACCTCATTGGGGAGGCGGTATCAGGAACATTCCTGGTGTCCCCCATCCAGGTCTAAAAACAGAATAATGAAAAAAAAAGTGTGTGTGTGTTACGGGGGTCCAACGTATTGCAAAGCACTGCGTTGGACCCCCCCTGTGGCACGTGCATTTTTTGGGGCTTTCCCTCCAATATTTTTGTGTAGACCTCGTTGGGGGCATCAGAACCCATACAATGAGGTCTAAATAAAAAATAAAAGGGGAAAAAAAAAAAAATCTTTTGGATGCCACAGGGGTGGATTGCAAAGCAATGCATTGAGCCCCTGTGGCACACAAAGGGTTACATTTTTTTTATCATTACTTTGTATTCAGATGGCCACCAAACAAGCTCTGATCACAAAGTAATGATAAAAAGTCCTGTGTGTGCCACAGGAAGGGGGTCGGCATTGAACCCCCCTCCCAGTGGCAGACACAGGGTTAAATTTTTTAAAATGTATTTTTTTTATTATATACCTCATTGAGGGGCATCAGGACCCCCCTGATCCCAGCCCAATGAGGTCTTAGTAAAAAAAAATATATATGTCCACAAAAGAAGTGACCCTGTGAGTGCCACAGGGGTCTCCAGCGCATTGCAAAGCAGTGCATTGGATCCTTGTGGCACTCAGAGGGTTAATTTTTTTCTATCATTACTTGGTAATCAGAGCTTGTTGGGGGGCCATCAGGACCAATCCTGATGACCCCCCAACAATCTCTGATAACAAAGTAATGATAAAAGCCCTGTGTGTGCCGCAGAAGGGGGGCTGCATTGCCACCCCCCCCCCCCCCGTGGCACACACAGGGTTAATTTTTTTTTTTTTAATTTACTTTTTTTTATTATAGACCTCATTGAGGGGTGTCAGGACACCCCTGATCCCCCCAATGAGGTCTTACCAAATAAAAAAAAGTTATCAAAAAAAGTGTCCCTGTGAGTGCCACAGGGGTCTCCAGCGCAATGCATTGGACCCTTGTGGCACTCAGAGGGTTAATTTTTTTTATCATTACTTTGTAATCAGAGCTTGTTGGGGGGCCATCAGGACCAATCCTGGTAACAATCTCTGGTAACAAAATAATGATAAAAGCCCTGTGTGTGCCACAGGAGGGGGGGGTGCACTGGACCCCACCTGTAGCACACACAGGGTTACATTTTTTTTTTTTTTTTTTAATTATAGACCTCATTGAGGGGCATCAGGATCCCCCCTGATCCCCCCAATGAGGTCTTTAAAAAAAAAATCCCCCCCAAAGAATTGACCCTGTGAGTGCCGCAGGGGTCTCCAGCACATTGCAAAGCAATGTGCTGGGGACCCCTGCGGCACTCACAGGGTTGCTTTTATTATTATTATTTTTTTTTTTTCAACTCTTCAGACCTCGTGGGAGACATCAGGACCCCTCCTGGTGTCCCCCCAGTCATTGATCTCCCAGCCGAGAGCAAAAGCTGTCCTGCCCTTCTCTCCTACCACCGATAGGAGTTAACAGGACCGGGGAAACTTCCCTAACGTCATCGATGACCATGTCACCGATGACGTTGGGAGGCTTCCCCCGGTCCCGCCCACTCCTACCCGGAAGTTCGGGTAGGAGAGAGGGGGAAGGAGAAACTCTGTTTCTCCTTTGTGTTTATTGATCTCCCAGCCCGATCGGCTGGGAGATCAATAACTGGGGAGGCATGAGGAGTGATCCTCATGCCTCCCCACGAGTGCCAGGAGTTTGTTTGTTTTTTTAATGCGGCCACTGCATGCCGGTTATACCGGCTCATGCAGTGACCGCATTTCACTCTTACGCCGTACGAGCGTGGCACAGCAGTTACAGCTGTGTCCACTCGTACGGCGTAAGTAGCTGGCACTCTAGGGGTTAAACCTCATTTGCCTGTTACTTCCACCACTTTAGCAAGATGGGTTCACTGGATCATGCATCTTGCTGGTGTAGACACCACCCTATTTGGAGATCACTCTTCCAGGGACGCCATGGCATCCAAATCTTTGGTAACCGGTGGACGTCTGGAAGACATTTTAAGAGCGGCCGATTGGTCCAGAGAATCCACCTTTAAATCCTTTTATTTCAAACCGATTTTACATGTATCTGGTAATGTCATTGCTCAGCTTTAAACTAGCATAATAGGAGCCTCCGGTCTTGTAATAAAATTCTAAGATTTTCCTAGCTAAGTGAAGGAAAGTCAGGATTTTATTAAAGACACGGAGGCGAGTATTATCCCTCCCGTATTTACCCTCCCTCTTACATAATCTATTTTCTCTATTGTCAGGTTGACAGTCCATGATCCGTGTATATCGTTTCATTATCAGATATACAAGAGAAGGTTGTCTTAGATGCTATACTTCACTCAAAGAAAGATGGAATTACTACAGGAGGAGGATGACTTATAGATGAGGTCTATCACCAATTGGAGGATAAAGGACGGAAGGCATGACCTCTCGTTGAAACACCTGTTTTGTTTTTCTGTTTTCTTTCTCTGGTTATAGTGTACTTTTAAACCGCTGTTGGGAGTAGTAAAGATTGATAAGCATAATACTCGCCTCCGTGTCTTTAATAAAATCCTGACTTTCCTTCACTTAGTTAGGAAAATCTTAGAATTTTTGAGGATCAGAGGGTTGCCCCCCCCCCCCGTGGTCCTCAAGGGGTTAACATGAATTTGTTGCACGCTCCTGCTCCTGAAATGGTTAGCATGTCGTTGGTTCTTTTGGGTCTCTTATTGTGCACCATGGATTTCCTTATGGCAGTGTGTGTTTAACCCCTTACATTACCCTCCCAACACCGTAAGCCTGCAATGCGACCTTTCACTACCCGACATGAGAATCTCCTGCTGTCATGCAGTGAGAGATTCTTATGTCGACATTTTTATTATGGGGATAAGGTTAATGTGTTATGTGGTCGCACGTTCTTTCTCGTTCAACCTTTTAAAAGGATACCGGTCACTCACGGTAGCCTCCATCTGTGCCTTAACCCTCTGAGTGCCACAGGGGTCCATAACGCATTGCAAAACTATGCATTGCGAACACTTCTGCCACTCAAAGGGTTATTGCGTATCTATGTACTTATGCATAACCACTGAGCGACACATAAGCGTGCACAGCGAATCCTACCACAGATGGTGACCAGCTCAGTGATTTGATTATAACAACTGCTATTTCCACTGCAACCTTTTGGTATACATAATACACACTATAGGAGTTCATTCTCAATCCTTCAGTGTATGCCATTTAAAACCGCCTTGCAATGTGAGGGAGACCCTTTGCTGCTTTCCACTGCACACCTTGATTCTCTGATTAATTTACTCCATGCCACATGTTCATGCTGTTTGAAAAGAACGGGTATTTCCTAGGAGTTTCATCAGATACTGAGTTTTAGGGTTATCCCCACACACTACAGCTTGGGTGGCCACCAATCACTCTAAATTGATTGCTACAGTTATTATGTATTGAGTGTGTGTACGATGGTCACCCTCTCTGCCAGGATTTGCTGTGCACATTTAAGTGCCACTCACAGGTTATGCATAACTACATGGATACCCTATAACCCTTTCAGTGCCATATTGACCCTTCTCCCTCTGACCTGATTTCAGAAAATCCTGCCAGAGACAGTGACCAGCTCACTGACATAGATGCTCTCACAGACTCATATCTCACACAGACAGATACACACAGATAATGACACTGACATAAATGAACACCCACTGACAGACATGCACACAAATACACGCAGATTTGCGCTCACACCAATTGATTCAAAAGGTTAAGACCTAGATGGAGGCTACCCAGAGCACATTTCTGCTGTTTTCTTCGACACATTTAAGGGTAAAACATTGAAATGTCACCCTTTTGATGTGCCCTACAGTCTGATGTTGCCCTTTTCATTCATGCAACCTTATGATATCGCCATTTTCATGATTGCCAAATACAGCCCCACATTTCAGTATGACACCGTTTGGGTGTGTGTGCGCATGTGTCTTGCATGTGTCTGTGTGTGCATGTCTGTTGCATATGTGGCTCGCATGTGTGTGTCTGCATGCATGTCTGATGCATGTGTGTGTCTCACTGTGTGTGTGTGTTGAATATATCTCTGTATATCACTGTGTGTGCCTTTTAGACACATACGCCCAATGGTCATAACATGACAGGCAACGCTATCCCACATTGCTAGTACTATATATTTTAGATAAACGTATTTACCGATACAAGTCCCGGTGACTATTTCTACAATTGTCGTGGAGCACATACTGAAAGAGAAGGGAGACACTTCTCATGATTGTTGTGGAATACACGTCCAGGTAGAAGGGAGATTAAGGATGAGAAGGGAGTGACATTTATATACTCAGAGCCGGATCATAGACAAGGCGCACAAGGCGCCTGCCTAGGGCCCGGCCAAATGAGGGGACCCCGGAAACCTCATCCTGGATCTGCTCCCCTTTTCCGCCCCTAACCTAACTCTTTATGCCACAACCACAGTGACTCTTGGGCCTGCCCACCCCAGTCAAATGAGGCTGGAGGGGCCCGGTGGAAACCAAACCTCATCCCTACTGGCTGCAGTGCTCACTCTTAGGCGGTCCCATGATATGTCGCCACAATCCTTATCCTCAATTCCGCCTCCTCCTGCTTTAGACTGCTTTGTGTGCCGGCCCGTGCGCATGTGTCAGGACTGTTTTTCTTGGCACATGTGCATATGGGGAGGGTGGTTACGCAGCACACTGACTGGAGGCGGGGCTGTAAAAGAGAGAGCTCCCCGCGCTTATGCCCAGGCGAGATGGCTGCTGAGCTGACCGCTACATTCTGATTCTGTAATTTCTGTACAGTAAGTCTGCAGTCATCACATGTCTACTCACTTGATTAGCATTAGCAATGTTAGTATTGGAACTTTTTACTTTTAGCAAAGCCTTAACAGACAAAAAAGTGGCACTGTAAGCTAGTGACCACAGCCCAGCAAAGAGCACTGGTTGAACACCCCTGCCCTAGGGTTCAGCTGGATTGCTCCAGAACCACTTTAGCTCTCAGAATATGGGCCTTTGGGACTTCTTCATCAAGCTAAAGAGGAGGTTCTACTGTAGAGTCAACCAAATGCAGCGTTAGGCTTGAAATAAAAATACCACAAATTATTTTATATGGTATTTTTAATCCTTTGGATGCTAGAGAGACCACACTAGGATTCATGGGTTAAAACATTCATTAATAGGAATTTTTATTTCCTGTATATGGATCCATTGGTATTGGTTTGGCCCAGAATAGCACCTCTAGATGGATGACTAAGGTCCAATGAGTATTATACTTTAGGGATTTTCTTTAGCTCACACTTGTCTGCATCCATGAAAGCTGGCTTACTTTATTGTATTTGTCAATGGAAATTAATGTGCAGCCCTCTTGTTGGACTACATGTGTGATCATAGTGATGATAATGGGACCAGTCATCTTACCACAGTTGTAGGGCTGCAGGTTACTCAAATTTAATATAAATTTACAGCTTCAGGGACAGCACAAACTTGGTATTTTTGTTATTTGCATTTATATTAGGGTTACTACTTGTTTGTATAGAGGTTATCAGATTAATTTTAAAAAATAACCCCTTGGAAGCTAGAGAGGTCTCAAACACATTACTTCAGATTGAACGCTTCCTCCGATTCTCTATTCTTCCCATAGGAGGTCATAAACACACACAGTCCTAATGATAACTCACTGTTACCTATACCCATTAAAAACAACTGCTGCCTGTTGGACGCTCACACAGTGCTACACTATGTAAGCTGTCTGCAAGCAAAGGTCCCCAGCACCTACAACATGGTACATGGAGGCCACTCCAGCAGTCTGTCCATATCATAACTCTAATAATTTTAATGGAGTGCACTTTTCCCCATTAATATTATAAGAGATATGATTTGGACAGACTGCAGGACTTCAGGAGGAGAATGGGATATGCTGTCATATTAACCATTTCACGTAGGACTTACTAATTCAATGAATTTGTAACCCTCGCCCACTTAAAGGGTTAAGTGAGAAATAGCTATCCCACTACTATACTGGGCATTGCTTTTTACTGATAATAAATCTCCCTCACCCTCCCCTACTCCTGCCTAAAGGCTGAATGTTAGTTGTTCCTGAATTTGATGTCATAATGTATTTCTTATGTGGGTATATATACATTAGTGTCCATGTATAGACATTACTATAGTATCTGTATAGTACTAAGTTCATGTGCAGTGCAATGCACTGGAGACCTTCTGTCGTGTCAGTCCTGTGTGTGCTGTCTCCAGCATCTAGAAGCCACCTTTGTACACACGACATGACAATCTCCCGCTGTCATGCAGTACGAGATTGTCATGTCGACATTTTTATACAAGTAACATGGTAAAAGGGTTAAAAGGTCACCAGGGCCCAGACAGTCACCAGGCCTTCAATACCCATAATAAGCTGAGCTGACGGCGACAGAGATGCATTATATATTTGCACTGATGACTGAGTTAACTTGTATTTCCTCTTACTTATTGTTGGAATAAAAATGTTTTATGACTTTTGTTCACTTTATAGTTACCATATCCTATTAATCTTTTGAGTACAAAAGGGGTGGGCTACATGTTGTAGTTCAGTTCATATGCAATGTGTAGCTCACCCCTAATGCACTTGTGGGTTACCAGGACCATTGCACTCATATTGACTGAGTTAACTTGTATTTATTGTATTATTTATTGTTTGAATAAAATAATGTTGGGCACTTTATAAAATGTGTAATATAATTTGTTTTTGAGTTACAAGAGAAGAAGGTAGAAGGCTGGGATGGGGTCAAGTGCAGCAGGGGTGAATAGAGTTCATGGTATGGGGGAGCTACTATCTTGGGGGAGGGGGGCCCCAAACTGGTACATTGCCTAGGGCCCTCTGGAGTGTTAATCCGGCTCTGTATATACTAAGTGTGTCTACACCGAGAGGCTGGTCAAGCCTCAGTTTCCAGTAAGTACACATTCTGATGGGGTGAAGTGAAGGTCTGAGGGGTCAAGCTATCGAGAAAGATTGCTCTTAGAGGCCTTCTTGCGCTGGGTTTGTTCTCTTCTCTGTCTTATAGACTGCAAAGAGTTCTGCCACTTGGCTACTCTGAGGTCCTAAGCTCTACCCTTTGGATATAATAGGGCACTCACCTGTCCAGGTAATCCCTATACCAGCCACCAGTTTCCTTTCAGTACCAGTCATGACATGGTATGAGCAACCGTCAAAGTAAGTGGTTGGCAAGGTTGCACAATAATTCTCGCCAAATGCCTTATAGGGGGAAAGCAATTGTTCCTCAAGATAATCGTCTCCACTGGTAGCAGTCTCTATGGGAGGTGCTAAACAATCATGGAGCTCGGCTAGTCCTTGAGCTACAGGATTCTTCCTGTTTTGCTTATATCTAATCTCCAATGGCCATCCCTGTAGGAATAAAGTCCAAGCAGTGATCCTACTATTGGAGAGGTGTCCTTCCTTTATCCTATCACTTTGCAAATACTGCAAAGTCTAATGAGCGGTTTCAAAGATGATTTTTTTCTCACCCTGAATAAAGCTACGAAAGTTCTGTAATGCCCAAAAAGTAGCCAATAAAACTCTCACAATAACTGAATTTTAAGTCAAGACATGGAGGCTCCTATTATGCATTTAAAGCTCCATTCTTTACTACTCAGCAGCAATGGTTAACAATCAGGTGAGAAGAGAAAAAAACAGGTGTAATAACCCCACCCCTTTACAGTCCTTAACCAATCACAGTCTAACAAGGTGTATAACAGGTATAACATTTAGGTATAATCCCTCTTTCTTTGCTGCTCAACAGACTGATAAGTATCAGCACAATTCCTAAGAATTTTCTATACTAACATATATAGAATATCTATATATAATTGTCAAATAAATATTTAATGCCTTTATTTTATTATGACCTCTAATGTAATATTGCTTTAATCCTTTAATTCATATCTCATGTAATTTTATTTATTACTTGTCTGTATATTCTTTTATTGCCCCTTGTTACATGATATTTCTTTGTCCCTGGTTATTTTTCTCATGTTCCGTCATATATCTAGCTCTAAGTTCTGTCGCCAGTAAATTAAACTATTTTTTCATTTATTTCTACCTATATTATTGCGTTCTGCTTTGTCTCCTTATAGTGCCCAATCTATTTTCGTTATTACGGAGCTTCGTTCTCTCTTTACTCCATTACTTACCGATGTGCCTGCTTTCCCCGTTCATTGCGCACTTCACCCCAGCGGCCATCTTGGCTTTGTGCTAGATGCTTCCGGGTACTACCGCGCATGTGCGAGTTTACCTCAGACGCCGCTTGCAGTATCGGGCGTTGAGCGAACAGTGCAGATGTTCAGTCCTATCGCTCCTGCCCTTAACAATTCGCTGGTGTATTGCCATATATTTGCAAGTATAAAGACAACTGTAAACATTAATATTAACATTATACTCTTACTGTAATAAGTAATATCCTTAATTTACTATACCACATTATATATTTTCCATACATACTTGGCATTATATTATGTCTCACAAAAAATCTATTGTACCCTGTACCCCTGCAAAAAATACATGTATCCCTCCAAATTTCATCACAGAGGAAAATATATCTTTTAATTCAGATTCTCAGGAAGCTATTGATTTGACTTCCAGACCTCACTCTGAGCAATTCACGTGACTCACACTCACGTGCCAGAACCTCAGCTCGGGAGGATGGCAAACCGAGTCAAAGAAAAAAGAACAGATCTAAACCTGATTCTTTTTATCGGGATTCGTCTGATGAATCAGACTCTGATTATGTGGAACAATTGATATCATCCTCTGATAATTCCAGTACTTTCCCTGAAGGCTCAGAAATAGAATCTGAAATTGATATGGATTCTGATAATATGGATGATGATACTATTTTTGATGATCAGGGTAAACCCCTATTTAACCCTAATGCAATAAAACATCCCAGATCCGCAGAATGGATCCCGAAGGACCATGTGGCAAAATATATCAATCTCTGGGTTAGAAAAGCTCTAGATAATAAATCTAGAAATAAACTGAGGTCTGAATGCCCCAGACCCTCTGTTAATAAGACGTGTGAGACACCCACCATGGACCCTCAAATGGTCCAATATATGGCTAAATCAGGCAGATACCCTAGAAAAGGGGTAGAAAGATCATTGAAGCAACGCCAAGACAAATTGCTTGACATAGTAGGCCCATTGGCAAAACTTTTTAATTTAATAGAGGAAGGCATATCTGGCAAAAGCCAAGCTGACCTCAATGTGCTTAGAGGCTGGGTACAAAGATCATTTTGCCTTCTAGGGAATGCAAACCAGAAATCAAATGTGGTGCGTATTTGATAATAGTTGCACTGCAAGTCCCAAGATAACTTATATATCACAAATCTGTGATTTGAAGTGTATGTCTTATACTGTGCATATATTCACTATATAAATGCCATTATGCTTTGCTTTCATTGAGACATTCCAGCCGATTAAACCTCCGCAGCTTGCTAGAAGAATGCAAGCTGCGGTGAAATCGAGGCTATGCTGGATTCAAGACTCTTTTTCAAATTCAATATGGTATAAAAAAGCGCGCAATTTTGCGGCTCAATCTATAAATGGCCCTTGATGAAACCAGCGTGTCTGGAGAAACGAGTTGGGTGATTTATGGACAGAAATATTGTCCAGTGAAATAAAAGAATTAAGACAGTGTGTGACTGGGAAGCTGTACTGATGAACTTAATGAATAGATTTAGAATGTGGCTTACACCACGAGGGAGGCAGTTACAGTGACTTTTTCACTTCAAAAGTTAGTGAGCTCAGTAATAGCTTAGATGTTGTAGGGATAAGAAACTGATGGTTGTGGTTAACGAAAGTTTAGAAAGAATTGGATGTTAGGCAGTTCGAAGGAAGAACGTATAAATGATATAGATAAACGCCGAATGTGGTTTATGCCAAGTGGACAATATGTGTTAAAATATATCCACCGACATTAATTAGGATTAAGTTTCTCTATAGTTAACCACCTTATAAACGATACTCTGTTGGGAGGGAGATGTTTTTAATTGAGTTGTTATACTCAGGTGTACTTTGATTTCAGCATGCATAGGGTTAAAAAGGTGTTTGGCGTGTAAATAATAGGAATTGCCATTGAAAATAAATACTCTCGATTACATATGTATAAAGATATTATGCCGGGCTAATGACTGCCGCTACTACGAAATCATCGAGTGGTGATTAATTTGTATAGACCATACTTGGTTCATTTCTAGGAATTAAAGAGTCAAAAATAAGATCAATGTGGGGTATAAACATCAGCCTCCTTTTGCTGACACAAGGATTATCCAATTATATATACGGACAATGTGATGTTACAAATGCACAACCGACTTTAATACAGCAAAGTTGTGAATAGTTAGTACTTTGTAACAATCTTATACACACCCGTAATAGA
Source organism: Rhinophrynus dorsalis (assembly GCA_037306005.1). Taxonomy (NCBI): domain Eukaryota; kingdom Metazoa; phylum Chordata; class Amphibia; order Anura; family Rhinophrynidae; genus Rhinophrynus; species Rhinophrynus dorsalis. The sequence continues at coordinate 160,138,651 of CM074726.1, read as the reverse complement.
TAATGTGTCGCTACAAACTTACAAACGACCTTTATATAGCAAAGTTGTGAATAGCGAGTACTTTGTAACAAGTTGACACACGTCCAAAAGGATAACTTCAGAAGATTCAGTATATAATATTCACAGCGAGCAAGTTTTCTGATGCTATGAAAAAGCTGTGCTAGCAATTAGCGAAATTCCTGCGGTGACATGAGGATTAGATGTCTGCAGGGTATTCCCTGTAACTAAGTTTCATATCCGTGATATTATAGAATGAGTTTAATAATATTGATTTTCTCTATATAATACTATATCAGCAGTGATAGTTTTTGGCAGCAGGGTAATGATACTGAATATGGGTGTCTACATTGTCTGATATATATTTCAAACTCCATGAGTAAGAGATATGAATTTTATTTCCTCTTCTGTATAAACATTATAATAGTGTTATATTCAGCTTCCATACACTGTATGAACAGTGCTTTTAATCAGTCACACTTGATTAGTGTGACATATAAATGTTTTTTAATTTTTCTTAAATAAAGTTTGAGTTTTAAGCTTTTATACCTTTCTATGTATCAAAGCACTGAACTAGTCCCCTTATTATCACTGAATACCCCTAGTTGGTTGGGTTAAAATTATCTCCAATAACTTTGAGTGGTAATTCAGTGTACCTTTTCTATCTCCTCTTGTTTCTTATTTGTGATATATAGGGAATGCAAACACCGCCCTGTCTACTGAAAGGCGTAGGGCCATTTTATTACGTATCGATCCCAAGTTGTCTGAAATGGCCTCTACTGAGGCAGGCCCTGAGGCAAACGGATTATTATTTGGAGACTCCTTTCTAAAGAGCTTGGGTATATTTGTCAATACGTTTACAGCGCTAGACAAAGCTCAGACCTCCATTAAAAAAGTTTTCAACCGTAGGGTTTTCGTTAGGGCCAGGAAAGGCAGGGGTCGCTTTCTTGGCCGACCCGCAGGTTCCTTTAGGGACAACTTCAGGAACAACCAAGACCCAAACTTTCCTAGAGGAAGTTCTTACTCCCATGAGTCCAGGCAAACACCCTTCTATCCTCCATGTGGCAGGGTTTGGAGATCCAAGACTTCACTAAACTTTTCTCGATCCAGCCCTTTCTCGGGTAAGTATATCTATCCCCTATCATGGGAAAAAAGTGGGTGGCAGACTCACCCATTTTTTCCATGCCTGGTCACAGATCAATTCAGACCAATGGGTTTTACAAACAGTATGAGTATATCACATAGAATTTAATTCCAATCCTATTCAAGTCAACATACCCCATTCTATCCAATTCTCAGAGGAAGATTTTAATTTGATAAATCTAGAAATATCAGAGCTACAGAAAAAAGGGGCTATTATTCCAAACCACTCACTACATCTAGGCTTTACAAGCAACATTTTCCTAGTTCACAAAAGAGATTCAGGGGTCTGCCCAGTTATAAATTTAAGAGAATTAAATACATTTGTCCTCTACAGACACTTCAAAATGGAGGGCATTCATTGCCTCAGAGATCTTCTACTAACATCAGATTGGATGGTAAAATTAGACTTAAAAGACGCATACCAGACAATCCCAATTGCCAAACAACATCTTCTTCAATTCATTTGGGAGGGAACCACATGGCAATTCACTTGCCTACCGTTCGGTCTTTCCTCGGCACCATGATGTTTCACAAAGATCATGAAACCAGTGATTTTGTTTCTAAAAAGCAGAGGAATACGCATGATCATATACCTAGACGATATATTGATCATGTCTCAAGATTTCAATATTCTAATAAATAATCTTCATCTGACGATCCAGACCATTTCAAGTCTAGGATTTATCATAAATTGGAAAAAATGGATAACTCATCCAACCCGAACTTTAGAATTTCTGGGGTTTGTAGTAAACTCCCTGAACTCATCACTCAGTCTTCCTCGCAACAAACTGAAGAATATTCGCAGAGAAATCAAGTTAACATTACAAGCGTATACTATAGCTCTAAAGATGTTGGCAAGAATAGTAGGGCTTCTATCGTCCTCAATTCAAGTGATATTTCCGGCACCTCTTCATTACCGAGCTCTCCAAAGGTTAAAAACATTTCACCTACAGAGGGGTCTCAAATATTCGGACCTTATCCCTCTGTCAGCGGAAGCAAGGGACGAACTTCATTGGTGGCTTCAACACATGGAAGCCTGGAATGGAAGAGCGATTTTCGGGATGGCTCCGGAACTCTTCATAGAGTCCGACGCCAGCAACCTAGGTTGGGGAGCTCGATGTGGAGATCTTACCACAGGTGGGAAATGGTCTCTCGAAGAGAGAGACCTCCATATCAACTGCTTGGTATTACTGGCGTGATCTTTCGCAATCAAAAGCTTTACGAAAGACTCCTCAAACTTTTGTATTCTTTTGAAAATGAACAATGTATCGGCAGTCAGATACATCAATCATCTGGGAGGAACAAGATCAAAAATTTTAGCGACCTTAGCGAAAGATCTTTGGCATTTCTGCCTAGACAGAAATATTCATATCCAGGCAGAATACTTACCAGGCCTATCCAATTCCACATTCAAGAAAATCAATGCTATTTGGGGTCCTCTAGAACGGGATCTCTTTGCATCCAGGCTGAATACCCGCTTACCGAAGTTCTTCAGTTGGAGGCCGGATCCGGAAGCGTTAGCTCTGGACGAATTTCTACAGAAATGGCCCTTAACGGGGAGTTATGCCTTCCCTCCTTTCGCCATGATCCCCTGGGTCATCTACAGGTCAGAAAACAGAGAATAACCCTTTTCTGGACAGCTCAACCGTGGTTTCCCTCACTCCTCGAGTTATCTGTAGATTACCCTCGATACATGATACCTTACCCTCTACTTCTTCAGGACCCTTTGGGGAAACCTCACGACCTCTTAATTCAAAATCAATTACATCTTTTAGCATGGCAAAATTTTGGGAATTCAAGATCTATCGACGGCCTTTCGTGATTGGCTCGACATCTTATCGCGGAAGCCTGGGCACCGGGAACTAGGAACTGTTATAGATCATGCTGAGAAACCTGGGCACGTTGGTGCATGGAACGGGACTTGGATCCCTTTTCTTCCACCTTAAGCTGCATTTTAAATTTTCTCTCTGATTGTTTTCAACAGGGCAAAGCTTATAGGACTATTAATTGCTATAGGTCCGCCATTTCAGCCTCTCATTCCCATTTAGAAGGACTTCCCTATCACGGTGCCCGTGATTGGGGCTGTTCAGTGTCAGTCACTTGCTGAGTATCATGATTGGCTGTTTGTGATTAGACCTCCTCACACAGCCTTTTTAAACCAAGGCTGAGCACTTCCAGGTTGCCCTTTCGTGGTGTTTCTGACTTCACTCTGCCTGACCTGCTTGTTAGGCTTCTGTGCCTGTTCCTGCTGTTCCTGCTGTACTTGCTGATCCTGTGTTCCAGAGTTCCAGTGTTCTTGTGTTCCGGCACCTCGCGGGTTAATCTTACTGAGTTCCAGTGTTCCTGTATTCCAGCACCTTGCGGGTTAATCTTACTGAGTTCCTGAATCTCCTGCTCCAGCCGTCGCTCTGGCGACATTGTTCTTCTCGCTGCTGATCATACTTTGTTGGTTCCTGGTGGCGATATACATTGTTGGTCCCAGCGTGCGGACGCTGGTTTACTCCACTAAACCTGGTTGCGATATACATTGTTGGTCCCAGCGTGCGGACGCTGGTTTACTCCACTAAACTGGTTGCGAGATACATTATTGGCTCCAGCGTGTGGACGCTGGTTTGCTCCACTAAACCTGGTTGCAATATACGTTGTTGGTCCCAGCGTGCGGACGCTGGTTTACTCCACTAAACCTGGTTGCGATATACATTGTTGGTTCCAGCGTGCGGTCGCTGGTTTGCTCCATTAAACCTGGTGGCGCTATTACCATTAGTCCCAACGTGCGGATGTTGGTTTGCTCCTGAACATCCAGTACTGTGGTCAGTCGCTGTCCACTTCCTAGCAGTTGTCTGAGTATCCCTGGCTATAGACTCCTGCAGAGTAAGACCTCTATACTTATGCTCTATTCTGTCTTAGTCACCTGACAGCTGGTCTACTTGCTCAGGCTGCCCTGCCCGGTATTGGTGAGACCGGTAGAACCTTGATGATACCATCCTGTAGGTTGCCTCACCCGGTATTGGCAGGGCCGGTAGAGCCTACTTTCAGCATTCCGTGGGGGCTGCCTTGCCCGGTATTGGTAAGGCCAGTAGAACCGGTATATGTCATCTCACGGTTGCCTTACCCGGTATAGGCAAGGCCGGTAGAGCCTGTCATTTAAACTGTCACTTGGGTTGCCTTGCCTGGTATTTAAGGCAAGGCCGGTAGAACCTATTATATGTTATATTACTGTTGTATTGTTATGTATGTTTACCCTACGGGAACTGCCTTTAACTTTTAATAAAGTTAAGTTATTTTACCAAACCTTAAGTCTGAGAGTCTTCAAAAACCGTGACATTCCGGTTGGTCAAAATCCTTTAGTTTGTAAACTGATGAAGGGTATAAAACTTTCCAGACCACCTCCATCCAGATATTCTGAATTATGGGACGTTAATTCAGTCCTTTCTTTTCTTGAAGCTTGGCCCCCTAACAGTGAATTACCTCTTAAGCAATTATCCGCTAAACTCACTATGCTCCTTTGTTTAGTTTCTTTTAGACGTGTCTCTGATGTCCACGCATTGGACATTACACGCCGAACCTATGAACCTGATGGGGTTCGTTTTATAATTTCTAGACGTACTAAATCTTCCTCTAGAGAAATATTTTATTATTATTATTATTCTTTTATTTATATTTTATTTATTTTTATCCTAGTTTCCCTCAGAATCCTAAGTTATGTATTGTATTATGTCTAAAAGAATATGTGAAATGTACATCTGAATTTAGAACTAATAATTCGCATCAACTACTAATTTCTTTTGTTAAACCTCATTTACCTGTTTCTACAGCTACTCTAGCCAGATGGGTTTGATGGATTATGCAGTCGGCTGGTATCAACACAAGTATATTTGGGGCTCATTCCTCTAGGGGAGCGATGGCTTCCAAATCTTTTACCCTTGGGGGGAGACTTGAGGATATCCTCAAAGCAGCTGATTGGTACAACGAATCCACCTTTAAAACCTTTTACTTCAAACCTATTACTCATGTAGCTACTAATGTAATAAATCAGCTTTAAAATTGCATAATAGGAGCCTCCGTGTCTTGACTTAAAATTCGGAGATTTTCCTAATACCGTGACGGAAAATCAAGATTTTATTAAAGACACGGAGGCGAGTATTATCCCACCCTTCTGTACAAAAGAGCGCAAAAAAGACCATCTAAAAGTAGAGTTTATTATTCCATAAAATCTTCTCACACACTAATAAAATTGCACTCACAAGATATACATATATTTATCACGTTTCTCTCTCATCAGTCGTCCATCCTATTCAGCCCTTTTTTCCATTTATAGAGATCGGATACAATAGTAACCAGCTTTATCTGTATAGCATACTAAGTTGCAGCGAAAGGCAATGTCCATCAAAGCGGGAAATACCATAAAACTCACGGTACTCTTCCGTAGAAATTCCCAAGCCTTGTGAGAGTTTGTTACTGCTTAACTCGGTGCAACAATATATCCACCTCCAACTTGTCTGATGTACCGGCTGGGAGCATATAGCTCAATATATCTTCCTCTTGGCTGTCTGATGTATCGACTCTATAGAGAGAGGCTCCAATGTAAAAGAGCAAAAACGATACAAGAAAAAAAAAACAACAACAAGCCGACGCGTATCGTATCGTAGTCCCTGAGGAAGCGGGCAGTAGACCCGCGATACGCGTCGGCTTGTTGTTGTTTTTTTTTTCTTGTATCGTTTTTGCTCTTTTACATTGGAGCCTCTCTCTATAGAGTCGATACATCAGACAGCCAAGAGGAAGATATATTGAGCTATATGCTCCCAGCCGGTACATCATACAAGTTGGAGGTGGATATATTGTTGCACCGAGTTAAGCAGTAACAAACTCTCACAAGGCTTGGGAATTTCTACGGAAGAGTGCCGTGAGTTTTATGGTATTTCCCGCTTTGATGGACATTGCCTTTCGCTGCAACTTAGTATGCTATACAGATAAAGCTGGTTACTATTGTATCCGATCTCTATAAATGGAAAAAAGGGCTGAATAGGATGGACGACTGATGAGAGAGAAACGTGATAAATATATGTATATCTTGTGAGTGCAATTTTATTAGTGTGTGTGAGAAGATTTTATGGAATAATAAACTCTACTTTTAGATGGTCCTTTTTGCGCTCTTTTGTACAGAAATTTCACTTGGAGTTTATGTGGAGGAAGGACACATCGAGAGCGGCATGAGGAGTGTCTAAAGAGTGGTGGAAGAAACAACTGGATCTAAGTGACTATTTGATTATAGTATTTGTATTAGTTTATATAGTTTTATTTTTTTGGACGAATATCTTGTATTACACTGCACCATTGTCCCATAATATTGTATTACCACTGATTCTATGTCCTGATTTTGGGATATTTAGTGTCATTGTGCAGGGGGATTTAGTTTCTATCTTAGCACCCTGAGCCTTTTAGCGCCATTAGTCTTCCGTCTTGTTTATTATCCCACCCTTGTTGTTAACCCTCCCTCTGGTTTCATGTCTTTTAAGTTAATCAAGTTTACGTTTGAAGACTGTTCGACGTTCATACGATTCGTTTCGACTACCACTGAGGAATAGATGAATCCACAGTTTTACCTTATTACATCTCATCAAAGAAAGAGGGATTATACCTAAATGTTATACCTGTTATACACCTTGTTAGACTGTGATTGGTTAAGGACTGTAAAGGGGTGGGGTTATTACACCTGTTTTTTTCTCTTCTAGCCTGATTGTTAACCATTGCTGCTGAGTAGTAAAGAATGGAGTTTTAAATGCATAATACTCGCCTCCGTGTCTTTAATAAAATCTTGATTTTCCATCACGGTATTAGGAAAATCTCCAAATTTTATTTCCACAGAAGATAGGGATTTACTGGCATAACCAATAACCTTATTCAGGGTGTCCTACTTTTGATCTAAAACCCCACTGAGACTAAAATTAGTCTCCATGTAAAATGGCTTGCCTCCTTCTGGATAGGCCAGACAAGGAGCCTGGGTGAGCTTACTCTTGAGCTCAGACACAGCTTGTTTCTGAGATTCACCCCAGATCCACGCTTGATCTATTTTCAATAATAACAACAATGGTTTAGTTATCTCAGAATAATTATCAATAAACTTCCATGAATAATTCATCATGCCTAGGAAGGATCTCAATTAATTGAGATTAGTGGGTGTTTTGGATTTGGCTATCGCCTCAACCTTCTTTCTCTGCGGGTTTAACCCTTCGGTGGCTACTTCATGACCAAGAAAGTTAACTCTGGTGTGGCACATCTGTGCCTTTTTGAGCGACAGTTTAACACCTGCTTCCTTTAGCTGATTAAATACATATTTAATCTCTGTGATATGCTTTTGGAAGGTAGTACTTTTAATTAGGACATCATCCACATAGCAGTGAGTCCCCCATACCAAAGCATCAGGCATAGCCTTGTGCATAAATATGGCAAATTCATGACCTGAGTTAATATAACCAAAAGGCATTCTAACCCTGGCATATTGTACTCCTCCAAAGGTGAAAACTAGTTTATATTGGTCTTCCTCACTGACTTTAATGGTCCAGTACCCTTGGCACAGCCAATCGCTTTGTGAGAAGGGACGAAGTTGTGGAACGTGCAACGCCAGGCAGAGGACATTGCGAACTAGTGAGGAGAGGAGAGAGGTATCGGAGGAAGCGGGCAGCAAATACAAGCTTGCCACCCGCTTCCTCCAATGTCTCTCTCCCTTCCACTCGCCTCCTCCAATGCCTCTGTCATCTTCAATGCCCCCAGCCAGCAATACAGGATTTTTATGAAGTAAATGAAGGGAGCGCTGGGGAGGGCTGCTTCAGCAATAGTTTATGAATGAGATTCATTCATTCATAAGGTCCTATGTACTGTGTCCCATTGATATTAGTACTTTTGCTCCACTCTCCGTTTGAAGGAGAGTGGAGCAAAAGTACTAATAGAAATGGGACACAGGAGGTAGGGCATTAAAAATTAATGAATCTAAGCCAATATATGTTTATTAATGGTATTTTAATAAAAAAATGTATTAAAAACACACACACACACACACACATATACAGGCAAGGTGTGTAGTCCATACCTTGCCTATTAACCCTTTGGGTACCAGAGGGCTAGGAAACATGCTAAGCAATGCTTTCCTACCTCTCTGGTACTCAAAGGGTTAATTGTGGAATAAAAGACAGATTTGTCCACTACATGGAAGTCCATGAGGTGGATGTAGATGGGGTTAGTATGTCACATATATGCAATATATGTGACATACTAAGGGGGGATGTGGAAGGGGGCATTGTGTAGTGCTTGGTGTACTACTTTTCTTTATTGTAACCCTTTGAATGCCACAGGGGTGAGCAGTGCACATCCCTATGGCATTCAAAGCAGTCCATGGTGCTGAAAGCCATCTCTGTGTTCCCCTAGTGGCTGGGTAGGGAAAAGCACAGAGAATGATGTTCAGAACTGGTGACGGTGGTTTTCTACTCTGCCTCCTGTGCTGTTCTCCAAAAAAATAGGCTTTAGATTTCTGGAGTGAAATGTTGCAATTTAACACGCGTTAGCCCTAACTCCAACATTTGAATGGCTCTTGGCTTCGCTTGTACATTATCCTCTATGGGTGAGATCTTGCTGTTTTGGAGACGGGCGAAGTGTGTTTCAGAACTGCTGTTATTTCTTATTAGTAGGAACATTTGCATTGCTCAGTTGACTTTCAAAACCACCGTCGCCAGTTTTTTCTGGTGATGCCAACATTTGGATCGAGCCCTTAGACTCCTGCATCTGAACTAAACACTGATCTATATACGGCACCGGCCAGCCGGACATATATACACGTTTGTTCAGTTGCCTTAAGTCAGCACACAGACGCTATTGACCATTGGGTTTAAGGATTCCCAAGATGGGGTTATTATATGAGCTGTGCACCGCCCGTATAATGCCCCTCTCTTTGAGGTTCCTTATGATTTCTGCCAATGAGTCATAGGACGCAAGTGGAAGACGGTACTGTTCGACATGTATGTTGGTTAAACCACAATCATATGAATCCTTGGCAAACAGTTCTTGGAATTCCATGAGGATTTCCCTTAGATGTTGGCTTTCAGAGTCATCAGAGCACAGAGATTTTCTCCTCCACTAGCTCATTGAACCCTGGAAATGCTTCAGCCCTACCTAACTCATGGGTTTCCTCAAGCTGTGTGGATAAATCATGGGCATTTACTCTTTGCTTATCCACAGCATCATGTTATTCTTGGGACTCTTGTTCCTCCATCTGGTGTTCAAATACCAGATAGGATTCCTCAATCCTGCATGTACCTGTATCAGGGCTATATGGATGCACAGATTGAATGGAAAACAATCCCTCTGGGAGGGAGTAAAACATCTGCTCAACCAGTTGCTCTTCAGACGGATAATTATCAAGCAGTAGGCCAATTACTTGATTCTGAAACCCAAATGTATAGTATTCTGAATCCAGTGCATAACCTATTACAATTCCCTTTTCTAAGGTAATACTGTGTGGGTTATGTTATTTACCACAATGTGGACTGGTGTTCTACGAATACTCACTATAAGGGTGTGATGCACAGATACTCCTAACTGTTGAATCCTATTTGAGAGATATATTAATGCATCAGGATTCTTAATGTTCTTACCACTATGAACCTGCAAGAATATGGGGACTTGACTTGACCCACCAGGTACAGCGACCTTATTAGCTACCTGTAATTTCACTGCTTATGGGAACAGTTGGCATGACTTCAGGGCTTTTAAGTAATTCTGAAATTCACTGGGGTTCCCTTCTAACCTAGTCCACATGTTATTATTCACCAGATCAATCTGGGCAGCAAAACAATGTATTAAATCGTTGCCTATATAGATCTAGTGTAAGGATTTCTCCACTACAAGAAAAAGTGTTTTGCAGACCTATCATCTAGCGATACAGATAACAGACATCTAGCAACAATGTTATAACTTGTAGTATCGTCATCTAGGTCATGCACCCAATTATCACGTGGTGCCAGATACTTAATATGCATAGAAACAGGAAAAAAGAAAAGAAGGGAGGTGCTCATAGGGTTAATACACTCTTGAACTATTGTTAGTGTATAAGATATTCTAATGCACTCACATTTGTTTATGGCCACATTCAGAACACTTGTGGCTTCAGAGCGAATGAGGGATATTATACTGCCCCCATAAATTCCAAACCAGCAGCTCCCTTGTAATCCACCTCCAAAAGAAGAAGGGAAAAAACAGGAAAAATGCAACACACAGGGAAGGGGCGCTTTTTTTTTTTAAATTGTGAAGCAAGTTTTAAATGAATATAATTACTCACAGTTTTGCAAGTACCGACTATAATAAATACAACCAGTTTGAAGCAACAGGGGATTAGTCAATCTGCCCCTGTACAGGCATCCAAGCTTCTCTCTCACAGTCCTTTTAGCAAATCTCGTAGCCAACGATCCAAATAAAATTATATTTTATTCTATTCACCACAATAGATAAAAAAAATAAAACTTAATAATAATCTGGTAAGGGGTTACCTCCTACGCTTATTAGGGATCCATCAAATGCTTTCAACACTGGCTTTACAGTAGCATTCTCCGTAATTTGCTATTAATGGGAGATAGACAATATGGTAGCTTGTGACCCTGTATCCATGAGGCTGGAAATAATTAAGTTATCAAGCTCCTGCAATGTGACATCTATGAAATATATCCATTCATATTCATGTATTTCACATAAATAATTGTGATGTAAAATTGTTTTAGAATCCCTCCACTATCTTCAAGGGTTAACTCCTGAATTTGCAGGAGCAAACTTGCTGACCACTTGGTCAGGTTGTACAGCTGCAGCATCCCCCTTCACTCCTCCTCCTTCTTCAATCTGTTCTGAAGAAATGCAGGGAAAAGAAGTGAAGGGGTGAACTTATGTGTACCTGGCTGTTGTATCAGTCCGTGAATCGAGTTCAGGTCTAGAGGCTGGAGACTGATGCTAGAGTATGGTGCTAGAGAGCGTAGACAGTTAAACACTTATCCTTTGCTGCAGCCAAAGCTGGACTAAAGGTTCTGGCTGAGAAGCCAGATGCCCGATCTCGGTTGAGCCGAGACCCTGGCCTGGATGGGATTAAGGATAACTGTAAGAAAGACCTGAACAGGGTCCACACACCGGCAGATCCCTAGGCAGAGGAAGAACAGAAAAGGCCCCGCGAAGGTTGGGACCATAGGAGTCCTAGAATCCTGCGACGGATTACCCAGTGATCCAATACTGGTGGAGTAGGACCGCAGAGAATACAGTAAAGGATCTCTCAATCAGGTACAAAGGCGCCTGGCCAGCAGCCTACCCACAGGGAAAGCAGCCCCGAAAGGACAGACTAGAGAAGTGTCCCCAAAGCTCCCCTCACCTGAGCGGGATGGGACCGCTACACCACCCTGCCAACTTGGCCACAATCCTAGCAGAGAGATAAGTACACAGAGCCAAATGGAAATATATGTAACAGGAAAACATACAGAGCAAAGTATACATATACCCAGACCCTAGATATACCTGGAGGAGACCACCCCATCAAAAAGCCAGAACAGTCATCTAAAAAGACTGCCTGTCTAAAAGCAGGATGATCTAGATAAACACAAAGTGTCCCAAATCACCACAGCAGAATAGCCAGCCCCCAAAGAGGGGCTAGAAGCAGCAACCTGGAGAACACTGGGACTCCTAGGAATATCCAAGGACAGCACAGCACCAATATCCATTGCAGGAAAGAATGGAGGCCAAAACACTCACCAAGACAGAAGCAGGGACCAGCCAGGGAGTGTCAGAGAAGGAGGACATGGAAGATAGGGTAGTCTCTCCAAGGGTAATCGTATGGGAACAGCTGAGGCGCAGGGCCAGTAGAGATGAACAAGCCAGAGGTCACCAGGAGCAAACAAGGATACGGGAGGATGAGCAAGCGAGTAGTCGAGGTACAGCAGAGTCGGCAACAGGTAGTCGTGCAAACCTGATTTGTAGTCGGACAAAGCAGAGTCGGCAACAGGTAATCAAGAAAACAGGAATCCGTGAGTAGCAAACAAAGTCAGGGACACAGCTAGGTCGGCAACACAAATCCAGGAAATACAGGCAATCGCAGAAACGGAGACAGCAAGAATAATTGAGCACTGACGTAAAGGCCCCACTGATATAAAAATCCACATGCTCCAATGGGAGCAGAGAGGCTGAGGGAAAGAAGGTAGGGAAGGAGCAAAAACCCAAAATACCTCAAAAGTCAAACCTTACAGTACCCCCCCACCTCAAGAGGAGCCCACTGGGCGACCAGGCTTGAGAGGAAAGACTCGATGAAAGGTGGAAACCAATGAGGGAGTGTGAACATCTTTAGCAGGGACCCATGACCGGTCCTCGGGTCCATACCTCTTCCACTCAATCAAGTACTGGTGAGAGCGGTGGACAATGCGAGAATCTAAAATGCGCTGAACATCATATTCTGGATCGTTCTGTACCAACACTGGGGGAGGGGTTCAGGAGAACCGGGAGTAACGGTTTTGAACCAGAGGTTTCAGTAGGAAAATATCACGGTGCCCGTGCTCCTCTTGCAACATTCTGTCAGTCTACACTTTGCTTCACTCCTATTGGCTGTACTGTGCTTGTCCCACCCAGTATGGCCCTTATATGCTGGGTTCTGGCACCTCTCAGGTGCCCTTTCATGGTGTTCTTATACCATTGCTTGTTCCTGCTCTCAGTATTCCCAGTGTATCGACCCGGCCTGCCTGACTACTCTGCATCTCGTCTCTTGCCTGTGAACCGACCCGAACCACCTGACCATTCTTCTTCTCCTGCTCCCGTGCACCGACCTGGCTTGGCTGACGTTCCTTCTCCGTGTACCGATCCGGCTTGGATGACGTTCCTGCTATGTGAATTGACCCGGCTTGGCCGACGTTCCTGCTCCGTGTACCGACCCGGCTTGGCTGACGTTCCTGCTCCGTGAATCGACCCGGCTTGGCTAATGTTCCTGCTCTGGCTGCCTCTGTGTCGCCTTGGCGACATTCCTATTGGTTAGGCATTCGTTACGCTCCCGGTAGGTTGCAACCTCAGGGCAAGTTGCTCAGTTGCTCAGTCCGTTCCTGTCACGGCAGTGCCCAGTTGTGTATTCTCCGTTACTGCTACGGCAGTGTGCAAGTGGCCTAGTCTCCATTACTACTCCTGCAGAGTGCAAGTGGTCTAGTCTCCGTCTACTGCTATGGCAGTGTGCAAGTGGCCTTGTCTCCGTTACTGCTCCTGCAGAGTGCAAGTGGCCTAGTCTCCATCTACTGCTACTGCAGTGTGCAAGTGGCCTTGTCTCCGTTACTGCTACAGCAGAGTGCAAGTGGCCTAGTCTCTGTTACTGCTCCTGCAGAGTGCAAGTGGCCTAGTCTCCCTTTACTGTTACAGCAGTGTGCAAGTGGACTAGTCTCCGTTACTGCTCCGGCAGAGTGCTAGTGGGCTATCTCCGTTTACTGCTACGGCAGAATACAAGTTGCCTGGTCTCCGTTACTGCTACGGCAGTGTTCTATGTTGCTCAGTCTCTGATACTGCTCTGGCAGTTCACGTTTGTCTGCTAACCTATTACTGGGCGTTACACATCCTTAAGCTCTCTATCCTAAGTGAGCTCCTTCACAGACTTCTCTTCACATGGGACTGTTTACACTCGCTGAAGGCCATTAACCCATGAAGTACAGATACCCTGGGAATCCTTCGTATTCTGCCCGACCTGTGTCAGTATATTTTGTTATGGACTCTATGGTTATACTGGACCTGTGTAGGCATATGTATATGTAAACTGTCTTGTGTCTGTATTATTCTGATAAAATACTACAGGACCTGTGAGGGTTATTGTATTATTGTTTTTTCAATAAAACTGTGTTTTATCCTAAACCACTGTGTCTGTGTGCCAAACAAACCATTACAGTACAAAAGGTCCATGACCTCAGACAGTAAAGGTGAGGGAAATGCACAGAACATCCATTGGAGGATGGATGTACATGAGCAGCGTTTGGACCAGTTGGAACTGGTCATACAAAATATTCTTGAGCGCACGGTGCATCTCGATAAACCAGTTCAGAATCCGGTGATCCCCCCAGTTTCGACACCGGAAAGTCAATCCTTGACAGCTGTGGCCTCAGGTAAAGGTTTAACCGCTTCTGCTCCGCTACCACTCAGATACGATGGCGAACCCACCTTGTACAAAGGGTTTATTAATCAGTTGGAAATTTTTCTGGAACTAACCCCTCACGCCTTTCCTAATGACCGCAGTAAGGTGGGGTTTATGATATCACTATTGACGGGCAGAGCCCTGGCGTGGGCCAGTCCCCTGTGGGAGAATGCTAAACCTTGCACCAGGAACTTCAGGGAGTTTGTACGGACTTTTCTGAGAGTATTTGAAGTTCCTGGTAGAGCTGCCTCTGCTGCCAAACGATTGATGGAGATACAACAGGGCAATCGTACTGTGGGAGATTATGCCATAGAATTCCATACATTGGCAGCAGAGGTAGGCTGGAACAACGAGGCGCTGGTGGTAGCTTTTGCTCAAGGACTTGCTGACCGTATTAAGGATGAGACGGCAGCTAGAGAAATGCCTAGTGATTTAGACGAATACATTGATTTCGCCATTCTAATTGATTCTCGTATTCGTGAGAGACTCATGGCCAAAGACCGCAGGCTACGGCCCAGGAACAGTGGGCAAAACAGTTTTTGGCCCCACCCATGCCTCCTGAACGTAGACAGGAGTCCTGTGAACCAATGCAACTTGGGTTCACCAAACTATCTAAGGAAGAACGGGCACACCACAGGAGGCAGGGGTTATGTCTGTACTGTGACAAAGCTGGGCACCTATTACGTACCTGTCCTGTACGTCTGGGAAATGAACGCACCAAGGGTACCTTGGGGGATAGGCCCTAGGTGGTGTTCAGCAGTACCTAGACCCACTTATGCAGAAACCCACGATCCAGGTGGCATTTTCTTGGGCAGAACACTCAGTGAATGTTCTGGCCCTGGTTGATTCCAGCTCGGCCGGATACTTCATGGACAGTTCATTTTCTGCATTACATCAGATTCCGTTGGTCAGGAGGGAATCTCCCTTAGCCATTGAGGCCATTGATGGCAGACCGTTAGAACCAGCTCAGATAACTATGGAAACTATTCCGTTATCTATCACTATTGGGGCCCTACACACGAAGGAACAGCGATTTCAGATAATCCATTCTCCTCATCATGCGGTCATTCTGGGGTTCCCATGGTTACATTTGCATAATCCCCAGTTTGACTGGCAGACTTGTGAGATCACGTCTTGGTCCGAGTACTGTATGGAGCATTGTGTGACTCATCCAGTTAAGATTTTGTGTACCTCTCCCTCCGTGCCAGCCGAATACCACCAATTCAGTAACGTTTTTAGTAAGGGAGCGGCTAGCACTTTGCCCCAACATAGGGCATATGAGTATGCTATTGATTTGCCTCCCTGGGGCTGTGCCTCCTAGGGGCCGCACGTACCCGCTGTCGTGCGAGGAGAATCGAGCCATGGAGGAATACATTGATGATGCCCTTATAAGAGGGATTATTAGAAAATCTACCTCGCCTGCTGGTGCTGGTTTCTTTTTTGTTAAAAAGAAGAATGGCGAGTTGAGGCCTTGTATCGATTACCGGGGACTGAATAAACTAATGTCCAAGAATGCCTACCCCATACCACTTATTACCGAACTATTCGACAGGTTAAAAGGTTCTTCCATTTTTACTAAATTAGATCTACGGGCTGCCTATAACCTGATCAGAATAAGAGCTGGGGAAGAGTGGAAAAACGGCATTTAATACCAGATCAGGGCATTATGAATACCTAGCCATGCCGTTTGGCCTTTGTAACGCACCCACTGTATTTCAAGAATTCATTAATGATATCCTCCGTTATATGCTACAGTCCTGCGTAGTAGTCTATCTTGATGACATACTCATATACTCGGCTAACCTGTCTCAACACATCAAGGATGTGTCCGAGGTCTTGCTTCGATTATGCAAGAATA
Source organism: Rhinophrynus dorsalis (assembly GCA_037306005.1). NCBI lineage: Eukaryota > Metazoa > Chordata > Amphibia > Anura > Rhinophrynidae > Rhinophrynus > Rhinophrynus dorsalis. The sequence continues at coordinate 160,122,482 of CM074726.1, read as the reverse complement.
AACTATTCTGTAAAATGGAGAAGTGTGAGTTTCACAGGTCCAAAGTGCCTTTTTTGGGTTTTCTGATCTCTAAAGATGGTATTGCTATGGACCAGGAGAAACTTGCAGCGGTATTGCAATGGCCGCGACCCAAAAGGTTAAAAGCGATTCAGCTCTTTCTTGGGTTTGCCAATTATTACAAGAAGTTTATCCAGCACTTTTCCACTATTGTTAAACCTCTGTCTGACCTTACGCACAAGGGTGCTAATCCATCCCAATGGCCTGATGCAGCTGATCATGCTTTTGAGACATTAAAGTTTGCTTTCGCATCTGCTCCTGTACTGTCCCACCCCAACCCTTCCCTTCCATTCACGTTGGAGGTTGATGCCTCTGAAAATGGGGTAGGGGCAGTACTGTCACAGTGTCCAGTTGCTGGGGGTACTCTGAGACCATGTGGGTTCTTCTCAAAAAAACTGTCTAGTGCCCAGAGTCACTATGAAATTGGGGACAGAGAACTACTGGCTATCATTCTCGCTTTGAAAGAATGGCGTCACCTGCTGGAGGGTACCAGAACTCCTGTGTTAATTCTAACTGACCACAAAAACTTGACTTATTTCTCGGAAGCTAAGAGATTGTCCTCTCGTCAGGCCAGATGGGCCCTGTTTCTATCCCGTTTCAACTTTGTAGTATACTACTTGCCGGGCTCCAAGAATGTTAGGGCTGATGGCCTGTCTAGATAATTTGGTCCAGAGATGGAGAAGGATGAGGTCCCCGTACCCATCGTTCAGCCTGATCGCATCTTGGCTACCCTACGTACTAGTATCACTTCACCACTGGGGGAGGAGATTCTGGCTACCCAGGCTACGGCACCCCCAGAGACCCCAGTGGGCAAGTGCTTTGTGGATGAGCCATTTCGTACCCGTTTGCTCGAACGACCTTGGTCCCATGTATCCATTGATTTCTTGGGAGAATTGCCTGTGTCTAGGGGTTATTCTTTCATACTTATGGTGGTTGATAGATTTTCTAAGATGGCTCAATTCATACCCCTTCCTGGCCTTCCCTCAGCCCAGGAGCTGGCAGTTGTCTTTGCTAAAGAGGTGTTCCGGTTGCATGGGGCACCAAGAGTTCTGGTGTCCGACCGTGGGAGCCAATTTGTATCCAAATTTTGGAGAACATTCCGTAACCAGATGGGCATTCAACTGTCCTTTTCTTCTGCTTGCCACCCCCAGACCAATGGAGCCGCTGAGCGTGCCAATCAAGGATTGGAACAGTTCCTGCGCTGTTTTGTTACCGATCATCATGATAATTGGGAAGACCTGTTGCCTTGGACAGAGTTCGCCAGGATCTGTGTGGTTAATTCATCGTCCAGGAGCTCCCCGTTTTTCATCAACTACGGGTTCCAGCCATGTTTGCTCCCGGACTCATTCCAGTCACAAAAGATTCCAGCTCTGGACGAGCACATCGAGCAGCTCCGCTCCACTTGGGCACAGTTTCAGAGGGCCCTCAGTCAGTCGTTCCAGCTTCATCAGCGCCACGCTAACCATAGACGGCTGCCAGCGGTCTCCTTTCAGGTTGGGGACAGGGTATGGCTCTCCTCCAGAAACCTCAATTTACAAGTTCAGTCTAATAAGTTGGCTCCCCGGTTCATTGGTCCCTACCGCTACAGCAGTGTGCAAGTGGCCTTGTCTCCATTACTGCTCCTGCAGAGTGCAAGTGGCCTAGTCTCTGTTACTGCTACGGCAGTGTGCAAGTGGCCTTGTCTCCATTACTGCTCCTGCAGTGTGCAAGTGGCCTAGTCTCCTTTACTGCTCCGGCAGAGTGCTAGTGGGCTATCTCTATTTACTGCTACAGCAGAATACAAGTTGCCTGGTCTCCGTTACTGCTACGGTAGTGTTCTATGTTTGCTCAGTCTCTGATACTGCTCTGGCAGTTCACGTTTGTCTGCTAACCTATTACTGGGCGTTACTCATCCTTAAGCTCTCTATCCTAAGTGAGCTCCTTCACAGACTTCTCTTCACATGGGACTGTTTACACTCGCTGAAGGCCATTAACCCATGCAGTACAAATACCCTGGGAATCCTTCGTATTCTGCCCGACCTGTGTCAGTATATTTTGTTATGGACTCTATGGTTATACTGGATCTGTGTAGGCATATGTATATGTAACCTGTCTTGTGTCTGTATTATTTTGATAAAATACTACAGGACCTGTGAGGGTTATTGTATTACTGTTTTTTCAATAAAACTGTGTTTTATCCTAAACCACTGTGTCTGTGTGTCAAAGAAACCGTTACAGAAAATGTGAAAGGTGTTAGGAATACGCCATGATGCAGGAAGGGCCAATGCAAAAGTGGCAGGGTTTATAGCTCGTAGGACTCGATAAGGTCCAACAAAACGAGGACCGAATTTCAGAGAGGGGACTCGGAGTCTAAGGTTTTTGGTAGATAACCAAACCTTATCCCCAGGAAACAAGATGTCACAGTACCTTGTTTCCTGCGCTGCCGCTTCAGCGACACTCAACGTCTTTCCATGCATAATCTGCAGGTAAGAGGCTTCAAGCATGCTGCAGGCCTCTGTTTTATGTGTGTTTGTTTCCTGTAGTCTCCTCCTACCTACTTCCTACCTCTAGCTACTCCTCCTTCATACTTCCTGTGGAGAGGTTTAAAGGGCAGACTGAGTCCTGACTCAGTCACCCTTATGTTGTTGTTCTGAGCAGTTCATTTTCTAGCATTCCTGATTCCTGTGTATGATCCAGCTTGTCTGTCCATCCATTCTGGTGTTGACCTGTGGCTCTGTCTGACCATTCACCTTGGTGTTCCGATTTGGCTCAGATATCCTTTCTGGTGCAAACCTGTGGCTCTGTCTGACTACCCGCTCCACGTATGACCTAGGCTTGTCTGACTACCCACTCTGGTGTTGACCTGGGGCTCTATCCACTGCGCATCCAGCATACAAACGCTCCAGTGGATATCCTATCTGGTGCAAACCTGTGGCTCTGGCTGACTACCCACTCCGTGTATGACTTTGGCTCTTCTGACTATCCTGAGTCAGTATCTCTTGGGCGTTACCTTACCACGAGACTCCAGTGGGCTGAGGCCTAGTCTCGACAGTGTGGTGTAGAGATTGGGAGACTGCTATTCCTGATACAGTGCTCGCCGTTTCAATCACCTACTGTGTGTATACTTACATATTGCATTACTGTCATTGTTCGCTTCATAAAGGTTTTATTAACTATACTGTTTGACTCCTGGTTTTGCTTGCCAACCATAACAAAAGGAGGGTCCGGGGTCTCCTTCTATGATCAGCAGCATATTTTTGGGTAGCCGTAGCACGAGAGAATCTAATCTAAATCTTAGACCACAACGACTGGAGATTGTCCACCATGAGGTCCGCTGCTTGGACACCTTTGGGAGGTCCCCACGAGATGGTGCGAGGATTATAGCCTAATGCAGCAAAAAATGAGGGGCATTGTAAAGTATCATGTAGGTGACTGTTAAATGTGAACTCTGCAAAAGGCAAAAGACTCACCCAATTGGCTAGGTTACTGTCCATGTAGAGACATAAGAACTGCTCCAAAGATTGGTTAGTGTGCTCACACTGGCCATTAGTCTGAGGGTGATAGGCGGTAGAAATTTGAAGAGAGATCCCTAGTCTGGAACAAAATGCCCACCAGAATTTAGAAACAAATTGAATGCCCCTATCAGAAACAATATGGGAAGGGGAACCGTGAAGGCGAAAAATCTCTCGTATAAAACTAGAAGCCAACTCAGAAGCAGAGGGTAGTTTAGGGAGAGGAATAAAATGGCCCTTTTTTGAAAACCAATCGTCTACCACAAGGATGGTAGGCAGGGAAGTCCACAACAAAATCCATGGCCAAATGAGTCCATGGGGAAGAAGGAATAGCAAGGGGGCATAACAGCCCAGCCGGGTATTGGCGGGAAGATTTATGACGGGCACAATTGTGACAAGCGGACACAAAATCATGAACATCTTTCTGAATGGAGGGCCACCAGAACTGATGAGCGATAAGCTCCAAAGTTTTCTTGATACCAGGATGTCCTGAACCCGGGAAACTGTGAAACCATGTGAGGATTTCCATCTGGAATCTGGGAGGCACAAACAGGGTATGCTGAGGCTGAGCTGGGACTGGCGGTTTCTGGAGAGACTGAATCTTATCCAACAGAGAGGAAGATAAGGCAGCCACAAAATGGTCCGGAGAGATGATGGGTTCCGGAAGTGGGGTAGGACTGGGTTCAAACTGACGCGACAATGCATCGGCTTTAACATTCTTAGATACCGTGTGATAAGATGATAAAGTTAAATCTCGTGAAAAACAAGGCCATTCTGGCCTGCCTGGGATTTAAACATTTAGCTGGCTTTAAAAACTGAAGATTTTTATGGTCAGTGAAAATTAGAACTGGTACCTGTGAACCCTCCAAAAGATGTCTCCATTCTTCCAATGCTAATTTAATAGCAAGCAGTTACCGATTACCTACATCATAGTTCCTTTCTGCATCTGAAAATTTTTTAGAAAAGAAAGAACAGGGGTGTAGTCTGGAGGATACCGGATGACGTTGGAACAACACGGCATCTGCAGCTTGTTCGGAGGCATCAACTTCTAAAATGAACTGCTAAGAAGGATCTGGGTACCACAGGATCGGAGCAGAAGTGAAGGCTTTCCGTTAGGTATTGAAGGCTGTACAGGCTGGTCCGGGCCAATTGTGAAGGTCCGCCCCCACCTTGGTTAATGCTGTGATAGGTGATATGTTGCGTGAAAAGTTCCTGATGAATTTTCTATAATAATTAGCAAAGCCTATGAATCGTATAGCACGGGTGTCAGATGGAATTGGCCACTGAGTAACTGCTTGAACTTTGGCCAGATCCATTTCCAAGCCTTCACTGGAAATGATGTACCCTAGAAACTAGAGTCAATCTCTTTCAAATTAACATTTTTCAATCTTAGCATACAAGGAATGTTTTCTTAAGCGTTGTAGAACGGAGCAAACATGTTTCGTTGCACAGGAAACATCGGTGGAATAGACATGAATATTGTCAAGATAAATGATGCCATGGGAAAGTAGTATGTCCCTAAAGGTATAATTAATAAAGCCCTGAAATACTGCTGGGGTGTTGCATAGTCCAAAGGGCATCACAAGATACTCATAATGGCTATATTTGGTATTAAAGGCCGTTTTCCACTCATCCCCTGGTCTGATGAGGATCAAATTGTAGGCTTCCTGTAAATCAATTTGCGTAAAGGCATTGGCTCCTTTAAGTTATTCCGGGAGTTCAGGGATAAGGGGAAGAGGATAGCTGTTTTTAATAGTAACCTTGTTAAGGCCTCTATAGTTAATACATGGATGGAGGGATCCATCCTTCTTTTCAATGAAGAAGAACCCTGTTCCAGCCAGAGAGGATGAAGGACGAATGAATCCTCTAGCAAGTTTGTCACGAATGTACATGGATAAGGCCTGATTCTCTGGCGGTTAAAGGAGAAAAGTACGCCCCTTCGGGGGAATAGATCCAGACAGCAGGTCAATAGGACAATCCGAGGGTCTATGAGGTGGTAGTTGTTGCATCTGTTTTTTGGAAAAAACATCTTAAAAAGCTACATAAGGTTCAGGGATACTGGATGCAGGCTCCTGAGATGAACATGCAATTTGCGATACTGGCTGAACTGAAAAGAGACAAGGGGCTCAATTTAAAGGCAGCCGTTAGTAAAAAAAAATCACCAACGGGTGCGTTAAGTGTCATGTAGCAATTCAAAGATCCGTCTAAAGAACAGCTAACGGCAGTTGCAGAATCCTAATGGCCGATACACTTACGTGCATTCAGATGCATTGAACAACATACCCCAGAGCTATTCAAAGGCTTGCGGTACTGGTAACGGCTGAAAAAAAGACACACCTAACGGCAAAAAGTTAAGACCCACTTTTCATAGCCGTTAGACACTTAACGGTCAAAACAAAACACCCGTTACATAGGAAAATACACAAAATGCTTACCGCACAAGCATGTAAATGGAAAAATGAACCCGTGCAATGCCAAAACAACACAAAAACATGGACACACAACACAAATCTCTCACACACAACAACAAGCAACATCACAGGGACAACGACACCTAATAAAACAACAACACAACATGGCACGGAACAATGAGGGTTATCACACAAAGCGGACACCTGCAAATATAAGCTCACCTGTGCAACATCAACACGCGACCTGCACCCCACAACTGCACACCCGCAAATGGCAGACACATAACAAGCACAACACACCACATCTTATAACACACACACACCTGCAAACACTTACCTGGACAAAAACAACTCTCCATTGGTCAGCACTCACCTCATCACCACACCTACACAACGCCCTATCAAGTACTTAAAGGGACAACTCAACACACTCACTTGTGGCTTGTTTTCCACTCAGGGACAGAGATAGAGAGAGATAGAGAGAGACAGAGAGAGCAAACAGTATGTTGGGTTACATATTGTTGCGAAGACTGCGGAGAAGGCGTGCAAGGGAGAGAGCTAGGGAACATCAGCAACCTCCAGGCACGCCTGATCAACAGCCTTCATCTGTTGCAAGTGAGGAGGCTCTGGCTCAGCAGCCACACAGGAGTCCATCCCCACCTGGAGGGCAGAGGATGTATAGACGACCACCAAGGCCCAGGGTATACCGCCCAAGGTCACCCTCTTTGGAATGACTGATGATGAGGCCATTGATCGCTACAGGTTGAGGCCTGACAGCATCATTGCCTTGTATGAGGTCATCAAAGATCAGGTGGATCCCATTTACATCCACAATCATGCCCTAACTGGCCTGCAGAAGCTACTGTGTGCCATACACTTCATGGCAAGTGGGGCCTTCCAGTCCACTGAAGGTTACGCATCCGGCATGTCACAGGCCACATTCTCCAGGGTGCTGGCCCAGGTCCTGCCAGCCCTCAAAAGCAAGGCCAGTACCTATATACATTTTCCCACCACCGACATGGACTGGATACACATCAAGCAGGCCTTTTACGCCAGGGGAGGCATGCCCAGGGTCATGGGTGCTATAGATTGCACCCATGTCCGGATTAAGGCCCCAGCACGTGACGCACAGCTATTCATCAACAGGAGGAACTTCCACTCCATCAACGTGCAAATGGTGTGTGACAGCAACATGAGGATAATGAATGTCTGTGCAAAATATCCTGGCAGCTCACATGATGCATACATTCTCCAAAACTCCTCAGTCCACAGAGATTTTGAGAATGGAACCTTTACAGGGGGATGGCTTGTGGGTGAGTTCACAAAACAAAATCACACCACATACACAGGCGTACACACCACGCTGCTCAGCATGCACCTGACCCACAGCTACTACGTCCACCACACAAAACATCATTCACACAGCATGTGATCCCTGTCTCACCATGTCACTCACATTACACAGGTGATGCTGGCTATGGATGCAAGTCCTGGCTACTGACCCCTGTGGCCAATCCCCAAACACATGCCCAGGAAAGGTACAACCAGGCTCATGCCAGAACAAGGAATGCTATTGAGCGGACATTTGGGCTCCTCAAGTCAAGATTTCGATGTCTGGACCACTCTGGGGGAGCACTGCAGTATGCACCTGCTAAGGTGTGTGACATCAGTGTGGCGTGCGCAAAACTGCACAACATCGCAGTGGACACCAGGCTGCTGGATCACATCCCGGACCCCCCATACATGAAGTGGCCATGGACATCGGCCATGTGGAGGAGACCTTGAGAGGGGCACAGATCAGAGACAGGCTCATCACGGAACACTTCACCTGTGAGTATAACACAGGCATGCAAACAATCCATGCAAGTCTCCCATCAGTCCTGTGACACTAACCACACTGCACATTTTGTTCTGTCTTACCCCACAGGAACAGTGACACAGCACTGCACTGGCAGTGGACGTGGCAAATTGTGTGTGTGGATTCAAAAACCATCCTCCATTCCACTCTCCACATTGACATACAGACCCCCAAGATATCACCCCCCCCCAGGAGAAACAAGGTACAACATATTACCCATGTTCATCACCTTACAGGGCTTGATTGACAGCAACTAACTGGATATGCCATGATCGTAGCCTGAGCAACCATGCTAGCCCAGTAGCGAAAGAGTATTATCTAATGATATGAATTGGATAATACTCAAGCACATCAGGGGTTAAAGGGACATTGGACTCAATATGGGACCTGTACTGTGCTAGAGCTGAGAAGAGCAGCACAGGGGTGGATGTACATTGGCATGGTCACACAATGTAGAGGTCATGAGACGTAGATCAGATTACCAGGGACTCCATGTGCCCCTGACATGAATACACACATCAACAAATATGTCCTAACAGTTCCATGGAACAAATGACATTGGGCTGCCACTGTCACTTTCACAGTGGCAGCACAATGTCGTTACCTCCATGGAGCTCTCAGAACACTTGTTAATGTGTGTATACATGTCAGGGGCACATATCCATAGGGCTGGTGCACATGTCCTTAGTTCCTCACAGAATTGGTTACAGATGAGTACACAACACATTGTCAAGCAATGGTTTGTGTACTCACCTGTAACTGTGGCAATTGAGGGGATTAAAAAGACTAAATTGTTGTTGCTTGATGATCAGTTCAGGTCTACTGCTCCAAATCCTGTCCTCTTGTCCCACAGGCATTCGTAACATGATCCATCCTTGAACTGAAGATTTTCCATGTCACTGGATTGATGTCTTGACAACACCTTCATGAAGATCACCCCTTGCTGTTTCTGGTGATGTTGTTGGTGATGCAATGTTTGACCTGAGGTTCACACAAACCTCTACTGGAACATTCTCATATAGACACAGAAAACATTAATTCTTGAGTGTTATAACCTGTACAGTTAGGATGCTCAGCTACAGAGTTGCCAAACCTTGTGGACAACACATGAGCAGGGCAGCAGTGTTACTGAAGTAGTACGATTTATTTTCAAAGTACATTTAGTGTTCTCATACAGGTGTTAAATGCATATAGGCAATACACACAGAAAACACATGTACATTCTAATGTACTTTGAGACACAATAAAGATGAACCATCGCCATTCTATCTGTGTCTGTATGAGGATATATTTGAGAACACATTTGTCAATGCGTAACCACACCCGGGACAGAGTATCCCCCATACATGGAAAGGCATCACCCACATCACAGGAGTCCACCACTTGTTTGCCAGTGAGTGGACTCTGTGATGTATCCATGCAAACAGATGATGGTGGCAGTGATGCACCAATGTGTTGTGGGAGTGATAAAGAGGTGATACAGGGGACATACTTCCACAGTGAATATCTGTCCACAGTATCTGTATTGCTCAGTATAATCAATGTTCTGAGATTTTGCTCCACTTTGACATATCTCAGTACATGGGCTATATCAACGAACAACCAGACTAAGTGGACATGTGTTATCACTGGTGAAGTCTGTTACACCCTTAGGGAAACAGCAACTCAACTTACTGGAGACCCCATGCTCACCCCAGGATATCAATGTGTGTGCTACACATTGAAATCCTAGGTTACAAACATTGGCTTCCCCAGGAAGTCAGTTGCACAATGAGTGTGTGAATCCAAGACAATACTGATACATGTCCCATTTATCTGTCCTGCTTGTAATGTCCCCGCTAAGTCACAGACTGTTTGTCTGGTTATCCCATTAACCCACTGAGTGCAAGAGTGGTCCCCAATGCATTTCTTAGCAATGCGTTGCCTACCACTCTGGTACTCAAAGGGTTAAACACAACATATGATGTAGACGAATGTTCAATGTTGTACCATTTGTTGTGCTAAGGGGTATGTTTTGTTGTTCAAATTCAACACACAACATCGCCATATAACACAGTGGTGTAATATGGCTCCAGGGATGTATTACAAATTGAATTTGTACAACGGTGTGTGTGTGTGTGTGTGTGTGTGTGTGAACCCATGTTGTAGCATCCCACAAACATTTCACCCAGACAGAGGTTGTGTTCACTGCATTGTATAGCAATGCATTGGAGACAACCCTGCCACCCAATCCATAACTGAAGACACAATAGATCAGACTGGAATCCAAAAAAAAAGGTTTCTTTATTGAGGGGAAAGTTAACAGGTTGGGCCTTTCATTTTTTCCTTTTTGGGTGGCGGGCCTTAGCCTGGGTGCCAGAGGTGGATGCCCTTGTTGATCTCCTGGTAACCCTCTGCCCCCTAGGTGTTGCTTCAGGGGTAACACTGGAGGGGGTGGTGGTTGCAGTAGACCCCTCGGTGGAACGCAAGTTCTCCCTCTCCATCCTCAGGTTCTCTCTGCGGTTGATCTCCCTCAACTCCACAAGGACCTGTGTCAACATGTCCATCAGACCAGTCCTGAGCTGGTGGAGTAGTGTGTTCCCCCTGGCCACCTCAGACTCCAGGGCTTGGACTCTGGTCTCCAACTGGGCAATGTTCCTCCTGGATTGCCTCCTGCTCCTGGTGATGTTGCTGTCAGTACTTCTGCTCGACCGGAGTAGTCTCCTCTGAAGGGCCATACACTCCGCCTCCATCCCTGTGAGGCGTGCGGTGCTGGAGGTGGATGTGGCCGGTGTCCCTGGTGCTGCTGTTTCCTCTGCTGGCAAGGGTGCTGTTTCCTCTGCTGGCGAGGGTGCTGTTTCCTCTGCTGCTGCTGAGGGTGCTCTTTCCTCCTCTGCTGCTGCTGAGGGTGCTCTTTCCTCCTCTGCTGCTGCTGAGGGTGCTGTGGCTGCTGTTGGAGTGGCTGGTGCAGATGATGGGCATATGTCCACCACATCAAGTGATCCTGAGCTGCCCAATGATGTGTGTCCTGGTGGAGATGTGAAAATGTCCCTGGGTAGGGGGCGCTGGGGCTCACCAATCAGGCCCAGGTGTGGGTAGTCCAGTGGCCAAGGGTCATATGGTGGCCACTGATACGTGCTGGGACACCACCTCGGATCATACCTTGGGGCATGCTGTGGAGCCATCCAGGAGGGTGTGTTGTGTGAGGCATATGGCCCATATTGGGTGGTGGCCACTGTCCCTGGCAGCCGTTGCCTCCCTGGAGGTGGTGGTGCTGCTGATGGAGGGTAGTAGCTGGTGGAGGTGGATGGATATGTCCACCTCTCCTCCTGTGGCATCCAGCCACTGTACTGGGGAGGTGCAGCTTGTGGTGGTACAGCCTGTGGTGGTCCAGCTTGAAGGGGTGGTGCAGCCTGTGGTGGTCCAGCTTGAAGGGGTGCAGCCTGTGGTGGTGCAGTAGGTGGTGGTGCAGCCTGTGTTGGAGGGGATGGTGATGGTGGGTAAGGTGACCACAGGCTGGTCCCCTGCTCTGTGTACTCCTCACTGGGGGGTGACATTGCCTCCTCCACTGTCTCCCGCTGGGCTTGAGGGCCGTAAGCTGTGTGGAGAAATAAGATGTTGTGATTAGTGACCTTAGCCATATGTTTGTGGAGACAGTTATACTTTGATATGTGGTGGAGTAAAATATATGTGTTTGGGTTAATCCCCCTGGGTAAACAAGGGTACTCCCACTGCTGAAAGGTGTTGTTTGAGTTATTACGGGTGAAGGTTTCATTTTGAGGTGCAATATCACAGTGGCCCGAAATAGTACAGTGGGGCTGTTGCAACACCCTCACATGTAGATATCTGGTCCCTGTACCAGAGCTGTCCACATGATTGTGTAGTAACAGCACCACTGTACAATTTCAGGCCACTGGGATATTGCCCCTGACATATCCATGTCTGAGCTGTGATACCTTTTGAATCAACACACCTTTCAGCAGTAGGAATACCATTGTTTAACTGGGGGTGGGGGGAATCCAACAACATATATTTGTCTTCACAACTTGTAGGGATGGCTATCCCTCCAGGGGGATGGCAAAGGTTCAGTCCACCTTGATGTCAGATTGTAGACATTGTGAAAACAGATGTTGTTCGCTGTTAGTCCTATCCCTCCTACCCTCATGGTTGTTCAGATATTGCTCTATGTGACAGATGTAGATTTCAGTCATTTGTCCACACGAGGGCTTTTCAGCAGAGCCCAAATCGCCCCATTTAGAGAACAATACTTAATTGGAATGGTGTACAGAGTGTGCATGCAAGCACACTCTGTGGACCATCCCAAAGAGGTATTTATCTTGATATGTTGCGACTTTGGCTCTGCTGAAGAGCCTCCGTGTGGTCAAATGATAGATATCTCCATCTGTCACATAGAGCAATATCTGTATAACCATGAGTGTTGGAGGGATGGGACTTAGATGGAGACACATCTTTTAACGATGGCAATGATATAACATCATGATGACATTACCCATTGCTATCCCATTACAGTCACACACAAGTAGAAATGGTCATATATGTATGTGGATATGTACCCTTCATATGGATACAGTAATATCCTTCCAAGATGTGAAGCCAGAGAGCAGTTCATTAGGTGTGATTGCCTTACTGGCTATATATGTGCACCCATCCAACAATACATTGGATTGATATGATGGATATGAACATATCTCATATATCCCATCTACGTAGAGTGTGATATACTATGTATGTGTATTTGGATGCTAGCAATGTAGGTTGATTTGTGATGGGTGCACATATCTTGCAAGTGAGGCAATCACATCCAGTGAACTGATCTCTGTGTTCGCATCGTGTTGGAACATATTTAGTAACATTTGAATCCTAAGGGCAACAATCCAGCCAGTAGTGAGGGATATCTTTGATTGAGGCCTGTTTTTTTGTCTGTGTATGAGCCCATCCATCCTTCTGTGTGAAGCAACCGTACTCAATGCTAGATATCCATCAGTCATGGCCTGTTGGTGACCATGGTACAATGTTTGCTATTTGTTTCCCATGTGTATCCTGCAAAGAGAGGCTGGTGTACCATCCATCCATGGCATCAGCACCCCTGTGGATCCATGTGGAAATCAGATATGGGATATGTCATTTCAAGTCAGAGTAAATGATTGCAGCCACAACACCAATGCCTACTTTTTCCAGTTTGAATTCTGTGGAATAGTTTTCGGCCTGTGTGTTGCACATACAAGCATTTATTCTGTGGGACACAGTGGTGTGTGACCTGATGCCCCCCTTTTTGTGATTCAGTAAGCGGTGATGTTAAACTGATGAAGTGAACATGATGGTGACTCCAGTGATCTCCTTTCCCCATTTCCAGTGTTTTCCATGGAGTCTGTACAATGGCACCTTATAAACTTGATTCTTGTTTTGGCATATTCTCCATGAACTAACACTGGTATTGGTGAAATGAGGGTGTGTAAGGGTTACTTTGTGTCCACCATCTCTTTGTCACCGCTTAGTGAATGTCCCCTGTGTAGCATGTGATCATTGGCCTATTGACTTGTTTGTTGTCTGGTTAACCCTTTGAGTCCCAGAGGGGTTGCCAACGCATTGTTGATCGATGCATTGATGGTCCCTCTAGCACTCAAGGGGTTAGGTGCTGACTTCCCTGTGGGGACATGGGTGACACTGTGTGTGAACAGTGATGATATTTAACAGACGACATTTTGAACATAACGGTTTGTGTATTGTGTGTGATGAGCACAGAGACAGGAGGGTTGAAGTAGGAATTTGACAGCTACAGAGTACTGTTGCCTCCGTTACTGCACTGGCAGGGTGCTATTGGCTCTGTTCTATTCATCTCTTGCAGAGTACTGTTGCCTCCGTTAGTGCTATTGGCTCTGTTCTATTCAGCTCTTGCAGAGTACTGTTGCCTCCATTACTGCACTGGCAGGGTGCCATTGGCTCTATCCAATTCAGCTCGTGCAGGGTACTGTTGCCTCCGTTACTGCACCGGTAGGGTGCCCGTGGCTCTATTCCGTCCAGCTCTTGCAGAGTATTGTGTGGCCTCTGTTTACTGCTACGGCAGGGGGTATAAGTCTCAGCTCTGCTCCGGCAGATCGAAGTGCTTTGTCTCCATTCTAGCACCACAGTCTCCTTATCGCTATTATTCCATCATACTGGGCGTTACTGAACACACCACATCAGAGACTGATTATATCAATTGGACTTTAACCCATGGTGTGCTGAGTTCTCCTTGTCATGCCTGACCTGTGACAGTATATGTACTCTCTTACTGTTATACTGGGCCTGTGTAGGCATAAGTCTAAGTCCTATATTACTCCTGTGTTACGCTATAGCCCGTATGGGTATTTTCATTGTGTTTCTTAATAAAACTGTGTTTTATCCTAACCTCCTGTGTCTGAGTGTTGAACAAACCGTTACATACTCGCTTGCTAATCCTCCGGTATCCTTGTTTGCTCATCCTCCGGTATCCTTGTTTGCTCCTGGTGACCTCTGGCTTGTTTGTCTCTACTGGTCCTGCCTCTCAGCTGTTTCCATACGACTACCCTTGGAGAGACTACCCTATCTTCCGTGTCCGCCTTCACTGACGCTCCCCGGCTGGCCCCTGCTTCTGTCTTGGTGAGTGTTGGCTTCTGTTCTTTCCTGCAGTTGGTATTGGGGCTCTGCTGTCCTTGGATATTCCTAAGAGTCCCAGTGTTCTCCCGGTTGCTGTGGCCTAGCTTCTAGCCCCTCTTTGGGGGCTAGCTAGTCCCCCGTGGTGATTTGGGACACTTGGTGTTTGTCTAGCATCCTGCTATTAGACGGGCAGTCTTTTTAGGAGACTGTTCTGGCTTTTTGGTGGGGTGGTCTCCTCCAGGTATATCTAGGGTCTGGGTATATGTATACTTTGCTCTGTACGTTTTCCTGTTACATATATTTCCATTTGGCTCTGTGTACTTACCTCTCTGCTAGGATTGTGGCCAAGTTGACAGGGTGGAGTAGCGGTCCCATCCTGCTCAGGTGAGGGGAGCTTTGGGGAAGCTTCTCTAGTCTGTCCTTTCTGGATTGCTGGCCAGGCGCCTTTGGTCCCTGATTGAGCGATCCTTTCCTGTATTCTCTGCGGTCCTAGTCTGCCAGTATTGGATCACTGGGTAATCCGTCGCAGGATTCTAGGACTCTTATGGTCCCAGCCTTTGCGGGGCCTTGTCTGTCCTTCCTCTACCTAGGGATCCGCTGGTGTGGACCCAGTTCAGGTCTTTCTTAATGACCGTATCAAAGATGCTATCACCTAAAAGGAGTTGCCACAGTCTTTGGAAGACATGATAGCCTTATGTCTAGAAATTGACAGAAGACTAACAGAGTGATCAATGGAACGCGAGGGTAGCAGGCACAACCCTACCAACCCTACTGCCCTCTGACCCATGAGGGTGGTAATTCGGAAGAACCTATGGAAATCGGTGGGGTCACTAAGCTGTCTGAGATAGAGGCGTCGGCGCCGCTCACAAGGCCTGTGCCTATACTGTGGGGCTAAGTGGCACTTTCTCAATCAATGTCCCACCCATCCCTCCTGGCCAGGAAACGATTCAGCTTAGGGTTTGAGGGAGGTAATTCCCTCCTTATTATTTCTCGCCTCCCACATGATCTATCTAGAATCATGGTTCCAGTGGGCTTCCAGTCAGATTCCTGTCCAGGCTTTTATTGACTCAGGAGCAGCTGGTATTTTCATATATGGGCTAAGAAGCATCAGAGTCCCTGCCAACGCCAACAATCTTCTTTGGCTGTATCTACTGTGGATGGCAAACCCTTAGGGGAAGGTTTCTTCATTGAGGAAACTATTCCTATTTTCCTGACCACTGGTATTCTGCACTCCGAGATTGTTAATTTGGACGTTATTACTTCTCCCCATACCCCGATCATTTTGGGACTACCATGGCTAAAAAAAACACAATCCCAATATGAATTGGTGCAATTTGTTCTTGGGGTACTGACTGTTTCACGCTGAGGGCTAGATTTAAAGGCAGCTGTTAGACCAGCCGCTAAGTGAAAAAGGCACATCGCTCGCAAATAATACATGAGTTATGGCAGATTCAATAGGTACTCTACGAGAATAGCTATTGAGCGTAGGCACACACAAAACACGTAACACAAAAGCCGTTGTCGCTCATGTTAATGCACAACGGGCGGCCAAATCACACGATAACATCGCTCAAAACAACATGTAACATAACGGCTGCCGTTGTCTAGCAACCATGATTGATGCAAAAACAAATTCAAACACACACACAGCCAATCACAAAGCCCCAATGTATCAAATAACTTCAAATACACATATATATACCCAAAAATAACCGTCACACACTGTCTGTTATTGAGTTCTTCAGAGCCAGATATCAGGACCCAGAAGCGGAGGATAGTGATTAGAGAGAGGGAGACAGGAGCATACATTGGAGGTAGAGGAGTTTTGGAGTTTGGAGAGAGGAGAGCATTGCACATAATACAACACATAGCACACCTTTGCACATATTACATACACACATACAAACACATACACATAGTCCTTTTATTTTATAACACCTTACACATTTTACTTTTTATTTTGACAGTGTGAATCTGTGAGTGAAAGTGTGTGACAGAGAGTGAGTGGATCGAGTGTGTCTGTGAGGGCCTGTGGGAGTGCCTGGGTGTGAGTGGGTGAATGATGGCAAGGAGAGGAGGACAGGAGAGAGGGGTGGGGAGAGTAGTGGAGGAGGAGGAAGGTCAGGAGGGTATCCCTCAGCAGAGCAGGGGTGGGAGAGGGAGATCCGCAGGGAGGAGGGGGACCCGGCCAACGAGAGCAGGCACATGCAAGACAGGGACAGAACCTGCAGTGGGACGAGGGGTAGTTGCCGGGGAGCACCCCACACAGTCAGGGTCAGACCAGACAGGGCACTCCGGCTCTGAGTCATCCCATGCCGGAGGTGACGAGGCCAGGATCAGGGACCCCAAATACACAGAGGAGGAGAACACGGCTCTCGTGGGAGCTGTCCTGGAGAGGCAGAGTGTTCTCCATCCGACGGCGAAGGTCCCTGGCCTGTCAGCGAGGAGGAAAGCAGCCTGGATACGCAACCACGGGCACACTGCCGGAGCAGTAACAGAGGCAACAGTAGCTCTGCATGAGTTAACGGAAGGCTCGTAGCAGTAACAGAGGCAACAGTAGCTCTGCAAGAGTTAACGGAAGGCTCAGTAATTGGCACACTGCCGGAGAAGTAACGGAGGCAACTGTAGCTTTGCAAGAGTTAACGGGATGCTCAGCGGAATGTACACTGCCGGAGCAGTATCGGGGCAGCTCTGACATACTGCCTGGTAGGCCCAGAATAGGCGGAAGTCAGAATGTCACCCAGCAACATGATGAAGCAGGAACTGGAGAGCTGGGCAGGAACACGGAGAAGGAACGTCAGACAAGCCAGGTCAGGTCACGGAGCAGTAACGTCACCCAGGCCGGGTCGAATCACGGAGCAGGAACGTCAGACAAGCAGGGTCAGGTCACGGAGCAGGAACCTCAGCCAGGCCGGGTCGGATCACGGAGCAGGGACCAGAAGTGAGTAGTCAAATGGGCCAAGTCGGTACATGGGAACACAGCAACTCAAGTCAGCACTGGTACAGGAACACCACGAAAGGGCACCAGATAGGTGCCAGGGCTCAGTATAAAAAGGCCATACTGGGCGGGCCAAACATAACTCAGCCAATAGGAGCGCAGCACACAGAGACTGACAGAAAGCACGGGTACCATGATAGTACCCCCCTCTCAAAGACCCTCTCTCCTGGCAGAGGGTCCTGGTTTCTGGGGATATTTAGAGTGAAAATTGCGTAATAACCTAGGGGTATGAAGGTCCTTCTGATTAACCCATGAACGCTCTTCAGGGCCATAGCCCTTCCAATGGACCAAATATTGCAATTTTCCTCTAAATCTAGGTGAATGAATTATGCTTTGTACTTCGTATTCCTCTTGGCCTTGAACATCCACAGGGCCAGGAACCACCCGAGTGGCAGTGTAGCGGTTGCATACCAGAGGTTTTAACAGGGACACATGGAACACATTATGCATGCGCATAGATGCTGGGAGTTCCAAGGCATATGAGATAGGATTAACTTTACGAATTACCCTGAAGGGACCAATGAACCGGGGAGCCAACTTATTGGATGGAACTTGCAGATTCAGGTTTATGGAGGAGAGCCATACCCTGTCCCCAACCTGGAAGGAGACAGCTGGCAGCCGTCTACGGTTGGCATGTCGCTGATGTCGCTGAAATGACTGTCTGATGGTCCTTTGAACCTGTGCCCAAGTGGAGCAGAGTTGCTCAATATGCTCGTCCAGAGCTGGAATCTGCTGCAACTGGAATGAGTCTGGGAGCAGGCATGGCTGAAACCCGTAGTTGATGAGGAAGGGGGAGCTCCCGGACAAGGAATTAACTGCACAATTCCTGGCAAACTCTGCCCATGGCAACAGGTCGGCCCAATTGTCGTGATGATCAGTCACAAAACAACGCAGGAACTGCTCCAGTCCCTGATTGGCACGCTCAGCGGCCCCATTGGTCTGGGGATGGTAGGCGGAGGAAAAGGACAATTGGATGCCCATCTGGCTACAGAATGCCCTCCAAAATCTAGACACGAATTGGCTCCCCCGGTCAGACACCACGACTCTAGGAACCCCATGCAAGCGGAACACTTCTCTAGCAAAAACCACTGCCAGTTCCTGGGCTGAAGGAAGGCCAGAAAGGGGTACGAAATGAGCCATCTTAGAAAATCTGTCAACCACCATTAAGATAAACGTATACCCCCTGGACACAGGCAGTTCTCCCAGGAAATCAATGGATATGTGGGACCACGGGCGTTCGCCATTAGGTACAGGTTGAAGTAAGCCCACTGGGAGGTGTCTGGGGGTTTTGGCACGAGCACAGGTGGTACAGGCTGCAGTGAATGCGGAGCAATCGGCTCTAAGGGAGGGCCACCAAAATACTTGTGAGAGAGACCAAATTAATTGATCCCTCCTAATATGCCCAGCAGCCTTACACGAGTGATATGTCTCAAGCAGACGGGTACGGAATGGCTCATCTACAAAACACTTGCCTACTGGGGTTTCTCGAGGTGCCGTAGCCTGGGTAGCCAAAATCTCTTCCCCCAGTGGCGAAGTGATACTAATACGTACAGTAACCAGAATACGATCAGGCTGAATGATAGGCACGGGAGGCTCATCCTTGTCTGCCTCTGTCCCGAATTGTCTAGACAGGGCATCTGCCCTAACGTTTTTAGAGCCCGGCAGGTAGGATACTATAAAGTTAAATCTGGATAGAAACAGTGCCCATCTAGCCTGACGAGAGGACAACCTTTTCACTTCTGAGAGATAAGTCAGATTCTTGTGGTCAGTTAAAATTAACACAGGAGTTCTAGTACCCTCCAGTAGGTGACACCATTCCTTCAACGCGAGAATAATGGCCAGGAGTTCTCTGACACCAATTTCATAATGGCTTTGGGCACTCGAAAGTTTCTTTGAGAAGAACCAACAAGGTCTCAAGGTGCCACCAGCAACTGGGCGCTGAGACAGTACTGCTCCTACCCCTATTTCGGAGGCATTAACTTCCAATGCAAACGGCAGAGCAGGGTTGGGGTGGGACAGTACAGGAGCAGATGCAAAAGCAGACTTCAAAGTCTCAAAAGCGTTTTCAGCTGCCTCAGACCATTGAGATGGGTTAGCACCCTTGTGCGTAAGGTCAGACAGAGGTTTAACAATCATGGAAAAGTTCTGGATAAATTTCCTATAATAACTGGCAAAGCCAAGAAAGCGCTGAATAGCTTTTAACCCCTTGGGTTGTGGCCATTGTAACACAGCTGCGAGTTTCTCCTGGTCCATGGCAATGCCATCGTTAGAGATCACGAAACCCAGGAAAGGCACTTTGGACCCGTGAAAATCGCATTTTTCCAATTTACAGAATAGTTTATTCTTGCGTAAGCGAAGCAAGACCTCAGACACATCCTTGATGTGTTGGGCTAGGTTAGCAGAATGTATAAGTATGTCATCAAGGTATACGACAACACAAGACTGAAGCATGTCACGGAGGATGTCATTAATAAACTCTTGAAATACCGCAGGTGCGTTACAGAGGCCAAATGGCATAACTAGGTATTCAAAATGCCCAGATCTGGTATTAAATGCCGTTTTCCCCTCATCCCCAGCTTTTATTCTGATCAGGTTATAAGGGGCCCGTAGTAAAAATGGAGGAACCTTTTAACCTGTCAAATAGTTCCGTAATCAGTGGTATGGGGTAGGCATTCTTGGACATGAGTTTATTCAGCCCGCGGTAGTCAATACAAGGTCTTAATTCGCCATTTTTCTTTTTCACAAAAAAGAAACCAGCACCAGCCGGAGAAGTAGACTTGTGTATAATCCCTCTTTTAAGGGCGTCATCAATGTAATCTTCCATAGCCTTATTCTCATCGCATGACAGTGTGTACGTGCGACCGCCCGGAGGCAAATCAATAGCGCAATCATAAATTCTGTGCTGAGGCAATGCGCCAGCCTCTCCCTTACTGAATACGTCACTGAATTTGCGGTATTCAGCTGGCACTGAGGGAGAGGTACTTAATCTCTTAACTGGGTGCAACACACAATGCTCCATGCAATACTCGGACCATGATGAGACCTCACATCTCTGCCAGTCAAACTGAGGGTTATGCAGATGTAGCCATGGGAACCCCAGAATGACCGCATGATGAGGGGAATGAATTATCTGGAAACGCAATTCCTCCTTGTAGAGAGCCCCAATAGTCATGGTAATAGGAATAGTTTCCATTGTAATCAGTGCTGGCTCCAGTGGTCTTCCGTCAATGGCTTCAGTGGCTAAGGGAGAGTCCCTCTTGACCAAAGGAATCTTATGTAATTCGGCAAATGAACAATCCATGAAGTAACCGGCTGCGTGCGGAATCCACCAGGGCCAGGACCTCAACTGGCTGTTCTGCCCATGAAAATACCACCTGGATAGTGGGTTTCTGTGTACTTGGATCTAGGGACTGCTGAACACCACCTAGGGCCTGTCCCCCAAGGTACCCTAGGTGTGTTCGTTTCCCGGCCGTACAGGACAAGTGCGTAATAGGTTCCCAGCTTTGCCAGAGTATAAACATAGGACCTGCCTCCTGCGGTGTGCCCGTTCCTCCCTTGTGAGTTTGGTGAACCCGAGTTGCATTGGTTCGCTGGACTCGGGTAAGCGGTCAGGAGGCATGGGAGGCGAGGGAGGCATGGGTGGTTTCAAAAGGCTGCTTTGCCCATAGTTTCTAGACCGTGGCCTACGGTCTTCAGCCATGCGTCTTTCACAAATACGGGAGTCAATTAGCATGACATAATCAATGTATTCGTCCAAGTCATTGGGTACATCTCTCGCAGCTATTTCATCTTTGATATGGTCAGCCAGACCTTGAGCAAAAGCTGCCACTAATGCCTCATTATTCCATCCTACCTCTGCTGCCAATGTACGAAATTCTATAGCATAATCACCCACGGAACGATTACCCTGTTGTGCCTCCATCAATCTCTTGGCAGCAGAGGCTGCTCTACCAGGGACTTCAAACACTCTCCAGAACATTTGTACGAACTCCCTGAAGTCCTGAGTGAAGGGTTTGGCATTCTCCCACAGAGGGTTTGCCCAAGCCAGGGCTCTGCCCGTTAGTAATGATATCATGAACCCGAACTTGCTCCGGTCGTTTGGGAAGGCATGAGGCGTTAGTTCCAAGAATATCTCTAATTGATTAATAAACCCTCTGCATAGGGTAGGTTCACCATCATATATGAGCGGTAACGGCGCCGTTGCCGTTAATCCTCTAGTTGGTGCAGCAGTAATCACGGAATGATCCTCCGCTGTCAAAACTGGGGGGACCACCGGATTCTGACTGGGTTTATCAAGTTGTACCGTACTTTCAAGTAATGTCTGCAAGGCCAGTGCCAACTGGTCCAGGCGCTGCTTGTGCACATCCATCCTCCAGTGGGTGTTCTGTGAATTACCTTCACCTTTACTGTCTGAGGTCGTGGCCCTTTCGTACTGTAACGGTTTGTTCAACACTCAGACACAGGAGGTTAGGATAAAACACAGTTTTATTAAGAAACACAATGAAAATACCCATACGGGCTATAGCGTAACACAGGAGTAATATAGGACTTAGACTTATGCCTACACAGGCCCAGTATAACAGTAAGAGAGTACATATACTGTCACAGGTCAGGCATGACAAGGAGAACTCAGCACAGCATGGGTTAAAGTCCAATTGATATAATCAGTCTCTGATGTGGTGTGTTCAGTAACGCCCAGTATGATGGAATAATAGCGATAAGGAGGCTGTAGTGCTAGAATGGAGACAAAGCACTTAGATCTGCCGGAGCAGAGCTGAGACTTATACCCCCTGCCGTAGCAGTAAACGGAGGCCACACAATACTCTGCAAGAGCTGGACGGAATAGAGCCAAGGGCACCCTACCGGTGCAGTAACGGAGGCAACAGTACCCTGCACAAGCTGAATTGGATAGAGCCAATGGCACCCTGCCAGTGCAGTAACGGAGGCAACAGTACTCTGCAAGAGCTGGACGGAATAGAGCCACGGGCACCCTACCGGTGCAGTAAAGGAGGCAACAGTACCCTGCACGAGCTGAATTGGATAGAGCCAATGGCACCTTGCCGGTGCAGTAACGGAGGCAACAGTACTCTGCAAGAGCTGAACAGAACAGAGCCAATAGCACCCTGCCGGTGCAGTAATGGAGGCAACAGTACTCTGCAAGAGCTGAATAGAACAGGGCCAATAGCACCCTGCCGGTGCAGTAACGGAGGCAACAGTACTCTGCAAAAGCTGAACGGAAACGCAACCACGGGCACACTGCTGGAGCAGTAACGGAGGCAACAGTAGCTCTGCAAGAGTTAACGGAAGGCTCGTAGCAGTAACGGAGGCAACAGTAGCTCTGCAAGAGTTAACAGAAGGCTCGTAGTAACAATGGAGGCAACAGTAGCTCTGTAAGAGTTAACGGAAGGCTCAGTAATTGGCACACTGCCGGAGCAGTAACGGAGGCAACTGTAGCTTTGCAAGAGTTAACGGGATGCTCAGCGGAATGTACACTGGCGGAGCAGTATCTGGGGCAGCTCTGACACACTGCCTGGTAGGCCCAGAATAGGTGGAAGTCAGAATGTCGCCCAACGACACGATGAAGCAGGAACTGGAGAGCTGGGCAGGAACACGGAGCAGGAACGTCAGACAAGCCGGGTCAGGTCACGGAGCAGGAACGTCATCCAGGCCGGGTCGAATCACGGAGCAGGAACGTCAGACAAGCAGGGTCAGGTCACGGAGCAGGAACGTCAGCCAGGCCAGGTTGGATCACGGAGCAGGAACCAGAAGCGAGTAGTCAAACGGCCCAAGTCAGTACACGGGAACACAGCAACTCAAGTCAGCACTGGTACAGGAACACCACGAAAGGGCACCAGATAGGTGCCAGGGCCCAGTATAAAAAGGCCATACTGGGCGGGCCAAACATAACTCAGCCAATAGGAGCGCAACACACAGAGACTGACAGAAAGCACATGTACCGTGATAGAGTAGTCGACAGTACGGCAACAGGTAGTCGTACAAACTGGATTCGCAGTTGGACAAAGCAGAGTCAGCAACAGGAAGTCGTACAAACCGGATTCTTAGTCGGACAAAGCAGAGTTGGCAACAGGTAGTCTTATAAACTGGATTCGTAGTGGGATAAAGCAGAATCGGCAACAGGTAGTCTTATAAACCGGATTTGTAGTCGGATAAAGCAGAATCGGCAACAGGTAGTTGTACAAACCGGATTCGTTGTCGGACAAAGCAGAGTCGGCAACAGGTAATCGAGAAAACAGGAATCGGCGAGCAGCAAACGAAGTCAGGGACACACCTAGGTCGGCAACACAAATCCAGGAAATCCAGGCAATCGCAGAAACGGAGACAGCACGAATAATCGAGCACTGACTAAAGGCCCAACTGATATAAAATCTCACGCGCTCCAATGGCAGCAAGGAGGCTGAGGGAAAAAAGGTAAGGAAGGAGCAAAAACCCCAAATACCTCAAAAGTCAAACCTTACAGCTGTGGGTAAGATAAGGAAGAAATGTTAGAGTCAAGCAAAGCATTTACATCCTGTAAAGGAAAGGTGTTAGCATTATTGTTGGTTAAAACATTATCAGTTATTGTAGGACTTACATAGGGCAATGCAATGGTATTCTTTTCCCCTAAGGCCTGCTTACCATTACCCTGGTGTTCTGTTACTGAGTGGCAGCCACCACTCCTGCAGCTGTCCTTAAAAAAGGGGTTAGATCCATGCTGTGTATTAGAACTAGGGTTTTGGCCTAGCTGTGCCACATTAGCCATCATTTTGGCCATCATGTCTGTCAGGTTGTTAACCTGGACCCTGAGACTTACCTGCTTCTGACCTTGGTTCCCAGAATCAGACTTATTGGTTTGCTGCTTTTGCTGGGACTTGGACCCCTCATTGTTAGAGTTTTTACTCTTTTGAAACCTCTTGGGAAACTTAGATTTATTTATTTTTTTGTTGTAACCCTGGGACGTTTTGAAAAATGGTTTCTTACCATTTGAGTTATTAGACCCCTGGGAGTTAACAGAGGCAGGCCCCTTCTTACCTGGTGCCTGGTTATGAACCTGTGGAGATTTTAAAACCTCTGCATAGGTTCCCTTGCCAGATTCAAATGGCAAGCTTTCCTCAACCAATGTTTCCGCTACACACTGGGGGGGAAGGCTTCTTGTCCCTAGCTGGGGTATTCTCACTTTGCTGGACATTATACAGCTTAATAGCTTGAGCGAGTAACTAATCTAGTGACAACATGGGTGAATAATCCCTAGCTAGATTAGTTTTCATATACCTAGGCAGAGCCAGTGGCGTAACTATAATGGTCGCACTTGCGACTGGGCCCGTGCACTCCAGGGGCCAGGCCTCTACCTGCAACCCCTCCGCCTGGCTCCCGCAATCTCCCACCGGCACTCTAGTAATGCAGAGTTCTGAGAGATGACATCATCTCCCAGCGCTCTGCATTACTTAGAGGACCGCGCGGGAGCTCCAGGTAGGAGGCAGGAGATGGGGACATTGTGGAGATTGAGGGGCATTGTGGAGGGGGTCAATGTGGTCGAGGGGTGCTAGTGTGGGGGGGGCATTGTGGAGGGGGTCAATGTGGTTGAGTGGGGCCAATGTGTGTGTGTGTGGGGGCCCGTGGCACTTGTTGCACCAGGGCCCGGAGGCTTCTAGTTACGCCTCTGGGCAGAGCATTAAAGAACACTTCCCTAAACTCATAAGATTAAAAATCTGCATCCTTATATGCAAGTATGCACATTTGAGCTCTGCCAAGAATTGCCTGAGGTCCTGGTCTGGCCTGCATTTTAGTGCATAGATAGCACATTTAGCTTCATAGCGGGTTTTATAGGGCCCAAATGCTAGGATAATTTCCTCAACAATTTCTTCCCATGTGGTGATATCCATATCACTCAAGGATCTGAAAAAGAAACCCTCTGAAATATCAAAAGCCCAAAGCACATAATACATTTTGTGATGGTCCGAATGAAGGCCCAGAGATGCGAGTGTTTCAACATAATGCTCTAGATGATTAACAACAGACACTGTAGATTTCTTTTGAAAAACTGGCACAGTATCCTTAATAAACCTTATTATTTTGGTTTTTATCACCCACTAAGGGTGACTTTTCCTCTTGTTCAAACCTACTCAGTGTGGGCATAGTCTTCCTTTAGGGTTGAGCACTGGATTCTTGTTAGAGGTTAATCTTTGACCTTTTAAGAGGCTCTGAGGTGTTTGGTGTGTGAATTGCTCTGGGATGCTACCCTCATTATCACACCTCAGCAAGAAGTGAGACTACTGAGGGTCAACAGCCCCTCCCTCCCCAGGTGAGTAATCCTGATGACTGCTAAGTATAGCTGGTTGGGCCTGTACTTTAGTGTCAGGACTAATACCCTGTTCCTGTTCAGAAGGAGGATTGTCAGTGTGAGAGGCAGTAAAGGCCTGCATTCTTTCTGACAATTCCTGCATCTGCCTGGACAGGATATCAAACATACCCTGATTTACTGACATATCCCCTTTAGAGGCACTATCAATGGACTGGTATACCAACACTTGCTCCTGCAGTTTTGCATTGTCATGAGCTCACCTATCTATATGGGATTGGAGTTGATTAACTTGTTCTTGCAAATTGCATTCTCACATATTAAATTAAACATATCAGCACTGAGGACAGCATGCTGTTCTTTTGCAGACCACAATTTCTCCAGATTATTTTTACACCTGCTCTGTAGCCCATTTATCTGGTGTTGGAGAGACTGAATTTCCTCATCCTGTGTTTTTACCAATTTGTGGTAATCACGCACCTCTTTCTCTAACTCAGAGATTCTGTCAATCTTAGCCTTCAGTGCTTGTTTTATTGGCTCCATACCTTCTTGCCTATCCTCTAATTTGTTTCTCTTATAAGCTATAATTTGTAATAGTTCTGGTATGAGAAGAAAAATTTGGATATCCCTCTCCTTTGGCTTGGTTTGTTCTATGCATTTATTTAAAGCTCTATAATAGAAGCTATCGGATTGCCAAATTTTATCAAATTTGGATTCTACCCTTAACTCTATATTATCACTTCATTGTTGAGCATCACTTTTAAGTTTTAAGCGAGAATGGATTGCATAAATTAGCCTGCCTTCTACAGCCCATGTCATGTCTTCTTCTGAGATCTGTTCCACTGGATCAGACACAGAAGAACCTGATAGAGACATGTTTATTTATGCACAACTATGTTGCTGTGTAATATATCTGCCAATAAAATTATTTGACAAATGTGTCAAGCCTGTGTATAGATCTCAGCAGTGCCTCCAATTATGTTGAATATCCACGATAGGGTTAAACAGGGAACCCAATTAGGTTGTATATCTTCACATAAATAGATAAATAATAATATAAAATTAATTTGAGAACTTTACACAATACTAGGTATTGACACACTTCTTCACAGTAAAGAATTGATTAAAATAATAAATTATGCATATTTGTGCAAAAATATATATAATTTATTTAAGTAAAATATACTATATATAAAGTGTAAACAACAATGATATAAATGAGTGAACATCAATTGAAATAGATATACAGTAACTCAAACCAATATCACAATTATTATTACCCACAATTAAAGGGTTAACCACACATGGGCATATTCAGAGGTTTTAAATAACAATAATTGAACCCAGCAGCATAGAAAAGGATAATTGATCCTTACAATATTAAAATACAGTTGGCAGCAGTGTATATGAATACCTCTGCCCCAGAAACTGTATAAGCTATGCTAATTGAGGTTTAAGGTATGTTGTCAGGTTAGTAGGCTTTAATGGTAAACCAGGTCTTCTGACAGTCTCCTTGCACCATATGCATTAGCGAAATTTAGAAAAACTAACTGTAATAAAATCCCAGATTTAGTTATATATTATTTTATTATCTACTGATTTCAAACATTGCATACCTTCTGAATAAAACATATAGATTGCATTTTTTATAGTCAGTGATAGATTGTACCAAGAATATACTCAGAATCAAATCTACTAAGATATGTCTAGACAGTATAACAAAAGTTCATGTGACATATACCATAAATATGATATTAGCAATCCTATGTAACACATATAGGGTACTTCAAGGGTTAATCCACAGCTATAAGAATATAGAGCCCCACCCAAGATGGCAGCTTCTTTTCTCTAGTGAAAAGTTTAAATAAACTTCCCACTGTACAAAAGTTAGACCCAAAAACACATGCACAAAGAAATCTCTACAACACACACCAAAATAGACAGATAGCAGTTAAAGGGTGAATAAACAAATTCAAATAATTCCCTAGATCAAAAATTAGCTAAAATAACCTTTCCAGAAACACAATATATTATTCTAGAAATATCAAGAATTATATTAACTAATATATAAACAAGGATATATAGATCTCACTGCTATCAACTATTTCTACAATTATCTGGATACAATATTACCAATGAATTAATTCTGCGCAGTTTCACAATTACTTCAACCAATATGGCTTATTATAATGAATCCTAACATGGGTGGCCAGTCCAATTAAGACAAATTATAACAAAAATTATGTTTCTTCAAATATAGAAGAAATATATATTTGATTCAGAATTTTTGCAGAATTAAAATAAGGAAATATATAGTTACCAGTTAATAAGTCTGGATTTCTTAGAATTTCTTTAGAAGCCAGCAGGAATAGAACAGCTAAGGCCAAGATGTTCAGAAAATCAGGAGCCAAGACCCCTTTCTCTCCTAAAACCATCTCCTCTGATTGGGTCTCATTAGAATATGACATCATCATCATCTTCTAATTGAAGAGTCTAAGTTCCTAATTTTACTATGATGTCATGCAAATCTATATACATATATAAAAGAAGACTTTGTGCCTGCCAAAACACACCCAGGGGAGGCAGAAAGCAGAAGTTACTGCTCCCATTGGGTGATTCAATGGGGGCGTGATTTTCACACCAATTGCAGTGGTAGGTCCTCATTGCTCAATTATTTCTTCACTATCATCATTTGCCATGTAAGACATCGGACAGACAGACATCAGGTACACACTTAACCCACTGACTGCCACAGGGTTGTGTATCAAGTTTTACCCCTCAGGGAGTGTGTTCAAACCCCTTACACTGTAAACTTGCATTTCCCTCCCACTTCTCCTCCTTCCCCAGCCTATTACTAACACTTTTCCACATTTCTCTTAAGCCCCACCCCCTACTCACAATTAAGCCCCGTCCTCTTTTAACCCAGATTGCCCCATTTGTCTCTCCACATCAGCACCACATAACTCCCCTCTAGGGACTCCACAAATCAAAGTTCCCAGGTATGAATATAATGTACTTCCCACTGCTATTTAGCTCTGACACACCTCTCTATACCTTAACCCTTTGAGTGCCAGAGGGGTGGACAACTTATGTGCGCATCTGTTTCTGTGCATATATGTTGTGTGTGTATGTGTGTGTACATCTCTGTTACATATGTGTGTCCATGTGTGCATCTCCGGTGAGTCTCTGTGTGTGTGTGTATGTCTTTTGCATGTTTCTGCCACTCACTATGTGTATGTGTCTGCCTGTGTGTTGCATATGTCTGTGTTTATCAGTGTGTCTACATTTCACACACGTGTGCCTAATGGTCATAACATAAGGGGCAACACTGTCCCATATTGGAAGTATATATATATATATATATATATATATATATATATATATATATATATATATGTATATGAGAGAAAACCTGCTTCCCCAGGGGCGGCTGTTAGGAAGAGTTAGCCTGCCCCCCAACATCAGTCTTAACCCTTTGAGTGCCAGAGGGGTACGCATACATATGTGACATACGTCCATGTATGTGTGTGTGTCTCTCTGTATGCGTTTCACAGTAACACGCTCTGTCTCTTTAAGTACGTGTCTGTAACACTCCATATTTGTTTCACACAATGTCTCTCTATGTAAAAAATATGACGGGCAATGCTGTCCCACATTGCTAGTATTATAGAATAATTTGAGAAAAATTCAAAACACTAGTAACGCTATGCACCCTGAAGATGGCGCTCTTACTCAGTATAAAATTTTACCTATCACACCTGGGTCTGGTTTATTTCCCCAGTGAGAGGGTCATAAGTTCATCAGAAGTCCTATAAACATGTCATACTATCAGACTTTCCCATAAGGGAGTACATCTTATTTTAGACTTTGTGTCTGGAACAGAGTCATATATTCCCATTAACTCACTCAACTATTTTCACCCCCTACCTCGAAGCAAAGGGCCATTGTTTTAACATGAGATCATTAACACAAATCTTAAAATAGACTTTCAGAGAATTTGGCTTAAAAATATTAACCATCTCCTTCCAGTCATGGCAATGTCTCTGACAGATGCCATAGAGGTCCTCAATGCACTGCTTAAAAATGTGTAAGATTTACTAAGAAGAAACTAAGCACTTCTCAGACAAACCAACTGGACCACAAGGGAGAAGCCAAAAAATCATATTTAAATTGATATTTAATCCCTTGAATGCTAGGGAGATCTCAGACATTGGACACCACAATAGCATTGAAGGTTTTAAAAGTCCCACTTAAATCATTTGCGGTTTGGAGAATGCATGTTTGTCCCATATGGTAGAGTTAGTATGTCCCAGAATGTATCCATTTTTATCTTCGTTCATCAGCCTCACTGTGTGCGAAAGCAGTTTAGCCCCAATTATTTAACCCATTAAGGACTAGTGGGTTGTGCACATATTGCTTTGGAATTCAATATCCAACTCTCTGCTCCTTAAAAGGTTAACATATCAATACAAAAAGCATTTCAATTCTAGTTAGTACAAGTAACAACTATTATCAGTACTAATGAATATGAATGCTAGTTAGTAGTGATACTAATGTATCTGAGTGCTAGTTAGTACAGGTAATATAGTAACATAGTATCAGTAGTAATGTATCTAAGTGCTCGTTGGTGCATGTAATGTAACATAGTATCAGTAGTAATGTATCTGAGTGCCGGTTGGTGCAGGTGATGTAACAAAGTCTCAGTAGTAATCTATCTGAGTGCTAGTTAGTACAGGTAATGTAACATAGTATCAGTAGTAATGTATCTGAATACTAGTTAGTACAGGTAATGTAACATAGTATCAGTTGTAATGTATCTGAATGCTAGTTAGTACAGGTAATGTAACATAGTATCAGTAGTAATGTATCTGAGCGCTAATTAATGCAGGTAATTTGGCTGTAGCCAAATGCTATATGCTGCAGGAAAACCTCTATACTCAGTAGGCAAAACACAATAGGCTATACGGTATATGCAATAGGCAAAATGGTATACGAAAACACAGTACTCACAATGCTATTAGGCAATTTGCTATATAGAATGCACTATGCGCAATACAGACAAAACACACAATCTCACATGTTGACGCTCACACATGTTCGTACATGCTGTCACTCACACATGAGTGTATGCTCTCACATGCTCACACACACAAGCACAAACACAATGATGCAGAGTTGTGTGATGCAGTGCTTTGTAATATGTTACACACCTTTTTGGAGCTGAAAATTCAACAAGCCACTCATTAAAGTAGTCAATATTAACCGCATGGGCAAACCCCGTGCCAATATTTCTAGTTATAAATAAATTAAGTTAAAGGGATAGTAATAGTTAATTATATGTTTATCTTATACCGTATATATTAAAAAATTATAAGCAATGTAATTCTTATCTCTCTAACCTTTATGGTTTGAGAGATATACCTTTCTAAAGTTACGTCTTCCTGGCAGTTTCACAGAAGTCAGCGCATAGCAGAGCTGAATTCGCTCTCTTTAGAAATACATACTTCATTGGAACTGTCTATAAAGTATGCTTGCAAACCAGGCACACTTTGTAGACTGTTCCAATGAAGTATGTATTTCTAAAGAGCACAATTTCGGCTCTGCTGAAGAGACTCCTTCCAGTCAAATGACCAGATTCTGCAGCTGTCAGCTATGCGCTGACTTCTGTGAAACTGCCAGGAAGACATAACTTTAGAAAGGTATATCTCTCAAACCATAAAGGTTAGAGAGATAAGAATTACATTGTTGTTTATATTTTTTTTAATATCTACAATATGAAATAAACCTAAAATCAACTATTACTATCCCTTTAATGTTTCCAAAACAAGGAACACATAAAAATGAGAAGAGATATCTGAAGTGCTGCCTCTCTCCTCAGTAACTAGTGATGGTATCAGGGAGTGCAGCCTATTGGTTCCCTTCATGTCACTGCTATGTGCAGGGTGGAGTCTGACAAGTAATAGCCAGAAAACCACTCACACACACATTATATCACAGAGCTGGAAGCGCAGGGTCTGCAGTGCTTAGTGTGAAGATGTTCTCTATGGAGGATTGTGGAGTTGTTGGTGTATCTGTGAGAATAATATCTGTCCTATTGTGTCTGAGCACAGCACTGTGTACTTCCCCAACAGGTAATGTACAGATCATATAGGGGACTAATGTAGATTAATATAAACTAGTTGAACAGCCCGTTACACGGGCCACAGTGTGACAGCCACCCGGTCGCGGGACAGTCACGTGCAGTAGAGATTGCCCGCGCCGCGGCTGGTACAGAGCTGGACGCTCCTTCAGAGCGTCCAGCTCTGTATCAGCCGCGGCGCGGGCAGTCTCTGCTGTGCATGACTGCAGCACGCGCAGCAGTGTCTACTGAGCATGTCGCGGCGTTACACACGATTTAGCGAATTATTATATAGGATACAGATCAGCGGATCTCAATGTTTTTGCTATGATGCAATCCATTAGTTACAAATGAAAGATCTGAAACACAAATGACACATTTTAACCCCTTGGATGCCATAGAGGTCCTCAATGCACTGCTTAAAAATGTGTAAGATTTACTAAGAAGAAACTAAGCACATCTCAGACAAACCAACGGGACCACAAGGGAGAAGCCAAAAATCATTTGTGGTTTGGAGAATGTATATTTGTCCCTTATGGTAGAGTTAGTATGTCCCAGAATGTATCCATTTTTATCTTCGCTCATCAGCCTCACTGTGTGTGAAAGCACTTTAGTCCCAATTATTTAACCCATTAAGGACTAGTGGGTTGTGCACATATTGCTTTGGAATTCAATATCCAACTCTCTGGTCCTTAAAAGGTTAACATATCAATACAAAAAGCATTTCAATTCTAGTTAGTACAAGTAACAACTATTATCAGTACTAATGAATATGAATGCTAGTTAGTAGTGATACTAATGTATATGAGTGCTAGTTAGTGCAAGCACACTTTGTAGACCGTTCCAATGAAGTATGTATTTCTAAAGAGCACAATTTTGGCTCTGCTGAAGAGCCTCCGTCCGGTCAAATGACCAGATTCTGCAGCTGTCAGCTATGCGCTGACTTCTGTGAAACTGCCAGGAAGACATAACTTTAGAAAGGTATATCTCTCAAACCATAACGGTTAGAGAGATAAGAATTACAGTGTTGTTTATAATTTGTTAATATCTACAATATGAAATAAACATAAAATGAACTATTACTATCCCTTTAATGTTTCCAAAACAAGTTACACATAAAAATGAGAAGAGATAACTGAAGTGCTGTCTCTCTCCTCAGTAACTAGTGATGGTATCAGGGAGTGCTGCCTATTGGTTCTCTTCATGTCACTGCTGTGTGCAGGGTGGAGTCAGACAAATAACAGAAGCCAACACTCACACACACATTATATCACAGAGCTGGAAGCACAGAGTCTGCAGTGCTTAGTTGTGAAGATGTTCTCCTCCCAGGATTGTGGAGTTGTTGGTGTATCTGTGAGAATATCTGTCCTATTGTGTCTGAGCACAGCACTGTGTACTTCCACAACAGGTAATGTATAGTTCATATAGGGGACTAATGTAGATTAATATAAATACATATCAGTGGTTCTCAATGTTTTGCTGTGATGCAATCCATTAGTTACAAATTAAAGATCTGAAACACAAATGGCACATTTTATCCCCTTGGATGCCATAGAGGTCCTCAATGCACTGCTTAAAAATGTGTAAGATTTACTAAGAAGAAACTAAGCACTTCTCAGACAAACCAACTGGACCACAAGGGAGAAGCCAAAAAATATTATTTAAATTGATATTTAACCCCTTGAATGCTAGGGAGATCTCAGACATTGGACACCACTATAGCACTGAATGTTTCAAAAGTCCCACTTAAATCAGTTGTGGTTTGAGGAATGTATGTTTGTCCCATATGGTAGAGTTAGTATGTCCCAGAATGTATCCATATTTATCTTCGTTCATCAGCCTCACTGTGTGTGAAAGCACTTTAGTCCCAATTAGTTAACCCATTAAGGACCAGTGGGGTGTGCACATATTGCTTTGGAATTCAATATTCAACTCTCTGGTCCTTAAAAGGTTAATATATCAATACAAAAAGCATTTCAATTCTAGTTAGTACAAGTAACAACTATTATCAGTACTATTGAATATGAATGCTAGTTAGTAGTGATACTAATGTATCTGAATGCTAGTTAGTGCAGGTAATGTAACACAGTATCAGTAGTAACGTATCTGAGTGCTAGTTAGTACAGGTAATGTAACATAGTATCAGTAGTAACATATCTGAGTGCTAGTTAGTGCAGGTAATGTAACACAGTATCAGTAGTAACGTATCTGAGTGCTAGTACAGGTAATGTAACACAGTGTCAGTAGTAATGTATCTGAGTGCTAGTTAGTACAGGTAATGTAACATTGTATCAGTAGTAATGTATCTGAGTGCAGGATGTTGCAGGTAATGTAACATAGTATCAGTAGTAATGTTTATGAATGCTAGTTAGTACAGTAGTAATGTATCTGAGTGCTAGTTAGTACAGGTAATGTAACATTATCAGTAGTAATGTATCTGAGTGCTATTTAGTGCATGTAATGTAACATAGTATTAGTAGTAATGTATCTGAATGCTAGTTAGTACAGGTAAACATAGTATCAGTAGTAATGTATCTGAGTGCTAGTTAGTGCAGGTAATGTAACATAGTATCACTAGTAATGTATCGAGTGCAGGTTGGTGCAGGTAGTGTAAAATAGTATCAGTAGTAATGTATCTGAGTGCAGGTTGGTGCAGGTAATGTAACATAGTATCAGTAGTAATGTATCTGAGTGCAAGTAATATAACATAGTATCAGTAGTAATGTATCTGAGTGCCTGTTGGTGCAGGTAATGTAACATAGTATCAGTAGTAATGTATCTGAGTCAGAGCCGTGTTACAGGCAAGGCACCCTAGGCACTTGCCTAGGGCATAGTCAGGTGGAGGGGGCCCAATGGAGACCGCCACTTCTCACCTCCTCCATGGTCTGGCCCCAACATAAGAACGCTGCATCCCAACCACAAGGGGTACGAGTGTACTAAATGTTTGGCATTACCACTGACTGCACTGCTTAGTGGTAAGTGCGGATATGACATGAAATCTTTCTGTTATCGGATCCTGGCACATGCGCACTTACGGGATTGGATGAGTTGGTCACGTGGTGGCAGAGCAGCGGAGTTATCATTTAAAGTAGCTCCCACGGCCAACCCACTCCTCCTTTTTGGACTCATCCCAGGTGAAGTGTAGTGTAAACTAAGCACTCTGTAGGTAGCCTGGGTTAGAGTGGTAATAAGGGGGGGGGGGTGCTATTATATGGGGGGGCCCCAAATTCGTACCGTGCCTAGGGCCCCATGGAGTGTTAATCCGGCTTTGATCTGGTGGCCGGTTGGTGCAGGTAATGTAACATAGTATCAGTAGTAATGTATCTGAGTGCTAGTTAGTACAGGTAATGTAACATTGTATCAGTACTAATGTATCTAAATGCTAGTTAGAGCAGGTAATATATCATAGTATCAGTAGTAATGTATCTAAATGCTAGTTAGAACAAGTAATGTAACATAGTGTCAGTATATGTAAAGTGTGGTACCATATTAACCATAGAAAAAGCAGAAGACTAGTAAAAATGGTACTTTTAATGGCTAACTGAGTGTCTCTATGTACAAGCTTTCAAGACAACTAGATCTCGTCTTCAGGCATTATAAGACTCTTAATAATAATAGTATTAATCATAATAAGGTTCTTATTATGCCTGAAGAAGAGACCTAGCTGACCTAAAAGCTTGTATCCTAGAGACACTCAGCCAATAAAAGTACTCTACTAGTCTCCTGCATAGTATCACTACTAATCTAAATACTAGTTAATACCAGTAACTTAAAGGGGAACTTTCACCCCTTAATAACTAAATCTCCCTTTACTGCTGACCTGGCGACTAGCTGCTTAGTAGCGCTAGTCGCCAGAAAACTTACCCGGTTCTCAAGATTTCGCCGTTTGAAACGATCAGGAAGCACGGACGTCTCTTCACAGTGACGTCCGTGCGCCTGCGCTTTCAGTCCCTTGTCAGTCCCTTGTGCACCGTACGGTGCACAAGGGACTGACAAGGGACTGACAGCGCAGGCGCACGGACGTCACTGTGAAGAGACGTCCGTGCTTCCTGATCGTTTCAAACGGCGAAATCTTGAGAACCGGGTAAGTTTTCTGGCGACTAGCGCTACTAAGCAGCTAGTCGCCAGGTCAGCAGTAAAGGGAGATTTAGTTATTAAGGGGTGAAAGTTCCCCTTTAATAGTGTATTAGAACTAATGTATCTGAATACTCATTAATGCAGATAACATAGTATCAATACTAATTTATCTGAATGCTAATTACAGCAGGTAATTTAACATAGTATCATTATTAAAGGTATCTGTATGCTAGTAGTACAGGTAAGTTAATGCAGTATCAGCATTAAAAGTATCTGAATTCTAGTTAATACAAGTAACATTACCAATACCATATTATCAATACTGATCTATCTGAATGCTAGTTAGTGCAGGTAACAATGTAGTATCAGTACTAATGTGTCTGAATACTAGTTAGTACATGTAACAGTATTTAATACTCGTTTGTACAGGCAATTAAACAATTTAGTATCAATACTAAATTATCTTAATGCTAGTGCAGGTAATTAACTATTAGTACTAATGTACAGGTAACATGGTATCAGTAGTTATGTATCTGCATGCTAGTTAGTACAGGTAACAGTATCAGTAGTAATGTAACTGAGTGCTAGTTAGTACAGGTAACAATAGTAATGGATCTGAGTGCTAGTTAGTACAGGTAATATAATAGCAGTAGTAATGTATCTAAGTGCTAGTTAGTACAGGTGACAGTATCAGTCATAATATATCTGGGTGCTAGTTAGTACAGGTAACATAGTATCAGTTGTAATGTATGTGAGTGCTAGTTAGTACAGGTAATAGTATCAGTTGTAATGTATGTGAGTGCTAGTCAGTACAGGTAATATAGTATCAATAGTGATGTATCGGAACACTAGTTAGTACGGGTAATATAGTATCAGTCGTAATGTTTATGAGTGATAGTTAGTACAGGTAATATAGTATCAGTAGTAATGTATCTGAAGGCTAGTCAGTACAGGTAATATAGTATCAGTAGTAACGTTTATGAGTGCTAGTTAGTACAGATAATATAGTATCAGTAGCAATGTATCTGAGTGCTAGTTAGTACTGGTAATATAGTATCCGTAGTAATGCATCTGAGTGCTTGTTAGTACAGGTAATATAGTATCAGTAGTAATGTATCTGAATGCTAGTTAGTACCGGTAATTTTGTATCAGTAGTAATATATCTGGGTGCTACTTAGAACAGGTACCGGTATCAGTAGTAATACATCTGAGTACTAATTTGTACAGGTAACTGTAACAGTAGTAATATATATGAGTGATAGTACAGGTAACATAGTATAAATATTAATGTATCTGAGTGCTAGTTAATACAGGTAACAGTATCAGCAGTAATGTATATGAGTGCTAGTTAGTACAGGTAGCATAATATAAAAACATAGAAACATAGAATTTGACGGCAGATAAGAACCATTCGGCCCATCTAGTCTGCCCAATTTCCTACTATACTATTATATATACTATTATATATATATACTATCAGTAGTATTGTATCTGAGTGCTATCAGTACAGGTAATATAGCATCAGGAGTAATATATCTGAGTACTAGTCAGTACAGGTAACATAGTATCAGTAGTAATGTATGTGAGTGCTAGTTAGAACAGGTAATATAGTATCAGTAGTAATGTATGTGAGTGCTAGTTAGTACTGGTAACATAGTATCAGTAGTAATGTATGTGAGTGCTAGTTAGAACAGGTAATATAATATTAGTTATAATGTATCTGAGTGCTTGTCAGTTTAGGTAATATAAGACTAAAGGTCAGATTCCACTACAGGTGAAATCTTTATCACTGGTTTTATCTCTAAATTCCCCAGTAGACTGCAATAGGAATCTAGTCCTAAATTATTCCTCTGAGCACCAAAGAGGTAGCAAACTCATTGCAAAGCAATATGTTTGATACCCCTCTGGCACTCAATGGGTTAACTAGGATTAAACTATAATTTACCAGGTAACAGTTGAGAGACATTTTAATTACATATGAAAATGTTTTGTTTAACTTATTTAAAGGGATAGTAATACTTAATAGTTTAAAAAATTATATGTTGTAGGGTTTATCCCGTGAGCAAAACAAGGGCACTGCCACTACTGAGTAGTGTTTTGGTCAAAAGCTATTACAGCTGAAACTTGATTTATTTATTTTAAGGTGCAGTATCACATTTACGTGAAATTGCACAGTGACGCTGTTGCTACACCATCTTATGGACAGCCACTAAGATATTGCACTTAAACAAATCATATCTGAGCTGAAATAACCTTTGAATAAAACACCTCTCAGCAGTGGTTCCCTTGTTTTACTCAGGAGGATAAACCC
Source organism: Rhinophrynus dorsalis (assembly GCA_037306005.1). NCBI lineage: Eukaryota > Metazoa > Chordata > Amphibia > Anura > Rhinophrynidae > Rhinophrynus > Rhinophrynus dorsalis. Next base: position 160,084,250 of record CM074726.1, on the reverse strand, counting down.
TACAACATATTGTTTTTACATATTAAGTATTACTATCCCTTTAAGGATAGAGAGGTTAAAAGACCCATTTAAAATTATAGGAATTTTAATCTGTCTCCTGGGGTGCAGTTGGTTTGCCCCAAAATTGCTCCAGTTTTATTTTGTGTATCTGGCCAATTGTCTACCTCTCCAGGCTTCAGGGAACCCAGTATGAGAACTACTAATAGAGATAATGAGTGTACCGCACTAACAGGGCGTTTTCAGGGAACCCAGTATGGTACCATAAAGATAACGCGGGAGCACACCCGGCTCAGGTGGTTAACTGAAATAACGGTCTTCCAAATCTCCATAAGCTGATAAAAATTTGCTTTACTGAATATAATAAAACCCAGAGACATGGCATGAGAGTCAGCTACTATGAAAAGTCTGACGCATTTCGAGCGTACTTAGCTGTTATTCATAGCCTAAACTTTCAATTGAAACATACAATTTTAAAAAGTAGCAAGCAAAATTTGATTGGTGCTACAAAGTAGCCTCATTCTGATATCCGTTGTTGTATCCCCGACAGAACTCTGTCAAAGGGAGATTCATAGCTTAAGAACGAAACAAAAACCCCAGTATCACATTTCAGAAACCAGCTGCCATATAACAATATCATTACCAACAGAATTAAAGGGGCAGAGTTAAAGAGACAGATTTAAATTATTATGTTATACGTCTTCTTTTCTCTGTCTCTCCAATTCTGAATGTATTCCAACATATATATATTATATTTTACCACAGCAATTGCTTCAAAGGTATACTTTTGAGCACTGTGAAATGAAATACACACCTCCATGATTGGCAAAAACTAAGCCATTTTAAATATATATATAATCGTTCACTTATATTATCATATATAAACACTCCACTCCGTATTGCCACAATGTAAACCTATCAATCTTCAAAAAACATGACTAATGTCCCATTCTGAGTTGAGACCTAATGGAATTCTTGTTTTTAATTGGAAAATCCAGAAGGCTTCTCTTTTATTTATTAACGATAATATATCTCCCCCTCTCCATGGCAATCTCACTTTCTCAATACCCTGAAAGCTAAAAGCTAATCTGGATGCCTCAGGTATTTCCAGAATATGTTTAGCAATTGCTGAGTCGGTAAGGCCCTTTTTTAGTTGATATAAATGTTCCCTTATTCGTGCCTTGAGTGGACAACATGTTTGTCCCACATATTGAATAGAACATAAATTCTACCCAGTATGGTATCCACTAATAGTGATAATGAGTGTGCTGCACGTCTTCAGGGAACCCAGTACGGTATCCACTAATAGAGATAATTAGTGTGCCGTACTCACAGGACATCTTCAAGGAGAAAAAGTTATTTCATCATAGTCTGGTCATTCATGGTGATCTTTGTTAGACAGATATTGCAGTTATTTGATTAAATGTATATTAATAGATTTGTTAGGAAAACCAAGAGAAAACTAAAAATACATGTTGCATGTCTGTCACCAAAAAGTAAAAAATAAGATGCCACCATATACAAAAAAGGTGAGTTAATAAAACACATTTATGAAAGTCACACAAGGTAAGAACTGCACCAAACACAAGGTGCTAAAAATAAGTTATTGAAGTAAAAAAGCCAGTAAGCGCTACCACCTGGATGGCCTGTTTGACATGGCCTGTTCCTCTGCCTGCCAGGCTGTGACGAAGTGCCTAATCAGGCCATGACATGTAATCTGGAATGGGCTCTTCAGGTGCTAAGGCTTAATGGCGTATCACTTGTGTATTTTTATTAACTACGTTCTTGTCCGTGATAGTCCTTTATTTCTGTATCTTGTTGCATATACCTGGAAATGTCCTTAAGATTGTGCTGGACTATTAAGGACATAAACCCCACCAATATTATCTTATTGTGATGAATTTCCTTTAAATAGAAAAGAAAGAAAAGTCCCAGGTCACCTTATTCTTGGTGGACAAGTGCCAAACATGTACAGATTCACTGATAAAGCTAACAGGTCGCATAGAAAAAGGTACAGGATCACTAAAAAACATACAGGGTCACTAGCATAAAAGTACAGAGTTAATGACCTGACTTGGCTAAAAATTAACTCTGCTCACATTATAAAGGGGATAGTAATGTTTCATAATAAAAGCAGCTCCAATTAATAATCATAGTATTTGGGCCATGGAGAGTGTTATTTCAATACTGTCAGAGTTGTAGTCCAAGAGTAACTGAATGATAAAGTTTCCCCCTACCGCCCCTTTTACCTTCTGAAAGCCACCTCCCCTCACGTGTGGAATCTGGTCTTAAAGGGGAACTAGCACCCCTTATAAACTTTACCTGGACTGATTCTTCATCTGGCGACCGTTCGGTGCAAAAGGGACTGACAGCACAGGCGCACGGACGTCACTGTGAAGAGACGTCCGTGCTTCCTGTTCCAGTGACCGTCCGAAAAAGGCAGAAATCTTCAGAACCGGGTAATATTTCTGGCGACTAGCGCTACTAAGCAGCTAGTCGCCAGATGAAGAATCAGTCCAGGTTAAGTTTATAAGGGGTACTAGTTCCCCTTTAAGACCAGACAGCTCTCAGCAAGGGACAATCTTCTTACTGTGAGAACAATGAAAACCCTGCCCCCTTGACAAGTTTTTCCCTTATGCAAATTGAAGATTGTCCCTCTCTGCAAGCCACCTGGACACCACCTTTCTGTTCTGAGGTGAACAGTGTTACATCAGTAAAAAGAAAGTGGAAGTCAGAGACGCTCAACTAGGAACGGGCCTGCAATGCAAAATTTGCAGGCTCACTAGGAATGGTGTCCTACCCTGGGGGCAGACAGGAAATATCCTAAAGCACATCATATTGGTCCTGCCATAACAACAGTCTAGTCACGAAATACCAGGCAATTCCTCTCTGAATAAGAGATACAGCCAACCCCAGATGTACATTTCAGCCTTGTTGGGCCTCATCAGTGAGGTTTAGCTGATCTCTCTAGGCACTGTAAGCAAGGGGGTCCAGTGCTGGATTCCCCTATTCGCCTTGAAGTGACAAATCTCAAAGGTAATTTGCATAAGTAAAGTGGACGTCAGAGACACTCAACTAGGAACGAGCCTGCAATACAAATTTGAAGGCTGTCTAGGAATGGTGTCCTACCCAGGAGGCAGTCTCTTTTATACAAACAAATTCCGGCGCTTCCTTTAGAATGTTTATAGATCAAATCACAAATAAATAAATAAATAGGCTCTCTTATAAAACAGTATACCTTCAATTAACAGGGCTCTACATTTCCCTGTTAATTGAAGGTATACTGTTTTATAGGAGAGCCTGTTTGTTTATTTGTGATTTGATCTATAAACTTTCTAAAGGAAGCGCCGGAATTTGTTTGTATATTGCTTTTTTGTTTTAAGATCTAATAGCAGGGATCTTGTTCCTGGCAGCAACCGATTAAGAAATGAACAACTCTGTACTCATATAGCGCCACCACTTGTGTACTAGATTGCAGTCTCTTTTAGCCCACTAGTGCCTTTCACAGAGAGAAAATATCCTAAAGCATATCATACTGGTCCTGCCATTACAGCAGTCCAACCACAAAATGACCAACAAGTCCGAAGTGTACGTCTGGGGTTGGCTGCTTCTCTTGCTCAGAGAGGAATTTCCTGGCATTTCATGGTTGGACTGCTGTAAGGGCAGGACCAATACGATATGCTTTAGGATATTTCCTCTCTGTGAAAGGCACTAGTGGGCTAAAAGAGACTGCACCCTGGGTAGGACACCATTCCTATAGAGCCTGCAAATTTGGATTGCAGGCTTGTTCCTAGTTGAGCATCTCTGACTTTTAATATATATCAGTTATTTTGAAACATTACTATCCCTTTAAGTGTGGCTGCAATGTGATGAAATCTCATAAAATTTACAAAAATGTCACCTTCTTTTGCTTATTGCCTGAAAGCACCAAAGGAAATGTAATAGACAACTGCAGAGTGAAGGGGAGGGGGGTCAGTAGAAAACATCACAGGAGTAACTAGGAGGGTGCAGTTGTCATGGGGTCCTGTATCCATGAGGGACCATGAGTTCTGCACATCCCTGTGACCCCATACAATTACATCAGATCCCTGTCTTGGCTGGGGACCCCTGACATCATCCTTATACACAAGGTTGCTACTAGCCATTAAGATAAGTGTAGCTCTGGTGAGCCCTGTACCTTTTGTTCATTAAACCCTAAATTGTAAAGCAATGTGTTGGACAACCCTCTGGCTCTTAAGGCTTAACTATTAGCATATGAGACATTCTCCCCAGCCCTCCAAACAAGTTGCTTTTATCATTGTCTGTATCTGTCATGTGAGGCCCTTCTGATCATCCAGTGGTGAACTCACTTTGGGTCTGAGTCTACAGGTGCTAGGAAATTGCTCCAAACCATAGTGTGTGGGGAGCACAGAGTAAGATTTACCCCAGGGCCCTGCAGGTTCTGGCCTTGCCTCAGTGATACACTATGGAGGTCTGGGAATTACTATGACTCACAGAAAAGCTGTGTTCCGGTACTGTTTTCCCTTTTTAACCCTTTGACTGCCAGATGGGTGCAGTCAAGGGGTTAATAGTGAACATCAATACATGAAAGGTGCTGAGTTAGTGTATACGGAATTAAATTCAGTCCGCAAACGATCATATCCACCAGCCGGCTTAATATATGTCTGAGATGTGTTATGTTTTATATTAGGTATTTACAGTATAAATCAGTGGTTCTTAGTCTGTCTCTAACACTTTGAGTGCCGGGGAGATATCCGACGCATTGTAACGCAATGTGTAGAATACCTCTGGCAATCATGGAGTTAAGGCACCGCTAACACATTACCTGGAATCGTCAGGACTCCTCTTCACTAGGTCATGTGTAGCTGTCGGTGGCTATTATTATAGGTAATAAATAAATACGTTTATAATACTGTGGAGGTCGGGGGACTCCCAGTACTCTGTCTCAGTTCTCTCCCCGGTATATTCCCAGTTCTCTCCCCTGTTGCTATCACCCATCATAACAGCCCATTACAGATATCAGTCAGTGACGGGCTCTGTTTCCTTCCAGATGATTATGTGCATCAGTGGAAGGGTCAGTGCTACTACAGGAACGGTACCGAGGATATCAGGTTTCTGGAGCGATACATTTACAACCAGGAGGAGTACGCTTACTTTGACAGCGATGTCGGGATCTTCATAGCTAAAAACGAACTGGGGAAGTATCAGGCGGATTATTATAACAGTCAGAAGGAGGTGCTGGAGCAGAAACGGGCTGAGGTGGAGAGGGTCTGTAAACACAACTATCAGCTCTATACACCTTATACTATAGACAGGAAATGTGAGTATCCACCGAGCGGCTCTCACACCTCTCACTCACACTCAGGGTGTCATCCAGTCCCACTCATCTTCTCACATTACACTACCTACAACACAGTGACACTTACCTACTATATAGTCCTGTTCTACTCACCGGAGATCACGTCCTCTAGTCACACCGGGCTGATCTACTAACATGAACGGGAGCGTACCAACTGCATCACAGGGGACACATACAAATGTCCCAAATGAACAAAGAATGAAAATGAACTTGTATCCCACTGAATACCACGGTGGTCTCCAACACATTGCGAAGCAACGAGGCGAATATCTCCGTAGTCTTCAAGGGGTTACAAGTCCCGTTTACACATACGAGTGTAGAGGGGTGTCCAACGCATTTCCAAGTACAGTTATATCTGTTCTCCATCTCTCCATTGCAGTTGGTTTGTTCCACATTTGCTCCAGTTATTTAGTAAATTGGCCACATTGTGCACACGGACCCAAATATCTACAATTAATTCTGTTTGATTCGACATCCAGAATCCATTACAGCTACCTGACCAGAGACCGTAAGTGGGCAACCTGTGGTTCTCCAGATGTTGCGGAACTACAATTTCCACTATGTGGCAGTTGTCCTCCAACAGTAGCTGGGGGGCTGCAGGTTTCCTACCCCAATTACAGTCATATGTTCATACGGCATCAAATGTTCTGATTATTGGGGTGCTGCTTTATTTCTTATGTATCTGGGGTCTTATGTATAGGGTCTGCATAAACTGGAATCCTTTTTTGATTTACTGGGGGGTGTCATTAAAGTGATTTTTGTGTAATTACAGTATAACTTTTGCAAAATCTATTTACCTCCGAATAATCCCTTTTATTTTATCTCTAGTCTGTAATAATATTGTGGTGTTTTTTTTCTCAGCACATGAACTGTATTAATTTTAAGTACTGGAATTATGCTTTCTTAACCCCTTAAATGCCATATTGGTATCCAACACATGGAGTAAAAGAGATCAGCCCTGTCCTGTATCAGGTTGTACCCACAGATCACAGAGCAGTGGTAAACTCACACATTGTCACATTTATCATCACAAAAAGGGACTATTCTGCACCAAATAACTGGTTTATATTTATCAGAGAAAAGTTTTACTTTGTTAAATAAAGTGCAGTTATTTTGCTCCAGAATTGCTGAACTTTGGACTTGATTAATTTACCCATAATAGGACCTTATGCTCAAAAGGAGAAATGTGGGGTCAAACCAACTGCACAATAGGGGGCAAATAAGCATTGATATTGATTTCAGTTGGATTTTAACCCTTTGAATGCTGGAGAGAATGCATCTCTAGTATACTAGCTGTTAAAGGCCCATTTAAATCACTGGTATTTGGGGAATTTTTATTTCTCCCCTATGGAGCACTTGGTTTACCCTGGAATTGCTCTTCTTTTTTTCTGCAGAAAAACTTCTGTGCCATATTTATCAAGGCAAAAGATGAGCAGTTCTGGAGCAAAACAGCTGCACCAGATTTATCAATGCAAACAAAATGTAATTGACACAAATGGGAGTTTCACTTTAATAAATATGGTGCAGTTATTTTACTCCAGAAGTGCTTCACTTTAAGCTTGATAAATAGGCCCCTATCATTTTGCTTTGACTGTCCTGATGCTCTTCACTTCACAGCCAGAACCAAGGGCATCACTCACCTCTTTTGCTTCTTTCTGTCGCTCTCTGCTCTTGGGCTGTGACTGGAGCCCAATCTGGTGCCTAATAATCCAGTGAGTTAAACACTTTCTTTATTATGGATCAATGTGGTGTCAACAATTTTCTATGTAGTCCCCTGTTTTACTAAATGCAGAATTTCACTATTATGTCTTGTTACTGCAGATAACATGAGTATACAATTTTTCTTAGGGTCAGAATGTATGTATGTATGTAAGTATATATATATATTATATATATATATATATATATATATATATATATATATATATATATATATATTTTTTTTTTTTTTTTTTTTTTTTTAAAGATCTGGTTATTTAACCATTTAATTGCCAGCAAGGGCCAACAAGTGTTCTGTTTTCTTAAGTCAGGTTTTAGTATCCTATTACCTGATCTGTCAGAACAAAATTAGTGGTAATTACACACACCGCCAGTTAAAAAAAGCCCATAGTAAACAACTAAAAACAATGTGCAAGCAGCATCCTATTACCTATGGCAGTATTACCATGTGTTTTGTGGTTACATTTTTTGTGGTAATCCAGCACCTCAGAGTTGAGATGTAGAAGCCATGAGGACGGTATCAAAACCATCGTTGTTCAAATAAAAGCAGTGCAGAATATATTATACATCATAGAAATCTGGCATAGAGTGCCCCTCTTTGACATATTAACCCTCCACCCTTTGAAATCCGACTTATAGTGCTCCCATTACCGTCTTTCTCCATTTTAGTTCAACAAATATTGCTCCCATTCGACATTGTTTATTCTCCAATTTAATTCGAAATGCCCTAATTGTATATGTATTGCATAATTAACCCTGATGCCAACCTCCAGGGTAAATAACCAGACCCAGTGGAGCCAGGGTTGGTTCTGGATAGCAGTCACAGTAAGCTGGGAGAAATATTGACCTGGAAAATAAAGGAAAAATCTAAACTGCAATCCAAAAATCAGCCACAAGATGGCAGTGCAGGATAACAAATGGGGAAAAAAGACTGTAAAAAAATGGTATTGAGAAAACTAGCTGTGTTATGGGAAAGCTTCCCTAGCAATAGCAGCATATTAACCCTTTGAGTGCCAGAGTGGTATGCACAATGCGTTGCATACCAGTCTGGCACTCAAAGGGTTAAAAAAAATGAAAACATTTAAAAAAGCAAGCTCAGAGAAGGCCCAGCATAGGGCTGGATGTAGTAGACAATCAATGAACAGGAATCAGAAGCACACAACCAAGTCAGCAGGCAAGAAGAGATGTGGGGAGAAGCCAACAGTCGTGGTGGTGACACAGAATCACAAGACATTACCAGGCAAATGTCAAGACGGGTGGCACAGAATCACAAATGGCTCAATGAATACATGTGAGGTACATAAATATGCACAGAAAGGCTGAGGAGGGAGGTTTAAATATGGAAACATGAGGGAGAACAGCAAGATGCAGTGAGAAGAGAGAGCCTGAGAGTATCTCAGGGAACAGGTCCTAACACCCCCTCAAAGGTTAACCATATTTCCCCCCAAGGGGCATCAAAAGGGGGCCCAAAGAAGGTCTGCAAGGAAAGGTCTCCATGATGGAAAGCTGAATTTCATGGAATGAGGAAGGTCAAGTCTGAAGGAAATAGGGGTCATTTGACTCAGCATCTTATAAGTAGGGATGGGCCAAACCTCCCACCTCAAAAGCAAGACAGGTGAAAAATGGTAGTTTTTGCCAAGCAGAACACTTTCCACAAAAAGTGCAGAATTTCCACCTTTTACACCTGTGAATTGCATTGAAGTCTAAAGAACTACAATTCCCCACATCCCTGTCAGTATTCCTGTGGTGCTGATATAGAGGGATGTCAGAGTGCAGGTTGTCAGTCTGTGACTGGAAGTGAGAGGGAAAGGAGCAGACTGTGATTTCTAGTGACTTAGTCCAAAACAATAAAGTGAACTCTTTGTTTGTGGAGGTGTTAAAGGAGTGTTGGGGAGAAACCACCAGTTGTTACACTTCAGAAGCTAAACCATACAAAAACATGTATGGGGTGCACAAAGATCTCAAAAAAGCAGAATAACATAAAAAAAAGAAAAGGAATGAGATCAACAGTTGGCGCTCTTACTTCTTCTAATGTATTCATAAAAAGTACACAAATCTCATATTAGTATCAAAAAAGAGTATTGAACTACCCATGAATGGAAGCAAACAGCTCCAGCCCCCCCAAGAAACACAACCCCCACTAAAAAATAACATGAAACTACAAATCAGTGTATACCCAGACCTCCACAAGTGGATCCAAATATGAGGTACAAAAGTTCTATATATGAAGTAGCTGGGCCCAGACTACAATCATAACTGGCATATGATACACCAAAAACTTGCAAGTAGCATGTTAAATAGCAAGAATGATCACCCATATATAAGTTGTCTTCAACCTCATAATTATCCAGTGAGGATAAACTGGCAGTCAGTATGCAAAGCATTAAAGGGATAGTAATACTTCGTTTTAACTTTATTTTATTTTGTAGGCATTAAAAAAACATGAAGAATGATACAAGTCTTATCTCTCAAACCTTTATGGTTTAAGAGATATTCACAAGCAAAGTTTCCCCTCCAGCCCCTTTTACCTAGTGTAAGCCATCTCTTCTCAGATGTAGAATGCAGTCCATAGACCAGACAGATAACATAAGGGGACAATCTTATTCCTATGAAAACAATGAAAGGCCTGCCCCCCTTGACAAGTTTTTCAGCATTTTCCCTTATCTTAATTGAAGATTGTCCCTCTCTGCAGTCTACCTGGGCACCTCCCTTCTGATCTGGCTGAACAGTGTTACATCAGTAAAGGGGGCGGGAGGGGGATACTTTATCACTGAATTACTCCTAAACTACAACTCTGACAGAATTAAAATAACACTCTCCAAAGTCCAAATACTATGATGATTAATTACAGCTGCTTTTATTATGAAACATTACTATCCGTTTAATGGTAGCGTAAATGATAGTATAGCATCGCTATTCACTCTCCATAAAGTCACAGTCACTTGTGAATGTAGCCATTAGCATTAAAGGTAAGTTAGTGCAAGCATAAAGCAGGTTAGAACTCCATAGCAATCAAGCAAGAGTCAAAAGCACAGACATTTCCAGTGCCCATATGGAGATGAATGCAAAGATCAAAATACAGCAGGATAACATGATACACATAGTAACAATCTCACAGATGTGTTGTCTTTCTTCCACTGCCGTTAGTTAGCACTCTCCTCTTGTTGTAAGCACTTGCTCCTGGCTCACTGGCATTTAATTTGGTTGCTACTCTCGAATTTGAAGTCCCACCATATTTTGCTTCTCAGCCGTTCTTGCTCGCTAAACAAACATCAGCTGAAATCTGTAAAGTCACCAAGCATTAAGTACTGACCCATCTCAATGATGCTAATATCCTGGGTATAGCACAGGGATAACTCTCCAGTGCGTTTTGCCTGACAGTATTGGGCTTTATCAGGTGACACACAGTAACATATTCTCCAAAACCGGATGTCTGTAGTACAAACCTGCCAATCAAAGGGATTCCCATATAGAACGGTAAGAGCAGGTCCATCAGTCATGGCTCACTTAAAGGCAAATATTTAAAAAGACAGTACCACAGTGTATATAATGCAAATAGAAGGACAGTCTCCCTTTAAATCCGGTAAATATTATTTTCATATGGAACAAAAATAAGAATAAAAATAAGACGTGGGGAAAGACAGACAGTCACCTCAGTAAGGAGAAAATAAGAACATGTTGTATTTAATCCCCACATTCAGACCAAATTTATCCATTGCTTCTAAATTAAATATCCAGTGTGTTTCTTTTTGGAGTAAAAGTTTATCCTCGTCCGCCCTTCTTAACATTTTCTGAAGTTGTAATATACCCATTTCTTCCAAACCTGTTGGGGAGCCTGCATGTTTCTCCCAAAAACGCTGTGCTATTGGGCTATCAAATCTCTTATTCAAAATATCACCCACATGTTCCAAGGCTCTCCTATGAAACTGTCTAAAAGTCTTGCCACATATATATATCCATATGGGCAGTTTATATGTAACTCACACAATCTGACTTACAAGTCAAATATTGTCTGATATAACATTATAGAAACATTTACCCACTGTAACATATTTACATGCTTTGCATGACCCACATCTGTACATACCTATATTGGTAATTTTACCCAACCAATCAGGTTTAATAGCTGTATTAAATTCTGATTGTACAAGATGGTCACGCAGATTTCTCGCTCTTTTTGCAACCAGAGAGAGACGTTCACCCAATATTTTCTTCAAGTTCTCATTAGCTGTTAGTACATGCCAATGTACTTAAATCATCCAATTGGTGGCCAAAAGTGCATATAAAATAAACCTGTCCCTCCACATTTCTCTACCTCTTGCGCCCTTGATTTATAGATTTCCTCCACATTTACCTTAGTTTCTGATATACCAAAAATTAGGCTTTCCCTATCTCTAGTCATAGCTTTCCTATAACATTTCCATAACTGCTTTTTAGGATAATCCTGCTCAGTGAATCTATGAATTAATGATTTTACCTGTATTTTAAAATGCTCTACTTTTGTGCAATTGCGTCTTAGACGCAAGAACTGTCCCCAAGGAATGCCACGTTTTTGAGATGGTAAATGGTGGCTATCGAAATGTAAAAGAGTGTTACATGCTGTATCCTTCTGGAAGGTCATAGTTTTAATTAGACCCTCTTCTTTAAATATACGAAGATCCAAAAATTCAACCATTTTTGCACCAACATTCTCTGTTAGTTTTATATTCAATGTATTTACATTTAATCAAGCCACAAACTGGTTGAACTCCTTAACGAGCCTTGATGGTCATAGTACATCATGGGTCGATCTGACGTACTATAACCATTATGGAATTCTGGGCTCCCCCCGCGGCTGCACGCCGTTCGGGGAGTCCGGAACCAGAAAAAAAAAAAATGCTCAGTGATCCTTAACTAACCGCGCCGATCGGACGGTCGTTAAGGGGTTAAATCATCCAAGGAACCATCCCATACCACAAATATAACGTCGATAAATCTTAGCCACAGGGCCACATGCTCCTCAAACCCATGTTTGCACATCACCACATGCTGCTCCCACCAGCCCAGGTGAAGGCAAGCAGAGGTTGGGGCTCACGTGGCACTCATGGCCACTACTCAACATTGTTTATAAAACTTCCCATCAAAGAGAAAATAATTATTACACAGAAAATTCTAATAATTCCAAAATAAATTCATTTTGTGTTTCAAATTCTATCCACCTCGTACAGGCCCATTCATGGGGACTTGCCGTGTACAGGGACTGCACATCAAGCGTAACCAAGAGGGAGTCCCTGTCCACTGTCACGTCCACAAGTTGGAGCAACAGGTCCCTTGTGTCCTGAATGTACGAGGGTAATGAGAATACAAATGTTTCAGTCGATAATCAATATATCTGCTTATTTGTTCTGTTACACCCCCAGTACCGAATCCAAAACAAGCTTTATTTCAAAAATATCAAAATAATATATACAAAAGACAGTTAAAAACAATTAAAATAAATATGATACAGGCAGGTACATAAAATAATGACAAGCTATTGTCACGGTTTTAGATGAACACTCAGACAGAACGGTAAGGTTAAAATAACTTTATTAGAATAAAGTGCATACAATGGTGTAGGCTATTGTAACGGTTTGTACGACTCTCAGACACAGCAGGTTAGAATAAAACACAGTTTTATTAAAAGACACAATGCAAAATACCCACAGCGGGCTATAGCGTATCACAGTGGAATAGACAGGAAAATATAGGTCATAAACATATGCCCACACAGGCCCAGTATACAATAAGTAGAATGGTACAGATACTGTCACAGGTCAGGCATAACAAGGCAGCCTCAGCACAGCATGGGTTAAAGTCCAATGATATAATCAGTCTCTGAAGTGGTGTGTTTGGCAACGCCCAGTATGATGGTAAACGGCTATCAGGAGACTGTGGTGCGAGAATGGAGACAAGCACCTAAATCTGCAAAGCAGAGCTGAGACTTATACCCTCTGCCGTAGCAGTAACGGAGGCCACAATACACTTCTAGAGCTGAACGGACTTGAGCTGCACTGACCTTTGCAGTAATGGAGGCAAGTGTACTCTGCAAGAGCTAGATAAGTAGAGACAATGGCACCCGACCGGTGCAGTAACGGAGGCAACAATACTCTGCAAGAGCGAGTTAAGTTGAGCCAATGACACTCAACCGGTGCCATCACAGAGGCAACGGTACTCTGTGAGAGCTGATGGAAATGAGCCAATGGCACCCTGCCGGTGCAGTGACATAGGCAGCAGTATTCTGCAAGAGCTGAAAGGAACGCAACCACGGGCACACTGCCGGAGCAGTAACGGAGGCAACAATAGCTCTGCTGGAGTTAACGGAAGGCTCAGTGGTAACGGAGGCAACAGTGCTCTGCAAGAGTTAACGGAAGGCTCAGTGGTAACGGAGGCAACAGTGCTCTGCAAGAGTTAAAAGAAGGCTCAGTGGTAACGGAGGCAACAAGCTCTGCAAGAGTTAACGGAAGGCTCAGTGGTAACGGAGGCAACAAGCTCTGCAAGAGTTAACGGAAGGCTCAGTGGTAACGGAGGCAACAAGGTTCTCAGCCTGGCAGGGCCAGACTAAGTGGACATCAGAATGTCGCCGAGGCAACACGATGAGCAGGAACTGGATAGCTGGGCCGGATCTCAGCGCAGGAACGTCAGACAAGCCAGGTCATGTCACGGAGCAGGAACGTCAGCCAGGCCGGGTCGAATCACAGAACAGGAACATCAGACAAGCCGGGTCAGGTCACGGAGCAGGAACGTCAGCCCGGCCAGGTCGAATCACGGAGCAGGAACCAGAAGCAAACCGGTGCAGTAACGGAGGCAACAATACTCTGCAAGAGCAAGTTAAGTTGAGCCAATGACACCCAACCGGTGCTGTCACGGAGGCAACAGTACTCTGCGAGAGCTGATGGAAATGAGCCAATGGCACCCTGCCGGTGCAGTAACGTAGGCAGCAGTATTCTGCAAGAGCTGGACGGAAAGCAACCACGGGCACACTGCCGGAGCAGTAACGGAGGCAACAATAGGTCTGCTGGAGTTAACGGAAGGCTCAGTGGTAAAGGAGGCAACAATGCTCTGCAAGAGTTAACGGAAGGCTCTGTGGTAACGGAGGCAACAGTGCTCTGCAAGAGTTAATGGAAGGCTCAGTGGTAACGGAGGCACCAAGCTCTGCAAGAGTTAACGGAAGGCTCAGGAGTAACGAAGGCAACAAGCTCTGCAAGAGTTAACAGAAGGCTCAGTGGTAACGGAGGCAACAATGCTCTGCAAGAGTTAACGGAAGGCTCTGTGGTAACGGAGGCAACAGTGCTTTGCAAGAGTTAATGGAAGGCTCAGTGGTAACGAAGGCAACAAGCTCTGCAAGAGTTAACGGAAGGCTCAGTGGTAACGGAGGCAACAAGGTTCTCAGTCTGGCAGGGCCAGACTAAGTGGACGTCAGAATGTCGCCGAGGCAACACGATGAGCAGGAACTGGATAGCTGGGTCGGATCTCAGTGCAGAAACATCAGACAAGCCGGGTCAGGTCACGGACCAGGAATGTCAGCCAGGCTGGGTCGAATTACGGAGAAGGAACGTCAGACAAGCCAGGTCAGGTCACGGAGCAGGAACGTCAGCCAGGCCAAGTCGAATCACAGAGCAGGAACCAGAAGCGGAGTAGTCAGACAGGCCAAGTCGGTACACAGGAACACAGTAACACAGTAGCACAGGTACAGGAACACCACGAAAGGGCACCCGACAGGTGCCAGAGGCCCAGTATAAAAAGGCCATACTGGGAGGGCCAAACCAAGCTCAGCCAATGGGAGCGCAACACACAGAGACTGACAGGAAAAAGCACGGGCACCGTGATAGCTATATACCTACAACAGAACAGGAACATAAATCTGGAGTACAGTAATAAGGTCTGCACAAGACAGTAGGATACTGACAATACATAAAACAGTAACTGGCACACCTGGAGAGATAAAGGACAGGACAAATCAGATGATAGGGTGCCAACACAGGAGGTGCATGAATTGAACAGACTGACCCAGACTCCTGGGAACTATAACCCGTACGGACAAGTGGGAAGAACTGGTGTCTACTGACAATACAGAATACTCAGCAGAACTGGCAAGGAAATGAGTACACAGTCCTGGGATGGCAACGGGACTACAGTGGCAAGGAGCCCACAATAGAGGACTGGCACAACCCAGACGCCTGTGTACTGACCAAGGCCCTAGCCCACTGGCAAGGAGCAACCGTGTAGAAGCAGGCCAACCCTAAAAGGGTTAACGCATACCTAGGCAGCTGCTACTGGGAAACCCTAGTACGCTAGGGGTGGATTGAGAAGAGGTAAGTACAGGAACGCAACCAGTGTCTATCAACCTGCAAGCTGGAAAATGCAACGCTGGCTCTTGAGCCCAAGGCTCTGCAGTCAGAAACGGTAAAGCACTAATACCTGGAAGCCCTCAGGTACATACAGGGTTAAATGACAACGCCCAAATTAGCTGCAACTCCCATAGGGAGTAAGCCCAGCGCTATTAGGGAGGCAGACACAGAGAGTGATCAGAGTAACTCAGTCGGTGTATCCAACATCGTACCAGTACTTCTATTGTACACACCACAGGATGGCAGTAGAGCAACTTGAGCACAAAGCTCAGCCTTAGGTCGACAGAAACAGCACCCCGTGGCGCACACCGAAAATAGCTGCAATGCTCTGGAAACCGGTGACCTCATGGGGTCACCTAGAGGCTCAGACTAGACACGGTAATCCCGTGCATGGGAATCCACGGCGGGCAATGGCCACCGCACGGAAGGCAGCCTACCACAGTCAGCAACGGAGCGGGTTCTACAGCCAGGATACGGTCAGCAACGGAGCAGGTTCACAGTCAGGAACTGTCAGCAACGGAGTGGGTTCTCAGCCAGGATACTGTCAGCACCGGAGCAGGTTCTTCAGCCAGAAGGTCTCAGCAACAGAGCGGGTTCTCAGCCAGGATACAGTCAGCAACGGAGCAGGTTCTCAGCCAGGATACGGTCAGCAACAGAGCGGTTTCTCAGCCAGGATACGGTCAGCAGCGGAGCGGGTTCTCAGCCAGGATACTGTCAGCAACGGAGCGGGTTCTCAGCCAGGATACAGTCAGCAACGGAGCGTAGCAACAGGAACTCAGGAACAAACTTTTAGTCAGGCAGGCCAGGTCATACACAAATCAGCATAAATGCAGAATAGACTCAGGAACTCGTACACCACGAAAGGGCGCCCAAGGGAGGACATCACAGGGTATATAAAGGCAAGCCCTAGTGGTATCAATTAAACCCAGCCAATCAGAGAACGGCAGTGAATAATAATGTCGCCGTTCAAAAAAGAAAAGCACGGGCACCGTGATAGTTATACCCTGTGAATAGAAAGACATGTATGATAAAGTATACCTAGCACAGCACCCTGTGAACAGAAAGGCATGTATGATAAAGTGTACCTAGCACAGTACCTTGTGAATAGAAAGGCATGTAATATAAAGTGTACCTAGCACTGTACCCTGTGACTAGAAAGGCATGTATGATAAAGTGGAACTAGCCCAGTGCTATATGTGAAGCGGCTCCAAAAAATAAAAAGACCCAACCTAAAAAATACAAATACAGGAAAAGTGCAAGAAAGTGGCAAAAAAAGGAAGAAGTGACAAAGAATTGCTAGGAATACTTATCTCCAAATGTAATGAAATATAAACACTCAGGGAATAGCAGGAGTAAAGACCCGTAACACAACCCAACGCGTATCACCATGTGCACCAACAGTACTTATCTGATATTTGTGTCCATTGATTTTCAGTGAGTGCAGCAGAATTTCTTTGTGTTTATACCCCCAATACCGGACACCACCGGTCTTCCAGTGATAGTGATATAAGGGATTTATGGATTTTTGGCAATATATACATTGTTGGTACTGTAGGTGATTCAACATTCAAATATTTAAATTCATTTTTCGAAATCAAATTACAGTCCAATTCAGATTGTAGTTTTGTCAGTAAATTCTTCTGAATCAGATCTGTTTTGTCATTTTTCAAAGATAACAACTTCTATCTCTTAATTGTCTAAAAATGTCTTTAGTATACAAATCTGAACTCATAAGTACTACATTCCCCCCTTATCTGATGGCTTTATTATTAAATCCTTATTCTTATTTAACTCTTTTAATGCAATCTATTCTCTTTAGTAGGGATGGGTGAAAATTTTCACCTCAAACTGAAATCGAAGAATAATGGCACTTTCCACTTGGCAAATAATTTCCCACAAGAAGTGCCGTTTTTCCACTTTTTCCTGCCCTTTTTGCCTAGCTCATTGTGCATGAAATCAATGGGAAGAAAAATGTTTCTCCACCGCACAAAACTTTTCTACAGCCATATAAAAGGGTGTCAGGCTCTCACAGCAGCCATTCTGTGTTTGTGAGAGGAGAGAGAAGCACCTTGTTTTGAGCTAGAGAAGATAGGGGAATTGATTTTAGTTTAGGGAATCTATTAGGTAGGACATTTGTTCTGTGTATTAGGAGAGTCAATGGGGCACTCTGAGGAGAAGAAGGGAGGAAGGAGGTTGACCCTAAATTCTCCGAAGTTCCAAGTGATTGACTAGCAAGACACAGACAGCTAGGGTATTTGCTTGCTGATCTTGCTGTTGTTGTCTCTGTGCTGGGTGGGGAACTCTGGGGAAAGAACTATTGATTTTGTTTTTCAGTTATAATTTTTTTTTGGACAGACTGTGATAAGGCAACAGGGTGGATAACTTAAAATAAATAAATAAATTAAATAAATAAAAAATAATAAAGAACTAAATATATTAGGTGACAGTGACAAACAGCTGACTGGGCTTAGGCAAGCCATCGTAAAGCTCCATCAGTTGTGTTGTGTACCGTAGAGTAAAAAACACACAGTGTAGTTGTGCAATGTGCAGCAAATCACAAGGGGAAGGGAGAGGGGTGGAGCAGTGCAGGGACGTGAGAGTAAAGTAGTAGTTCAAAAACTGACTGCAGCAATGGTTGCTGCTGCGTGTGCAATCAATGATGATGATCCCTCTACTCTAAGGGAGGATGCGGTTTGTCAAGGTCCATGCAAAACTACCACCTCCAGTGCCAGTAGAAATAAAGAACCATATAAGAAGAACACTGAAGATGACAACAAGTCACATTCAAGTGTTGATGATGCTGGCAGTAGCATAATAGAGGAAGGTGTGGCAGCTGAACCTCCTGCTGCATCAGTAGTAGGGAACTTTGTCACAGTAAGTAAGCAGAAATTGTTTGAGACCTACAGAAGCTTAGTGTCAAGGTTTTGATGAGCAGCTCAATTCTGCCTATTGATTCTGCTGTCTGAGCTAATCTAGTGCTCGGCTATCCACTGCTGCTGTCTTCTGAGTTCCTGGATCAGGTTGGATCAGCTGACCTCTCTGATTACTCACCTGACTGTTACCAGCCAACCCTCCCAGGCTATTTAAAGCAGCTTGGCTCACTTCCCTATTGTCCTTGTGTTTGTTTGTTGACCTGTTGCTACTGGCTGCTGTGGATTTTCCCGATCTCCTGTTTGCTGTGTTCCAGACCTTTTGGCTTGTTCCAGACATTGTGGACTTCCATGCTCCTAACCCTTGGCTTGTTCCTGACTTCACAGACTTCTGATTTCCTGACTCCGGCTTGGCTGATTACCTGTCCTGGTTCCTGACCCTGGCTTGTCATTTGGTTTATGCTCCTGGATCACAATTCTGTTTGTTTATTTTTTGTTTCTTTGCATTTTACCTTTTTGTATCCTGTCTGGTTCCGGGTCCATAACAGTAAACAAGGACCATGAACTCAGGAGACAGAGGCAATCCACCAAATATTTTTTTCAGGCTGGACCAGGTAGACCAGCGCATGGGCCAGTTTGCTGCAGCCCTCCAGGCTTTGTTGCTTCATACTGAGCATCTGGTTTCACCGCCTAAGCGATCCTCGGCGCAGGCTGACCCTATAGCTGCTGCCGCTCCCTCTCTGACTGCCAGTGGTAATTCCAATGTTGCGAGAGGTATGACAGGGTCTTCCCCGCTTCCCCAGCATTATGTGGGCGACCCTAACCAATGCAGAGGTTTTCTAAACCAGGTTGGCATTTATCTGGAGATGGTACCACAGTCCTTCCCATCTGATAGGAGTAAGGTGGGCCTCGTGATTTCCTTACTCTTTGACAGGGCTTTGGCTTGGGCTACTCCCCTTTGGGAGACTCAGAAACCTATTGTATACCATTACCCCGAGTTTGTAGCATCCTTTAAAAGGGTATTTGATAAACGGGCCGCTCCACCTCTGCTGCCAAGCACCTAATGTCCATCCAGCAGGGTACTAGGACGGTTTCCAATTATGCCATAGAAATTCGTACCCTGGCAGCCGAGGTTGGTTGAAATAATGAGTCTCTCGTGGCTGCTTTCTCTAATGGGCTTTCAGATACGGTTAAAGATGAGACTGCAGCCCGGGACCTTCCCAGAGATTTAGAGGAACTGGTCTCATATTGTATTCTGATTGACTCCCAAATCCGTGAGGGACCTTCCTTTAGGGAGCACCTGCGGAGGCATCCCATCCATTTAACTCCGAGCCTTCCGTCCCTACCCGTACCTCCCTCTCCTCCCACACCTCCTAGTCTCAAAATCTCAGGTGATGAGGAGGAGGGAGGGCCTGTGCCTTTACTGTGGTAAGGCAGGGCACCTACTGCGAACTTGCCCTACATGTCCGGGAAACGACCGCACATAGGGTCCTCTAGGGGACAGACATTAGGTGGTGTCTCAGCATCCCCGGATATCCATCCGGATAAACCACTAGTCTCCATTGGTCTCTCTTGGGGCAAACGTTTTATTACTTCAGAGGCACTTATTGACTCCGGTGCAGCGGACTTTTTTATTGATAGTGACTTCGCCCAGAAGCACTCCATTCCATTTCAGCTCCGTACCACTCCACTTGCCCTCGAGGCAATTGATGGTAGACCCATACAGCCACCGCAGGTCACAAACGAAACCACTCCATTGTCTATGGCTGTAGGAGCTCACCATCACGAAACCTTACAATTCAAGTTGATCCACTCTCCTCACTATCCTGTGATCCTGTGTTATCCATGGTTGCACAAACACAATCCCACAGTTGATTGGGTAAGGGCTGAAGTCATGGCATGGTCACCCAACTGTTCCAAGACATGCCGAGTAAAAGTGGGGAGTGTGCTAACCACATCCTCTGTCTCTTTGCTGCCTGAACAGTACCAAGAGTTCCGTGATGTATTCGATAAGGGCCATGCTGGTGCGTTCGCGCCTAACCGCCCATACGATTGTACCATTGAACTACAACCGGGTGCCATACCTCCTCGAGGTCGAGTCTGCCCTCTTTCTGTCACGGAGATTAAGGCCATGGAGGAGTATGTTGCGGATGCGCTGTCCCGGGGGTTCATCCGCAAGTCCTCCTCTCCTGCTGGATTCTTCTTCATGAAGAAAAAGAGTGGTGAACTGAGACCCTGTATTGATTACAGGGGGCTCAATCATATTACGGTTAAAAACACCTACCCTATTCCTCTGGTTACTGAGCTATTCGACCAATTGAAAAGGTCTAAGGTATTTTCTAAGCTCGACTTGCAAGGGGCGTATAATTTTTTACGGATAAAGGAGGGCCACGAATGGAAAACCTCATTTAACACCAGGAGCGGGCATTACGAATACCTCGTAATGCCCTTTGGTCTCTGCAATGCTCCTGCGGTTTTCCAGGAATTTTTAAATTATGTCCTCCGGGACATGCTCCAACAATTCGTGGTGGTATGCTTAGATGACATTGTGATCCATTCCTCCTCTATGGAATGCCACCACGCAGATGTAAACTGAGTTCTGCAAAGATTAAGAGAAAATAACCTATTCTGCAAATTAGAGAAGTGTGAGTTTCACCGCAAACAGGACACCTTCTTGGGGTATGTAATTTCAGAGGTCGGTTTCACTATGGATCCTGAGAAACTATCGGCTGTTCGAGTGGCCGCAACCCATAGGCCTCCGCTCCCTTCAACGTTTCCTCGGGTTTGCAAACTACTATTGGAAATTTATCCGCAATTTTTCCTCTATTGTAAAACCCCTTACCGATATGACCAAAAAAGATGGTAACTCCACTCACTGGTCCCCGGAAGCCATCAGGGCATTTGAGTCACTAAAAGCTGCTTTTGCCGCAGCACCTATTTTGGCTCACCCGAAACACGAGCTTCCATTTGTACTGGAGGTTGATGCGTCTGAGTCGCCCTTCTGTCTCAACGTCTTACTCCTGAGAGCCAGTTGCACCCTTGTGGGTATTTCTCGAAGAAGCTAAGTCCTGCGGAGTGCAACTATGAAATTGGTGACCGTGAGTTGCTGGCGATAATACTGGCTCTTAAAGAATGGAGGCATTTGCTCGAGGGAACTTCCATGCCAGTCCTATTCCTCATGGATCATAAAAACCTCACCTACTTGTCCGAAGTTAACCCTTTGAGTGCCAGACGGGTACAAAAAGCATTGCAAAGCAATGTGTTGTGTACCCATCTGGCACTCAAAGGGTTAAGCGCTTGTCTCCAAGGCAGGCCAGATGGGCCTTATTTTTGTCTCATTTTAATTATGTGGTCTCGTACCTGCCGGGTACCAAAAATGTCTGGGCTGATGCCCTGTCTAGACAGTTCTCGGGCGCTAAAGAGGAGATTCCTCCTAGTCCTATTATTCCTCAGAACAAAGTACTGGCCGTAATACGTACCAGCATAACATCTTCCCCTGGGGAGAAAATACGGGCCACCCAAGTAGACGCACCTGCTGAGACTGACTCCCTCTGGGCCCTGTTTTGTACCTATTAACCTTCATACTAAGGTACTTTCTACCTACCATAATACTAAGTCAGCAGGTCATCCCGGAAAGAATCAGCTTCTCTGGTCGGTTTCCCGTCTCTTCTGGTAGCCAGAAATTAGCAAAGATATTGCTGCCTTTGTTGCTGCTTGTCCAGTCTGTGCGCAGATTAAATCACCCCGTCACCTTCCAGTGGGCCTTCTCCAAACCATACCCAATGGAGAGAAGCCATGGTCACATCTTGCCATGGTCTTCATAGTCGGCCTCCCTGTGTCGAACGGTAACACAGTCATCCTCATGGTCGTTGACTGATTTTCTAAGATGATTCATTGCATACCTTTCAAAAAACTTCCATCCGCCAAAGAGTTGGCTACGGTCTTTGTCAAAGAGGTCTATCGGCTACACTGGGTTCTCTAAGTCATAGTTTCTGACAGGGGTATCCAGTTTGTCTCGAGATTCTGGTGGGCCTTCTGTGCGCAACTGGGTATCCAACTCTCCTTCTCCTCGGCCTATCACCCGCAGTCTAATGGGGCCGCAGAAAGGGCTAATCAGGTTTTGGAGCAATTCCTGCGGTGTTACATCTCAGACCATCAGAATAATTGGTCAGAACTGCTACCTTGGGAGGAGTTTGCTCATAACAGTGCTGTCTCGGCTTCTACCCGTCTCTCCCCTTTCATGGTGAATTACGGGTATCAGCCCTCCATGATTCCAGATTCATTCACTTCTCAGGGGATTCTGGCATTGGAGGATCATCTCCAGCGAATCGGTTCCAAATGGGTGCAGGTCCAAGAGTTGTTGCAATGCTCACAACAATCCAAGGAGCTCCAAGTCAATCACAAACACCTACCTGCACCCTCCTACCAGGTCGGGGAGAGGGCTTGGTTGTCCTCCAGAATTGTCCAAGTGCCCTCTCAGAAACTGGCTCCCCGCTTTTGTGGGGCCTTTCCGTATACTCCGACGTGTGAACCCTGTGGCTTATGCCCTAGACCTTCCTCCCAATATGCAGATACAATGTGTTCCATGTCTCTCTGCTGAAACCCCTGGTATGCAATCGTTTCACTAAGGTCACTCCTCAACCCCATTCGGTGCCCGTTGTTGGCCATGAGGAGTAGGAGGTCCTATCCATAGTCGACTCGTAGGTTCCGAGGGAGCCTTCAGTATTTGGTCCATTGGAAGGGTTACGGTCCAGAAGAGCGATCATGGGTTCCAGCCACAGACGTGCATGTCCCCGCCCTTCTCCATGCTTTCCATGCACGCTTTCCCCATAAACTTGATCCTGCCCCGCGGGGGGGGGGGTCGTTGGGGGGGGGTACTGTCAAGGTTTTGCTGAGCAACTCAATTCTGCCTATTGATTCTGCTGTCTGAGCTAATCTAATTCTCTGCTATCCACTGCTGCTGTCTTCTGAGTTCATGGCTCAGGATGGATCAGCTGACCTCTCTGATTACTCACCTGACTTATCAGCCAACCCTCCCAGGGTATTTAAAGCAGCTTGGCTCACTTTCCTATTGTCCTTGTGTTTGTTTGCTGACCTGTTGCTACTGGCTGCTGTGAATTTTCCTGCGCTCCTGTTTGCTGTGTTCCAGACCCCTGGCTTGTTCCAGACATTGTGGACTTCTGTGCTCCTAACCCTTGGCTTGTTCCTGACCTTGCAGACTTCTGATTTCCTGACACCGGCTTGGCTGATTACCTGTCCTGGTTCCTGACCCTGGCTTGTCATTTGGTTTATGCTCCTGGATCACGTTTCTGTTTGTTTATTTTTTGTTTCTTTAATAAAGGTGCTTTGCATTTTACCTTTATGCGTCCTGTCTGGTTCCTGGCCCATAACACTTAGGGGAATATAAGGGTAGCGGGTAAGAATTGCCAGGTCATGCTGATGCTGATGAGGATGACCTAATGATGACTGATGATGATGCAGATCTAGAATATATCCCTGCAACATCCTTCTGTTGTTCAGATACAGATGAAGTTGAGAGTGAGGATGATGACCTGGCTATAAGGTTAGCAGAAAGTCAGCAGCTGAATCTTCCACCACTTTTAAGGAGCACTGTATCGGTCTATAAATTGTTTGAGAAAGCCATTGGAAAGTCTGACTCTGGACAAACACAGATGTCAAAAAGCACACAGTCACCCTATCAGTCATCATCGCCTCTTCAAAGTCCAAGTCCCACTCAGCCACACACACCTGTTTTGAGTACCCAGCAACAGCAACGCAGGTTATTAACATCCACAATGTTAGATATGATGAGTGTTCCTGCTGCTGCTACAAGTGCTGCACCTTTGACACCTAGTAGTAGTGGCAGTAGAATTGCATCAACATCTAGCCCCAGTAGTAGTAGTAGTAGTAGCAGCACCACCTCAGGAACCCCTCATTCAATGAAGTCCACAGTATGGAGATACTTCACTCAGGATCCTCAAGCTAAGCATGTTGCTATCTGTTGTCTGTGCAAAAAACACGTGAGCCGGGGGAAATCAGGCTCACACCTAGGCACATCCTCTATGAGATCCCACCTGAAGCACAACCACAGGTCTGACTGGGAGACACACTATCAGCAGGCCAAATGTGACACAACTATCAGCAGCAGAAGCACTTTAAAAAGTTCCCAGGGCTCTAGGGCAGAAAAAAAGAAGTAGTGAAGTTATTTATGTAGCTGTTAGTTCAGTCCAAATAACACCTATGACTACTGCTGCAGAGGAGTATGACAGGCAAAGCCAGGACTAATATATTAACAGCAGCACAGATGAGGAGGTGGAGGAGGGATTTGAAGAAGGGTTGCCACCATCTACCCCACTTGTGACCACTGCTATGAGCGACAAGTAATGTGTGTCAGTAATCTGAGAAGGAGGATAGAGATTTGATGCAAACATGACAATAGTAAAAACAATAGACATTCACAAATCACACCATACCAGCCAGTCCCCCACCACCACCACCACTACAATACACATCTGCCACATTGTAGGTTGTACTTTTTATTACTTGACATCATCATGATGAATATGTGCCAGTGTCACTTAAGCAGGAAGTTCTAAACTACAGCTCTCAGAAGAAGTAATATTACAGTGTGAAATCTACCTATAGGAAATATATATCAGAAAAATATGTTAAAATAGACAAAAAGTTTGTTAAAATAGGCGAAAAGGAGGAGAATTTTGCAAAAAAAGTAACAATGTAATGTGTACAGTGGTGGCACTATCTGGATATATTACTGCTCCTCACTGTTCAGTAGCCAGGAACATGATCCCTGCAACTGGATCTGCAACAAACACAACAATATATCAATCTAATTCTGACCCTTCTATATAATGAGTTTGTAGAAAAAGACAAATAATCACCACTTGTTTATCTCGATAAAATTAGTGTTGAATTCTAAATTCTTCTCAACTCGTACATACCAACATATAAAGTGCCTATATGACAAACGTCAGTAAAAAATTGTTGGGAAATAGTGTAACTTCATCATAATCGCATGACGATGGTGAAGTTCCTTTTCCAATCTTTATTCTCAAAGGGGATTGAACTTCCCAATCAGTCTGCTTAATACTCAAGTAAAAAAATAAAAAATATATTCCTATTATAGTCTACAAGACCTAAAACACTGCATCAATACAAGCTATCTCTTCCGAATGAACCTCTGACAGCGCTGCAGTGGCCCACAGTCTATGCAAATAGTAAGTATGTCCTGCTTCTCAAAGGGTTAACCTGGCAGGGGCCGATTCGATCCCAGGTAACAAAAGGCCCTGTATTACACCATTCGGATCCCAGGGTTGAAATGTACCAATGTTCACAATCAACCACTACCAAACACCCACAATGATGGATAAGGATAATACAACATAATGCAGTTTCTACAAACCACTGCCTCACCTCCCAGACAGCCTCACAGATTGGAGATATTAAGCACCAGCATTAGTGTAACAAATACAACATTGCCTTTATACCACACGTGTCCACCCCCAAGAAAAGAGAAATCTCAATCATCTTAAGGGAACACTTAACCGGTAACTACCCACATAAGCTTCCTACAAAATTAGGAAAAATACAATTAAAAAATATATAAAATTAAAATATAAAAAATGATCGATCACCAAAAAAGAAAATAAATATTTATATATAAAAAATACCAAAAATATCAAAATAGAAAAATCCCAATGTTAACTTGTAAAGCGATGGCTTATGCCTTAATAGTCCGATTTTCCAGGCTATTTTAGTGTATATATTACGTCACGCTATTAATCACAAGTGTACTGTATTCATACTTCTGAAGGTTCTCTACACCGTAAATTCTTCTTAATGTGTATCCACTTAGGTGTTATCCATATAAGAGACCTTCTGACAGTGTGTAATCTTTATATTGGACTGCTGGTATTTATAGAGTCAGATCTTCTTTCGCTTCAATATATACAATGTATCAGAATCCAGACCACCACCGTTATTTATATTTCCAACCTCACTTGCTTTTACATCATTCTTTAGAGGTTATTATTATAATCTTCATCTCAAGCCGAACTCACGGTTCTGGGTCTTCTTAAATCATTTTGATCCTTAGATTCTTTGAAACGGAATCCTTCCCCAGCATCCTTTGTTTGATCTTCCCGCTTGAATGAAATTACTTCATTGAATTACTTCACAATAGAATGCACATACTGGCATCTTACACTTGTCCGTGAATCTCAAAAACACACTTTCTTGTCAACGAACTTACAACGCATTTCGAGATCAAACAGACCCTTTCATCAGTGAAATTTAAATTCTAATACATTTCCATCATCATTTCCGTCCCCAGCTCTCTCCAAAAAACTGTAGGAAGTTGGATCAATGTTACCTTGAACCATTCTCCTAGTTATTCTCCCATTTCCATATTCATATTCAGGACCTGATCCTGAGATACTGGATTCAGAATATTCAGAAAAGTATGGTCTTTGTCGATTTCTAAAGTTCTTAAAGATAGTATATACTTTTTTATTTGCAAAATCTTGAGTGTCCTTAAAAAACGTTTTCTTTTTTCGAAATATAATCTTTCTGAAGCTTCTCAATCTCACTTTTAATGTTATCATTTATATTTTAAAAATTTGATAACTCCTTAAATATCTTTAATGCCTCAATGCTTTTATCAATTTCTGTTTTTAACTTATTTAGCATTTTCATATTTTCTTCAATAATCAAATTAATAAGCTCCAAAGAGCACTTTGTTAAAACATCATATCATTTAGTCATAAATTCC
This sequence comes from Rhinophrynus dorsalis, assembly GCA_037306005.1. Lineage (NCBI taxonomy): Eukaryota > Metazoa > Chordata > Amphibia > Anura > Rhinophrynidae > Rhinophrynus > Rhinophrynus dorsalis. The sequence continues at coordinate 160,057,148 of CM074726.1, read as the reverse complement.
TGAATTTGTGGATTTTTTCCAGGTAAAATTCTAATTCCTAATCCCCTAGGGACAATATTCACTCTAATGTATGCCACCAAGCTTGATATATTCCATTTTAAGCAAACTGTTTAATCAAGCTCTTTTTGTGTTCATTGAACTTAGCATATAAATCTTTTCTAGAACTGCCCGAGTTTGGCCTCGATCCAAAGGTTGGAGACGGCTGTTTTTTCTGCTAACAACATTTTTTTCCAGCACAGTGGGATGAAAACACCTTAAATTGCAATTCAAATGTCTGAGTTCGCCAACACAGGCGTTAAGGGACTCAAGTTATCACAGGAAAGTTAACACCTATTATTTTTTTTTTTTAACTTGAGTCCCTTATCACCTGTTTAAACAGCCGACACAGACACTTGAAGTTAAAAAAACCCAAGTCCTCAGTTGCTGTCTCCATTGCTGTGTGAGGCGCTGAGGTGGCGGTGGAGACAGTATACGGTGGCACACCCCTCCCCTCTTCTTCTTCACGGGCCGATGCCCGCTCCGGTCTGAGGGAATTAGAATCGAGGCTGCCCTTATATATGGGCACAGCAGCTCAAAACACCAGTTTTGTGTCCTAACATCCGTTGTGCTAAATATCGGTAAAACATTTGAATACCGACGAGGACATTTTATTTTGTTGCTCAGTATCCATTTTGTTCTACCGACATTTTTCTACTATAACATTTGGATCGAGACCTTTGTTCCCAGATCTGATTCAATAGCTGACAAAATGTCTGCATCCCATTGATCATCAAGACAAAAAACCATGACTGATGAACGTCTATATGACCATTCAATCAATATACATTTGCCCTCTCTGATTTGAGAACGCTAATCGGATCCAACCATGTTTCATCCAATACAAAATTATTATATAAACCAGTGTGTAACGGTTTTTAAAGACTCTCAGACCAGTGTGTGAAATAAAAACACAATTTATTTAGAGTAAGGTAAGGCAAAGGTCCGCCCTCTAGTGGCGGTTGATATACACCAGCAGTAAAGACTGATAGATACAAATGTAAATGCACAAACGTATTACTTGTACAAATCCACAGCAGTAGAATGGAATATAACCACAGAGGGTTAAGTCCTTGATAACAGTCAGTCTCAGATGTGGATGTTTGGCACGCCCTGGGTGTTATAAGGCTGTGCTGGAGACGAAGTTCACCATAAACTGGATACAGGACTGCCTCGCCACGGTGTTCAGTAAAAAGCAGAACAGAAATCCACTTAGCCCCCTCGGGCGTACCTACTGGAACTGCTTCTGCTAGTGCAAGTGAAAATAGCCCCCACGGGCGTAACTGGAACCGGCCTGCAATGCAAGAGCTGCCAAGCCTCCTCAGACTTAACCGGACACTGGGATCTGACGTGCAAGAGCCAATAGCCCCACGGGCGTAGTTACCGGATTTGCTAGCGCGGAAGCCTTTGCCTGCCACCATTCTGTATAACGGAATCGCCCAGTATTGCAATGAGAGAGAGAGCCTTAGGCGCCCAACCAACTCAGCAAATCCGTGTCTGCCACAGATGAGACTGACAGGAATCACAGGCACTGTGATACAGTGCTTCCAATCAAAAATAGAAAGAGGAGTAATTAGTAAAAACTAATTTCACTAAACCTGACAAAAAGCAATAATATTGTGTTAAATGATGAACACTCATCGTTATTACACTCGAGAAGCCCAACCATACACAAACATGTATGGGGTGCACAAAGATCTCAAAAAAGCAGAATAATCTATATATATAAAAGAAGACTTTGTGCCTGCCAAAACACACCCAGGGGAGGCAGAAAGGAGGAGTTACTGCTCCCATTGGGTGATTTGGCCCGCCTCCACTATGCAGCCCACCCACCACTATCAAAGTCAGAAAAAACCAAAATGGATGCCACTTGCTCATACACCACAGACAAACACACATGCCCCACTTACACAGCACCAAACACACACACACATGCCCCACTCACACACACAGCACCAAACATACACACAAAGCCAGAAAGAAATATGGCTGACACACACACACAGTCATTCACTCTGACTCCCAGTGGCCTCAGCAGGACCTGTAGTATAGCTACTGAAGGGAAGTGTCACGGTTTTGATGAACACTCAGACAGAACAGTAAGGTTAAAATGACTTTATTGAGTAAAGTGCATACAAGGAATGAGGCCACAGGCCCACAATACGAAACCACACTATATGGATGATATATAGGCAGTAAGCAAAGACTGTAAACAGAATGACTGAGACGGAACACAGGTAATAGAGGTATCTTAGGCAGGCAACCCTCCACTAGAGAACCTGGAGCGATCAGGCTCCTGGACCCCGGCTGACAGCAGGACAGAGGATGGCAGTAAGTCCTGGAGATGGTAGTAGGCACGAGACCCAGATGCCTGGGTGGCACAGAACCCAAGGAGGCAACACTGATCACAGTACAGAGGTCCCCGAGTGAGGCCACCACTTACAAAGGTAAACCCTAGAGCGCTTGGAGTGGATCGAAGTGAACACTGGAAGGCCACAGGTGTCCCCTCATAGGACAGTGGAACAAGCGCAAATGCTGGCTCTAGGCCCTCAGGCCACTAGACAGGAATATGAGCTTAGGGTCTCCACACACCCAGTAGTGTGTGCCAATGCAAGGGCTGGCCCTCACCCAGGCACTGCAACACGAAGGAGCACACGGTAGCCTAGACAGTGTTAGGCACTGAACAGTTAACAGGAGACGCCCAGGGATACATAGGAACTCCCACAGGGAGTGAGCCCAGCAATTAGCGCAGAGGAAGACACAGAGAGATCAGAGTAACTCAGTCAGCACTTGCTAGCACTGTACCGGTACTTGGCATGTACACACTGCCGCAGGCTGTAGGAGTAAGTGGCAATAGCACGAATGCTATGCCTATGGTTGACAGAATAAGATTAGCTCCATGCGGCGCACCCCAACTAGGCAACTGGAAACCCTTGAATATAATGCTGGCCAGTTAGACAATGGAGGAGGCACAACCATACATGGATGGCAGCGGAACAATGGCTCAGCGGAACAGGTTATAACCAACGGGAAACGCAGACTGCTCAGGTGCACAGGCAAGGCTCAATAGCCAGACAGACTATGGCAACGGGGGTGCACAGCCAGATCAGTACAGCAACGGAGCGGGTTCTCAGCCAGATCAGTCGGTAGCGGAGCGGATTCTCAGCCAGATCAGTTCATCAATGGAGCGGTTCTCAGCCAGATCAGTTGGTAACGGAGCAGGTTCTCATCCTGATCAGTTCAGCAACGGAGTGGGTTCTCAGCCAGATCAGTCGGTAACAGAGCGGGTTCTCAGCCAGATAGTTCAGCAACGGAGCGGGATCTCAGCCAGATAGTTCAGCAACGGAGCGGGATCTCAGCCAGATCAGTTGGTAACGGAGCGGGTTCTCAGCCAGATAGTTCAGCAACGGAGCGGGATCTCAGCCAGATAGTTCAGCAACGGAGCGGGATCTCAGCCATATCAGTCGGTAACGGAGCAGGTTCTCAGCCAGATCAGTTCAGCAACGGAGCTGGTTCTCAGCCAGATCAGTCTGTAATGGAGCAGGTTCTCAGCCAGATCAGTTCAGCAACGGAGCGGGTTCTCAGCCAGATCAGTTCAGCAACGGAGCAGGTTCTCAGCCAGATCAGTTCAGCAACGGAGCGGGATCTCAGCCAGATCAGTTGGTAACGGAGCGGGTTCTCAGCCAGATAGTTCAGCAACGGAGCGGGATCTCAGCCAGATAGTTCAGCAACGGAGCGGGATCTCAGCCATATCAGTCGGTAACGGAGCAGGTTCTCAGCCAGATCAGTTCAGCAACGGAGCTGGTTCTCAGCCAGATCAGTCTGTAATGGAGCAGGTTCTCAGCCAGATCAGTTCAGCAACGGAGCGGGTTCTCAGCCAGATCAGTTCAGCAACGGAGCAGGTTCTCAGCCGGATCAGTCGGTAACGGAGCAATACACGGGAAACACAGGAACGTCGTCAGGCAAGCCAGGTCATACACGAACAGCAACACAGTAGCAAAATGTCAGGCTCAGATACACCACGAAAGGGCACCTTAGAATAGATATGACAGGATATAAAAAGGCAAGCCCTGGGTGGAGCAAAGATGACAGGCCAATGAGAAGGCAGCATGGAAATTAGGCACAGTAACAATGTCACCGTCAAAGCAGGAACATGGGCACCGTGATAGTACCCCCCTCTCAATGACCCCTTCCCCATGGAGGAGGACCAGGCTTAGAGGGAAACTTGGCATGGAACTGACGCAACAAAACTGGTGCATGAATATCAGGAAGCTTGACCCAAGAATGTTCCTCTGGGCCGTAGCCCTTCCAATGTACCAGGTACTGGAGTTGACCACGCACCCTGCGTGAGTCTACAATGCTTTGTACTTCATAATCGTCATGATTTTGAATGCGTACCGGTCCCAGCACCACCGGAGCAGAGGTATAGCGGTTACAAACAAGAGGTTTGAGCAATGATACATGGAAGACATTGTGAATTCTCATGTTTGCGGGAAGTTCCAAGGCATATGAAACAGGATTGACCCACCGGAGGACTTTGAAAGGTCCAATAAATCGTGGGGCAAATTTGTGACAAGGAGTTTGTAAATTCAAATTTCTGGAGGAAAGCCATACACGGTCCCCAACCTGAAACACAGGAGCTGGCAACCTCCTGTTGTTGGCATGGTGCCTGTAACATTGAAAGGACTCATGTAGCAAAGTCTGCACTTGTGCCCATGTGGATCGAAGCTGTCTGAGGTGTTCATCAAGGGCTGGCATCTGTTGCGCCTGAAAACAACCGGAAGCAAGGACGGTTGGTACCCATAATTGACAAGAAATGGTGAGCTTCCGGATGAATTATTAATCGCACAGTTTTTCGCAAACTCTGCCCAAGGTAACAACTCAGCCCAGTCGTCATGATGGTTGGATACAAAGCAACAGATAAATTGTTCGAGCCCCTGATTAGAGCGTTCTGCAGCTCCATTAGTCTGTGGATGGTATGCAGACGAATAAGATAGTTGGATACCCATTTGACCGCAGAATGCCCTCCAAAATCTGGAAATAAATCGACTGCCCCGGTCTGATACCAACACCTGAGGTACTCTGTGGAGTCTGAGTACCTCACGGGCAAACACTACCGACAACTCCTTCGCAGAAGGCAGACCAGGCAAGGGCACAAAATGGGCCATTTTGGAAAGTCTGTCTACAACCATCAAGATATATGTGTAGCCCTTAGAGGTGGGTAATTCACCCAGAAAATCAAGTGACACATGTGACCATGGACGATCACCGTTCGGAACAGGCTGCAACAGGCCTACTGGCAGATGCCGGGGTGATTTAGAACGGGCACATACAGTATAGGCCGCAGTAAAGTCAGCGCAATCAGCCCTCAGTGTTGGCCACCAGAAAATACGAGATAAAGACCAAATTAATTGATCTCTGCTGACATGACCAGCTGCTCATGAAGCATGGTAAGTCTCAAGGAGTCTGGCCCTAAAAGGTTCCTCCACAAAACATTTGCCCATGGGTTTTTCCGGGGGAGATTCAGCTTGAGTTGCTAAGATCTCCTGACCCAGAGGAGATATGATACTAGTCCGCAAGGTTGCCAGGATGCGATCTTGGGGAATGATAGGCACTGGCTGTTCGTCAGACTCCACTTCAGGACCATGCTGCCTGAACAGCGCATCAGCTTTTACGTTCTTGGAACCGGGCAAATAGGAAACAACAAAGTTAAAGCAAGAGAGGAAGAGAGCCCATCTGGCTTGTCTCGGAGACAGTCTCTTAGCCTCTGAAAGGTACAATAGATTCTTGTGATCGGTTAAAATGAGAATCGGTACTCTGGTGCCCTCCAACAAGTGACACCACTCACGTAATGCCAGGATAATTGCCAGTAATTTACGATCACCGATCTCATACACCAATTGCGCTTTGTTAATTCTTTGGAAAGAAGCCACATGGCTTGAGTGGTTGACCCGGACCAGACCTCTGAGAAAGTATAGCCCCTACACCAGTGTCAGACGCATGTACCTTTAGTATATCCGGTAGAGCAGCTTTGGGATGCAACAGGACTGGTGCAGAGCTTTGAGTGCCTCGAAAGCCTCCTCAGCCTCCTTGTACCAATCTGATGCCTTGGCACCCTTATGTGTTAGGTCTGTGAGGGGTTTGACAATTCTGGAAAAATCACGGATGAATTTACGATAATAATTGGCAAAGCCAAGAAATCTTTGAATGGCTTTGAGGCCCTTGGGACGTGGCCAATGTAACACAGCTGACAGTTTCTCTTTGTCCATGGAAATGCCCTGTTTAGAAATGACATATCCAAGGAATGGTACTATGGTTCTATGAAACTCACATTTGTCGAGTTTACAAAACAATTTATTTTCCCTTAATCTCTGAAGTACTGTAGCCACATGAAGGCGATGTTCTTCCAAATTAGGAGAATAAATTAAAATGTCGTCTAAATAGACAACTACACAGGACTGCAACAAATCATGGAGAACATCATTAATTAGTTCTTGAAATACTGCTGGGGCATTGCACAACCCGAATGGCATTACCAAGTATTCGTAGTGCCCATTGTGAGTATTGAAAGCAGTTTTCCACTCATCACCCTCTTTGATGCGAGTGAGGTTATAAGCAGCTCTCAAATCCAATTTGGTGAAGATGGTCGCGCCCTTAAGACGGTCAAACAGCTCGGTGATGAATGGAATTGGGTAGGCACTTTTGACCATTAACTTATTAAGGTCTCTATAGTCAATACACGGCCTTAGTTCACCAGATTTCTTTTTTACAAAGAAAAATCCAGCCCCCGCGGGCGAGGATGATCTGCGGATGATGTCCCGTTTCAGGGCATCAGAGATATACTCTTCCATGGCCAGATTCTCTTCACAAGAGAGCGGATACGTTCTGCCCCTAGGAGGAACAGTACCAGGTGCAATATCAATGGCACAGTCATATGCCCTGTGTGGTGGCAATGTGCTAGCCTCTCCCTTACTGAAAAACTCACTGAAGGATTGGTATTCATGCGGTAGGGAGGGAGAGGTACACAAAATTCTATTAGGTTGGCTTAAACAATGATTCATACAGTGCTCCGACCAGGCCACAATCTCACAGGAGTTCCAATTAATTCTGGAATTATGCGTCCGTAACCATGGAAACCCCAGAATGACCGCATAATGGGGTGACTGGATAATTCGAAAAGACAGGGTTTCGAAATGTAATGCTCCGATCTGAAAGTGGACATGTCTCATGGGTGACCTGGGGAAGCACCAAAGGTCGTCCATCAATGGCCTCAATTTGCATAGGATTGTCCAGCAACACCAGCGGAATGTTATGTAATGCAGCAAACTCCTGATCCATAAAATATCCCGCTGCTCCAGAGTCTAGCAGAGCAGATACCATCACAGATAAGTCGGAGGAGAAAATGATCACATCAACCACCGGTTTGGAAGGCACAACCTCTGGGGACTGCCGAATACCACCTTGGACCTGTCACCTAAGGAAGCCTAGGTGCGTGCGTTTCCCGGCCGAGTCGGACAGTTGCGCAACAAATGACCTCCTTTCCCACAGTACAGACACAGGCCATTCTTACGTCGAAATGACTGTTCTTCCTTAGTAAGTCTAGTAAATCCCACCTGCATGGGTTCAGCAGCTTCAACATGACCAGGAGGTGTGGGAGGAGAGGGAGGCAACAGTGGGAGAATATTTTTGTGCCACTGTCTTGTAGGAGACCTCGGTTTGCGGTCCCTATTCTGTGTACGTTCACTGATCCGAGTGTCAATCAAATTAACAAATTCAATTAACTTGTCCAGAGATTCAGGTAATTCCTGGGCCGCAATCTCATCTTTAATACGGTCATTTAGGCCTTGAGCAAATGCCGCGACCAAAGCCTCATTGTTCTATCCCAACTCGGCTGCCAAGGTGCGAAATTCAATGGAGTAATCAGCAACTGTACTGTTGCCCTGTCGGATAGTCATAATTTGCTTGGCAGCCGAGATATTGCGCCCAGGGATCTCAAAAACACTTCGAAAGGCCCTCACGAAATCACCAAAATTGGTAGTAATGGGCTTAGCAGTCTCCCAAATCAAATTCGCCCAGGCTAGAGCCCTGCCAGTTAACAGCGATATCATAAAACCAATCTTGCTTCTCTCCGTAGGAAAGGCTTGGGGAGTCAGTTCCAGAAAAATTTCCAGCTGATTCAGGAAACCTTTACAGAGAGTAGGTTCCCCATCATACCTTAATGGTAATGGTGCCGTAGCAGATAGCCCTTTATATTGCATATTGACACTCGAGTTTTGGACTGTCGGTGCCTGGACTGCGGTGGCCACCGAGGAAGGAACAGGTCTGTCCAAGTGTGCGGTCCACTCCAGCATAGTCTGCACCACCACTGACAGTTGATCAAGACGTTGCTCATACATATCCATTCTCCAATGGATATTGACTGAACTACCTTCACTGGACTTGTCTGAGCTCATTGGCCCTTTCGTACTGTCACGGTTTTTGATGAATACTCAGACAGAACAGTAAGTTTAAAATGACTTTATTGAGTAAAGTGCATACAAGGAATGAGGCCATAGGCCCACAATACGAAACCACACTATATGGATGATATATAGGCAGTAAGCAAAGACTGTAAACAGAATGACTGAGATGGAACACAGGTAATAGAGGTATCTTAGGCAGGCAACCCTCCACTAGAGAACCTGGAGCGATCAGGCTACTGGACCCCGGCTGACAACAGGACAGAGGATGGCAGTAAGTCCTGGAGATGGTAGTAGGCATGACACCCAGACGCCTGGGTGGCACAGAACCCAAGGAGGCAACAAGGCAACACTGACCATGGGACAGGGGTCCCAGAGTGACTGAGGCCACCACGTACAAAGATAAACCCTAGAGCGCTAGGGGTGGATCGAAGTGAACACTGGAAGGCCACAGGTGTCCCTTCATAGGACAGTGGAACAAGCGCAAATGCTGGCACTAGGCCCTCAGGCCACTAGACAGGAATATGAGCTCAAGGTCTCCACACACCCAGTAGTGCGTGCCAATGCAAGTGCTGGCCTTCACCCAGACACTGCAACACGAAGGAGCACACGGTAGCCTAGATAGTGTTAGGCACTGAACAGTTAACAGGAGATGCCCAGGGATACACAGGAACTCCCACAGGGATTGAGCCCAGCAATTAGCGCAGTGGGAGACACAGAGAGATCAGAGTAACTCAGTCAGCACTTGCTAGCACTGTACCGGTACTTCGCATGTACACACTGCCGCAGGCAGTAGGAGTAAGTGGCGATAGCACGAATGCTATGCCTATGGTCGACAGAATAAGATTAGCTCCACGCAGCACACCCCAAGTAGGCAACTGGAAACCGTTGAATGTAATGCTGGCCAGTTAGACAACGGAGGAGGCACAACCATACATGGATGGCAGCTGAACAGTGGCTCAGCGGAACAGGTTACAACCAACGGGAAGAGCAGACTGGTCAGGTGCACAGACAAGGCTCAATAGCCAGGCAGACTATGGCAACGGGGGTGCACAGCCAGATCAGTACAGCAATGGAGTGGGTTCTCAGCCAGATCAGTCGGTAGTGGAGCGGATTCTCAGCCAGATCAGTTCAGCAACGGAGCGGTTCTCAGCCAGATCAGTTGATAACGGAGCAGATTCTCATCCGGATCAGTTCATCAACGGAGCGGGTTCTCAATCAGATCAGTCGGTAACGGAGCGGGTTCTCAGCCAGATCAGTCGTTAACGGAGCAGGTTCTCAGCCAGATCAGTTCAGCAACGGAGTGGGTTCTCAGCCAGATTAGTCGGTAATGGAGCAGGTTCTCAGCCAGATCAGTTCAGCAACGGAGCAGGTTCTCAGCCAGATCAGTCGGTAACGGAGCAGGTTGTCAGCCAAATCAGTTCAGCAATGGAGCGGGTTCTCAGCCGGATCAGTCGGTAACTGAGCAATACATGGGAAACACAGGAACGTCTTCAGGCAAGCCCGGTCATACACGAACAGCAACACAGTAGCAAAACGTCAGGCTCAGATACACCACGAAAGGGCGCCTTAGAATAGATATGACAGGATATAAAAAGGCAAGCCCTGGGTGGAGCAAAGATGATAGGCCAATGAGAAGGCAGCATGGAAATTAGGCACAGTAACAATGTCGCCGTCAGAGCAGGAACACGGGCACCGTGATAGTAAGCTGCAGCACCAGGGGAACAAAATGGCACTCAATGAGTTATGGTAGGCCCTCATTGCTGAATTATTTCTTGACTGTCAACATTTTCCATGCAAGACACAGGACAGACAGCCATCAAGTACACACTTAACCCACTGACTGCCACATTGTTGTGTATCAAGTTTTACCCCTCAGGGAGTGTGTTCAAACCCCTCACACTGTAAACCTGCATTTCCCTCCCACTTCTCCTCCTTCCCCAGCCTATTACTAGCACTTTTCCACATTTCTCTTAAGACACGCCCCCTACTCGAGATTTAGCCCCGCCCACTTTTAACCCAAATTGAGTGCCAGAGGGGTGCACAACTCATGCGTGCATGTGTTTCTGCAAATTTATGTTGCGTGTGTGTGTGTGTGTACATCTCTGTTACATATGTGTGTGCATGTGTGCATCTCCGGTGTGTCTGTGTGTGTGCATGGCTTTTGCATGTTTCTGCCGCTCACTGTGTGTATGTGTCTGCCTGTATGTTGCATATGTCTGTGTTTATCAGTGTGTCTACATTTCACACACGTGTGCCCAACGGTCATAACATGATGGGCAACACCGTCCAACATTGCTAGTATCAAATAAAAGAAAAAGAATGAGATCAACACTTGGCACTCACACTTCTTCTAATTTATTCATAAAACGTATACAAATCTCATATTAGTATTAAAAAAGAGTATTGAACTACCCATGAATGGACCCAAACAGTTCCCAACCCCCCCGAAACACAACCCCCACTAAAAATAACATGAAACTACAAATCAATGTATACCCAGACCTCCACAAGTGGATCCAAATATAAGGTACAAACGTTCTATATATGAAGTAGCTGGGCCCAGACTACAATCATAACTGGTATATGATACACCAAAAACTTGTAAGTAGCATGTTAAATAGCAAGATTGATCATCCATATATAAGTTGTCTTCAACCTCATAATTAACCAGTGAGGATAAACTGGTAGTCAGTATGCAAAGCATTAATGATAGCGTAAATGATAGTATAGCATCGCTATTCATTCTCCATAAAGTCACAGTCAGTCGTGAATGTAGCCATTAGCATTAAAGGTAAGTTAGTGCAAGCATAAAGTGGGTTAGAACTCCATAGCAATCATGCGGGAGCCAAAAGCACAGAGATTTCCAGTGTCCATATGTGGATGAATGCAAGTACAGCAGGATAACATGACACATAGTAACGATTGTCTTTCTTCCACAGCCATTAGTTAGCACTCTCCTCTTGTTGTAAGCACTTTCTTCTGGTTCAGTGGCATTTAATCTGGTTGCTATGCTCAAATATGAAGTCCTGCCATATTTTGCTTGTCAGCCGTTCTTGCTCGCTAAACAAACATCAGCTGAAATCTGTAAAGTCACCAAGCATTAAATACTGACACAGCTCAATGATGCTAATATACTGGGTATAGCACAGGGATAACTCTCCAATGCGTTTCGCCCAACAATTTTGGGCTTTATCAGGTGACACACAGTAACATATTCTCCCTACGGTCTTATATTCTCCAAAACCGGACGTCTCTAGTTTAAACCTGCCAATCATTGTATAGATCTAAATCAGATTGAATTAAAGGGATTCCCATATAGAACGGTAAGAGCAGGTCCATCATTCATAGCTCGCTTAAAGGAAAATATTTAAAAAGACAGTACCGCAATGTATATAATGCAAATAGAAGGACAGTCTCCCTTTAAATCTGGTAAATATTATTCTCATATAGAACAAAAATAAGAATAAAAATAAGACGTGGGAAAAGACAGAGAGACAGTCACCCAAGTAAAGAGACAATAAGAACAAGTTGTATTTTATCTCCTCATTCAGATCAAACTTCCCCATTGCTTCTAAATTAAATATCCAGTGTGTTTCTTTTTGCAGTAAAAGTTTATCCTTGTGCCCCCTTCTTAACGTTTTCTGCAGTTGTAATATACCCATTTCTTCCAAACCTGTTGGGGAGTCTGCATGTTTCTCCCAAAAATGCTGTGCAATTGGAGTATCAAATCTCTTATTCAAAATATCACCTACATGTTACAAGGATCTCCTACGTAACTGTCTAAAAGTCTTGCCCACATAAATATATATTCACATGGGCAGTTTATTATGTACAGTCAAACTAATAGAAACACGTTTCACACTGACACATGGCTTCAATGTGTTTTTTTTTTTGTTTTTTTTTTGCCTTCCTCAGGATCAACAGGGGTGTATTGTTATAGGCTGAACTTGATGGATGCGTGTCTTTTTTTCTGCCTCATAAAATTATGTTACTATGTTACGTCATCACATTAAGAGACAGACACGAAGAGGGGGTCACAGACACACAGACAAAGAATTAGCAACAGTACACACTAATAATACTGACACTATGTGTGCTACAGTGGTTGGTGCTGTAAATGAGTGATGATAACAGTTGATACAGAATGCCAGTAATTTTAGCTAGAAGAGACTCCAGAGACCATATAGTACTGAGACATACTGTAGCTGTGAGTGATCTGCACTGTATAATTTTGTGCACATTGATTTTTCAGTATCAGTTTGATCTTTGGTACCTTTCCATTTCTTGGGCAGGCTACATATCTAGTATAGGTCACTTATGGTTTCTGTATGTGTGTTGTATATACTCCATCATTATCTATAACGTTTTCATCCTACTTTAGAAAATTGCTCCATTACTGTGAAGAATAAATCTAAAAATGGGATTGGACACAAAAGAGGGTGTGGTTAAATAAGGTTATGTTTAGGGGTGGGGCCAGGGTGGAGCTAGGGTTGTTTGACATGTAAATCCTAGCCTGCGTGTGGGTTAGAAGGAGGGAGAGATAAAACCCCTCCCCCCCCCCAAAAAAAAGTTACTATCTGACAATATATCTTACGTGGCAGTCAAGACAAATACAGACAAGGGGCTCAGCTTAACATAATGTCTGTGTGTACCTGTCAGGGCTGCACACTTACCTGCCGGCTGTGGGAGCCGGATGCTTAGTGCTCCTTCATGGAAGGCCGGCAGCTCTCTTCGCGGCTGTCATGCCGTGTCATCAATACTGGCCTTCCACTTCTGTCCATCTGTTGCTCCCGGTATCCAGTTGTTGTGGCTTGTCTGACTACAAGCTTGGATCTGACCTGTGGCTCTGGCTTACTATCCGCTCTGGTACTGATCCCTGGCTTGTCTGACTACCCGCTTGGTTCTGACCTGTGGCTCTGGCTGACTACCCACTCCAGTACTGACCCCTGACTTGTCTCACTACCCACTTGGTGTTACCTGTGGCTCCGTATTTATATATTGCACAAAGAAAGAGAATGAGAGCAGATTGTTTGTCAGTCTGTCTGTAAGTAGAGGTAAAAAACACCAGAAAGGGGCGCAATAACAAAAAAATGTGTATATAATAATCCCCAATAATATGGATGGTACTTACAACATATGTAGTACCCGGTTGAATGGATTACAACCGGTATAACAAGCAGGGATTTATAATCCGCCCTGCTTCAGATGTACTGATCTCAGGAACAAACAATAAAAAACTCTGGATCTCTTCTTAAAAATTTAATTAATCCAACATTTGGAATAAAAAACCCAGTTGCTAAACGCGTTTCGAAGCGCTGCTTCTTCTTCAGTAGCAAAGGATTGAAAAAGTATATGGGTTTCAAACATTAAAATCAGTATACATACAGATTATATCATCCACACTTACCCCAATCCTACAGGCTCCTCTTATAGTCCCTTCAGCGTCTCTAATTAGTTTGGCGCTCCATCTCCACATGGGAGAGACATAACACTTCCGGTGCGTTCCAGTACTGGGACGTAGCATGTTACCCAATATGCTGGGATACTTAACACAACACTTCCGGAGCGCTCCAACACTGGGACGCAACATACTACCCGAAACAAACGAGCGCTCCACATCTCTGCCCGGGAGAGGCGCCACACCTCCGATGCGTCCCAACACTGGAACGCAATCCACCCCCCCAGCCCGCGTCACAGCCACTGTGCGCAAGACCGGAAGTATGAAGACTCTCCCTCCACCTCCGGCTCACATTCAAGCATCGGAAGCAAAAGAGCACAGGGGGAATCGCAAATAAGCGAAGAATATCCCCAAAGCTACCTAAACTATGCCTGACACTAAAAACCAATGGCTCCACAAGGGGAAAACAAAATAACCCCTCACTTGCTAATTGGACATAATGATAAAAAAAGAGATCAGTACATCTGAAGCAGGGCGGATTATAAATCCCTGCTTGTTATACCGGTTGTAGTCCATTCAACCGGGTACTACATATGTTGTAAGTACCATCCATATTATTGGGGATTATTATATACACATTTTTTTGTTATTGCGCCCCTTTCTGGTGTTTTTTTCTGTTTGTTGCTAGGGGTCATCTTCCAGATCCCTATTCTTCTGATTGGGAGCAGCATTTTTCAACTACATTGGAGGACTGAGTGGGGGCAGTCTAGAATCCTCCATCTATCAAGCTGACCACTTATAGTGGTTTCTTAAATTGTGAGTGTGGTCTATTTACTGGTGGTGGTATATATTTTTTTGAACTATTACACTAGGAGCGCCCCTTTTTGTTTTTGTTTTTTTCTATATACAGGTGATTTTTCCATTCTGTTTTTTTGGAGGGAGCAGCTGAGAATTACAACTAACAAGATTGAAAATATAAGAACAAGTGGACTGATCTCTGCAATAGTGTGATATATATATATATATATATATATATATATATATATATATATATATATATATATATTGTGTTGTGTGTTTTTTTTTTTGTTTTTTTTTCATAATGCAGTTTTGTCAAGATCGTATAAATAGAAGGAGATCTATTTTGGGGGATGTGTTTGGCACTAATGTTATTGATAGTCCTATGGTTTCATGCCCGGCTCCTACTAATTTGAGGAATTTATTCCTTGAATTAGAGAGAGCTTTGAAAGATGAATTGCGTCATTGGTGGGATTCAGTTTTATTGGGTAAATATATTGAAGAAAATATTATCCCAAGAGGTTTAAGGTTTTATAAGCAATCACCTTTTCAAAATAATATTGAATTTGTGAAAGAATGGGATAATATTTTGGATATATGTTCCTTTTCTCTGATGAAATTAATTATAAGACATAGGGAAAAACAATTAGATTTAACTACGAAAAAAATAGAGGATACATTAAAAGAAATTATGACTTTTTCTCACTGTAAAGAATTTGATGATTTAGATAAGCAAGTTAATATAAATGTGAAACAATTTGAAAAAGATATAACAGATAAAAAATAAAAAAAAAATTAAGAGAGATAAGGAGGATTATTCTAAGGGACAGGTTAGACAATGGTCTCATTCCAGATCCCAAATACAACGCGAGAAACCCCGGAGAAGAGTTGAGAGTGTTAGATCTAACGCTCAACCATATCACCAGGGGGGAGCTCGTCCACGTATACAGGGATATAGGAATGTACAGACCAATGGGAATAGATTGAATAAATCAAGTAATTCTAGGTATTCCACTACCAATAACCTTGGATATTCTTCAATGCAGAAAAGTGAGAATAAACAACCTGGAAATAGATCTGTTCAAAGTGATAGGAATAATCAATCTACAATTCAATCTTATTTTGATTCTGGGAAAGTTGATTCTGGTGCTAGGTCTGGGAGTAGAGAAGGTATTTTGAAACCCACTGTTAATAATGGGTCTACAAATCTGGATAGGAATACTGGAGAGGTGAATTTTTTAGGGGCGAGTCCTACATTGACGCCACAGTCTCCGATTTTGAGAGATTGGAGTTTTTGGGAGGACCCAAACCCCTTCAAGGTGCTACAGGGGGGACAGAAAAGAGCTCTGTCAGACGAAGAGGGTGTAGGGGTAGAGGCAGAGGTCCCCAAAAAAAGCAAACAGTAGACTTGGTTGAACTAGGTATCTTCAATTTGTCTTCTAGACAGCTAGATACAGATGAGATTGCTCTTTTGAAGCGTGGTCTTTCTTTTTGTCCTACAGCTAGTCCAAATTTGTTTGAGATCTTTAAAGATCTTAATATATTTATAAGAAAATTAACTTTAGAAAGGTATTTTAAAATAAAGGGGAAGTCTGAGAATGTTTTGCAAATTACCGATATGGAAAAAGTGATAACAGAGGACCCAATTCCAACTGATTTAAAATCTAAATCTAAGTTTTATCCAATATACTTTAAGGGAAGTTGTATTGAAACATTCCATCAATTGGTCCTTAATGATTTGAGAAGAATCTTTTCAGGACCCAATAAGGATTTGAAGTTCAATATCTCATATAGGGAGAAGTTGGCCCTAGATCGATTGGGTGCTGATAGGACAATTGTTGTAAAGCCAGCAGATAAGGGGGGGGGGATCGTCATCCAGAATAGAGATGATTATGTTCAAGAAGCACATCGTATTTTATTAGATCAAGAATATTATCAGATTTTGGATGCTGATCCCTCCCCCCTTTTTCAAACTGATTTTGATAAACTAGTGAGTATGGCATTTGAGAATGGAATAATAACTAAACAAGAAAAGGGTTTCCTCTATGTATCAAATATCAAAGTGGCAGTATACTATCATTTGCCAAAAATTCATAAGAATTTAGTACAACCTCCAGGACGCCCCATAATTTCAGGGGTAAATTGTTTGACATCCAATTTATCGCATTTTGTAGATGTGCATTTGCAACGTTATGTCGTAGGATTAAAATCTTATTTAAGAGATACCACTCAATTATTAAATGAGTTACAGAATATAAGATGGGAAGTGGATTTTAAGTGGATTATAATGGATGTTAGTGCATTGTACTCTAATATTAGGCATGAAGATGGAATACGGGCTGTTGATTTTTATCTTAGTCAAGATCCTCTTATGCCCAATAAACAGAGAATCTTTCTTTTGGATTCTATACGATTTATTCTTGAGCATAACTTTTTTTCTTTTGAGGGTACCTTTTATCTGCAAAAGCGTGGTACTGCGATGGGAACCAGGTTCGCCCCAAGTTTTGCAAATTTGTTCATGGGTCTCTTTGAAGAGTCCCATGTTTGGCGGGACAATATGTTTGGGGCGAACCTGGTTCTATATCGTAGGTATATTGATGATGTTATAATCATATGGAAGGGTGATACACCAGAGACTTTTATTCGGCATCTTGAGAATAATGATATGAGTATTAGCTTTACTTCTACTGTTCAGTCTGATAGAGTTGACTTTTTGGATGTCCAGCTATTCGTGGAGGAGACAGGTCATATAGGATCATGTACTTTTTTTAAGGAAGTAGATAGTAACAGTTATTTGGATTTCTCCAGTAGTCACTATAGACCTTGGTTGCGTAATGTCCCTTTCAGTCAGTTCAGGAGGATAAGACGGAATTGTACTAGTATTGTTGAGTTTGATAAACAGTCACTGGTGCTTAGGCAACGTTTTAGTGATAAGAACTATCCTCCTGAGCTGATTGAGAGGGAGTATCTTAGAGCACGGAATTTGGATAGGAGTACTATGTTGATTTATAACAATAAGAAATCCAAAGATAAAATTGATAAAAAAGGGGATAAAAAAGGAGATTTAAGATTTATAACTGGTTATAATGGAGCATACAAAACTGTAGAAACAGTTTTAAGGAACCATTGGAAAATATTACAACTAGATCCTTTTCTTAAAGATGTAGTGAAACCTAGACCTTTGTTCACATATAGGAGATCCAAAACTTTGAAGAATAGCTTGGCCCCTAGTAGGTTACCTAAGTTAGTTGAGTATAAGAACAATTTAGGGTTAAATTTTGGTACCTTTTCTCAAAAATTAGGGAGTTATAAATGTGGAGTTGCTCGCTGTTTAACATGCCCCTTTATTTCAAATAAGGTATCTGTTTTTAAATCAAATTACACAGGTGAAATTTTCCCAATTAAGACATTTATGAATTGTAGTTCACGGAATATAATTTATCTTATTAGCTGTAAGTGCGGAGTACAGTATGTGGGAAGAACCACCCAGACATTGCGTGATAGATTTGGTCAACATCGTCGCAATGTTCTTAGAGGTTTCCCTGATCATAGTGTTTCTAGACACTGTACTTTAATGCATGAGAAGGATCCAACATTTTTAAGTGTAATCCCAATTGAAAAAGTCAATAATATTAATAATATTAATAATAATTTGAACCATAGGGAGGCCTTTTGGATTTTTCGTTTGCACACTATGACCCCTTGTGGTCTTAATGAGAGCACTGAGAATATTTATTAATATCATATTTGAGTTTTTATTTACACATTGATGAGTGCACAAAAATTATGGATGTGTTTATTTACATCATTACACATGTTATGTTTTTTGCATTATGAGTTTTTTTGCATTATGAGATTTTTTTAGGTTTATATATATATTTTTTTTATATATATATTTTTTTCATATATTTTTTTGATATTTATTTTTTATTATTTTATATTATTTTTTTATATTTTTTTATTATTATTTTTTATTTTTTAAAATTTATTTTTATTTATTATTTTTTATTTTAATTATTATTGTTGTTTATGTTTGGTTATTGGATTTCTGTGTATATGTATGCATTTGTGACATCCACTCTGTCCCCATACCTATTTTGAGCTCTAATTGTTGTCCCTTTTCTTTTTTTATCATTATGTCCAATTAGCAAGTGAGGGGTTATTTTGTTTTCCCCTTGTGGAGCCATTGGTTTTTAGTGTCAGGCATAGTTTAGGTAGCTTTGGGGATATTCTTCGCTTATTTGCGATTCCCCCTGTGCTCTTTTGCTTCCGATGCTTGAATGCGAGCCGGAGGTGGAGGGAGAGTCTTCATACTTCCGGTCTTGCGCACAGTGGCTATGACGCGGGCTGGGGGGGTGGATTGCGTTCCAGTGTTGGGACGCATCGGAGGTGTGGCGCCTCTCCCGGGCAGAGATGTGGAGCGCTTGTTTGTTTCGGGTAGTATGTTGCGTCCCAGTGTTGGAGCGCTCCGGAAGTGTTGTGTTAAGTATCCCAGCATATTGGGTAACATGCTACGTCCCAGTACTGGAACGCACCGGAAGTGTTATGTCTCTCCCATGTGGAGATGGAGCGCCAAACTAATTAGAGACGCTGAAGGGACTATAAGAGGAGCCTGTAGGATTGGGGTAAGTGTGGATGATATAATCTGTATGTATACTGATTTTAATGTTTGAAACCCATATACTTTTTCAATCCTTTGCTACTGAAGAAGAAGCAGCGCTTCGAAACGCGTTTAGCAACTGGGTTTTTTATTCCAAATGTTGGATTAATTAAATTTTTAAGAAGAGATCCAGAGTTTTTTATTGTTTGTTCCTGAGATCAGTACATCTGAAGCAGGGCGGATTATAAATCCCTGCTTGTTATACCGGTTGTAGTCCATTCAACCGGGTACTACATATGTTGTAAGTACCATCCATATTATTGGGGATTATTATATACACATTTTTTTGTTATTGCGCCCCTTTCTGGTGTTTTTTTCTGTTTGTTGCTAGGGGTCATCTTCCAGATCCCTATTCTTCTGATTGGGAGCAGCATTTTTCAACTACATTGGAGGACTGAGTGGGGGCAGTCTAGAATCCTCCATCTATCAAGCTGACCACTTATAGTGGTTTCTTAAATTGTGAGTGTGGTCTATTTACTGGTGGTGGTATATATTTTTTTGAACTATTACACTAGGAGCGCCCCTTTTTGTTTTTGTTTTTTTGTAAGTAGAGGTGCCAGTTCCTGCAATCATCTCCATGCTGTACATAGCTCACTGTATAGCATGTATGACAAACTATTTATATATGGACTGGCATTGTATACGGTCTGTGTATAAGGACCGGCACTATACAGTATAGGAGGGACAGTCCTTGTTTGACACCCAAATCCCTCTGCTCCTCTATTTAGGAGATCACACTGTGTGGTGTATATACCAGTGTATCAGATTGCACCACATCAATAAAACCTACAGTAATGTGGGTATAAACTTCTGTATATATCTGTTAAATTAGTCTGTGTAAAAAAATACTTTCATCTTCTACTAAATCATTCACTTACAGAAAGAGTAACTTAACCATTTCAATATCAGAGGGGATGCAATGCATTGCTTACCCCCAGGCACTCAAAGGGTTACAAATTCTCTACAATGGTCTGGCACTGTATAGCAGTGGTTCTCAACCTGTGCTCTCAGGATTTTAGAATTTCCTTTTAAGAGCACAGGTGAGTTAATCAATATAGCTGAGCCTCTGATCAACACACTTGTGTTCTAGCAGGTAAATTCCTAAGTCCTGGCCTGTTAGTGGCCATTGAGGACATGGGTTGAGAACCTCTGCTGTATAGTATACAGTCTGCATGTGTCTGTGTATAAGGACTTGCACTATACAGTATAGGAGGGACAGTCCCTTTTGACACCCAAATCCCTCTGCTCCTCTATTTAGGATAGGCTGACCAGACCTCACCTTTAACCGGTGACACATAGAAAATAGGCATATTTCAGCCTGCACTGAAATCAAAGCAGCCCTGCAGTATGCATTTTTCATATCTGTCCCTGGTTAAAGGTGAGGTCTGGTCACCCTAATTTAGAAGATCACACTGTGTGGTGTATATACCAGTGTATCAGATTGCTCCACATAAACAAAACCCACAGTAATGTAAGTGTAAACTTCTGTATTTATCTGTTAAATTAGTCTGTGTAAAAAATACTTTCATCTTCTTCTAAATCATTCACTTACAGAAAGAGTAACTTAACCATTTCAATGCCAGGGGGTATGCAATGCATTCCTTAACCCCTGGCACTCAAAGGGTTAAAAATTATCTAAAATACACCACCAGCCACACCCCCAGTAACACCACCGAAAACACAAGTGTCCCTCTTTGGCCAAATGAAATGTTGGGAGGAATGTTACTTACACTGCTCACACTGTACGTATGTATGTATATTCTGATTTGCATCTGTGTGTCACTGTTTGTGTATGTCACTGCATGTGTGTGTATGTATGTGTGTTGCATGCTTCTCTATCATTGTGTGTCCCCCTGTCAGGCCCGGACTGGCCATCGGGCACACCGGGCATTTGCCCGGTGGGCCGGTCCGGTGACCCAGTCTCCGTAGTAATACAGAGCGCTGGGAGATGACATCATCTCCCAGCGCTCTGCATTACTGCGAACCATGCACGGGAGATGCAGCTCTGTGCCGAAGGAGGCACAGATCACACTAAAGGTACGCTGCATCGCCGCTAGATCACCAGGGATTTAAGGTAGGGGATCAAGGGGCATTGCGGAGATGAAGGGGCAGTTGATGAAGGGGGCGTTGTGGAAGGGGCATTGTGGAGATGAAGGGAGCATTGTAGAAGGGAGCATTGTGGAGATGAAGGGGGCATTGTGGAAGGTGCATTGTGGAGATGAAGGGGGCATTGTGGAAGGGGCGATGTGGAGATGAAGGGGGCATTGTGGAGTGGAAGGGTGCATTGTGGAAGGGGGCATTGTGGAGATGAAGGGGGCATTGTGGAAGGGGGCATTGTGGAGTGGAAGGGTGCATTGTGGAAGGGGGCATTGTGGAGTGGAAGGGTGCATTGTGGAAGGGGGCATTGTGGAGATGAAGGGGGCATTGTGGAGTGGAAGGGTGCATTGTGGAAGGGGCATTGTGGAGTGGAAGGGTGCATTGTGGAAGGGGCATTGTGGAAATGAAGGGGGCACTGTGGAAGGGGACATTGTGGAAGGGGGCATTGTGGAGATGAAGGGGGCATTGTGGAGTGGAAGGGTGCATTGTGGAAGGGGCATTGTGGAGATGAAGGGGGCATTGTGGAAGGGGGCATTGTGGAGATGAAGGGGACATTGTGGAAGGGGCAATGTGGAGATGAAGGGGACATTGTGGAAGGGGCAATGTGGAGATGAAGGGGGCATTGTGGAGTGGGGCATTGTGGAGGTGAACAGTGTGGGGAGGAGGATGGGGTGGGCAGAGTGTGGAGGTGAATATGTGGGCGGGGGCAGGGGATTGTGTCGGAGGGGTGTGGGGACATCAAAATGCACCTTCGCCCTGTGTATACATAAATCCTTGCACCGGCCCTGGGTCCGGGCGTTTAAAAAAAAAAAAAAAAAAAGAGCGAACGCGCCTCCCCCCCCCCCATGGGCTGCTCAAAAAAATAAAAATGGGCTGCTCCGCTTTAAATGCCCGGGCCTATTTTTTGTCCCAATCCGGGCCTGCCCCCTGTATATGTGTGTGTTTGCACATGTGTCTGTGTATCACTGTGTGTACCTTTCTGACACGTACACCCTATGCTATATTTCAGTATCGTAACATTTATTTTAAAAAAAAAAAAATTATTCCCTGCATAACATGACGGGCAACGCCGTCCTAAAATGCTAGTATACTCACAGGATCTATTTTTCAAAGCTTGACATGAGTTACATTTATTGAAATCGACATTTTGGCTGTCGCCGCAGCCTTTCTCAAGATTACGACAGCCGAAACGTTGATTTCAATAAATGTGAGTGCCGTCATTCCTTAATGGATTATTTGTATGACTTCATTCTTTGATGAGCACCCAGGTCACCGTGAATTATTCGCAGTGAGTACATTCCTACAATCTATAGACTCTATATATATATACATATATATATATATATATATATATATATATATATATATATATATATATATATATAGTGCCTTGCCACTTCACCTACACCTAGTGCCGGACCTTCCCAGCAGCCTCCTAAACATAACCCACTCACGCAGCCAGCAATATGCCTAGCCCCCTGTCTTTCCTACCTTGGGACAAACTAGGTAGGCAGATGCACTACCTAGGATCATCATCCGTTTGCAACAACTTTAATTTAATAATGGTTGTTTTTTTTAGTGGCTGGAGACTTCTGCACATTTGTTCATTGTGTAGGAAGGCCCACTCCTGCACCATCTGTCCCTGTTTCCCTCAGAATAAATGACTAGTCATGATCATGTTTCACTTCTCTATTCTATGCTTGCCGCTCATCCTAACCCTCATATTATTAACTTCCTTATTGCAGGATTTACAGAATTATTCCATACAGGTATCATTGCTTGTCCTTCAACATCCTTGGAGTGACAGAATTTGAAATAGGCTATGGATGAACCAGAGGTAGTCTCCTCCCTCTTAGCTAAGATTTTGAGAAAGGGTTCCTATTAGGACCTTTCCCTACCCCTCCATTTCCAGTTTGGAGAATAAACCCTATCAGAATAGCTACCAGAAAATTCTCTTTTAAAAAGAAAATGACCATAGACTTCTCTGCCCCTCATTCATCCCCATTTCCTAGCTTCAACTCATTGATCCCCTCTGAAGCCTTTTCCCTTCAATATTCCAACATAGACAGTGCCATCACGCTGATATGCAAGTCTTGCCCCAACTGTTAGCTGTCCAAGTCGGACATATCCAAAGCTTTCAAACTCCTGCCCATTCATCCATCACTTTGGTATCTCCAGGAGTTCCAGTGGAGTTGTCAATACTACCTTGCCACCAGGCTCACATTTGGTTCAAAAAGTAGCCCCAAGCTCTTTAACATATTTGCTGTTGTTTATGTTGGCTATTGAACTTCCATTGTCTCTCAGATATACGCTATCTTGATGACTTCTTTCTCATCAAAACCAGCACCTCCCCTCCTACCAGTTTGCAGAAACTCCTGTAATTGTTCCAGCAAGTGAACATTCCAGTGGCATCAGATAAGATTAGCTGCTTTTCTACCACAGTAGAGTTTCTCGGCATCATTCTGGACTCAAAGAAACTGGAGGCTAGACTTCCCCAAGATAAACTCATTCGAATCAAATCCCTCTTAGATTCCTAGTCATCATCAGATTAATTTACCCGCACCCAGTTACAGTCCCTTCTCGACCTCTTAAATATTGTCATGCATATTATCCCACCGGGCCACTCCTTTATATCACAAATCATTTCCCTCCTTTCAGCATCCCCAAATGCAGAAGCTTTCATTCACATTTCCCCTTTGGCGAAATCAGACCTAGCCATGTGGTCCCTTTTTCTGCAAGAGTGGAATGGCTGCTTTCTCCTTCCCCCCATCACCATCCCTGTCATCTCCCTCAGTGTTTACAGACGCAGCAGTAGGTTTCGGTTTTTCAGCTATATACAATGATGAATGGTTTGCCGAACCTTGGCCTCAGGAAGCACTAGTGCTTCCCTGCTTCACATCCACATCCTCACTGTTCGAAATGTATCCTATCCTAGCAGCGGAAGTACTCTGGCGTAATCTATGGTCCAGCCAAGCCGTAACATACTACACCAACAATCTTGCCTCATGTCACACCATCAACAAAGGTCATTCTTCCTCCCCAGTTATCATGATGTTCCTCCAGAAGCTGACATGGCTTTCCATGCATTTCAAATTTCATGTTTTTAGTTCCTTTATTCCAGGCCATCAGTATTCTGCAGCTGATACTTTATCAGGCTTTCAATTTCAGGTCTTCTTGCTTTGAACCCATCAGCAAATCCTCAAACTTCACAACCTCTGAAATTTACAGATATCATAATAACTTAAGTTCTTTCCTATCTCAAGCTTACAAAATCATTCACCAAGTTGTAGCCCCTAACACGCACAAAACATACCACCAAGCCTGGTCAGTTCTTCTTCACGTCATTAGTCAAACAACCCCCCCCACACCGACCATTTACTCCACCCGTTAGCATTTGCATCTTCTTGTCATTCAGTCCTACAGCTAGCCCCCCTCACCACTGAATCTTGTATCTCAGGAATTCAGTACTTCCTAGCTTTCAAATTTTCCAGATTCCCATCTATATTTACTAATCATAGCATCAAATTAATTTTCAAAGGGCTTTCCAAAATTCATTCTTGCCCACTGTGCACATGTTTACCCATCACAGGCTCTTTGTTTAAAAAAAAAAATGTACAATTTCCTCCAAAACCATTCATTCTATCACAACACCAATATCGTCCTTACCGCAGCTATTAATTTAGCTTTTTTTGTTTTTAGACCAGGCAAATTTACCCCCCACTCCTGCTCGTCTCAGTTTCTTAAAACATCATATCTCACGTTCCACAAAAACCTTCCATTCAAAAACAGACCAATTGGGCACTGGTTCATATATTCCATTTTTTCCAGCATACGACAGATGATGCCCTTTTACAGCCCTTCAGCTTTCTCTGTGGATTATATGTGTTGAGGATTTTCTGTGTGTGTGTGTGTTATGGATATAAGGATATATGTTTGTGTTAAGGAGGCTTTTGTGTGTATGTGTATGTGTTGAATTACTGTCGGTGTTGCACTGATATGTTCATTTCTGTTTGTAGTGATGTGGTATTTATGTGTATTGAGGTGATTCTGTGACTACCAATGGTTTCTTGTGAGTGTCACTACAAGTGGGGTCATTTTGGTCTGTGTTACACTTTTATATTCACACAGTTTGTTGTAGGAAGTTTTACCTTTCTTTACATACACACATGTGAATAGAGTTTTTTTTTGCTTGAGAGTATCTGTCTTCATTTTTTTACATACACACATGTGAATAGAGTTTTTTTTGCTTGAGAGTATCTGTCTTCATTTTTTGTTGAACTGGTTGCTACATTATTTCACCACATGGCACAACCCTCTGTGTTCTGTTTTTGCTATCCTTACATCTCCCCAGAATGTGGATTCTGGAGCTTCATAGTATATAGTATATGTTTTAAGAATCCTCCAGTCAAAATTACTACTGCAGTTGGAACTCGTCTCTGTACTGGGTTGGTATGCACTGTACCCCTATGCTTCTGGTTACCGTAAGAGAGAAAACACTAAGCTAGTTCGCACCAGTCAGAACTGATATAGGTGACCCATATATAAGGCTGTAATAGCCCTGGTGCACACTTAGGCCAGAGCAGCATGCTATATAAGTGGGAACCTACTACCAAAAGACCAATGCCATGGCTGACCACAAGACAGAAACCTAATAAATTGAGGCACACAGAAAGGATATCAAAAGTAGAAAATATTTTATTATAAATACAAAGAAATTATAGAAATAGACAGCTCTAAAAACAATTTAAAAAATAACGGGGGGGCGGAGCTGCACTGGACCAAGATGGCCGCTTAATCTGAAAGCTCTGCGTAGCACCGCACTAGAACCCTGTAATTGTATACATTTTCCCACTAATGCTTACTTATCTGGACACCCGGAGGAAGGGCTAATGTCTCTGCGCAGCAGGAGACCAAAAACGCCAAAGAAAAATGCCAAAATAACGGCTTTTCTGCCGGTACGTCTTAGAAAATCGGAGGTGGTAGGGAAACGCGAACGAGCAACGCTTCCTGTAGTGGAGAAGGTTGACAGTTATTATAACACTTTAGACGACGGCGGGGACTTATCTATATCGAAAAGAGACCCGGATAACACCCCTAAGGCCATTAAGACTCAACATACCTGACTAGAGCAGATCTGGCCTGCTTGCCAACCAAGGAAGACCTGAAAGACATGGTAATTGAGATACGGTCAGCGTTGAAAGAAGAAATATCAGAGATTTGGAAAGATCTCTCTACATTGGGAAGCAGAGTGGAGGTGTTGGAGCAGGACCGGGAAGCTTTGAGTATGGAGCAACAAAATATGGCGCAGATGATGGCGCAGCAAGACGACACCATCAACTTGTTGACTTCAAAACTTGATGACCTGGATAACAGGGCGAGAAGGAGCAATCTTATATTTCGAGGCATACCTGAATCAATCGCCCCACTTGCCACTTTGCAATCCATTTTCACCCATGTCATGGGAATTACTGCGGACCTGCCGAAGATACTGGAAAGGACACACAGGGCACTAAGACCTAGAAGATCTCCTAACGACCCACCCAGAGATGTGATCTGCAGATTCCTAAATTTTCAAGACCGAGAGAAGGTATTCAGGAAAGGCAGAGAGATGGAGGAGATCTCCTACATGGGATCTGCCATAGTTTTATTTCAAGACATTTCAGTGCTAACTTTAAAACAATGTAGGGCGATGAAACCATTAACGGATCACTTAAGAGAACTGTCCATCCGTTATCGGTGGGGATATCCCTTCTCCTTAACCCCTTAGTGACAGACGACTTACCTGGTAAGTCCAGGAAGTCATACGCTATAATGGAAAAAAAACAACCCTGTCATTAAGGGGTTAATAGTTATGCACAAAGGATTGCAGATGGTAATATGCACACCGGAGGCAATATCATCGTTTTGTATGGAACTAGGGATCCCACCTCCACGGAGAGCAGGACAAGAAAGGGGGCCCGAACCTGGAGGTTCATGTGGAGGACCATCCCGCACAAGACAGAATAGAACGAGATCCAGAGGTCCTAAGTCCCAAGCAGAAGAAACAGAGGGAGATGGCAGTCCCAGACCAACATGATGACCAATAGATCAGTTTGGGACATGTATTTCCACCCATGTCTTTCAGATAAGTCTTGAGTCAAAGGGACTTTATTGTTTAGTACTTATGCAAGTGTGCTGAAGTGTTTAACTGATATTTAAAGTATTTAACTTTGCTACTGTATGTCATGCTGTTCCGTTATTAGTTCATGTTTTGGGGCTGTATCTTCCAGGTACAGGGAAGGGGGAGGGTTTCCTCACATTCAGTAGAGTATATAGAAATGTTAAGCAGAGCTCGGTTAGATTGAGAGGTGGGGAAAGACCGTGGGGTGATGGGGGTGGAAGACAGAGGGTTTACTTTAGGGCTATTTTATGCAGAGGTGTTACGGTTTTCTGACACTCAGACCAGGATGTAAAGTAAAAACACAGTTTATTGAATCAAGGAGTAATACAATGCCCCTAGGGGCCAGTACAGGAATAGCAGTAATAGCAGACACGAACAGAGTGAATGTAATGCAGCAAATATGATAGACAATGGATAGATATAAAATAACCTCAAAGGGTTAACAAGTGCAAGAGGAGAGCTCAGTCCAGTTTGGCCAATGCCCAGGATATAAAGCAGTCTCTGGAACACAGTTCTTGAGTAACAAAGCTGGAGCAAAGTAGCAGTCTCTGGAACACAGTTCTTGAGTAACAAAGCTGGAACAAAGGGTCTGCGCTGAATTCACTCTCAAATAGAATAGAAAGGCACAAGTGCCAGAGCTGAGTAATACCACCGCCGTGGGATAGGGAGCAGTGCTATTGCCAAACTGTAGTACAAGAACCTGAATCGCCCTTAATTGAGAATGGAAGTTAACCCTGCGTGTGCCCAATGGAAAGTGCCCTGACACCCCTTGGATGTCAAACGTGATAGCGACTGCACAAGCACTGAGAGCCAAGCACTGGATAGTGCAGATGGATAGCATAACCTCTGTATGTATGTAGGCCGGAGCCAGGACACCCCTCCGGTGCCGTACGGAATGTTCCCAGCAAGAGCAAACGGAAAACAGTGCCAACAAGTGCGGTTCCGATGTACACCGAACACCGGACCGGCTATGCTCTGCAGAGGGTAGTGAAGCGTATCAGAGGTACTCAAGAAGCGGCTCTTAACGGATATAGTATGCTTGGCAAAATGACTGAGGCACAAGACTGGAGACTACGAAGCACAGCAGGGGTTAACGGGTTCTGTACGGAGAGACAGCGACAGTCAGTGTATGGCAAAGCAACCTTTATCTCAGCTAGAGAGGTGAGAGGAATAGCGAGTCACCCAGAGATCAGAATGTCGCGGATGCGACCGAGACCGTGCAGGTACACCGGGACAGCAGGCTGGAACTGGGCGATAACCGGAACCGGAGCACAGCAGGAACAGCAGCCGAAGAACAGGATCAATCTCGGAGCAGGGTCGTCTACCAGAGCCGGGTCAAACACGGAGCAGGATCATCAGCCAGAACCGGGTCAAACACGAAGCAGGGTCATCAGCCAGAGCCGGGTCATACACGGAGCAGGATCATCAGCCAGAACCGGAACAATTACGAAGCAGGGTCGTCAGCCAGAGCCGGGGCATACACGGAGCAGGATCAACAGAAGAGTCAGACAAGCCGGGTCGGTACACAGGAGAACTGGAACACAGCCACAAGGCGCAGATACTGGAAAACCACGAAAGAGCAAATGACAAGTGCCCAAGCTGCAGTATATAAAGGCACATCCTGGGCGGGCCAATCAGCATCCTCCAATGCACAGGTAGTACAGTCAAGATTGACAGCATAGCACGGGAACCGTGATAAGAGGGTTAGGGGGAATGATTGATGGGGGGTGAGTATTGGGGTTATCTATATATATTCATCTAGAAGGGTTAGATAGGGGGAGATGTGATTAAATAAGATGAACAGGTTATTCAAGGTAGCATAGTGGGCCATCCGGAAGCCTGTACTGTGCAATTGGTTCTCCTAGTTTCCAATACAGCTAGAAGTATGGTGGACAGATGGGAGGGACATACAGATTTAGGTAGTTTATGGGTAAGGGTTAATGGATTACGATCCGGACTTTCTTAGGACGGGGGAGGGAGTGAAGCCGAGAGATGGGACAGGCTTACATTGGCCACTCCCTTTGCTTGGGGGATAGTAGTTTCTCTAGTTCTCGCAATATTCTAAGTGGTTGATATATAAATGTAGATGTTAATTGCGATCCTCGTCCTAGGAGAGACATGGCTCCTTCGTTAAAATCACAAATCACCTGAGTGGTGGATAGTACACCTCTGGGTATGAGGATCCTAATGGGGTCTTGACATGGGCGCAAATAACGGGTAGGAGGCTCTATGTAGGGGAGGTAATTGGCTTAAAACTCTTACCCTGGGGGAAATTTTATTGATCAAACAGGGTAATGTATATTGTATGTGAATTTGTTTATGAAGGTTCTGGTGTTGTTGCTATGTGGGGGAGTGGTATCGGATTGGTTCTGATTCGCCCACCCTCAAGGGACGGTAGTTCCTTACGTTGATTCAGGCGAAGGGCGATCCCAGATACCTGTGCAGTTCACTCGCCAAACATTATTTTCTTCTTCCTTCTTCCTGACTGTCTGTCCAGTCAGTTGTTTCGAAATTCTCTCTTCTCTTTATTTGCTCTCTTTTTCTTTTCACTTGATCTGGGGGGGGCCACGGGGTGGGGGGGGGGGAACCGCTGGCTCAAACTATATATTGGCAGAATAATACAAATTCAGATCATGGCCACAAGCAGTATCCAAATTAAATTGATGTCAATTAATTCTAGGGGATTGAATGTCCCGGAGAAGAGAACGACCGCACTGAGGGATTTTCAGAGGCAGGGGGCGGACGTGGTCCTGGTCCAGGAGACCCATTTTCAGTCAGATAGGGCTCCCTCTTTCAAATCTCGGTTATACCCAACCGGATGGTATTCATGTTGTCGCTCTAATAAGAAACATAGGGGGGTCTCTATTTTACTCCACAAACGGGTTGGGTGGGTACATCTTGATTCATATTCCGACCCTGAAGGGGTGCTTTACGGGGAAAGCTTCACCATAGCTAATATATATGCTCCTAATTCGAGACAAGCGCAATTTCTCTCTAAAATGTTCCGTACACTCGAGACATTTCGTCTGGGTCAGCTGCTGATAGGGGGTGATTTTAACCTACCTCTGGATCCAAACTAGATTGCTCGTCAGGGATCTCTCATGTTCCGTGTTCCACAATTGATAAATGTAAAAATTTGCTGTCTGCAGCTCACCTATATGACACATGGAGAATACTGAACCCAACATAACAGGCATATTCTTACAATTCACCGTGTCACACTAGATATTCTCGCATAGACCTTATCTTCATGGAGCAGTTCAAGCGTCACACTCTGGTGGACGCATTTGTGGGGCAAATCACATGGTCTGACCATGCGCCGATTGGCATGATATTTTCTGTGAACAGTGACCAAACTGGCATTTCGGCGTGGAGACTAAATAAACTGCTAATGAAGGGTCAGGAAGCTGAACACCAAGTTGCAAAATGGATAAATGAATATTTTGACACCAACGTCGGCTCAGTTGAGTCGGAGGTTTCTCTTTGGGAAGCACATAAATGTGTCCTGCGAGGGCATTTTATCAGGCTAGGCTCCCACCGTAAGAAAGCTCAGGTATGAAGACTTAATACTATGTTAGACACTCTAGCTGAACAGTCGAGAAAGCATCAAATGTCTTTATCTCCAGTTGACTATCAAGCTTTATTAGCTACTAGAAAGGAAATTGCGGCATACTACTCTGAATTATCCATTAAATCCTTCCAGTGGCTTCGCTATGCACAATACTTGCAAGGAAACAAATGCGGAAAACTATTAGCACTACTGGTGAAGATTAAACAGAAGGATCATTACATAGCCCAAATAAGGGATGATTCAGGCAAAATTTCCCACACTTTTCCAGAGATATCTAAAGCTTTAGGAATTACTTCCAAGATTTGTACAACCTCAGAAAAACAGACTCTGCACTAGGGGAGGAGACCCTACGGTCACGTATAAAAGATTTTCTTAACAGATCCAATATCCCACATCTCACTTCCGATGCGCTGGACCACCTTAGTTCTCCCTTTACAAAGATGTAATCAGAAGAGCATCTTTGGGCAAACGTCCGGGCCCTGATGGGTTACCGTCAGGTTATTACAAGACGTTCCTTACTCAACTAATGCCACACATGATCAGATACTTTAATGCAATTCGGCAAGGAGGGACATTCCACCCTTCGGTGTTAACAGCATATATTACCTTAATCCCAAAACCGGACAAAGATTGGTCTCAATGTTCAAATTTCAGACCGATTTCTCTTTTAAATAATGATTTAAAGTTTTATGCGAAAATGTTGGCAAACCGGCTTAGGTGTTATTTTCCCAACTTAATCCACCAGAACCAATCAGGGTTTATTCCGGGGAGAGAGCCCCGAGAGACTGTGGGGTCCTTCTTCTTCTCTCGGACCAAGGTATAGCTTACCTGCTTAACAAGATCAGTTCTCTTATTGGTCTCTATGACACGCAGGGTGGGACAACACTGTATTTCTCTCCCTTCCCGCTATTCGGGTCCCCCCCTGGGGGGTCAACTTCTAGTCCTCTGTTAGAGGAGCTATATGCTTTCTTCTCAGATTTCTTTTCTTTTTCTTTCCAACTTTATATTACTCTCTAACAGTATATACTCATGCTTCAGTGTCATGATATAAGGTGAAACTCACATAAGATAGTGCTTCTGATGAGAGTTAGTTCTCACAAGTAAGATATTTAATGATCTGGGGTGACGAAAACTTGGACTGTTGATTAAATTATTAGACACTGCTACTCAGAATAAATGTAAAATCTTTATATTGTATTTTCTTATTACTGTGAGATCTGTGTATCTCAACTTGACCTATTTAAATTTGGAATTTTTCCACTTTGTATTTCTTCTTGAATCATTAATAAAACATGAAGAAAAAAAAAAAAAAACCATAGCAGGCAAGCCATGACTGTAGTATAATATAACCCAGTAAACAGTAGGGATGGGCAAAACTTTATGCCTCAAACTGAAATCAGCGAAAAATGTCACTTTACACTTGGCAAAAAATTTCCCGTAAAAAGTGCTGATTTTCCTGCTTTATTCGCCAAGCTCATTCCATTGAAATCATTGGGAACATTGACGTTATACTCAACAAATAGCAAATATTAGTTTATTTCCCAAAGGCATAGTATAAAAGGGGCATGAGGGTGCCTGTGTTGGTGGGGTGTGGGGAAAGAATCAGTTGAACAGGGGATGATTTTTGGGGGGGGTTGTTTACTGGGTTTGGGTGCAGTTAATAAAAAATAAACCCTAAATAAAATAAAAAAAACCCCATAAAACATGGTATAAAAGGGATCTGTGAGGAGGGTGCCTGTGTTGGTGGGTGGAGTCTGGGGAATGAATCAGTAGAACATGGAATTTGTTTTGTGGGGGTTTCTTGACTGCTTTTTTAGGGACAGTTAATAAAAAATAGATCAATAAAATAAGAAATTTGTATGTAAAGTGATAGAGACAGGAACCCCCTGACATAAGCTGCCACTGGAGTGGACTGATACTTGACTTGATAGAGTATTTTGTAGAGGATGATTTGTAAGATTTGTTGTTAGAGGCCTTTGTAGGACTTAGACTTATTAGAGGCCCAAGCCCTGAAGAAACATTGATTTGTAGGACTTAGGCTTGTTAGAAACAAGACCCCAAAAATTGTTCATTTTTTTGTAGGACTATTTTTTTTTTTTATTTCAAAGCACGAGCCCTGAGAAAAAAATAAAAATGCTATTGTCAAGTGTCCTTCTGAGTCCATAATTGTGGAATTTGCAACTGCTGTTCTTACTGCTGCTGCTGAGTTGTTTAAGCAGCAGGATGATTAGGCAGCTGAAAGGGAATGGGATCAACAGCAGAAGTAACATGGAAGATGTGCGATGAAGGTTCCACTTGCTACGACTGGCTCCACTGGTCCGCCTGAGGCAGTAGCAGCACAATAAGTAGCCTCCAGGCTATGTGGAGAAAAGAAGAAGTTGGCCATTAATTCTTCTCCACCTGCCCCTCCTCCAAAATCGTGGGTGTGTTGTTATTAGAATATAATTTTTCCCCTTGAGAGCAGGAACAGCGGATCTCATCAGCAACTGCAATGTGCACAGTGTGTGTTGTAAATAACATCTAGGGTCACAACTGTATCCAAACACCATGGCACCCAAAACCAAGTACATCTGCTGTCACTATACCCCTTGTCCAGACCCCACTAAGGACACATGACAATTTGCTGACAGTTTAATAGTAATGATAAACGCTCCCTGCCAGCATCTTCGCATATTCTGCAGGATGGAATCTCCTCAGATGCCGCTTGATGCACTGCTTGCGATTCTCCACCACCACACTGCCATGAGTGGTCAGTGTACCACACAGCATGCAAAGGGTAGAGACGAGCTTCCACATCCTAACATCAACAGAGTGGCTATCGATTGGCGGGGGAGGTAACGAGGAATGAGGTGAATTGGCAGAACATGTAGTTACCCTAGAAGGTGATGGCGAGCTAGTTGTTTCACTTGTCATGGAACTTCCACTCTCTGCCTGGGTTGCTCTATTCTTCGTCCTCTTTGATCTCCACCTCGCCTCTTGTTGCCTTTCTGGAGAGTCAGGGGTACAGCAACAGTGGTTCTTGATTTCTGTGGTGGGTATTTGGTTTTAACATATCCTGATGTCTGTGTTTCATGTGTGCTAGCAGGGTGCTTGTGCCAAGGTGTGTTCCCTCCTTTCCTCTTCTCAGTGACTTGTCATAAATTGTGCACAGTGCCATTGGTGATGACTGCACTGTGCCTGCCCCAACAGAAAAATAGTCCCACAACCATGACTTCAGGGGGGAGGGAACAGGTGAAGAAAAAATGGCCTCTTTCTTCTTGTCCTCCACATTCCCCTTCACTGTCTGTGGCAGCGGATAATGTTGCTGCTACTGCCTCAGATTCAACACTGCAACTAGGACCAGGTGTATTGCTGGAGCTGGCAAGTGGAACCTGTCCTAGTCCCGCATCACTTGTTGACCCCATTCCCACTGTGTCCACAGTGGTCTGTGGCACACTAGCTTTCTCCTCTGCATCGTGCTGCCCTTGCAATTCAGCATAAGTAGGAATTAGAGCAGTTGCAAATTCCTCAAATTCCAAAATCTCAATGCAATTGGTGGTGGTGATGCCCATCCTCATCCCTGTCTTCCATTCCTTCTCAGTTTCTGCTAAAACAGACATCTCACTGCTGGTTGCAGGAGGTGACGAGCAATGTGACAGAGGGTCCCCTAATGTCACACTTGCCATTTCTTGGTGACTGGCAGCAGTAGCAGCAGGGATAGGCAGCTGATCTGTGCTCCTGCTGGTAGTGGTATTAATTGTGTGCCTGCTCTCCACCAACAACAGTTCTGGCCTCATAGTCTTCAGGATTCTGTTCCACTTGGACACTATAGTGAAGGGAAGGGGAGGACTCCCAGGGTCAGAGGAATGGTGTGGGCTGCCTTGACCGCTAGTCCTGATGCTCTCAAATGTTTCTCTTACCACTCCTGCTGCTTCACCATTTCTTCTACTACTACTAACACCAACCATATCAAGTTCAGCTGCAGAGTCTTCCTCCTCAGTCTCACAGTCACTAGTAATATGAGGATATTGCTGATGATTACCCCCTCCTTCACTCCTAACGCTAACAAGCTGCTGGACCTTAGTAGTAGTAGTACTAGCACTGGCGGGACTGCTTGGGGATGGCAAGTGTGACTTAAGGTCCCTTGCTGTCACACTTGTCATCATTTTCTCCTTCCCTCCCCTCCTGAGTACTGTAAGACACATTAGCAGCAGGCAGAGTATTGGTGGCAGCAGGTTCAGCACTGGCAGCAGGTAAAGCACTTGTGGCAGCAGGGGCAGCACATCTGGCAGCAGGTACAGCAATGGTGGCTGCATGTACAGCACTGGTAGCAGCAGGGACAGCAAGTCTGGCAGCAGGGACAGCAATGGTGGCTGCAGGTAAAGCACTTGTGGCACTGGCAGCAGGGGCAGCACTTCTGGAAGCAGGTACAGCAATGGTGGAACTGGCAGCAGGGGCAGCAAGTCTTGCAGCAGGCAAGTACTGCCCTTTTCTCCCTCCCTTCCCATTCCCTTTTCTCCCTCCCTTCTCATTAAATTGCCCAAGATCCCTTGGGGTGATTTAGTGGACAGCATTGCTTCAGTACTGCTAGTCACTTCCTCCTCCTCAGACTCAATAGACACATAATAAGGGTTCATCCTTTTACTGCTTATAGTGATAGCAGTCACTATGAGCCTCTCCTGCCTATGGTCCCAGCTGCCTTGAGATCATTGACAAGGTCCTCCCGTATAGTTCTAGGCTGATTCTTCACCGTTCTCATGATCATTGAAGCTCCACGAGGTGAGATCTTGCATTGAGCCCTAGACCGAGGGAGATTGGCAGTTATTTTGTGTTTCTTCCATTTGCGAATAATCTCACCAGCTGTTATCAACTTCTCACCAAGTTGCTTGATGATGGTCTTTTAGCCCATTCTAGCATTTTGTAGGTCTACAATCTTGTCCCTGACATCATTGGACATCTCTTTGGACTTGGCCATGGTGGAGAGTTTGGAATCTGATTGATTGATTGTTTCTGTGGACAGGTGTCTTTTATACAGGTAACAAGCTGACATTAGAAGCACTCCCTTTAAGAGAGTGATCCTAATCTCAGCTTGTTACCTGTATAAAAGACACCTGGGAGACAGAAATCTTGCTGACTGATAGGGGGTTAAATATTTATTTCCGTAAAATGCAAATCAATTTATAACTTTTTTGAAATTAGTTTTTCAGGATTTTGTTGTTATTCTGTCTCTCACTGTTTAAATAAACCTACCATTAAAATTATAGACTGATCATTTCTTTGTCAGTGGGCAAATGTACAAAATCAGCAGGGGATCAAATAATTTTTTTCCCTCACCGTAATAGTGAATAATATACTCATCCATCAAAGTAAGTGATAACATGAGGGGAATAGAACAACAGTCCAACAAGCCTGGATTCTTCTTGGAAGATGTGACCTCTGTCTCTATCCTGACATATTATCCGGCAAGCCTGATGGGCTTTGTTCTTCACCAGAATTAATTATACCATATCCTATATACCTGGCTCTAATAACTTCAAAGCTGTTTTCCCAGTAATTCCAAGTTTTGCCTGCTACTTTTGTCCTTGAGCAGACAGTTTTTGCTTTCTCTCAAACAATTGCATCCCATTCTCTTACTTTGCCAGAATACCATTTCAGTAGCAAAGTTGCTATTTCTTTTTACTTTTATTTTGTAGGTGTGCTTTTAAGGTTTAAGAACTCTGCAAACTAGCATCACTGAAATTGGTCTTGCTTTAAAGCACCTGTAGGTTGTTCACTTTTCTTTCATTACTTGTGGCAGGATATCCTAGTGCTAAGTGTACCATTGGCCTCATTGTTCAGAATTTCTATTAGTCTAAACGCAAAGCTTGATTTTGTGGTTGTCATGTTCGGACTCATATGAATGCGAAATTAGCTGGAAAATCATGTGTTACATGAGATTCAGATTAAAATTATATTCTAATTGATTAAAACAACATACTAATTGAAGGTCCGCAACTTAACAGAATAATGAATGACTTGTTCCATTTTTTATTGCTAATTGATTTGTTCTTTCATTCATTCACATGCTTTCAGCTGGGATAATGGGAAGACACTCTGTAGGAGGGTAGAGAGTGGAAGTGATTGATACACAGAATAGCTAATTCAATCCTGGCATGAAGTAGAGGGGCAGTCTCATTTGTTATGGCTGTGATTGTCATTGTACCAGCCTGTGAATTTCTCGTTTATCTGTGATGTGCTTTATACTCTGGCTATTCCTGATTACCAAGGGAATGGCCCCTCAAACTTATATAATCTGGATGCAGCACGGTTTGCTTACTTTCAATTTAGTAGCCAGAAGAGAAGCAGTGTCACAGTTAGTGTGATGTGATTATCTCATCTCCCTGCATTTTTAGTAAGTCTAAGTCTAGTACTGTAGTTACTCAGAGTAAATATCATAACTCACAAAAAAGGTACAACTACAAATATTAATTAATTGCATATTGGAACATTTAAAATTAAGTTCACCTCCTTAGAATTTGTGTGTAAGGGGAATGTGCTGGGAGTGATCTCATGGCGTGATGTTTTCATAAAAGTCATCATAATGAAAAAAATTGTCAGATCTGACTTAGTTGTCTTAAATATTTAAAAATGGCAGTAAGATGAAATTGCCCTGAAAAATTCTGATCTTAAAAATGTCTATAGTTTTGTCTTTAAAACAAAAACTTTAAAAAATAGATATATATTTTTACCAGTTGAGTTAATAACACAATATTAATGCTTCTCACTTCTGTCTGCTAATAGTACTTTAATTGTCCTTTCCAAATTTAGTAAGAATGGGCTAAGTTTTATGTATTTTAATTTATTTGAATTAATTTTGTTCAAATGTCAGTCCAGAGAAGGGGGCTGGCGCTTTCACCATTGGAAGTAGTGCCGTACTGATTTTGTCCGGCAACAAGAATTTTAAATGAAATTCTAACTAACCAAATGTAATGGTAAATGAAATGCATTATTGCCAAATGACAAAAAATATTTTTAACAAATGATGAGTTGGATGAAACTGTTTTTTTCTGGCATGTACAAGTCTTGCAAATTATATTAGTTCAGAGGAAGGACTGCTTACTAGTGCAGTGCCAAAGGGGTCAGTACTAAGGCCTGTCCTCCTCATTATCTTAATTAGTGACAAGTGGTATTCAAGTTAAGGTTCCCTTTTTTTGTAAATGATACACAAATGTGCAACAGATTTGACTCTCCAGAAGGGATAAACTAAAAGCATAATGACTGAGGTAAACTGGATGAAAGAACAAGAGTATGAGATCTAAAGTTTAATTATAAAAAGTGTAAGATAATGCATTTAGGGCACAGAAACCCAGAGGTGTAATTCAGGTTTAATGGTATATTGCTGACAAAAACCTCAGAGGAAAGGGACATGAGAGTTATGTCAGATTACATGAAGTAAGGCAAGCAATGCAGTAAAGTAGTCAGAAAAGCTAACAGAAACAACAGGAAGATGGAGATTGACATCAAGAAGAGAGAGACATAACAACTTGCTGAGAGTTTAATAGTAATGATGAACCCTCCCTGCCACCAGCTTAGCATATTCTTTGGGATAGCATCTCCTTAGATTCCACTTGATGCCCTGTGTGTGATTCTCCTCCACCACACTGCCATGTGTGTCAGTGCACCAAAGAATGTGGAATTGGTGACACAAACTGCCACATCCTAACATCTATAGAGTGGCTATCATTTGGATGGGGAGGTAACAATGAACAAGGTGGATTGGCAGAAGATGTAGTTACCCTAGAGGATGAATGTGATTTAAACTAGTTGTTTCGCTCGTCATGGAACTTCCATCCTCTGCCTGGGTTTCTCTGGTCTTCCTCCTCTTTGATCTCCACCTCACCTCTTGTTGCCTTTCTGGAGAGTCAGGGGGTACAGCAACAGCAGTGCTTGATTTCTGTGGTGGTTGTTTGGCTTTAACATGTTTGACATAAATGTCATGGTGTCTATTTCATGTGTTATCGAGGTGGTTGTGCCAAGGTGTGTTCCCTCCTTTCCCCTTCTCACTGACTTGTCACATATTGTGCACAGTGCCAGTGGTGATGACTGCACGGTTCCTGCCCCAACAGAAAAATAGTCCCACACTCATGACTTCAGGGGATAGGGAACAGGTGGGGAGGAATGTTTTTTCTCTGCAGAAGGATTTAGATAAACTGATTGAATTGGCATAAAAGTGGCAGATAAGGTTTAATATAGATAAATGTAAAGTTATGCATTGGGCTTTAGAAACAAGCACGCTACTTATGTACTTAATGGGAAACTACTTGGAGGATCCTCGTTAGAGAAATTTAGGGGTATTGATAGATGATAGACTTCACAGCAGTGTGCAGTAGCTCTCAGTTGCTGCAAGAGCAAATAGGGTACTATCCTGCATAAAAAGAAGTATAGATGCACAGGGTAGAAATATAAATCTGCCTGTATATATATAAATCATTAGTAAGGCCTCATCTAGAATATGGAGTACAGTTTTGGGCAGCAGCTCTTACAAATACATTATTGTACTGGAAGAAAGTGTAGACACATGAGACTAAAAGGGATTGGAGGATCTACGTTATAAAGCGAGAGAGAGACTAGCCAGACTGGGCTTATTTGGAGACATCTAAGACGTGATATGATTACTATTTACAAACAGATTCAATACAGATAACTCCCCAAAGAACTATTTACTCAAAGAACTGAGCAAATAACAAGTGATCATCCATTAAGACTAAAGGAAAGGCACTTTCAACTAAAAAAAAGGCAAGGATTTTTTATAGTAAGGCATGAAAGTTATGGAATTCTTTCCCTTGGGATGCTGTGTCTGCAGAGACTGTTAATGCTTTCAAAAACTAATGGATAACTATCTAGCTCAGAACAATATTGAGAATTATGGCAGTTAGTTTCCAAGCAGATAGGATAGGAAATATCCAGCTGCTATATTAAGACAGGAAGGAATTTTCTTACCCACTTGGGGCTTAATTGAAATGGCTTAATTTTTTGTTGTTGTTTTACATTGGTCTAGATCAACTGGATTGATATGTCATGTGCTGAACCTGATGGACACAACCTCATCAACTATGTTACCAAACCATTACACACAAGTCGAGCCTATAATTTTATGTATACATTTAAAACATTTATATATATATACTATATACACCATGGCAACACCTTGATTGGGTTCTAATTTAAGGGATACACGTTAGACTAACAAATAGGATATTCGGGCAGATCTCAGACACTTGGGTAACATGTAGATCTGGGCAGTACCTTATTCTGAAAAGAACTTTCAGCAGTGGAGAATTATCCCTTCCAGGAGGCAGCCAAAGACTCTCTCCCCCTTGGCAACTCCAGAACAAAGAGAATCCAAATTCTCACTCTTACCCTGCTAAACAGATCTGCCTTCCTCACCTCTCTGAGGGCACACCTGGTATGAAATCTGCAGCGTGGGCTTTGTAATTCCAAGATGGGGGTGTGCAAAGTGGTAATCAAATGATAACCAAATCTTGGGCAAGGACAGACTGACCCTCTGGAACAAAACTAGGGACATCTCTACCCTAAAAATTAAACATCCAGGACCCCCTCCCTTTTCTACCTGACATCATCACGGTATACTTCTAAGTTCTGAACACTCACTCAATGTGAATCTAGGCTACTCAG
This sequence comes from Rhinophrynus dorsalis, assembly GCA_037306005.1. Taxonomy (NCBI): domain Eukaryota; kingdom Metazoa; phylum Chordata; class Amphibia; order Anura; family Rhinophrynidae; genus Rhinophrynus; species Rhinophrynus dorsalis. The sequence goes on along the minus strand of CM074726.1, from coordinate 160,016,312 downwards.
TTATGAAATCTCAATCATCCTATAATTTCTGCTTCCATACATTGTGATACACACCTGCCACATTCCTGTAGTGGAACTTCAGTTTTTTCTGTATATGTAGTTTAATTAGCAGGTTGTTTGTGTTTGATAAGCTTATGTATCTGATTTCATTTCTGTCTTCTTTCTTGTGCACTAGCTAAACCAGAAGTTAAGATTGTAAATACAAAGGCAGTCCGCTTGGAACATGAGAATATTCTGACCTGTTATGTGGATAAGTTCTTCCCACCTATGATAACCGTCACCTGGTTGAGAAATGGTATAGAGGAGAGAGAGCAGGTCATATCTACAGAACTGCTTCAGAATGGAGACTGGACATTCCAAATCCATGTCATGTTGGAGACAACAGCAAAGCATGGAGACATCTTCACCTGCCGGGTGGAACACAGTAGCCTACAAGAACCCATATCTGAGCAATGGGGTAAGTTCAAGATGTATATTACTTACTAAGTCAGTTGGCACTCGCTGGTATTGTATTGTAATTTACAGTGGGTAAACACCATTTCCACATTACAATACCTGTGAATGCCAAACCTTATTCATGTGATGATTAGTATTGTTATGATGAGAGAGTGCATGTTCTTTCTCTCCCTGGTGCAAAGGAAATGTTACAGTTTGAGAAATCATGGTGTTTAAAGCCATGAAAAGAAACATAAAAACAAATGTAATGAAATGCTGTAAAAGTAATTGAAAATAATAAAACTGGGTTTTGGGGAACCAATTAGGGAGAAGGATGATTGCTAGCACCAGTCAATGGAGTGTATACCATCTGTTCCATAAAATATTAAACACTCTTGTGGCATGCAGAACCATATTGGATTAATTAAAGGGGAAATATTGCCTTAAGAATGTGCCTCTTCTTTGAAAGAAGGACTTAACTAGATAGGTGTCACCCCAAACAGCAGACAGGTAAATCTGTTTACTATTTGAATTTGAACTCTGCTGTAGTCTATAACTGTGTAGGGAATTTTACAACATTGAGAAGGTTTTCATGTCCTTTTAGACTCATAGAGAGATGCTTTCTCTCTCTACAGAACATGGATATTTGAGAAAAAATAAATGAAAGGAATGAGGAAATGATCAGCCCTCTTAAACTGAGATATGTATAAGTGAAACTGTATACTTTTTTTCAGAAATAACACTCTGATCTAAAAGAATCTTGCAAATCAAGATTAATTTTGAAAGATAATGATATTTATAAAATTTAAGTACAAGCAGTGGGGATTTTCTAAGTAAAAAAGATACCAGGTCACCCCGATTTGGGTATCGAATGCACATACAACACAGTTTGCAGGTAGTAATGTGTTACACCTCTGTGTTGTACTTTTTGGCCGCTGTTGCATAAGTAATAGCTCTGTACTTTCTATACCAGGGTATAGTGGGTTAATACAATATATCCATATATAGTGATTTTGATTCCTTACCACTGTATTCTGCTATTTGGCCTTTAGGGGTGAGAGCTCCATACAATGTTCCTAGAACACTGGCTCTCAGCCGGAGTGCTGTGGCACTTTAGTGTGCCCTTGTCACAAACTTAGGGTGCTGTACCAGCATGGCAGATTGCAGTTCATATCCTCAGTGATCATATTGTCTGGAAGTGGCAGCCACTTGACATAATGGCACAAGGATCAACAAGCAAACAGAAAAGGGGAGTGTAATGTAACAATAAGAACCAAAATCCTTTTTTCTACAACACAATGCAGGATTTAATGGCACAAACACTAGGCCTTATGTATAAAGACAAAATGGAGAAATTCTCGATAAAACTAATTGTACCATAGGGGACAAATACTACTTCCCCATATTTTCAATTTAAATAAGACTTTTAACCCACTGAATGCTATTGAACATGAGGCAACACTTTGCAAATATGTTTAGCATTAAGGGGATTTAAGATCCTATTTAAATCAGTGGGAAGTATTATTTACCCTCTAAGGTGAAATTGGTTTGCTACAGAATTGCTTAATTTTTCCTTTATATGGTAAAGTAACAGTCAGTGTCCAACCTGACAATATTTTCTGTAATAGTATAAGTCAGACTGCCATTATGTTTTACACTTGTATATCCCTGACAAGAATCTAGGTGAATTTATGTTTTTATAGAGCTTGCCTCTCAGACTGTGGGAGCAATGTATACAGTGCTACAGTCTTCCTGCAGTGCCCAGAGGTGTACAGAGGGCTCCCGTGGTGCGGGGGAGGGGGCAGACTGAGAGGCTCCCAGAAAGTCTTGCCCAAGTTTTGATGCCCACTGCCCATATATTATATTGAAGGCCCCACCAGGCTCAAGGGGGCCCCAGAAAGATTTGCCCATGTAGTCTGTTGTGTTGGAAGCCCCGCTAAACTCAGGGGCCCCTATAAATGTGTACCTTACCCAGTATATTGTAGCAAAAGCAGACTTGGACTCCACCCAGCTCACCCGTTTCTTTCCTGGTATGTTGAATGGAGGTGGGGTGACGGGATGATAAGAAGCCGTGCGCTACACTGGTCGCACATAGCTCGCACAGGCTGCTTAAATCCTGCAATCATCACCAGCTATGCACTTACAGTGCTAGCCGCTGTATACATTGTAATCATATCTGGGGACTTTCAAAACGAGCCAACCCAGAGATCTTTGAACTATTAACCCATTAAGTAGGGTGCCCACATGTCCCGGATTGCCCGGGACAGTCCCGGATTTTAAATGTTTGTCCCTTGTCCCGGGCAGCCCCTTTCTGGGACAGTACAATGTCCTGGAATGAAGATTCCTGAACTCAGAGTTCTAAACACTAGAATAAGAACGGCCCATAGAATACTGTCGCAAAGTGATGTCTCTGATGGGCTACAGAAAAATGGCTTCTGGACAGAGCTCTAAACACTAGAGAGAGAACTGAACCTTGATACTGACATCAGTCAGGACCTGCAGGGCAATTTTGTGTAGTGTAATGCTAATCTAAAGCGTTGGGCTTGATGTACATTTTCTTTTAGCCCACCACAGGCACCGCTTTTTGTCACAGCAGTCAAGGGTCAGTTCTACCTCTAGTGTTTAGAACTCTGTGGTGCTCTCTTCTCTCTGCAATGTCCCTGAATGGCAGAATTGAACTGTGGTCACCCTACCGTTAAAGCAGAACTACCACCCCTGAATAAATTTGTCCCAAATAAATACCCATCTGACGACTAGCTGCTCAGTAGCGCTAGTTCCCAGAAATGTTTCTGGTGACTAGTGGTTTTGAGGAGCTAGTCGCCAGATGAGTATTTATTTGGGACAAATTTATTCAGGTGTGGTAGTTCTGCTTTAAAGGGATAGTAATACTTCGTTTTAACTTTATTTTATTTTGTAGGCATTAAAAAAACATGAAGAATGATATAAGTCTTATCTCTCAAACCTTTATGGTTTATGAGATATTCACAAGCAAAGTTCCCCTCCCCGCCCCTTTTTCCTAGTGTAAGCCACCTCTTCTCAAATGTGAGTCTGGTTGTATGACAGTACAGATAACAGAAGGGGACAATTTTCTTTGTATGAAAACAATGAAAGCCCTTCCCCCCTTGACAAGGTTTTCAGCTTTTTCCCTTATCTTAATTGAAGATTGTCCCTCTCTGCAGTCTACCTGGGCACCTCCCTTCTGATCTGGTTGAACAGGGGGGGGATACTTTGCTTGTGAATATCTCTTAAACCATAAAGGTTTCAGAGATAAGACTTATATCATTCTTCATGTTTTTTTAATGCCTACAAAATAAAATAAAGTTAAAATGAAGTATTACTATCCCTTTAAGTTCCCCAGAACATAGATTTCAGGCAGATATATCCCTGCTTGCTCTAACCAGGAGATGTTCTCATCAGTCCTTAAGGAACCCTTAACATGCTGTAACTTACAGTTTTTATTGCCTGAAGATAAAAAAGAGAAGCAGGATGCACCCCTCAGTCCTTCTGGTACAAATGGTAGCAATTTTCTGTTTTAACTCATTGGAGGTTGGAGATGTTTCCTATAGCCAGCTCTAGAATCCAAGGGGTTAATCAAGAGAAGTATAATACATCTGGTATTTGATTTACCTCTTGAGGGCCAACTGACAATAATTTGGAGCAATGGAAAGGGTGGTAATGGCTGCTCCCTCAGAGCATATGTAAGACTGGATTCTAGGGCACAGCGAACAAACGAATCTAGCATGGCGTCCATGATGTTTAAGTGTATATGACCCCAGACATGTTCATTTTTATATGTTGTTCTCCCTTTAACTTGAATGCCATAAATATCTTCACATTGTGAGAAATACCAGTCTAAAAGTAATTAATGTGCAACATTTTCGTTATGGTGATACCCTCTGGACAATTTGTATTCTCTAGTGATCACACTTTGTCAATTTAGAGCCTATGTAAGTAATTATGTTTTAAACCCTTTGAGTGCCAGAGAGGTATCTAATGCATTCCAGCACAGTTCATTTGATACCTTTCTGGCACTCAGAGGGTTAAACCTGTACATATTCTTCTTTGTAATGTTATTTATGTATGTATAGGTGGGGAATTTGGGGGTGGAGCATAATTGGGGGCTGGGCACAGGGACCCCTTATTAGAGTTTGCAGGGGGCCTTGCATTTTGTATTGCACTTCTGGCAGCACTGATTGGTCTGTATGCTGTACATGTGGCTTTTCTACATTGTTGCCTTGTCTTTTTTACATTGTAGCTTGTTTACATTGTTGCTCTCTCTGCTTTCACAGTCTCACACAGAAAACTCTCTCTTAACTAAAAGATGACATAGTTGAAGTAAATAAATAATAAAAAGTTCAGGCATTTTATGAAGCTGACTAAAGCCATATGTTTTCATTATAGTTTCACTGTTAGTACAACCCACCAGATTGTAATAAAGACAAAATCATGTTCCCTGTGTGACTGTGATTGTTGCTCCACACAGAACTAACGACACCGGAATCTGCACGGAACAAGATGGTGACCGGTATAGTGGGGTTTGTTCTAGGGACTGTCTTCATCATTGTGGGACTTTATATCTACTGCCGGAATAAGAAAAGTAAGTCTGACTCGGACTGATGTCTTATTGGTTGATCACACTGGGGTTTTTGTGATGTAAAATAAACAAATCTTTAATATTTTACAGGCCAGAGGGCACACCTTTCTGGTTTTTAAATGGTTAATTTATGTAAACTGACCTTGTAACATTTGTGTATCTGTTTTACAGCTTTGACTCAATATGTAGCAGCACATGATGGAGGTAAGTGATATAATATACTTTATTTTGTATTATTATCCAGTATCTCTTATATACCAACATTTTCTAAAGGATAATTCCATGCTGGGGAGGGGCTTTGATATTAATCTGTTAATTATTTGCTTTGAGAAAATCAGTATTAACAGCCGTAATGTCCCTCTCATTATTGTTATATTCTCACCTACTTTATATTTATCCTCCTTTATCTCACTGGGCCATATGTATAAAAGCAAAGTGGAGAAATTCTGGAAAAATGGTTAAACAAGTAATGTGCTGAAATATAAATGTTGCCAAATGTCAATGCACACACATATAAATACACTATGCTGCTACACTAACACACTACAGGAGGCCACGAATGGCTCATCACTGAACGTCTACATCTGCAGTCCACTGACTAAATTCTCTGTCTATGTGTATATGTGTGTGTGCGTGTATATATCTGTGTGCATACCTGGAAACTTTTTCTTCTAGACTCCCTGGAGAGGGAGTCCTGTGGTGTTGTTGGGGGTGATAAATTATGCAATTTGCGTCAAAAGTGGGCAGGGCTAAATCGTGGGTGGGGTGGGGCTTAAGTTGTAAAAAATGAGGTCAAATACGCTGGGGACAGAGGAGAAGTGGGAGGGAAATGGGAGGAAATACAGGGTAAGAGCAGACATGGGAAGAGTTTCAATAGAATCTCCCTACATCCAGAGGAATCATCCTCTGCCCCGGAGACCCAGTAATGCAGAGTGAAAACCAGAGTCTCCAGGGCAAATCTGGAGAGTTCCCAGCTATATCTATGTGTGTATGAATGTGTGTGCGCATGTATGTATCTATATATGTATGCGTGTGTATTATGTGCTACAGGCGCACTTCACTAAGCAACACTTCATCTGCGTCTCTGTCTCTCTCTGCCTTTCATTTACAAACAAATACAGATGGGCAACGCTGTCTCAAAATTGCTAGTGTATATATTATATTATATATGTATATATATATGTATGTATTCTATTGACATTGAACTGGATACAGAAGCAAAAAAGCAAATCATGAGGAATTCTGGAGCAAACCAACTGCACCATACGGGACAGGTTTCAAAATATCACATTAACTTATATGGGGATTTTAACCCCATTAATTCTAGAGAGGTCTTTGATGCATTGATTTGTGATGCCTTGATGCTTTGAAGACCTCTTAGGTATTCAATGTGTTAAAAGTCCCATTTAAATGAATATGGATCTTTTTGCCCCAAGTTGGTTTACTGCTCTCGTCTTTTCCTTTCTGTGTAAGGTCCATAGATCTGATTCTTCTGTGGGAATGAGGAAAAACATTACCGAGGTGATATAATAGATCTCTATTCCAGTTTCAGTGCATACAACTAATCAATAGGGGAGAATGTACAAACCCCATTCCATTCTAACACAGGGGCTGCTTCTTCCTGACACCCATTTACTAAGCTACTTATGCAGAAAATTCTCCTTTTAGCTACATTTGCACCAAGTACAGGGCAGTGAGGAAGAGTATGAGAGATTCAGAGCTTCTCTTTCCCCTGCTTCTTGTTTCTAGGTCTTTACTAATTTACAGATGAAATTGTTATAAAATAAGTCAGTTTCCTGAACATGCTCTGGTTCAGGACTTGGTTACATCACAATATTAACTTGTGAGTGCCATGGGAGGGCCAACACATTGCAAAGCAATGGACTGACCACCCCTCCAGCACTCAAAGTATTAACACTGTCAGAGTTTGTTTGTCTATGAATTAAAGGAAAATGTTTCTTACCTATCCTTTCATTTCCTTCCAGTCTCCTTTGGTAGCACCGCAGACAGATCCTCCCTCCCTAGATAGGACTGAAAATAGTTTCAAAGGGACCATTCACTCCCATTATCCCCAAAATTTTGGCCAACAACTAACCAGACACCAAATATTAATGCTTGAAAAAAATAATTTAATGGCAAGCAAACACAAAGGGTGAGAAGTATGTGTGCAACCATAGGAAACCTGAAGGAAAAGGAATTAACATGCAAGAAAAATATTGTATTTCCTCTGGGATCAGCTGGTAGCAGACACAGAGAGACCACAGAGCTATAACCACTGTAATATGGTGCAACCTGATTTTGTCAGTGTGGCCTTTGATAATAGGTCATGCTTCATACAAAGATCTCCACACTCCCAACGGTTCCAGATGATTGGAATGAATGAAGGGCACTCTCTGATGCATTGAGTTTACTGGCCCTGTAGAAGAAGATCCCCAACCTTGCTTGCACACATCTGTTGAAGTCACTGATCATTGTGGTATTGATCACAGAAGCCATCCTGAGACATTGTTTCTGGACCACCATGGTAAAGACACTTTGAGTTGTGGAGACAGTTTAATCTAGCTCTTTTTTCCACTGCTTCAGAATGAACAATCGTAAAGTTCTCATGTTCAAGAGAGCCCTAGAAAATGCCTCTATGGGAGCCGTCATCAGTCCCAGAATGAACATCTGTTCTCTTGGAAACATTCTTCCAGCTGCTTTGAGTATGTTGATCTGATGAAGCAGTTTGTCTATCTTGTCTGTAAGGAGGTGTTTTCCTGAATGTGGCATTTAGGAAAATTATTTAGTTTTTCTGGTATCAGGTCTGATTTCTTCAGAATGACTAACCATCCCAAAGAGTGTAATGTCACAATCACTTGCTGTCTTGTTCCTGAGAAAGTACAATAGCATTTGACAGTCTCCCAGTCTCCCAACTTCTATACAGGGTATTTCTGTATCCTGGATAAGTTAGTTCAAGATCTCCCAAGTGTCCCACAGGAAGAGAGTTCATTCTCTAGTGGAAAGTGACCCTGTTCCTACTTAGGAGGACTCCTCACATGAGGTTCCTTTGAGAAGGACCCCAGATGCTCTGTAGAAGAATTGATTTAGGCAGTATTAGATACTCTCCACATCTCTGAAACCCCCTCAGAGATATAATCTATAGATATTTTTAGAAGTAGAAGTAATTCTGTTCACTTTCCCTCTTATGACTATCTTGATCAGGTTATTCTTAAGGAATGTAAGTCTCAGGATAGAATGGTCTTTCTTTCTAGCTCTTTTCCCTGCTTTACCCTTTTTCCTAGTTTCTTTGCAACTATGGGCTATTTCATCTACGGTTGATGCCCCTATTTCTTGTCTGTCCAAGAACACAACTTTACAGTAGCTGATGCAGCTGCTTTTAAGGATCAGGCAGATAAACACCTAGATTAGCTACTAAAAATGAACTTTTCAGCCTCTGAAGCAGCTTTGCACTCAGCATTGGCTACAGCCTGGGTGCCAGGGGCCATGTGTCTTCTAAGAGGTATGTTCATATAGTCTTCAGGATTGGGACTAATGTTTACATTTTTGAGGCAGTCTTAGATACAGTTAAGTTTCATGGCAAGACATCTGAAATCTCAGTAGCAGCATGCCATACCCTATAGCTGAAGATTTGGTAGACTGCTCAGACTTCTAAGGAGTCAGTATCTCTTTTACATTCATGGGCACACAGCTCTTTGGCCCTGAACTGGATAAGGTCATTAGCCATGCTGCTGTGGCCCTAGCTCACACCTACGTGTCCTCCTTTTCTGCGGGAGCCTTGCTTCTTCCCACCGACCAAGACCCCTAATCACTCATCAAGCTAAGCTCATTTTCACCCCAAACCCGAATTATCTTGGGAGGACTAGAAGCCCACCAAAAGCCCTCCACTGACTAATCTTCCACTGCATGACCTTTGGAAATCTGGACTGCCTCAAGCAATTGGAGGTTGGCTGCAACATTTTCACAATGTGTGGGCTCACTCTGTGGTGGATCCATGTATTTTGTGGGTCATTTTGGATTATCACATAGACTTCAAGGACCCTCCTACTCATCTTTTCTTCATGTCAAGTGTTCTTTTAGATCCTGTGGGGGCTCTTCAATTCCAGGAGGTGGTTAAATCCTTGGTAGTCATGATGGTCTTTATTCGGTCCCCTTTCAAGAAAACCTTTTCATAGTCCTCAGGAAGGATGGCAGCTGTCGTCAGGTCCTAGACCTAAAACATCTCAATTTATTTTGCTCATATACCAAGATTCAAGATGGAACCTATGTGTTCTGTAGTATATGCTAAGCCTCTGTAAGTTTTTGGCTTCTCTGGACATAAGAGATACATACCTTCACGTACCAATTCACGTGAAACATCAGCAATTCTTTAACTTTACTTTTAAGGATTGTAATTTCCAATTTATGGCTCTTCCTTTTGATCTGGCCTCATTCTCGTGGGTTTTCACAAAAGTTATGGCAGCATTGATCGGCCATATTCAATCTTAAGGTATCACCCTTAAACCATATCTTGATGAAGTTTGCAGCTCCATCTTCAGTCGTGTGTGTCCATTCTGGAACGGCATGGCTGGATAATCAGCTTCAGAAAGTTCTGTTTCATCCTATCTCAATCTATGGTCTTTCCTTGCATGACATTAGACGCCATTTAGGAACAGATTTTCCTGACAGTGGACAAGATTCAGACATTGTCAAGGCATGTATCTCAGGCTTTGGCTCTCCAGTTGGTGACAGTGCAGGATTGCATGAGCGTGTTGGGGTCTGGTCTCAGCTCTGGAGGCATCTCCATATTCCCAGTTCCACATTCAGACCCTGCAGCTGAATATTCTCAGAAATTGGTCAATGCAGGAGTGTCATCTCTCCTTTGTGATGTCTGTCTTGTCCCAGATGAGGGTCGAGCTACACTGGTGGGATCAAGAAATCCACCTGACATTGGGTCACCCATTTGTCATAGTGGACTGATCCATAGGGACAACAAACATCAGCCTGTCTGGTCGGGGAGCCACTCTTGGCACGCAGGTGGCACTGTGCCTCAGGTCCAGCCATGAGAGCCTGTTTTGGAGCTTCAGGAGATTAGTCTGGCTCTACAGCTTGATCCCAGACCCTTTGCAGCTTTCCAACAATGCAACAACAGTGAATTATCTCAGCCACCACATAGGGGCCCAGACACATGGACACATTTTCTTACATTCATCTGATTCTCTTCTGGGCAGAAGCTCATGTTTTCCCCACAATTGCTAAACATTACAGCGTAAATGCGCTGGGCTCAGCTAAGGCATGTTTGTTTACCAAAGGCTGTACTGCCTACGTAGGTGCCTTCTTTCTTTGAGCTTGAGTACATTTTCTTGTGTTACTGGGTTTTGGGGTGTCTATGTCAGTTGACACCTGAGGTTTGTGGTTGTTTGTGGTTTGTCTCTGTTGAGACTGTTTTTTTTTCCACCCCCTGCCTGAAATTCTGACTTGGAGCACTTTGGTACATCCCCATGGTTCCTATGATCCGCAATGGGCAAAAGAAAAGGGATTTTTTTTTACCAATTATTCCCTTTCTCGTAGTTCATGTGAAATACAGTTCATCCCTCCCAGAGAAAAACATGTTGTTAGAGTTCTGTGCAGTTGTGTCCTTCAGTTTCTCTGATATGGTGACTTACTTCCTGCGCTAATTCTTTTTTTTTTTCTTGCATCCTTGCTATATGTAAAAGCAAAAGCTGCTGCAACTGGGTGGGGTTTAACTGGAGCTGGGAGGGAGTCTCTGCCTTCAGAGAGCTTTAGTTTGTAAGTGCCCTGCCACCTAGTGGAAATAAATTATCCCCCCCATTGTTCCACAAGGGCTAAGAGAAAATACTTTATTGGTAAGCACACAAAGATCCCCATATTCTCTGGTCTCTTACCTCTAAGGCTTCTCTTGAGGCTTCTGTATGTATGAAAAAAATTGCTTTTTAGGATTATAATGCTTGTCCTGAGGAACATATCTCTTTTTCTCTGACAAAGTATGAAGTAGCAAATCCTACTCATTTCCAAATAAAAACATACCTTTAAAAAGGGTAGCACATCATTTATATTTGGATGAAAAATCAGCTGTCCAGTGTCTGAGCCATAAGGGCCTTGTGGCCTGCAGTAGCCAGGGCAGTAGTTCTAACAGCCAATCTGGCACATTCCACAGGATTCACAGGCACATGGTCTATACACAAGTGGCGGCTACACTTGGTCTGAAGGATACAGCTCCTGCCTAACAGCATCACAATAAGGGCCACACATTGCATAAGTATATGCGAGGTCAATGCAGGGATCTCTTTAGTGACCATTTCATACCAAGACTTGATCAGATAACAAGAGCAGTTTACCCAGAAGTAGGCTGCTGGGCATACTTTCAACTGTCATTTTCTCACAAATAACTTTTTTTTTTTTTTTTTTTTTAAATAATAACGTTTTATAATTATTCGCTAAGTATTCTACATAATGATCAAAACTTGTAAAGTGATAGATCCACTTTAAACTGTTATAACTCTGGAAATATGCTTCTCTCAGCAGTGGGAGTACCCTTATCTTACTCAACCGGAAACACACTACAGTATATATTTTTTCATAAAAAATAGTTTACTGCTCCATAAGTCCATAATCTACCTTGGCTGATGTGAAAGCTTGCTTATTTAGGGTATTTTTTTTCTTTATTGTATTCCTAGAGCTTTTGTCCACTTCTAGCATCCTAAATTCCACAGCAGATATTAATAATCTAGAAAATGTGTTTTTTTAATGGAGTAAATGTACCACAGCAATTCCTTGTTAAAGGGATAGTAACGTTTCACAAAAACAGCAGATCCAATTAATCTTCATAGTATTTGGGCCATGGAGAGTGTTATTTCAATACTGTCAGAGTTTTGATTCAAGAGTAATTGAAGGATAAAGTTTCCCCCTCCCGTCCCTTTTACCTAGTGTAAGCCATCCCTTCTCAGATGTGGAATCTGGTTGTAAGACCAGACAGATAACAGCAGGGGACAATCTTCTACCTATGAGAACAATGAAAACACTGCCCCCCTTGACAAGTTTTTCAGGTTTTTCCCTTATCTTAATTGAAGATTGTACCTCTCTGCAATCTACCTGGGCACCTCCCTTCTGCTCTGGCTGAACAGTGTTACATCAGTAAAAGGGGCGGGAGGGTGATACTTTGTCATTGAATTACTCTTGAACTACAACTCTGACAGAATTGAAATAACACTCTCCAAGGTCCAAATACTATGATGATTAATTAGAGCTGCTTTTATTATGAAACATTGCTATCCCTTTAAACCAGCTACTTTAAAATATTTTCATTCCTCATACCTGCCTAATGTCAGTTTACTAAGCTACGGACACCAAAAATCCTCTCCTTAATGCTGCTTGTGCCAAGCGGAGGCCAATGGGCAGTCTATGTGTGTTTTGGGCTGTTCCTTTTCTCTACCTCTTGTTTACAGATATGTACTAAACAAGACGTAGAGGAAATGATGTGAGTGTACGTAATTTCCCTGTGCATTCTATGAGGCTGGTGTATAGGGCTGTCTGGCACCAAAGTCTTAACTACTGCAGACACTGCCCAAAAGTGTGTACTAAAGTGATTATACATTGTAATGTATACCCTGGGGCATAGCCATAGGCATTACTGGTAAATACATTCACCCCCATGTTTTTAAGTGGAGTTTTTTTCTAATGTTTTTTGTTCTCTTTTGTACCAGGTTTGAGGGGCTAATCTGTGAACAGAAGACATGGCGTGCAAGTCCTGAATTGCCCTCTTGCTTTGATTTGATCCAGAAGTGCTTGTCAGGACTCATAGCACTGACCCCATCCAGGAGCATACATTACTCTCATGTGTAGTCTTTCCAGATTACACTCACATCAAACTAATGTCTTGTAAATATGAGCAAGTCCAGGGTTATGTACCTGTACATTCTTTCTATAGCATTCCTTCTATTTTATGCATTACAGTTAATGGGGGAAAATCAAGCCATAGGTTCATAGGTAGCAAAGTGTTACTAATTAAAAATAGGATTTAAAATGCATTATATAGTATAAAATTAGAGCCTTGTGCAACAGATCAAAAGTGAACCTCATAGAAAATTCGATAGCGACCTTTTTCATCATGTATCAAAATATTTCAATACATAGCAAACATACAAGAATATTTAGGAGTATATGTATCAATGTGTCACTAAGCTGTATTAGTGTCATAACACTTCTTTGAGAACATTAATAGATTGTTACTAAAGTTAATCCCTCTGAAAGTCTGAAAATAGCGAGCCAGTTGACAAGTTCTGGATTGTTTTTCAAATGATGGATTAGGGATGCTTTACACATTATTTCTCCTTAATTTATGATTACATATAATAATAATTTGTGACACACAATGATATTGTACATGTAATAACTTGTATATATATACATATATATAACTTGTATGTATTCTTTACGATGTGCTAACACAACCAGTTTTTGCTAAATTGCAGAGTTATTAGTGTTTCCCAACAGTGATACATATGGACATGTCACATTTACTAATAAGATCCTCTTAAAGAACAAATGAACTAACTTTTAGTGACACCTTGATACATATCCCCTGTACATTGCACAGTCTCACATGGGGAGTTATTTACAAATGATGGCTAGTTATTAATATTTTATTATAAGAATGATACATATGGGCATATCACAATCACTATTAAAAAGCTTTTTATTCCAATAATGTGTGAACTTTTAGTGACAATTTAATACATATGCCTCAGAATAATCCTTTCAGTCAAAACACCACTTAACCTTTTGAGTGCCACAGGGTTGTGTGTTGTGATGCAGTGAGTAGCCACCCCCCGGCACTCAAAGGGATAAACCCCTTGGATATCAGCGATATCCCCAACGCTTTGCAGTTCTTTGGCGATGTCTCTAACAATAAAGGGGTTAAACATGTTCACCCTATTAGTACATAACAGAACCATCAGGGGACACATTTATTATTAGACATATATTCATACCTGGGTACTCTCTAGGGGCTGGATTCTATTGCAGGTGCTAATTTTATCTCTGCTTTTATCTCCAGTTTCCCCATATACTTCAACAGATAAATTTTAGCTAAAACAGGTGTTAACATTTATCACATGCAATAGAATCCAGCCCAGGACCTGCCCCAGAGACTTCAGTTTTTAGTGTTAATTACCAGGTTTCCAGGGACAGAAGCTGATTTTCCAGTTGTCTTGAGTTTCCTGGGTAACTCCTCACACTTCTCATCCATTCTATCTACTTCCCACCCAGTTCTGCCCATTTCCTGTCCATTCTAATAGTAAACCCAGCATTTCCTCTGCTCAGTCTTGATTAAGTCCCACCCACTTTATGATATGATTATTGTCATTTAGACACGCCTATTATCAGCCCATATGTTCTTTTCCAGGGCCTACAAAGAAGGAAGTCCCCAGGTATGTATATATCACAGCAAATAACCCCTTTTTCATTGAGTCACTTTTCTGTTTTGTTATCCTGTTCCAATGCAATGCAATTCATAGTCTTTGATTTGAGCTTTTTATATGTAAGAAATATAATTTTCATGCTGATTATAATGTTAATACCAGAATGTTTCATTTGCTGATTGTATCACAGCCCCCTGAATACAAACTGTTATTGTGTAACACAAACCTGTGGAACTGTATAAAGTGCAGTCTCACTCTTGTGTCTGTGTGATGATTTGTACTTGTAGCATTGAGATCTGTGTTTCTTTATATTTTAGCATGAATAGAGCAAAAAAGTAAGAAAATTTAGCTTTTAATTATATGTAAAATGCAAAACGTTTTAAAAATACTAGTATTCATTTTTATATATGGTTTTAACCCCTTGGATGCTAGCTATGTCTCCAATGCCTTTGTTTGCTACAGAAGTCTATAGAATTCAAGGGAATACAGACAAGTTATGGTGAATGTTTAGTTCTGTCCCTTTAATGGAAGGTCAGGTCAGTAAGGTCCAGGGGCAGACTGACAGGACCCAGGGCCCCTGGTCCAAAAAGAGGTCTGGGCCCCCTGCAGAAATCTCCACATTGCCCCTTCATCTCCACAATGCCCCCTTCATCTCCACATTGCACCCTTCATCTTCATCTCCACAGTGCCCCTAATCTCCACACTGCCCCCTTCATCTCCACAATGCCCCCTATCTCCACATTGTCCCCTTCATCTCCACAATGCCCACTATCTCCTCATTGTCCCCTTCATCTCCACAATGCCCACTTCATCTCCACACTGCCCCCTTCATCTCCACACTGCCCCCTATCTCCTCATTGTCCCCTTCATCTCCACAATGCCCCTATCTCCACAATGCCCCCTTCATCTCCACTCTGCCCCCTTCATCTCCACACTGCCCCCTATCTCCACACTGCCCCCTTCATTTCCACATTGTCCCCTTCATCTCCACACTGCCCCCTATCTCCACATTGTCCCCTTCATCTCCACAATGCCCCTATCCCCACACTGCCCCCATCTCCTCATTGTACCCTTCATCTCCACACCGCCCCCTTCATCTCCACACTGCCCCCTTTCTCCACATTGTCCCTGTCTCCTCATTGTCCCTTTCATCTCCACAATGCCCCTATCTCCACATTGCCCCCTTTCATCTCCACAATGCCCCCTTCATCTCCACAATGCCCCTATCTCCACATTGCCCCCTTCATCTCCACAATGCCCCCTATCTCCTCATTGTCCCCTTCATCTCCACAATGCCCCCTTCATCTCCACAATGCCCCTATCTCCACATTGCCCCCTTTCATCTCCACAATGCCCCCTTCATCTTCACAATGCCCCTATCTCCACATTGCCCCCTTCATCTCCACAATGCCCCTATCTCCACATTGCCCCCTTCATCTCCACAATGCCCCTTGCACAATGCCCCCATCTCCACATCGCCCCTTCCACCACCATGCCCCCTCATCTCCACACTGCCCCTACCTCCAGTCCCTGGTGGTCTAGCAGCGTGGCGAAGTCCCGTGCGCCTCTAGTAATGCAGAGGCTGGGGGATGATTCATCTCCCAGCGCTCTGTATTAGTAGAACGGCGCGCCGGTGGCTGTGGTTTGAGAGCAGCTGAGCAGCGCTGGAAGCGGCAGCGGGCCCCCTTCGGTCACGGGCCCTCGGTCCGTGACCGAATGCCCGTATGGTCAGTCCGCCCCTGGTAAGGTCATGTAGAGCAATGTTAATGCTAATGTTTGTAGTTTTATGTCTTTAGATGAAGTTCACATGACTTTATCACAGTGCATTCAGCGAATAAAGAATAAAGTATGGGTTTGGAAACAGAGGCTGTTTTAATGAAAAGAACTGGAGCAATTCTGGAGTAAACTAACTGCACCATAAGGGGCAAATAAACATTCTCCAAAATCTTAGATATATAAATGGGGCTTTTAACCCCTTAAATGCTAGAGAGTGCTTTGATGTGCACTTGAGAACTCTCTAGAATGCAAGGGGTTGAAAACTCAATTTACTACAATGTAAATTTGTACCATTTTTACTTTTCCTCCTGTGGTGCAGTTGGTTTGCTCCAGAATTGCTCCAGTCTTATTAAATCAGTCTCATGGAGTCTTATCAGATGGGACACATGGGCGTTTTACACAGCTCCTGTTGCATGTCTCTGCAGGATACTGCCACTGTGGTCTGACTGCGGTACTGCACCTACACATGTGTAGTATGGGTATCAGTGGAATCACACAAATGTAACAGGTGGCTGTATTTGTCATCTGCTTTTTATATTGAGAGAAAAGGATACTGGGAGGAAATAAAAAGTCACTACAAATTGCATATAAATCACATGAAAAACAAATGAAATCTACATGAAAAAGTGCACCCACAATATGTATCTCTTTTCTGTATGATTTCCCTGCCACAAAACAGTCACTTGTGTGAGCACCACCTTAAAGTGGCACTTTCACCTTAATTCAGCATGTTTGAAAACTGCCTGTGTTTCATGTTACCCAAAAGGCCAGCAAATAATACAGTTCAGGAGATATTCACCCTTCTTTCTGTGCTCATGTATGTTAACTCCGGTACCATGTGGAATCCATTCTTTTCATATGCTAAGTAAATTAATCAATTATGTTTCCTATGCTAATTAAGCCTTTTCAGTGACATGTCATATGCTAATGCTTTGTACAGTACCAGCAAGTGTTTAGTGTCACTTTGCACAGAAATAAAAGTGTGAATATCTCCTAAACTATATTTCTACTGCACTTTTGGGTAACATGAAACATAAGCAGATTGTAATGCAGTTTTCAAATATGAAGACTTGAATTAAGGTGAAAGTTCAACTTTACTGGTCTTTCTGGTCTTGAATCCCTGATCTGAGAGCTGTCCTCACCATGAGTGAACTGTATAAGGCTGTTTACACATGTGGCTTTATCACAGTGTTATTAATGCTATGAAAATGCACATGTTTAAAACAAGTGACCCCAAATGATGCTGTTCACGTGGGAGATCATCGCCTTACAGAACACACCTGAACACAGCATGCTGCAACTTTGATGCACTCACTCACATCTTGGTTGCAGCAAGCTGATCTGTGTGGCTGCTTGGGCCATTTCACGGATCGTTCACACTAGCATTTCTGAAGGACATAATCTATTTGTACTGTCCAGTGAATGGCTGACCCACATGGGCATTGGCCAATAATATTTGCCCTTTGAGGCCCACACCCCATGAAAGGACTTGCTGCAGGAAGTGCAGCACATGGCAGGTAAGTTGTCACGTGAAGCTTGTCATTGTGTTAAAACGCAGTGCAGCCAAGTTGACCGTGTAAACTTACCCTTTAAGTCTCTCTGGAGGAAAATTAGTCTATTTTTACACTTGAAGAATCTGTATAAATTAGCATGTATTTAAAATATACACTCAAAAGAAAACTGGAATAATTCTGGATGAAGCCAATTGCACCAAAAGGGACAAATAAAGTGGGGGTTTTAACCCCTTATGTGCTAGAGAAGTTTCCAACATATGGCATAGCATTCAAGGGATTACAAGCCCCATTTAAGTCAATAGGGATCTGGGGAAATTTTATTTGTTCCCCATAGGGCATATGGTTTGACCCATAATTACTATTTTTTTTTAATTTAACATAGGCCAATTAAAGAGTAAGAGTGTAATTGTACCCGCTCCACAAGCCCATATTATGTGATGGCAAAACATAAGGACAGAGCAAATGCCTCTAAGTGCAACACAGGAAAAGAAGAGACCTCTTACCCTTGATCTCAGCTTATAATCACAAGATAATGAAACAAATCTGGCCTCATAGAATAAGTGTTAAACAATCAGTAGATTCCAAACTGCTGTTTTAGTAGAATAGGCGCTATACATTTATGCCGTAGGTGGGAAAAGATACCTGCAAGTTTATAATGCTGCAACTTCCAGAAGTAGTCCTAGCAGCATCATGGCTATTGGCTGTGCAGGTGGGGAGGAAATCACAGCAGCCAATAGAAATCATCAGCTGTCTATTTGGAGTTCATAACACCAGCTTTGGGGAGAAGTCCATGGGGGGACCTGAACACAGAGATGTGAGTGTTGATACTGCTGCTACTGGAGGTGAGGCCAGCAGTTATTAATCAGTAAAGCACCAAGCTTAAATAGAGGGGGTATATACGAGACTTGACTTTTGGCTGGCTGGGGATGATGGAAATTGCAGTTCTCAACATCTGGAGGGCCAAAGTTTGGCTATCCCTGCTTGAAGATATGTTGTATTTTCTCACATTATTTGCCATTTCCAACTAAGCATTATTTGCATGCCTTGCTTACATTCTTTTAGTTGTGTTGATGTATGACTTAAAGGGGCAGAAGCAGATAAGACACCAACAGTAGACTTCATCCTTCTCACTGCTTCATCTATAATTATATTGTAATAAATATGAAATAAAAATGCTCATCATTTCAGTCTCATTATAAATTATCACTAATAAAAAGATACAGTAATGCTTTACTCATCAATTCTGTGTTTGTCAGTCCACATGAACTTTGATTGAAGTCATTTTGGTGATTGATACAAATGGATAGCTCTCATTATATCAGATATAAGAACAGAGGTTTCCACTGGAATTACACTACATGGTCATACTGCACTCGTAATGACAGATACACATCCACAGAATAACAACTCCTCATGTGTGAAGTCATTGTTAAGAAAATAAATTGTGAATAGAAACATAGCGTTTGACAGCAGATAAGAACCATGTGTCCTATTCAGTCTGCTCATTTCCTATCCAGATAAAATGCAGTCTTACATAGTTCCCTGAAAAGACTTGTCTATCGCAGTCATTTATTAATTCCTTTACTGTAGTAGCTCCTACTGCTTTTGCTTGAAGACTGTTACATGAATCTATCACCCCTTCAGTAAAGTAGTGCTTAGTATATAACTTCTGAATCTTCCACCCCCTAACTATAGGCCATGCCCTCTTATTATAATGTTTCTCATTTTTTGAAACATTCTTTTCCCCAGAACTTTATTAAATCATTTCATATATTTAAGATTTCTGTCATATCCCACTTACCCTCTTCTCTTCCAAGCTACACATATCTAGTTGTTTGAGTTTTGTCATCAATACCTTGCACTATTTCATGGCTCTTCTTTGATCTGCCTCCAATTTATGAATGTCCTTATGGGGATATTTTCTCCAGGAATGAATGCAGTGCTCCAGGGTAAGATACACTAAAGGTTGATAAGGGACAATTATGGTGATATAGTGGTGTATTTGTGTTGATAGCATATGGATAGTATGCACTAAGATGTCGTCACCATCATGCCACCAATCCGCCAACATCGGTAAGAACCCACCATACCATCTACAGGTTTGTGATTTTGCACTCACTATATTGGCAATAGCTCATTTGCATATGGAAGTGCAGTGTAATTAATCATTGTCATATTGGTGTGGGTGTGTTTATATGTTCACCATATGCACTGAGCTCTGATAGCTACCTCTGCTGTTGGAGTTCACAGTCCCAAAATTACCAACCTGAGGTTGGCAATGTTGGGATCTCCTTGTAGCGCTTTGTAGAGCCAGAAGACAGTTTTCTATTTCTACTCAGAGAGCAGAGACAGCAGCTGCCCTCCATTAACCCTTTCTGTGGCAGTGAAAGTACCAGGACCAGACCTATGATAGAGCACACAACAAAACCCAAACAACCACTGCAAACTGTGTTTCTCTGAATACTTTTCACCTGCTTATGTGTATACTATAGTGTCCTGCTTTGTATTTACATTTACTCTACTTTAGATTGTTTGTTTTACTTTTGTTGTCTATAGGATCCTGTATCAGTTAAATATTACTGTTATTAATTATTTATATATCACCAAAATATTTTTGGGCAAATATACAAGTCAATATATACCATTGGGGAATAAGCACAAGAGAAGTAAAGCAAGACCAATGTGGCTTAATAATGTGCTTAGCAGGGGGATGAGAAATAAAAAACAGGCTTTTAAATTGTTTAAGTCAAATGGGTCAGATGTAGTGATGAGCGAGCATGCTCGGCCGAAGCTCGGTTCGGCTCGAGCATCGCTCTGCTCGGCACATGGCGGTACTCGTACGAGTACCGCATGTGCTCGCCTGCCATGTTCGGGTCTCCTCCCCGCACGTTTCGCGGCTGCTGCGCAGCCAATAAACGTGCGGGGAGGCTCTGACATCAGTGTAATGCCAGCAGCCATGTTGGCTGCTGGCATTACACTGATTGGCTGGCCAGAACCCGTGATCGGGTGCTGTACAGCACCTGACCAGCGAGTTCGGCTCAGTCTTAGCCAGGGAGAGATGAGGATAGGAAGGGAAAGTCAGTGTAGGGAGAAGAAAAGTGTTGGAACACCATATAAAGACCCAAAAGTCCTTTTTAGGACTGTTGTGTGTGGGGGCAGCAGTTATATTTTGTTTGGGGGGGCACAAATTAAAAAAAAAAACGTCACATATTCCGTTCACTGTGCCTAGCCGCAGATTAGCAGCACATTCTGTTTAGTGTGCAAAGTTGCAGATTAGCAGCACATTCTGTTTAGTGTGCAAAGTTGCAGATTAGCAGCACATTCTGTTTAGTGTGCAAAGTTGCAGATTAGCAGCACATTCTGTTTAGTGTGGAAAGTGTAAAAAATAAACGTCACATATTCCGTTCACTGTGCCTAGCCGCAGATTAGCAGCACATTCTGTTTAGTGTGCAAAGTTGCAGATTAGCAGCACATTCTGTTTAGTGTGCAAAGTGTAAAAAATAAACGTCACATATTCCGTTCACTGTGCCTAGCCGCAGATTAGCAGCACATTCTGTTTAGTGTGCAAAGTTGCAGATTAGCAGCACATTCTGTTTAGTGTGGAAAGTGTAAAAAATAAACGTCACATATTCCGTTCACTGTGCCTAGCAGCAGATTAGCAGCACATTCTGTTTAGTGTGCAAAGTTGCAGATTAGCAGCACATTCTGTTTAGAGTGGAAAGTGTAAAAAATAAACGTCACATATTCCGTTCACTGTGCCTAGCCGCAGATTAGCAGCACATTCTGTTTAGTGTGCAAAGTTGCAGATTAGCAGCACATTCTGTTTAGTGTGCAAAGTGTAAAAAATAAACGTCACATATTCCGTTCACTGTGCCTAGCCGCAGATTAGCAGCACATTCTGTTTAGTGTGCAAAGTTGCAGATTAGCAGCACATTCTGTTTAGTGTGCAAAGTGTAAAAAATAAACGTCACATATTCCGTTCACTGTGCCTAGCCGCAGATTAGCAGCACATTCTGTTTAGTGTGCAAAGTTGCAGATTAGCAGCACATTCTGTTTAGTGTGCAAAGTGTAAAAAATAAACGTCACATATTCCGTTCACTGTGCCTAGCCGCAGATTAGCAGCACATTCTGTTTAGTGTGCAAAGTTGCAGATTAGCAGCACATTCTGTTTAGTGTGCAAAGTGTAAAAAATAAACGTCACATATTCCGTTCACTGTGCCTAGCCGCAGATTAGCAGCACATTCTGTTTAGTGTGCAAAGTTGCAGATTAGCAGCACATTCTGTTTAGTGTGCAAAGTGTAAAAAATAAACGTCACATATTCCGTTCACTGTGCCTAGCCGCAGATTAGCAGCACATTCTGTTTAGTGTGCAAAGTTGCAGATTAGCAGCACATTCTGTTTAGTGTGGAAAGTGTAAAAAATAAACGTCACATATTCCGTTCACTGTGCCTAGCCGCAGATTAGCAGCACATTCTGTTTAGTGTGCAAAGTTGCAGATTAGCAGCACATTCTGTTTAGTGTGGAAAGTGTAAAAAATAAACGTCACATATTCCGTTCACTGTGCCTAGCCGCAGATTAGCAGCACATTCTGTTTAGTGTGCAAAGTTGCAGATTAGCAGCACATTCTGTTTAGTGTGGAAAGTGTAAAAAATAAACGTCACATATTCCGTTCACTGTGCCTAGCCGCAGATTAGCAGCACATTCTGTTTAGTGTGCAAAGTTGCAGATTAGCAGCACATTCTGTTTAGTGTGGAAAGTGTAAAAAATAAACGTCACATATTCCGTTCACTGTGCCTAGCCGCAGATTAGCAGCACATTCTGTTTAGTGTGCAAAGTTGCAGATTAGCAGCACATTCTGTTTAGTGTGGAAAGTGTAAAAAATAAACGTCACATATTCCGTTCACTGTGCCTAGCCGCAGATTAGCAGCACATTCTGTTTAGTGTGCAAAGTTGCAGATTAGCAGCACATTCTGTTTAGTGTGGAAAGTGTAAAAAATAAACGTCACATATTCCGTTCACTGTGCCTAGCCGCAGATTAGCAGCACATTCTGTTTAGTGTGCAAAGTTGCAGATTAGCAGCACATTCTGTTTAGTGTGCAAAGTGTAAAAAATAAACGTCACATATTCCGTTCACTGTGCCTAGCCGCAGATTAGCAGCACATTCTGTTTAGTGTGCAAAGTTGCAGATTAGCAGCACATTCTGTTTAGTGTGCAAAGTGTAAAAAATAAACGTCACATATTCCGTTCACTGTGCCTAGCCGCAGATTAGCAGCACATTCTGTTTAGTGTGCAAAGTTGCAGATTAGCAGCACATTCTGTTTAGTGTGCAAAGTGTAAAAAATAAACGTCACATATTCCGTTCACTGTGCCTAGCCGCAGATTAGCAGCACATTCTGTTTAGTGTGCAAAGTTGCAGATTAGCAGCACATTCTGTTTAGTGTGCAAAGTGTAAAAAATAAACGTCACATATTCCGTTCACTGTGCCTAGCCGCAGATTAGCAGCACATTCTGTTTAGTGTGCAAAGTTGCAGATTAGCAGCACATTCTGTTTAGTGTGCAAAGTGTAAAAAATAAACGTCACATATTCCGTTCACTGTGCCTAGCCGCAGATTAGCAGCACATTCTGTTTAGTGTGCAAAGTTGCAGATTAGCAGCACATTCTGTTTAGTGTGCAAAGTGTAAAAAATAAACGTCACATATTCCGTTCACTGTGCCTAGCCGCAGATTAGCAGCACATTCTGTTTAGTGTGCAAAGTTGCAGATTAGCAGCACATTCTGTTTAGTGTGGAAAGTGTAAAAAATAAACGTCACATATTCCGTTCACTGTGCCTAGCCGCAGATTAGCAGCACATTCTGTTTAGTGTGCAAAGTTGCAGATTAGCAGCACATTCTGTTTAGTGTGCAAAGTGTAAAAAATAAACGTCACATATTCCGTTCACTGTGCCTAGCCGCAGATTAGCAGCACATTCTGTTTAGTGTGCAAAGTTGCAGATTAGCAGCACATTCTGTTTAGTGTGGAAAGTTTAAAAAATAAACGTCACATATTCCGTTCACTGTGCCTAGCCGCAGATTAGCAGCACATTCTGTTTAGTGTGCAAAGTTGCAGATTAGCAGCACATTCTGTTTAGTGTGGAAAGTGTAAAAAATAAACGTCACATATTCCGTTCACTGTGCCTAGCCGCAGATTAGCAGCACATTCTGTTTAGTGTGCAAAGTTGCAGATTAGCAGCACATTCTGTTTAGTGTGGAAAGTGTAAAAAATAAACGTCACATATTCCGTTCACTGTGCCTAGCCGCAGATTAGCAGCACATTCTGTTTAGTGTGCAAAGTTGCAGATTAGCAGCACATTCTGTTTAGTGTGCAAAGTGTAAAAAATAAACGTCACATATTCCGTTCACTGTGCCTAGCCGCAGATTAGCAGCACATTCTGTTTAGTGTGCAAAGTTGCAGATTAGCAGCACATTCTGTTTAGTGTGGAAAGTGTAAAAAATAAACGTCACATATTCCGTTCACTGTGCCTAGCCGCAGATTAGCAGCACATTCTGTTTAGTGTGCAAAGTTGCAGATTAGCAGCACATTCTGTTTAGTGTGGAAAGTGTAAAAAATAAACGTCACATATTCCGTTCACTGTGCCTAGCCGCAGATTAGCAGCACATTCTGTTTAGTGTGCAAAGTTGCAGATTAGCAGCACATTCTGTTTAGTGTGGAAAGTGTAAAAAATAAACGTCACATATTCCGTTCACTGTGCCTAGCCGCAGATTAGCAGCACATTCTGTTTAGTGTGCAAAGTTGCAGATTAGCAGCACATTCTGTTTAGTGTGGAAAGTGTAAAAAATAAACGTCACATATTCCGTTCACTGTGCCTAGCCGCAGATTAGCAGCACATTCTGTTTAGTGTGCAAAGTTGCAGATTAGCAGCACATTCTGTTTAGTGTGCAAAGTGTAAAAAATAAACGTCACATATTCCGTTCACTGTGCCTAGCCGCAGATTAGCAGCACATTCTGTTTAGTGTGCAAAGTTGCAGATTAGCAGTACATTCTGTTTAGTGTGGAAAGTGTAAAAAATAAACGTCACATATTCCGTTCACTGTGCCTAGCCGCAGATTAGCAGCACATTCTGTTTAGTGTGCAAAGTTGCAGATTAGCAGCACATTCTGTTTAGTGTGGAAAGTGTAAAAAATAAACGTCACATATTCCGTTCACTGTGCCTAGCCGCAGATTAGCAGCACATTCTGTTCAGTGTGCAAAGTTGCAGATTAGCAGCACATTCTGTTTAGTGTGCAAAGTGTAAAAAATAGACGTCACATATTCCGTTCACTGTGCCTAGCCGCAGATTAGCAGCACATTCTGTTTAGTGTGCAAAGTTGCAGATTAGCAGCACATTCTGTTTAGTGTGCAAAGTGTAAAAAATAAACGTCACATATTCCGTTCACTGTGCCTAGCCGCAGATTAGCAGCACATTCTGTTTAGTGTGCAAAGTTGCAGATTAGCAGCACATTCTGTTTAGTGTGCAAAGTGTAAAAAATAAACGTCACATATTCCGTTCACTGTGCCTAGCCGCAGATTAGCAGCACATTCTGTTTAGTGTGCAAAGTTGCAGATTAGCAGCACATTCTGTTTAGTGTGCAAAGTGTAAAAAATAAACGTCACATATTCCGTTCACTGTGCCTAGCCGCAGATTAGCAGCACATTCTGTTTAGTGTGCAAAGTTGCAGATTAGCAGCACATTCTGTTTAGTGTGCAAAGTGTAAAAAATAAACGTCACATATTCCGTTCACTGTGCCTAGCCGCAGATTAGCAGCACATTCTGTTTAGTGTGCAAAGTTGCAGATTAGCAGCACATTCTGTTTAGTGTGCAAAGTGTAAAAAATAAACGTCACATATTCCGTTCACTGTGCCTAGCCGCAGATTAGCAGCACATTCTGTTTAGTGTGCAAAGTTGCAGATTAGCAGCACATTCTGTTTAGTGTGCAAAGTTGCAGATTAGCAGCACATTCTGTTTAGTGTGGAAAGTGTAAAAAAAAAAAGTCACATATTCCGTTCACTGTGCCTAGCCGCAGATTAGCAGCACATTCTGTTTAGTGTGCAAAGTTGCAGATTAGCAGCACATTCTGTTTAGTGTGCAAAGTTGCAGATTAGCAGCACATATTCCGTGTAATATGAAGAAGGCGGGTAAAAAGGGACGGGGAAGTGGACGTGATCCTGATAGTTCAGGGCGCGGGTCAGGACGCGTAGAAACTGTGCCTGGTGCCAGAGCACAAGAAAGAAAGACAGGTGGTCGGTTGGATTTCAGCTGATACTGCTTCCAGTCGGTTAAGCACCACCCTGTCTTCCACCAAGTCCACTCTCAGTAGCCAAGAGTCTGGTCAACATAATCCTCACCCTGATCATCCTTCCTCCCACCATAGAGGGTCTGGCCAAAGAAGTGATCCCACACTGGGATATAGTGAGGAGCTCGTCTCATCACCAATCCTTCATTTGAACCTCTCTCCAAGCACGCTTGCAGAGGAACATGAGATCTTGTGCCCTGATTCACAACCTCTAGAGGGTACCCAATCACAAGAAGATGACAGAGGGGAACGGCATTTAAGGTCAAAGGAAGTGGATGATGATGATGATGAGACACAGTTGCCATCAAATCAACCACTATTACTGTCTCAAGACCTTGATGAGGCGGATGATACACAGTTGTCAATGACTGAGTATGTGGTGGGATCAAGAAATGAGGAGGATGATCAGAGTGAGGAAGTGGAGGAGGACTTGGTGGACGATGAGGTCACTGACCCCACCTGGGAAGGTGGAGAGCCGAGCGATGACAGCAGTCCTGAGGGTGAGCCATCTGCAGCACCTCAACAGGCTGGAAGAGGCAGTGGTGTGGCTAAAGAAAGAAGGCGGACCGCACCAAACCGGCCCGCAAATGTTCCACGGAGCACCCCCTTGCGTAAATCTCCCTTGCCAAGGGCTAGGTGTTCCGCGGTATGGCGTTTTTTTAAGGAAAGTGCGGACGACAAAAGAATTGTAGTTTGCAACCTGTGCCACACCAGAATGAGCCGAGGCATGAACACTAGCAACCTCACCACCACCAGCATGATCCGACACATGGCATCCAAGCACCGTAATAAGTGGGAGGAACGCCCGGTTCGCCAATCTGTGTCTGCAGGCCACACCACTGCTTCCTCTTCCCCTGTTTTCGGTGCCGGCCAATCGCCTGTCGAAGGCGCAGGCCCGCATACCTCCCGCCCTGCACCTGTACCATCTGAAGCACCATCAGCGACCACATCCACTTCCCTGTCCCAGCGCAGCGTCCAAATGTCGTTACCCCAGGCATTTGAGCGCAAGCGAAAATACCCAGCCACCCACCCACAGGCCATAGCACTAACCTCACACCTTTCCAAATTACTGGCCATCGAAATGCTGCCATTTAGGCTTGTGGAGACTGAGTCCTTCCGCAGCCTGATGGCAGCAGCTGTCCCTCGGTACGCAGTCCCCAGCCGCCACTACTTTTCCCGGTGTGCCGTCCCCGCATTACACCACCATGTGTCCCGTAACATCACCCGTGCCCTGACCAACGCAGTTACTGGGAAGGTCCACTTAACGACTGACACATGGACAAGTGCTTGTGGCCAGGGACGCTACATTTCCCTGACGGCACACTGGGTGAATGTCGTGGAGGCTGGGAGCGACTCGGACCCTGGGATGGCACAGGTGCTACCCACGCCGAGGATTGCGGGCCCTACCTCCATCAGGGTTTCCGCCAGCACCTACGTTATTGGCTCCTCCTCCTCCGTTTCCACCTCCGAATTCTCTGCGCGCAGCGCCACTCACCCATCAGCCGGTAGCTGGAAGCAGTTTAGCACTGCAGTGGGGAAGCGTCAACAGGCCGTGCTGAAGCTGATCTGCCTTGGGGACAAACAGCACACGGCCTCAGAGCTGTTGCAGGGGATTAGTCACCAGACCGAGCAGTGGCTCTCGCCACTCAACCTGCAACCAGGCATGGTTGTGTGTGATAATGGGCGTAACTTGGTGGCGGCTTTGGAGCTCGGCAATCTCACACACGTACCATGCCTAGCGCATGTATTTAATTTAGTGGTTCAGCGATTTCTAAAAACCTACCCCAATTTGCATGATCTCTTGACCAAGGTGCGCCGCGTGTGTGCACATTTCCGTAAGTCATCAACAGCTTCAGCCGGCCTGTTGAAGCTGCAGCAGCGCTTACAATTGCCAGCTCACCAGCTGCTGTGTGACGTGAGCACGCGCTGGAACTCCACCTTCCACATGTTGGCCCGGCTTTGTGAGCAGCA
This sequence comes from Rhinophrynus dorsalis, assembly GCA_037306005.1. Lineage (NCBI taxonomy): Eukaryota > Metazoa > Chordata > Amphibia > Anura > Rhinophrynidae > Rhinophrynus > Rhinophrynus dorsalis. Next base: position 159,988,275 of record CM074726.1, on the reverse strand, counting down.
GAGGGCAGTAGTGGAGTACCAGCTGTTACACGGTCGTCGCCTCTCCGTTCAACTTCCTCTAATCAGAAGTGAGGAGTGGGAATGGATGTCAGACCTCTGTGAGGTTTTACGCAATTTTGTGGAATCGACACAGATGGTGAGCGGCGATAACGCTATTATCAGTGTAACCATCCCACTTCTGTGTCTACTGAAACGCTCGCTGCTCACAATTAAAACCGACGCTTTGCATGTGGAAGAGGTGGAAATGGGGGAGGAAGAGCTTACACAAGGTGATAGCCAGAGCACCCTCACTTCGTCTTCTCAGCGACAATTGGAGGAGGCGGAGGAGGAGGAGGAAGACACGGTTGCCTCTGCTACAGAGGGTAGCCATGGAACTTTAGTTCCATCTCTTCAGCATGGGTGGGCAGAAGAGGAGGAAGAGGATGAGGAGATTGAGAGTCATCCTCCTGGTGAGGACAGCGAAATCTTGCCTGTTGGTACTCTGGCACACATGGCTGACTTTATGTTAGGCTGCCTTTCCCGTGACCCACGCGTTATACGCATTTTAGACAACACGGATTACTGGGTGTTCACCCTTCTGGACCCCCGCTACAAAGAGAATTTCTCATCTCTCATTCCTCCGGTGGAGAGGACAAGCAAAATGGTGCAATACCAGAAGGTTCTTGTCGAAAAATTGCTCCAAAATTTTCCATCTGACAACGCTGGCGGCAGAGTACGTGCTACCTTGGCCAACCGAGAAGGGGAGAAAAGGGGAGCACACAGCAGTTCCGACAAAGGCAGGGCAACACTCTCCAAGGCGTGGGACACCTTCATGACACCCCGCCAGCACCCTCACCCTGATGCGCAGCCTAGTGTCACAAGGAGGGAAAAGTTTTGGAAGATGGTGAAGGAGTACGTAGCAGACCGTGTCAGTGTCCTCAATGATCCCTCTGTGCCTTACAACTACTGGGTGTCCAAGCTGGACACGTGGTATGAACTGGCACTCTACGCCTTGGAGGTGCTGGCCTGCCCTGCCGCCAGCGTTCTGTCTGAGCGGGTATTTAGTGCTGCTGGTGGCATCATAACAGATAAGCGTATCTGCCTTTCCACCGAAAATGCTGATAGGTTGACACTTATAAAAATGAACAAGGCCTGGATTTCCCCTGACTTCTCCACTCCACTGGAGGAAAGCCCCGGGTGAACATAAAGTCACTTTACATATGTTATTTACAATGATGGGAATACTCTGTATTCCCATTCACCCCTTCCACCCAAAAAACGGGTATATGGTTGACTCTCTTCCATATACCCTGTGATATAATTTTTATATAGGGCCAGCTCACCAGCGGGCCCTGTGATATAATTTTTATATAGGGCCAGCTCACCAGCGGGCCCTGTTTGACAACTTTTTGTATAGGTCAGCTCACCAGCGGGCCTTCTTATATAATGTTTTATTGGGTCAGCTCTCTAGCGGGCCCTCTCATATAATGTTTTATAGCGTCAGCTCACTAGCGGGCCTTTGCATATAATGTTTAGGATGGTCAGCTCCGCAGCAGACCCTCACCCATAATGTTTTAGATGGTCGGCTCAGCTGCAGACCCTCATTCCTAATGTTTTAGATGGTCAGCTTAGCGGCATGCCCTCGCCCCTAATGTTTTAGAGGGTCACCAGCAGGCCATTAATCCTAATTTTTCAAGGGTGTGTATGATGCCCTCCTTTATGTGTAATAAAGGGTGTATTGGAGTGACATTGCAGTCTAATTTTTGGCAGCCCTTTCACTTAGTGCATTGGCTTTATGAGTGTTGGACCACTACCTGAACTATTGTACCACAATGTGAATGAGGCCCTTCATTTTGTGATATACAGGTTGTATCGGAGTGCCTCAGGTCCTCCCATTGAATTAAATAGGGCTGGGGTGTTCGACAGAGCAGAAGGTAGTTCTTGGCTTCATCCACTAAGTCACTTCGTCACTTTTACTGAATGGATCAGACCCCACTGTTCCGACTATAAATTTTGGACTTAACAAGGGCAAACGGACATGTTGTAAAACCTGTGGTAGCTGCGGCCTCCGTTCCTGAATGCTGTACCTTACCCGGGCCATAACCACGTTGAACACCTGCTTTACTCTGCGCACGTTTCCCTCTTAATCATGGCCCCAGTTACGAAAAATCGATGAAATTTTTTGCAGAATTTGCAGATGATATACAAGTAAATATACAGCAAATACTGTTTGGTAACAATTTTTCGCCTAAAGTCGTTTTTATCTTCCTTTTTGTGTGTTTTACGGTCAGTCTGTAAAAATGGCGTACTACGGGCGAAACATCGTTCCCAGCAGCGACGTTGGAGTCCAAGATGCATCCAGACATCCTCCCTATGCTGTCCCTGAACCATTTCTGTGGTGTTTCCATCATTTTCTGCCCTTTTCCTATGGACCAGGCACCCTCCCCTCATCAGAGCAGGGGGTGCCTGGTGTAATGCTCGAGTCCTCCCATTGACTTCAATGGGGCTCGGGTGCTCGGCCGAGCACTCGAGCCTCCGGGGGTGCTCGGCCAGAGCACCCGAACACCCGAGCATTGGGGTGCTCGATCATCACTAGTCAGATGCATCATTTAAAAAATATAAAGAATGTAATAAAATCTGCAAACAAGCAATTAAGCTAGCTAAAATAGAAAAATGAGAGAAACATTGCAAACGAGAGCAAGAAAAACCCTAAACAATTCTATAGGTATATTAATAACAAAAAAGTTAAGGTTGTTATTGGTCCTCTTGGGACTGAGACAGGTGAATTGATTAGTGAAGATAAACATATGACTGACACTCTAAATACATTCTTTGATTCAGTAAATACAAAGGAAGCAGCAATGACAAGCTATGGGCAAACAGACAAAACCACGGAATTTCCTCCAACATCTACATGGCTTACTGAGGACAAGGTCCAAAAGAGACTTCTTACGGTTTTATTGACACTCAGACACAGTAGGTGAGATAAAACACAATTTTATTGAACAGGCTCAGAAAAGATAACCCTCACGGGTCCAGCAGTAAATGTAAACACAATACAGTACTGGCACAGGACAGGTTATAGCAAGATACATACCCACACGGGTCCAGTATATGTACAATACAGAATTTACAATATACTGACACAGGTCAGGCAACGTTCGTGTGAAACTCAAACCGAGGCAGCAAGGAATGGGTTACTATTAGGCCAGGAATGCGGACAGGCCCTAATAGTGCGAGGTCCTTAAGACTCCCACTCTGCAGGGAGCGCTAAAATAGAGAGAAACGCCCAGTAGACAACGGAGGCCCAGGATCAACTTTAGGACTGCATTAGCAGTACAGCTGGTTTTGTGTCTGCTGATAATGGTTCCAACATAATAGCTGCCTTAGAATAGATGATGTTGCATTTATCCTGCTTTGTCCAGGTCCTAAATTAAGCTGTGACTAGATTCCTCACAGAATTCAAAACCCAGAGAGATGTTGAATATCTCCCTCAAAATATGTGTCCATTTTAACGTCTCCTGCAGTGCTCGCAATACATTATATTCCATACAAGAGTGCAACAAACATCCCCATCACCAGTTGAAAATGGAGGTCCTTACCAGGTGGAATTTCACATTATACATACTAGAAGGTGTATTGGATACGGTTTATTGTATTGTATATTATTCATTTCACACAGACAATTAAAGCAATATATTTGCATATGGTATGCGCATTCTGAATCTGCACCACGAGGGGCAGTGTTTACGAGTGGCTGAGCACACGTGTAATGGGTGCCATTGCAGACATGCATTATGGGAATCCTGACCACCTGTGCATTAGCTATGCCATGTGGCCAGGAACAAAGGAGCCATGTGACTTATTCAAGCAACTTGATTGGACAGTGGTTGGAGTTATTAGGCCTTGGGAGCCATGTTTTTTTAGAACCCACCATGCAGAGAGAAGAGTGAACAAAGGCCTTTTGCTGTCCAGGAGTAACATCAAAGAAATGACTTGCAGGGTTCCCTTGAACAAAGAGATATGCTTGCATGTGCTGAATTTTCACTGTAGACCAAGCTAAGTATAATTGTAGCATTGTATTTCTGTATTTATCTGTAACTTTGTTGTAATAACCCTTTTTGTAGATACATTGCTTTAACATCAGATGTTATAGTAAAGGATATCATCAGATATTACAACTGTTTCCTGTGTATTAATTCCACATAATTAACTGATATACCGCAAATCAAATAAATATTAATGTTGTGATTAATATCCTAATTAATGAATATTAATATTCATAATTCAGGCCACAAATACAACAGAAGGTTAGTACAAGCAGCCATTAGCAAGTATACAGTGCAAAACTGGAAGGCTTTGAGGGGAGCATCTTTGTCAACTGGGCAATGGCAAGTAATGTGTGACCTTTGTGAGCTGGCGAAACCTTTTGAGGAGACCTCCTTGCTGGTTAATCATGTAGGGGCAGGAATTAGAGAGATTTTTCCACTGATATATTTACTGCAGAAAAAAGGAGGAGCATGGCTGACAAATCTTACTATAATAACACAGACATGAACATGATAGTGGATGACATGTTAGCATGCTTTGAGCAGGATCCTTGCATATTGTCCATTAAAAGCCCTGAGGAACACATTCTTGCTACTTTATCTGCCAAGGCGTGATCAGTAGCATCTCTCTGAGGAATCGAATTCTGTGAAAGAAAATAAAGATATGCTAACAGATAGAGTGGAGGGTTGCATTGCGGAGCATGAGAGAGAGAAAGGTAAGGGCAAAAAAATAAAATAACAGAAAGCATAGCAAAAAAGACATAAGTGATGGGTTTATTTCATAAGCCACAGCAACAACATAAGCAAGAACATCCCAAGATGATTCAGAATACCTGTCATCATCATCAAAACAAGAAGTAATTCATGTGACTCAAGAGTGGTAATCTATGCTTTGATAACTGTTACACTGCATATGAGATGGTTACAGCATGCTTGCAGAATAGCTAAGTTCTAGGCCAAAATGATAACCACATTGACTACTGGTTTGTTTTAATTATCTCTAATAAAATAATGGTTAGCAAGAATACAAGCAGGCTTACAGAGAGAAAAACCTTAAAAATATTTGTGTTGCGTGCTTACAGATAGTTAAACATTCAAAATATTGCAATAAGGCTAGGTTTTAAAAAAATGTATTGCGAGCTTCAATCAATGATAGCACTGAGAAAAATTTGTTTGCAGGCCTCAGGCTTGCCCAAACCAAATCCTGAGGAAAAATTTGTTTGCAGGCCTCAGGCTTGCAAAAAACCACCAGCCTTGAAAAAAAGTTTTCATTCTTTGTACCCTTGGGAGGGACAAGGCACATTGACAACAGCTTTCAATTTCTTTTTTGTGGGAGGCTGGCTTTCAATATGCCCCATCCTTTCCGCTTTTCATACGTTGCTTCGTATCCAACCATCATGACAATCGGGCTGAATTGTTACCCTGGGCAGAGTTCGCTAGAAACTGTGCTATTAATACCTCATCCAGAAGCTCACCTTTTCTTGTCAATTATGGGTTTCAATCATCCTTGCTTCCGGATGTATTTCAGGCACAGCAGATGCCAGCCCTTGATGTATATCTATGACAACTCCATTCCACAAAACTCGTTACGTGAGTCCTTCCAATGTTATCAAAGACATGCCAATAATAGGAGGCTGCCAGCTCCTGTTTTCCAAGTTGGGAACCATGTGTGGCTTTCTTCCAGAAACTTAAATCTGCATACTCCTTGTAATATGTTTACCCCACGGTTCGTTGGACCTTTCAAAGTTATTCGAAGGGTCAATCCTGTTTCCTATGCTTTGGAACTTCCCGCAAACATGCGGATTCATAATGTCTTTCATGTATCTCTACTCAAACCTCTGATTTGCAATCGTTATACCACTGCGTCGGTGGTTCCGAGTCCTGTCCGCATTGACAACCACGATGAGTATGAGGTACAAAACATTTTGGATTCACACAGAGTGCATGGTCAAATCAAGTACCTGGTGCAATGGAAAGGCTACGGGCCGGAAGAACGTTCCTGGGTCACACATTCTGATTTTCATGCACCTCTATTGCTGCGTAGATTCCACGCTAGGTTTCCCTCTAAGCCGGGTCCCCCTCCGCGGGGAGGGGGTCATTGAGAGGGGGGTACTATCATGGTGCCTGTGCTCCTGGCTGCAGGGAGCGACATTATGATTCTTCTATTTTCCTTATCTCATTTCTGAATGGCCAGGATCTTTGTCGCCGCCCAGCGATAGCCTTTATAACCTCTGTCATGTCTAATCTAAGGTCTCCTTTCGTGGTGTACCAGTTCCTGACTTTTGCTCCGTTATTGCTGATTGTGTATGACCTGGCCTCTCTGACGACGTTCCTGAGATTGCTGTACTACTGCTGCTCCTTTGCTGACTGAATCTGGCTGAGGACCTGCTTCCGTTACTGACTGTTTCCGGCTGAGAACCCGCTCCGTTGCTGACCGTACCTGGCTGAGAACCCGCTCCATTGCTGACCGTATCTGGCTGAGAACCCGCTCTGTTGCTGACCGTATCTGGCTGTGGACCCGCTTCCGTTACTGGATGTATCTGGCTGAGAACCCTCTCTGTTGCTGATCGTATTCGTCTGAGAACCTGCTCCGCTACTGACCATACCTGGCTGTGTATCTACTCCGTTGCCATCTGTGTCTAGCGTATTGACACTCAGTTGCCATTCGTATCTAGCCTGTCTTTGGTTGCCTCTGGTTGCTGTTGCATAGCCGTTACGCTAGTCGGTTGCACCGCGTGGCGCTATTACTCTGTCGACCATGAGCTAAGCATTCGTGCTGTAGCTACTCTCCTTACCGCCGTTGGTGGTGTGCACACGCGAAGTATAGGTACAGTGTTCATAGCACTGACTATGTTACTCTGATCTCTCTGTGTCCACCTCCTTACAGTGCTGGGCTCACTCCCTTTGGGAAGTTGCAGTATATCACAGGGCATTACCTATTGACCCACTACGTGCCTGGACTCTCCAGGTAGGGTTGTGCTATTCCAGTCTGCAGTAGCCTTGAGCTCAGGAGCCAGTGTTGCGATTGTTACCATCCTCTACGAGAGGGGACACTGGTTGCCTACAGATATATATATATATATAAAGCTACACTGTATTCCGATCCACCCCTAGCGTTCTAGGGCTTGCTTCTGAGAGTTGCCTCGGTCTATTTGCATCCAGTGCCAGGGTCGGTGTTGCCTCGCTCCTTTGGGTTCTGTGCCAGTAGTGTTGCCTCGCTCCTTGGGTTCTGTGTCTCCCAGGCGTCTGGGTTGTGCCAGTAGTGTTGCCTTGCTCCTTTGCGTTCTGTGCCTCCCGGGCGTCTGGGTCGTGCCAGTCATCTCCTCCTGGACCATCTGTCACCAAGGTCCTGTGGTCAGTTCTCGGACTGTGTTGCCAGCTGCCTGCTCAGTTCAAGCCAGAACCTCTGTTGACAGTGATTGTATTCTTTCATACCTTCATTCTATTACTGGCTTGTTATTACTGTATATGCCTGCATATATTTATGTTCTATTTGTGTGGGCCCAAGGCCTAACTACGTGTGTGATCTTTATTTCAATAAAGTAATTTTAACCTTACCAATCTGGTCTGAGTGTTCATCAAAAAAACGTGACACATGGCCACGGTAAGGAAGGCTGAAACCTGTCCGCCACTAAACAAGACACATAAGTTGAAATGTCAAGACTGGGCCAAGAAATATCTGAAGACAGATTTTTCAAAGGTTTTATGGGCTGATGAGATGAGAATGACTCTTGACAGTCTAGATGGATGGGCCCGTGGCTGGATCAGTAACGGGCACAGAGCTCCACTTCGACTCAAACACCAGCAAGGTGGAGGAGGGGTACTGGTATGGGCTGGTATTATCAATGATGAGCTAGTTGGACCTTTTCGGGTTGAAGATGGACTCAAACTCAACTCCCAAACCTACTGCCAGTTTTTAGAAGACACTTTCTTCAAGCAGTGGTACAGGAAAAAGTCTGCATCTTTCAAGAATACCATGATTTTTATGCAGGACAATGCTCCATTGCATGCATCGACGTACTCCACTGCGTGGCTAGCCTTAAAGATGATAAAATAATGACATGACCCCCTTCCTCACCTGATATAAACCCTATTGAAAACTTGTGGGCCCTTCTTAAACAGCAGATTTATGCCAAAGGAAAACAGTACACCTCTCTGAACAGTGTCTGGGAGGCCCCACAATGACAGCTCTATCTGTTGCCCTCTTTCAATTGCCTATTTGTTTTAGTAATTTTAAAAAATTTACTTCCATCATCCTATTAACATTTTTAGTCACAGAAATTCCCAGATAATTGAAGTCTCTTCTCGCCCACGTAAATTCATACTCACAGCTAATCTGCTCTATACTACTTTGATCTATATTTTTTCCCATCAGTATGGTCTTATTTATATTAATTTTGTAATTCGATACTCGACTATACTTTCATCAGATGCCGTACTGATTTCACAAGATCTGTCAAAGTTATTAATATGTCATCTGCAAAAAGATTTATTTTTAGTTCTTTCTGTTTAGTACCAAATCATTTTATATCATGACTATTCCTAATATTTATAGCCAAAGTCTCAGTCAAAAGAATAAACAAAAGCGGGGGTAAGGAGTATCCCTGCCAAGTACCATTACTCAGTTTAAACCAGAGGAACAAATATTGGGACCAACAGTCCTAGCCATAGGAGTCTCATACATGGTCATAATTGACCTATGTATCCAAACATCTATTCCAAATCCTCTAAGGAAGCGGCTCACGAAGTCCCAGGTGACCCGGTCGAATGCTTTTTTCGGCATTGACCGTCATGGTCAGCAGGGGAGTCTCTCGCCTTGTAGCTGCATCCACAATATCTATAATTCTCCTTGAGTTATAGCACAATGATCTGCCCGGAATAAAGCCAGTCTGATCCGGGCCAACCACCGTATCCAATATTCTTTTCATTCTCTCTGCCAAAATTGATGTAAACAATTTAACATCAACATTTATCAAGGAGATAGGATGATAATTTATAACTTTTGTAGGACACTTGCCCTCCATCAGAATTGGTAAGACATTTGCTCTAAACATTTCCTCTGGGAAGCTACCCTGTTGAACGATGTCATTGAAGATATTAGTCAAATGGGGCTTCAATTGCGTCTTAAACAATCTATAGAACATGTTACTAAATCCATTAGGCCCTGGTGTTTTATAACTCATCAGTCTAGCAATAGCTCTATCTACTTCTATCTCCTCTATGGGGATATTCAGTTTTTCTCTTTGAGAATTGGATATTTCTCACAAATCTGTTTCTGCTAAATATTCATCTGTGTTTTCTCCGTGGTAAATTATATACTTGCTCATAATAATTATTAAATTGTTTGCCTATATCTTCAGGAATCATATATGAGTACCATCTACTAAGTTTGTTATACGATTGGCAGCCTTCTGTTTTTCAGTCTACCTGATAGCATCTTATCTGCCTTATTCCCCTTACCATAGTGTCTGACTTTTAATTTTTCCATATTTTAGCAATTCTTTCAATGAGCCTCTGATTTATAATTCTGTTATTCTTTGGGTTTTATCAATTGATGGCTCCTTTTTATTCTTCTCTACCTTTTAAATAAATGAATATATAATTCTGCAAGCTCCTTTCCAAGTTTTCTTTTCAACCCATTATTCATTTTTATTAAATACCCCCTAATGCACACCAATTTTTTGCATACAATGTATCGGCCGCATTATTTTCTTTAAAGTACCAATTTATTATCTCTGTCAAATAATCCTTATTACTCAGATTCTTCAAGATACAATCATTGATCCTCCATGTCTTTCTGACTTTACCTAAGTTGTCATTTTTCAGTTCAGCTATAAGAATACTATGGTCGGACCAAGTATTATCTCTTATATCTATCTTATCTATTTTATCAGCAAATCTACAATCTCCCCAAATCATTTCAATTCTAGAATATGAACAGTGCACCTTTGATAGATGGGTAAACTCCTTATCCTTTGGATGCAGAATCTGCCATATATCAAAGAGGTCGAATCTATTAACGGTATTATTCAATGCGTTAGCTTGTTTGAGAAGTCTCATATCAATTTTGCTCCCCTTTGATAACTTTTTATCCATATTTATGTCCAAGACACAACTGAAGTCCCCCGCAATCATGCAGCAACCTTGTTTAAGTTTCTCAACCTCATTCAATAATTTATTCAGCAAGCTTACCAGGGAAACGTTAGGCAAATACACATTAACTAATGCATGTTTTTACTCCTTAATTTCACAAACCAATATAATTCCTCTGGATCCAACACCTGATGTATACTATCAATCTGAAGGGAGTCTGCAAATAACATAGCCACTCATTTTTTTTTCTTCCATTTATCAGGTGCAAGTAGTATTTTAGGGTACAACTTCCCCCCACCCCACTCTATCATCTTGTCTCCAATGTGTCTTTTATAAGCAGCATATGTCCACTTGTTCCCTTCTTAGAAAATGATAGACCATCAACCTCTTCTGGGCAGTATTCAGACCCTGTGCATTAAAGGGATAGTAATACTTCGTTTTAACTTTATTTTATTTTGTAGGCATTGAAAAAACATGAAGAATGATATAAGTCTTATCTCTCAAACCTTTATGGTTTAAGAGATATTCACAAGCAAAGTTTCCCCCTCCCGCCCCTTTTTCCTAGTGTAAGCCATCTCTTCTCAGATGTGAATCTGGTTGTAAGACCAGACAGAAAACAGCAGGGGACACTCTTCTTTGTATGAAAACAATGAAAGCCCTTCCCCCCTTGACAAGTTTTTCAGCTTTTTCCCTTATCTTAATTGAAGATTGTCCCTCTCTGCAGTCTACCTGGGCACTTCCCTTCTAATCTGGCTGAACAGGGGGGGATATTTTGCTTGTGAATATCTTTTAAACCATAAAGGTTTGAGAAATAAGACTTATATCATTCTTCATGTTTTTTTAATGCCTACAAAATAAAATAAAGATAAAACGAAGTATTACTATCCCTTGAAATGACATCAATTTGACCATGTCCTGCATACAATAACCCCCCACCCCATCTTCTCTTGGCACTATGGACACCACACAACAAAGACATAAAACATAAAATAATTGGGGTCCTTTCTACCCCCCTCCCCACATTGGGATATCCTTAGAGGTCCCATCCCAGATATTCCCATTCGTAACTTTCCCCAAAAAGTGTGGTGTCTATGACTTATAGTCATACCTGGGAACTTCCAGTTGAGGGCTACCCGGAGGGTAGTCCTCTGTTCACCAGGGGGGTGACAAAAATGACGCTAACCGCGTCAAAAAGGGGCGGGGCCTGCCGCGAGTGGGGGGAGGGGCTTAACCCTTTGAGTGCCAGAGTGGTACGGAATTCCTTACCACTCTGGCACTCAGAGGGTTAAAGGTGTCACAGAAGGCTGGGGACTGAGTATCAGCAGGAGAAAAAGCGGATGTGGCAGAGTTTCAATAGAAACTCTCCACATCCGGAGGAATCAGCCTCTGCCCCGGAGACCCGGTAAAGTTCTCTCAGAACCGGAGTCTCCGGGGTAAATCCGGAGAGTTCCCAGGTATGCTCATAGTAGAGGTATAAAGTGGGAGACAACCTCCCTCCAAGCAGCAGAGCATTAATTCATTACAAAGAAGAAGAAAAAAAATTTGGTTTGTAATCATATCACCCCTTAGATGACTCTTCTCTAATGTAAACAAACCCAGTTTGGCTAGTCTCTCTTTATAACTCAGATCCTCCAATCCCTTTATCAGTTTTGTTGTATAACTGTACTTTTTCCAATTAAGTAATGTCTTTTTTAGGAACTGGTGCCCAAAACTGTACTCCATATTCTAGATGAGGCCTAACCAATGATTTATATAGAGGTAGATTAATATTAGCATCTCCTGCATCTACACCTCTATTTTTGCAGGCTAGTGCCCTATTAGCTCTTGAAGCAGCTGAATGACTGCACACTGCTGAGAAGTTTATTGTCTCTCAGTACTCCTAAATCTTTCTTTAATGAGGATTCCCCAAGTTGTTTCCCACTTAGAGTATATGTAGCAAGTGTGTTTCTACAGCCCAAATGCATAACCTTACATTTATCTACATTAAATGTCATCTGCCACTTTTCTGCCCATTTACTCAGTTTATCTAAATCCTTATGCAGAGAAAAAAACATAAAGCTCTGTATGTATTTCCTTACACAGCTTAGTGTCATCAGCAAAGATTGAGATGCTAGTTTCAATTCCCACTTCTAGATCATTAATAAACAAATCAAAAAGCATTGGTCCCAGGACTGAACCCTGTGGCACCCCACTTATAACTTTAGACCAACTTGAAAAGGTTCCATTTACAACAAGTCTCTGCCATCTATCATTATCACGGTGCCCGTGATTGCTCGCCCTTGCTGTCAGTCAGGTGTGTGTATTCCCCATTGGCCACCTGTTTAACGCCCGCCTAGTACTGCCTATTTAAACCAGCCTGAGGCACCCTTTGGCTTCCCTTTCGTGGTGTCTCTGCACCTGCAGTCACCTGTCTAATGTTTCCTTGGGCCTGTGGATCTGCTACCAGTGTCAGCGTTTTTCTCCACTGTCAGAGCTGCTGCTGCATGGTTCCTGTCCTTGTTCCAGATCTGGTTGTCTATTGTTCCTGATCCTGCTTCTGCTCCGGTCCTGGCGTTGTTCCTGCTTCAGTTCCTGACCCGGTTGACCGTCCTGCCATTCCCGTGGTTGTCCAGGAGGGCAACCTGTTCCTGTGCTGTGTCCTGATTCACTGCGTCTGGCTGCCTGTCGCCTGGGCGACATTTTCATCATGGGGTTTACTCCATATATCGGTTGCTGATCCCATTGCATAGAACCGGTTGGGAGTTCCAGTTGCTCCAGTACGCGGTACTGGTTTACTCCATATACCGGTTGCTGATCCCGTTGCATTAGAACCGGTTGGACGTTCCATTTGCTCCAGTATGCGGTACTGGTTTACTCCTTCTACCGGTTGCTGATCCCATTGCATAGAACCGGTTGGGCTTTCCATTTTCTCCAGTTCGTGGTACTGGTTTACTCCGTATACCGGTTGCTGATCCCATTGCATAGAACCGGTTGGGGCGTTCCATTTGCTCCAGTACTCGTACTAGTTTACTCCATCTACCGGTTGCTGAGTCCGTTGCACAGAACCGGTTGGGCTTTCCTTTGCTCCAGTACATAGTGCTGGTTTACTCTACTTGCCGGTTGCTGACCCTTTGCACAGTACCGGTTGGGCATGCCGTTGCTCCACTACGTGGTATTGGTTTACTCCACACACCGGTTGTATATTCTGTTGCATAAAACCAGTTGGGCTATTTCACCGTCATTACTTGTAATTGGTTTGCTCCACTCTCCTCTCTGGGCTGTTGCCTTACCATCTCAACCTTAGTGGAGCTGTCCTCATATTCTTACAGGCTGCCTTGCCCGGTATATTGGCAGGGTCGGTAGAGCCTATTTACATTTAGTTGTACCATCTTACTGGCTGCCTTGCCCGGTATATTGGCAAGGCCAGTAGAGCCTATTTACATTTTGTTGTACCATCTTACTGACTGCCTTGCCCGGTATATTGGCAAGGCCTGTAGAGCCTATTTACATTCTGTTGTACCATCTTACTGGCTGCCTTGCCCGGTATATTGGCAAGGCCTGTAGAGCCTATTTACATTCTGTTGTACCATCTTACTGGCTGCCTTGCCCGGTATATTGGCAAGGCCTGTAGAGCCTATTTACATTCTGTTGTACCATCTTACTGACTGCCTTGCCCGGTATATTGGCAAGGCCTGTAGAGCCTATTTACATTCTGTTGTACCATCTTACTGGCTGCCTTGCCCGGTATATTGGCAAGGCCGGTAAAGCCTATTTACATTCAGTTGTACCATCTTACTGGCTGCCTTGCCCGGTATATTGGCAAGGCCGGTAGAGCCTATACTGCCGTATCTTGCTACTACTGTTTGCACCCAGATTGTGTAATTGACATATGTGTATGTACTAGACCCGTGGGGGTTCCCATTAAACTTTTCAATAAAGTTTGATTTTTATCTTACTCTGTGTCTGAGACTCATAACAAACCATGACAATCATTTAACCAGTTCTCAATCCATGTACAGATAACACCTCCAAAACCGAAGCCTTTTAACTTATTCAGTAACCTGTTGAGACAAGGGAGACTTGTATTACGGAGAAATAAAGCGCTCTCCTTTGTGTGTTTTTCTTGTCATTATATATGGAAATAGATATATATTTAGAAAAAGAGAGAGTTGATTATAATTCCCTCTCAGAATAAAGATCTAAATCACTTCCGAGTCTATAATTGTGCAATAAGAAAATTAACACAACTGTACATTCTAATACATTGAGGTTTGTGGTGGGGGATGGTAATTTCTGAGACAGAAAGTCCCTATTAAAAATAGAACAACAAGCACCATAAACATAGGCTGGTGTCACATTTTCAGCCAAGCAACAGAGAGCGATGCTAAGCCCTGCAGCCAATAGGTACTTCATATTAGAGTGGGTCATCCGTTGCTAGGTAAGAGACATGAACAAAGAGCTAAAACTGAATCAAAGTGTAGTTCCACTTAGCGCACAGAAGGGTACACAGGGCACAGAGCTCTCAAACAAGGGACATATTTCTACTTTCCAGTGCCAACATATTGAAATAAGTAATCCACTGTAAACCAGCAATCACAGTTTCTTGGGTATTTCTGGGCCACACTGTTTCAAAGGTACCATGCATTTAACACTTTGGGTGCCAGAGATGTGTCCACCTCTGGCACTCAAAGGGTTAAAACAGCAATGCTACTTGTAAATATCACCTGTAGTCTCTAGTGAAGCTTTCAAGGACCTCACAGTTGTGCATTTGAAAAAAGATATACATACTAATAACACAAACATATTAATCTAAAGGTTGTCATTGCCTGTAACATCCACAGTTTGTGCTGTGTCCATGGGTGTCCACGTGGGGGGGGCAAGCTGGGGGGCACTTACCTCCTCCATATAAACATAGGTGCTGGGCAGGCTGGCCTGGGGATCATATTATGGATTTGCTCCCCCCCCCGCACATACACTGGAAACATTTCAGAGGACGCCCCTGGCAGTGTCCCAGTTAACCGCTGTTAACTCATTGTGTTAGGCATTTTGTATTGCTTTTTAATTGTATTATAATACATTATTTATACTGGAAATGTGTTTATTTATTCCAAATTAAATTATCCCCTGTACCACCAGAAGACAGCAAACGTGTAATGTCTCTAGCAGTCGGCCACCATCTTCTGCTTCTAAGGTTAATTTGTGAGGCCAAATAAAGGTTACAGAGCATCAAACAGACTGCGGGTGCAGCTCCCTCTGGATCCATGCTACTCCCATTCATCTCGGCCAGTCAGTGCAGCTGACCCAGGAATGATCTCTGGTAACAAAAACATCTACTTTTCTTTGTATTACCGTAAGCACTCACTGCCAACAATCACATTTTATTTTTAAATGGCCCTTGGGAGAAGGACGAGAGGCAGTGTGAGTGTAGATTAATGGCCCCACTTTTGTTCTAGCCCCTGTACCTTATACCAACTGCAATCCCTTAGTGATGTATGACTTGTCAGTACCATCAGACAGATCTGGACGTTAAGGACCAGTGACGGTCCCAGCACGTCATGGAATTCTGGGATGGCAGCATGGCTGCATGCTGCTCTGCCATTCCAGAATTCATTGTGACGAAAAAAAAAGTGCCATGGTCCTTAATGGCCACCCACCCCCAGAACGGACTTCGTTAAGGGGTTAAAAATAGTTGCTTCGTTTCTTCTTAGTACATCAGCCTTATTATTGTTCCATAAAAATATTAACAACTTCAAAAATTGTATGAAAAAATTCCAGAAATACAACTTGTACTTAATTTATGTCTACAAAATTAAAGTTCTATTGTAAAAGAAAAAAAACTAGTGATGAGCGAGCATGCTCGGCCGAAGCTCGGTTCGGCTCGAGCATTGCTCTGCTCGGCACATGGCGGTACTCGTACGAGTACCGCATGTGCTCGCCCGCCATGTTCGGGTCTCCTCCCCGCACGTTTCGCGGCTGCTGCGCAGCCAATAAACGTGCGGGGAGGCTCTGACATCAGTGTAATGCCAGCAGCCATGTTGGCTGCTGGCATTACACTGATTGGCTGGCCAGAACCCGTGATCGGGTGCTGTATAGCACCTGACCAGCGAGTTCGGCTCAGTCTTAGCCAGGGAGAGATGAGGATAGGAAGGGAAAGTCAGTGTAGGCAGAAAAAAAGCGCGTTTGAACAAAAAAAAGACCCAAATGTCCTTTTTAGGACTACTGTGTGTGGGGGCAGCAGATATATTTTGTTTTGGGGGGCAGAGTTTAAAAAAAAAAGTCACATATTCCGTTCACTGTGCCTAGCCGCAGATTAGCAGCACATTCTGTTTAGTGTGCAAAGTTGCAGATTAGCAGCACATTCTGTTTAGTGTGCAAAGTTGGAGATTAGCAGCACATTCAGTTTAGTGTGCAAAGTGTAAAAAATAAAAGTCACATATTCCATTCACTGTGCCTAGCCGCAGATAAGCAGCATATTCTGTTTAGTGTGCAAAGTTGCAGATTAGCAGCACATTCAGTTTAGTGTGCAAAGTGTAAAAAATAAAAGTCACTTATTCCGTTCACTGATCCTAGCCGCAGATAAGCAGCACATTCTGTTTAGTGTGCAAAGTTGCAGATTAGCAGAACATTCTGTTTAGTGTGCAAAGTGTAAAAAATAAAAGTCACATATTACATTCACTGTGCCTAGCCGCAGATAAGCAGCATATTCTGTTTAGTGTGCAAAGTTGCAGATTATCAGCACATTCAGTTTAGTGTGCAAAGTGTAAAAAATAAAAGTCACTTATTCCGTTCACTGATCCTAGCCGCAGATAAGCAGCACATTCTGTTTAGTGTGCAAAGTTGCAGATTAGCAGAACATTCTGTTTAGTGTGCAAAGTGTAAAAAATAAAAGTCACTTATTCCGTTCACTGATCCTAGCCGCAGATAAGCAGCACATTCTGTTTAGTGTGCAAAGTTGCAGATTAGCAGAACATTCTGTTTAGTGTGCAAAGTGTAAAAAATAAAAGTCACTTATTCCGTTCACTGATCCTAGCCGCAGATAAGCAGCACATTCTGTTTAGTGTGCAAAGTTGCAGATTAGCAGAACATTCTGTTTAGTGTGCAAAGTGTAAAAAATAAAAGTCACTTATTCCGTTCACTGTGCCTAGCCGCAGATAAGCAGCACATTCTGTTTAGTGTGCAAAGTTGCAGATTTGCAGCACATTCTGTTTAGTGTGCAAAGTGTAAAAAATAAAAGTCACATATTCCATTCACTGTGCCTAGCCGCAGATAAGCAGCATATTCTGTTTAGTGTGCAAAGTTGCAGATTTGCAGCACATTCTGTTTAGTGTGCAAAGTGTTAAAAATAAAAGTCACATATTCTGTTCACTGTGCCTAGCCGCAGATAAGCAGCACATTCTGTTTAGTGTGCAAAGTTGCAGATTTGCAGCACATATTCCGTGTAATATGAAGAAGGCGGGTAAAAAGGGACGGGGAAGTGGACGTGATCCTGATAGTTCAGGGCGCGGGTCAGGACGCGTAGAAACTGTGCCTGGTGCCAGAGCACAAGAAAGAAAGACATCCACCATACCTAGCTTCATGTCTCAGTTTACAGGGCGTCGCAGGACATCACTCTCGAGGTCAGACCACTGTGAACAGGTGGTCGGTTGGATTTCAGGTGATACTGCTTCCAGTCGGTTAAGCACCACCCTGTCTTCCACCAAGTCCACTCTCAGTAGCCAAGAGTCTGGTCAACATAATCCTCACCCTGATCATCCTTCCTCCCACCATAGAGGGTCTGGTCAAAGAAGTGATCCCACACTGGGATATAGTGAGGAGCTCGTCTCATCACCAATCCTTCATTTGAACCTCTCTCCAAGCACGCTTGCAGAGGAACATGAAATCTTGTGCCCTGATTCACAACCTCTAGAGGGTACCCAATCACAAGAAGATGACAGAGGGGAACGGCATTTAAGGTCAAAGGAAGTGGATGATGATGATGATGAGACACAGTTGCCATCAAATCAACCACTTTTACTGTCTCAAGACCTTGATGAGGAGGATGATATACAGTTGTCAATGACTGAGTATGTGGTGGGATCAAGAAATGAGGAGGATGATCAGAGTGAGGAAGTGGAGGAGGACTTGGTGGACGATGAGGTGACTGACCCCACCTGGGAAGGTGGAGAGCCGAGCGATGACAGCAGTCCTGAGGGTGAGCCATCTGCAGCACCGCAACAGGCTGGAAGAGGCAGTGGTGTGGTTACAGAAAGAAGGCGGACCGCACCAAACCGGCCCGCAAATGTTCCACGGAGCACCCCCTTGCATAAATCTCCCTTGCCAAGGGGTAGGTGTTCCGCGGTATGGCGTTTTTTTAAGGAAAGTGTGGACGACAAAAGAATTGTAGTTTGCAACCTGTGCCACACCAGAATGAGCCGAGGCATGAACACTAGAAACCTCACCACCACCAGCATGATCCGACACATGGCATCCAAGCACCGTAATAAGTGGGAGGAACGCCCGGATCGCCAATCTGTGTCTGCAGGCCACACCACTGCCTCCTCTTCCCCTCTTTTCGGTGCTGGCCAATCGCCTGTCGAAGGCGCAGGCCTGCATACCTCCCGCCCTGCACCTGTACCATCTGAAGCACCATCAGCGACCACATCCACTTCCCTGTCCCAGAGCAGCGTCCAAATGTCGTTACCCCAGGCATTTGAGCGCAAGCGAAAATACCCAGCTACCCACCCACAGGCCATAGCACTAACCTCACACCTTTCCAAATTACTGGCCATCGAAATGCTGCCATTTAGGCTTGTGGAGACTGAGTCCTTCCACAGCCTGATGGCAGCAGCTGTCCCTCGGTACGCAGTCCCCAGCCGCCACTACTTTTCCCGGTGTGCCGTCCCCGCCTTACACCACCATGTGTCCCGTAACATCACCCGTGCCCTGACCAACGCAGTTACTGGGAAGGTCCACTTAACGACTGACACATGGACAAGTGCTTGTGGCCAGGGACGCTACATTTCCCTGACGGCACACTGGGTGAATGTCGTGGAGGCTGGGAGCGACTCGGACCCTGGGATGGCACAGGTGCTACCCACGCCGAGGATTGCGGGCCCTACCTCCATCAGGGTTTCCGCCAGCACCTACGTTATTGGCTCCTCCTCCTCCGTTTCCACCTCCGAATTCTCTGCGCGCAGCGCCACTCACCCATCAGCCGGTAGCTGGAAGCAGTGTAGCACTGCAGTGGGGAAGCGTCAACAGGCCGTGCTGAAGCTGATCTGCCTTGGGGACAAACAGCACACGGCCTCAGAGCTGTTGCAGGGGATTAGTCACCAGACCGAGCAGTGGCTCTCGCCACTCAACCTGCAACCAGGCATGGTTGTGTGTGATAATGGGCGTAACTTGGTGGCGGCTTTGGAGCTCGGCAAGCTCACACACGTACCATGCCTAGCGCATGTATTTAATTTAGTGGTTCAGCGATTTCTAAAAACCTACCCCAATTTGCATGATCTCTTGACCAAGGTGCGCCGCGTGTGTGCACATTTCCGTAAGTCATCAACAGCTTCAGCCGGCCTGTTGAAGCTGCAGCAGCGCTTACAATTGTCAGCTCACCGGCTGCTGTGTGACGTGAGCACGCGCTGGAACTCCACCTTCCACATGTTGGCCCGGCTTTGTGAGCAGCAGAGGGCAGTAGTGGAGTACCAGCTGTTACACGGTCGTCGCCTCTCCGTTCAACTTCCTCTAATCAGAAGTGAGGAGTGGGAATGGATGTCAGACCTCTGTGAGGTTTTACGCAATTTTGAGGAATCGACACAGATGGTGAGCGGCGATAACGCTATTATCAGTGTAACCATCCCACTTCTGTGTCTACTGAAACGCTCGCTGCTCACAATTAAAACCAACGCTTTGCATGTGGAAGAGGTGGAAATGCGGGAGGAAGAGCTTACACAAGGTGATAGCCAGAGCACCCTCACTTCGTCTTCTCAGCGACAATTGGAGGAGGCGGAGGAGGAGGAGGAGGAAGACACGGTTGCCTCCGCTACAGAGGGTAGCCATGGAACTTTAGTTCCATCTCTTCAGCGTGGGTGGGCAGAAGAGGAGGAAGAGGATGAGGAGATTGAGAGTCATCCTCCTGGTGAGGACAGCGAAATCTTGCCTGTTGGTACTCTGGCACACATGGCTGACTTTATGTTAGGCTGCCTTTCCTGTGACCCACGCGTTATACGCATTTTAGACAACACGGATTACTGGGTGTTCACCCTTCTGGACCCCCGCTACAAAGAGAATTTCTCATCTCTCATTCCTCCGGTGGAGAGGACAAGCAAAATGGTGCAATACCAGAAGGTTCTTGTCGAAAAATTGCTCCAAAATTTTCCATCTGACAACGCTGGTGGCAGAGTACGTGCTACCTTGGCCAACCGAGAAGGGGAGAAAAGGGGAGCACACAGCAGTTCCGACAAAGGCAGGGCAACACTCTCCAAGGCGTGGGACACCTTCATGACACCCCGCCAGCACCCTCACCCTGATGCGCAGCCTAGTGTCACAAGGAGGGAAAAGTTTTGGAAGATGGTGAAGGAGTACGTAGCAGACCGTGTCAGCGTCCTCAATGATCCCTCTGTGCCTTACAACTACTGGGTGTCCAAGCTGGACACGTGGTATGAACTGGCACTCTACGCCTTGGAGGTGCTGGCCTGCCCTGCCGCCAGCGTTCTGTCTGAGCGGGTATTTAGTGCTGCTGGTGGCATCATAACAGATAAGCGTATCCGCCTTTCCACCGAAAATGCTGATAGGTTGACACTTATAAAAATGAACAAGGCCTGGATTTCCCCTGACTTCTCCACTCCACTGGAGGAAAGCCCCGGGGGAACATAAAGTCACTTTAGATATGTTATTTACAATGATGGGAATACTCTGTATTCCCATTCACCCCTTCCACCCAAAAAATGGGTATATGGTTGACTCTCTTCCATATACCCTGGGATATAATTTTTATATAGGGCCAGCTCACCAGCGGGCCCTGTGATATAATTTTTATATAGGGCCAGCTCACCAGCGGGCGCTGTTTGACAATTTTTGTATAGGTCAGCTCACCAGCGGGCCTTCTCATATAATGTTTTATTGGGTCAGCTCTCTAGCGGGCCCTCTCATATAATGTTTTATAGCGTCAGCTCACTAGCGGGCCTTCGCATATAATGTTTAGGATGGTCAGCTCCGCAGCAGACCCTCACCCATAATGTTTTAGATGGTCGGCTCAGCGCACGTTTCCCTCTTAATCATGGCCCCAGTTCAGAAAAATCGAGGACATTTTTGGGAGAATTTGCCTCTGCGCACGTTTCCCTCTTAATCATGGCCCCAGTTCCGAAAAATCGAGGAAATTTTTTGCAGAATTTGCCTCTGCGCACGTTTCTCTCTTAATCATGGCCCCAGTTCCGAAAAATCGATGAAATTTTTTGCAGAATTTGCAGATGATATACAAGTAAATATACAGCAAATACTGTTTGGTAACAATTTTTCGCCTAAAGTCGTTTTTATCTTCCTTTTTGTGTGTTTTACGGTCAGTCTGTAAAAATGGCGTACTACGGGCGAAACATCGTTCCCAGCAGCGACGTTGGAGTCCAAGATGCATCCAGACATCCTCCCTATGCTGTCCCTGAACCATTTCTGTGGTGTTTCCATCATTTTCTGCCCTTTTCCTATGGACCAGGCACCCTCCCCTCATCAGAGCAGGGGGTGCCTGGTGTAATGCTCGAGTCCTCCCATTGACTTCAATGGGGCTCGGGTGCTCGGCCGAGCACTCGAGCCTCCGGGGGCGCTCGGTCAGAGCACCCGAACACCCGAGCATTGGGGTGCTCGATCATCACTAAAAAAAACCTACAATGTCACTTCAATACATTTTTCTAGGCCTTCTGGGCTCAAAGTATATAATCTAAAGACCTCATCCAATTAGATTCCCCTATTATTTAAAATCTGTATTCTGTTTGAGTCTTGTCTGTATAGAACATATTCAGTGAGAATTATCTTCATTTATTTTGCTATGTGTTGTCAAAATGTCTTGGCACACTGTGAAGAAAAAATCCTTTTCAATATGTCTTCTATTTTGATTAAACCGATTTCTAATATGTTTTTTGTTCTACCTATATATTGAAACCCGCATATATATTCCAGTAGGTAAATTACAAATTGGAACTCATCTGTCATAAGCTGGAAAACAATAGTCAAGAGACATACCAGGGGATCAAACAAAGACATTTCAAACTAGAGAAAACATTTTCTTCAATTACATTTTCTTCAGTTACCTATGCAGTTGTGCAAATGCAAAGCATGGAGGAGGACAACTCTGAGTTAATTGGAGGAGGCGACAAGTCATGGAAACCCCAAACCCACCGCTACCACTTTCTCCATCACCACCACAAGTCATGTTGTTAAAATAATGAAGTTAGGCAGGTAGGAATCCAACAAACAGCAGTCAGGTATATAATTACTGTGTGTAACAGAAGGACTTTCCAATGTAGGAATCCATCATATAGCAGTCAAGTATATCTGTATAATTACTGTGTGTAACAAAATGACTTAATTAGGCAGATGTCCTTTTTACAATAGTCTGGTGAATCTATCTATATATTTATATTTATTTATATTATATCTGCAAGTTGCTGTATATAGTAATATCCTTGCAATCTACAGTCTACAGATTAGTGGTTCTCCACCGGTGTCCCTAAGGTCTACTAATAGGCCTTGAGGATTTGCCTGCTTGAACACATGTGAGTCAATCTAAATGACTGAGCCTTTGATTAACTCATCTGTGATCAAATTCCTTCTGTTATACACAGGGAAGTCCTCATATCCTGAAGGTACATGGTGAGATCGATTTTTTTTACATATCACATCCTTCCAATAGCTTCAGTAGACCTGAATGGCTCACAATGGTTATTTGCAGTCCTAGACTGCAACAGAGATCAAATAAAAACATATACAGATAGACCTGACTGATGTGTTAAGGAAATCCTTAAGATAAACTTATTCCTTAAAAAAATTTCCTCTAAGTTATTTTTCAAATGCTGACTAGAAGTACATTATATTTATATGAATAAAAACTCTTGTTGGTGATACTGTCCTTTTAATTTTTACAGTGTATGAAGCTGTTCCATGGTGGAGACTTTGTCCTCTTTATAATCTCTCCCTCTCCCTGCACTGAGTGGAACTTCAGCTAGTCTCAATTTCTGCTCTGTGTTCGTATCTCTTTACCTGGCAACAGATGACCTGCTATAATGGGACGTGTCTACTGGCTACTGGGCTCACAGTTCCATACAGTGGCGTGGCTAGGAATATGATCATAACCTATGTTTATGGTGATTG
The DNA here is from genome assembly GCA_037306005.1 of Rhinophrynus dorsalis. Lineage (NCBI taxonomy): Eukaryota > Metazoa > Chordata > Amphibia > Anura > Rhinophrynidae > Rhinophrynus > Rhinophrynus dorsalis. The sequence continues at coordinate 159,964,840 of CM074726.1, read as the reverse complement.
TTGGTTATATTTTCTGCCAGGGACTTTTTGTAATAAAAATTGCCTTCCCTTTAAGAGACAATAATGTCCCCTCCCCAACAAAAAAGTCCCGTTTTGTAGAGTTTAAAATATTAATCAATGCTCTCCAAACCCTATCTCTCAAACCGATATGGTTTGAGAGATATAAGAATTCAAAGTTCCCCCTCCCATCCATTGTCCTGATGTCAGTGTCTAGCTGACAGCAGAAGAATCCGGTCCGGGGACCAGCAGGCGGCTCTGCAGCAGAGCCAGAATCGCGTTACTTAAAGGGATAGTAATATTTCCAAATTACTAATCCCTATATTGTAGCTATGCTAAAAAGAAATGTATTGCTCCCAGTGTCATCTCTCAAACCCTTATGGTTTGAGAGATAATAGCACTCAAAGTTTCCCCCTCCCTCCCCTTTCCCTGAACTCAGTGTTTAGCTGACTGCAAGGGAAGGCGATCTAGGCTCTGGTGCAGAGCCGCCTGATGAATATAAAACCAGATAGCCCCGCAGTCAGCTAGAACACTGGCTTCAGGGAAAGAGGAGGGAGTGGGGAACTTTGCAACCTATTATCTCTCAAACCATAAGGGTTTGAGAGATGACATTGAGGGCAATAAATGTATTTTTAGCATAGCTACAATATAGGGATTAGTAATTTGGAAGTATTACTATCCCTTTAAAAATATTCATTCATTGGAAAGGTCTACAAAGTGTGCTTGCAAACCAGGCACATTTTTAGACCTTTCCAATGAATTAATTCTTTAGCAATAACGTGATTTCGGCTCTGCTGTAGAGCCTCTTCGAGTCGTACAACTCGATCCTCCTGCTGTCAGCTTTACAGCCGACATCAGGATAAGGGGACGAAGGGGGGAACTTTGAATCCCTATATCTCTCAAACCATATAGGTTTGAGAGATAGGGTTTGGAGCATATTGATTATTATTTTAAACTCTAAAAAAAGGATATTTTGGGGGGACATTACTGCCCCTTTAACCAAACTTCAGTCCATTTTAATTTGTAGATTTTTAATTTTCTTATTTCACAATTGTAGCATTTAAAGTGATTTAGATATGTGTTTTAAGAGGGATTTATAATAATAAATATATGTAGGCACAAATATAATGTCATCATCTAATCTAAAAAGGCAGAGAAAGAGAAAGCTGCTGCTCAAAGTTTTATACAAGCTACATTAGACAAATAAGCAAAGAGGGAGAGCTGGAGTTGTTTCTTATTGCAGAAAGTGTGGGTGTCATTTAATTTAGACAGTGATAGACAGTTAAAAACAACCTTTTTCATTGATATGTGATAAAGACAGGCAAGAGATTCCTGAAATTCTACAACTGAGTCAGTGTAGAAATTACATCTCAGGCCCCCTAGACAAGGCACTCTAGGTGCCCTTAGCTCCACCCATGACCACATTGCCTCTGCCCCCTGTCCCATCTCCTGTTTCGTGGCAAAGAAAATACCCTCGGCCTGTAACAAGTAAGGAAAAAAAAGCTTTAACTTAACTTTAACTAGACAGATATCCAATACATTGCTCTCTAGCATCTAAGGAGTTAAATAATAGCTGGAAAAGGGATATTTATTCGGTGCACAGACACTGAGATTGCTCTGGCCACACGCACAATTCAGCACAGCTAAGGCGCCCCTCAAAATTTGGAGTTCTAGGCAAATGCCTACTCTTCCCTGCTGACAATGACATATACTAGAGCCAGAGAAATAGATCATACATTACATTTAAATGGACAAAACAACATTCCATAATCTAACTCTGTCATATGCTATACAGTAAAAACCAACGTTTTTTCCAATTATGTCCACCAAACATGCTAGGGGCAGGAGGAAAGGAGCAGGAGGAGTGCATTGTACTGCAAAAACTCTGACTGATGCCATTGATGTAGGATGTGCAATAAATGATCATGATCCTCCTTGTCCTCCTGAGGATGCTGTTTGGAAAAGTAAAGATGATGCTGAGTCACATTCCAGTATTGCTGCCATAGCAGAGTAGGATTTCCCAGTGAGACCAACTGCTTTATCAGACAGTATCAGTAACACCTCACAGCAAACTAGTGAGAGTTACGGAGATATGGCCAAAAATAGCTGAATGGAAAATGCTCAACATGGCACCACTGCAAGGAGCAATATAAACACTTGTACATACTTTAAGTCATCAAATGCAAAGACTGACTCTGGGCACATAAACATGTCTAAAAATGCACAATCATCATCTTTGTCATCACCATCATCTGCATCAGTGCAACTCCCACCCAGTCACACTCATTACTGATATCTAAGCAGTAACACAGTCAGCAACATTCACAACCATAGCTATGAGTGTTTCTGCTGCTGTTAAAAGTACAAAACCCCACACGTTGGTTCCATTGGGAGGAATTCTTGAGTGGGGGAGACTTCCAGGGGAGATTGGAAGGCAGCCCTTCTTGAGGGGATGACTTCTCCCCTTTTGAGATCCCTACACACATGGCCTTGATCCTCTCTTCTTCAATTTTCTCTTTTTCTCCTTTCTCAGTAGAAACACTCCTAAACATGTACTGGGCCAGGGGACCCATGATAGTAGTGTTGTATATGACTCAGAGAGCGGAACAACAATTTCTTCAATTACATTTTCTTCAGTTATCTATATCTCCTACTGCGGGTGTGCAAATGTAAGAGCATGGAGGAGGACAACTCTGAATTCATTGGAGGAGGCGACAAGAGTCATGGCGTCCCCAATCCCGCTGCCAACACCATCACTACCACTTATCATGTTGTTAAAACAATGAAGTTACACAGTTTTTTTTCTACTCGCTGCCAACCCACACTTACTAAGTTCTTAGAAATACTCTGAAAACTGCACAAAAATAATCCAAAAGTATGCCAGTGAAATGGCAAACTTGACATTCTGCCCTATGTTTAACATGAACCTCAAGATAGTTAACCTGCATCTATTGTATTAGGTTAGATGTGTGAGATGTGACCCCTCCTTCCCTCTCTTCACAAACTTATTACAAAGTGTTCACATTGCAGCTGATGATGCTTCACAGTCTTCACAGAAGAGGTTTAGTCTCAAAATACGTAGAAAATTTCTACCATTCTGTTTGGCTATTTTATATTTTATTATTCAGTGAATTTATAGATCTTTTATATAGAAACAGAGGTTCCAGTCCATTTTACCAGCACTGTCACTGAACAGGGCAGGTAATAGTACCAGGCATGCAATACCAGCTTCAGCACCATCAGCCAGTTTCATCACATTCCTGTAAGTAATCTATATATCGTTCTATATATAAAATATATTGTGTTCAAGTCAAGTGGGCTGCACCTCCTTCTGTGCATATCCTTATAATCACTGTTTGCAACAGAAGGACTTAACTAGGTAGGAGTCCATCATAGAACTGACAGGTATGTCTATATAATTACTGTATGTAACAGAAGGACTTACCTAGGTAGGAGTCCATTATACAGCAGTCAAGTATATCTATATAATTACTGTGTGTAACAGTAGGACTTACCTACGTAGAAGTCTGTCATATAGCAGTCAGGTGTATCTATATAATTACTGTGTGTAACAGAAGCACTTACCTAGGTAGGAGTCCATCATACAGCAGTTATGTATATAATTACTGTGTGTAATAGAAGAACTTACCGATGTAAGAATCCATGAAATAACAGTCAGGTATATCTATATAATTACTGTGTAACAGAAGGACTTACCTAGGTAGGAGTCCATCATACAGCAGTCATGTATATAATTACTATGTGTAACAGAAGAACTTGCCGATGTAGGAATCCATCATATAGCAGTCAAGTATATCTATATAATTACTGTGTGCAACAAAAGGACTTACTTAGGCAGATGTCCTTTTTACAGTAGTCCTGTGTATCTATCTATATATTTATAATGTATCTAAAAGTTGGTGTATACAGTAATCTCCCTCGAAGTCTACATTCTACAGATCAGTGGTTCTCCACCAGTGTCCCTAGGGTCTAATAGGCCTTTAGGATTTGCTTGCTTGAACACAGATGAGTGAATCTAAATGATTGAGCCTTTGATTAACTCATCTGTGGCCAAAGTCCTTCTGTTATACACAGGGAAGTCCTCATATCCCGAGGGTACATGACAAGATCCATTTCTTTACATAGCACATCCTTCCAACAGCTTTAATAGGCCTGAATGGCTCACAATGGTCAATTGTTTTTATCAGATTGTGGATAAAACAACTAGTCCTAGACTGCAACAAAGATCAATTAAAAGCATATATGTATAGATCTGACTGATGTGTGAAAGGGGAACTATCACCCCAAATAAAGTCTACCCCCAATAATTAGCCATCTAGTGATTAGCTTACCAATAGTACTATTAACCAGCATAATTATCACGTTAGTCAGAAATCCTACTTCTGCCAAGACTGACGGCCAGGCAACAGCACAGACATAGTTACATAGTAGTTTAGGTTGAAAAAAGACTTCTTGATTCTAAATTGCAATCAGATTTCTCCTTGGATCAACAAATATTAATCCCAATACTAATTTACATAGCCCTCTATGTTCTGCTCTTTTAAAAAGTATCCAGGGCCTTTTTAAAGGCACCTAATGTATCAATAGAACCACCTCCTCAAGCAGTGAATTCAATATCTTTATTGTCCTAACTTAAAAGAATCCCTTTTGCTGTTGTAGACGAAATCTCCTTTCCTCAAGTCGAAGCAGGTGACCTCTTTGTATAGGCCTTGAACATATTTATATAATGTTATTATATCCCCTCTAAGATGCTGTTTCTGTAGCGTGTACAAGTTTAACTTTTCTAGCCTTTCTTCATAACTAAAACTTTCCATTCCCCTTATTTGTTTTGTAGCCCTCCTCTGCACTTTCACTAGTTCTGTAATGTCCTTTTTCAGAAAAGGTGCCCAGAATTGAACAGCATATTCAAGTTGGGGTCTTACCATGGACCTGTAAAGAGGCATAATAATAGCTTCCTCCCTTGAGTCAATACCCCTTTTAATACATACCAATACCTTATTGGCCCTTGCAACTGCCAGCTGGCACTGTGCGCTACTGCTAAGTCTATTGTCTACCATTACTCCCAAATCCTTTTCATTAGTAGATTTCCCCAAAGAAACACCATTTAAACTATATGTTGCATTTTTATTATTATACCCAAAATGCGTAACTTTACACTTGTCTATATTGATTCTCATTTGCCAAAAATAAAGATAAAAAAGAAGACTACTTCCAGGCACTCTCACCTATATTAAATATATATCATTACCTAACAGGCACAAAACCTAATCAAAATTAAATATGAGTGTCCTACAAAAAATACATACTATATAGAAATTGACTTTTATTTAAAATTATTAAAAAAGAGAAAAAAGAAAGCACAATATAGTCCAACACAGCAGTCCAACAAATAATAAGGGATATCCAAAGGAATTAAACAAGGAATCTCACTATATCTCAGCAACCAGAAAAGTACTTTTGAATTTAAAGGGATATTTAGGGCTTCAAATGAGACACATTGCAGTGGTGTTAGTTACACTCTAAGTGAAAAGAAAAATATAACCCGGATTAATAGAGTCCACTAGTGAATTTAACAGCTATGCATCATCTGTGGTACAAAGACAGGTGTCATTAGCTGTATTTGCTATTAAAGGAAACGCAGACAGTTGATAACAGTACACAGTCCGCTGTTGCATTAACCCTTCAGCAATACACACAAATGAACTACAACAATGGGTTAAATAAAGTTATCATTATCACTGGTGAGAATGTAAGTAGCTAAGCTATGCATAAAGAAACCTGCTATCCTCATTTAGCATAAGTACACTCTTGACACACCTCATACAGTGGATTACCGCTAATTGTCTAAAACAAATGTCTGGATGGAAATGGAGTCGCTAAGTTAAAGAAACTCAGTGTAGCATCCAGTAACATATAACGGAATTGCCCTGTGATGGGTAGTAACACACAAGCAGAGTAGTTATTAAAGACTACTCATGTAATTGGTCTAGCAAAGTCGATTCACTCCATCTAGCCACTTCCTGAAATAAGCTAGTTCTGTGATAGTAATCACAACCGCAAACTGTCCGTGATCGCCAGACAGTTGCCGTTCCCGGTGTTTGCTGTTTGCAGGGACACAAATAGTTGGCAAATTACAGACAACCATTGTGGAAACCCCACAGCAATGCCACAATAGGACTACACCGGAGGTTAGTGTACTATAATCTAATGATAAGTGAATTTAACCTTATGAAAAGACCAATATCCAACATATTATAGATAACCTATCTTTGCAAAATAGACATAAATTGTCAATACAGTTATAAATCCCTGAACTAAGTCAGACTGCTGCATTGAATCACCTAACTCATTTCGTGCACTAATTGGACTTCTTCAGAGGTAAAACGCCAAATACTGGTCAAACAGAAGTTTAAATACCTGGTAGTTCCAAGAATTACCCAATCACCTTCCTTCTCCTATATCAGTATGACGATACTGCTATGAATTATATCTCTTTAACAGTATTCACAAAGAGACAATAGCGAAAAGTCAAAAAGAGAAAAAGGATGGCTACATGAGATTAAAAAAAAACTTTCCATTCCCCTTATGTAATGTAGGTGATGCGAAAACTTAAGGGGTGTTGATGTGAGACAACACATTATAGACTCACCAAAATAACCCCAATATGGTACAAATCCAGTAGAAAAATGTTGACAATAAAATATTTTTCTATTCAAATTGCAAATATCTCACAAAAACCCCCATAGTTCAAGTTCTCATTCATACCACTGGGTTGTAAAGAGTTAAGATTAAATATCCACTGGCATTCCCTTTGTTGTAGGGCTCTTGCAATATCTCCACCTCTGATTCCAAGCGACATTTTATCTAATCCTCAACATGAAAAATTATTAATAAGTCCATTGTGTACAGTATAAAAATGTTTGGCCACAGGAGATATTTGTTTTTTAGCCAATACATCTTTTTCTGCATTCCTGATATCCCTTATATGTTCACAAATCCTCTCATGCTTAGTTCTTTTAGTCATTCCTACATATAATTTAGGACATTGACATGAAATGCAGTAAATCACTGTTTTTATCACAATTTATATAGTCCTTTATAGTATGGATATTTCCAAACCAATCTATAATTTGATTTTTTCGTATCATATATTGACAAGTACTACATGTATAACACGGAAAGGACCCTTTAGGTAATTTTTTTTTTTTTGTTAACCAAATGACTTTTAACCAATTTATCACATAAATTTGGGCTTCTTTTAAATGTTACTGGTATGGATTTACCTACAAACTGTGCCAATTGTATGTTACTATGGAGGACATGAATATATTTATTAAGGATATTCCTGATTTTTGCAGTGTCTGCAACCTGTAATAAATCTTACTATCTCAGATGGTTTCTCTTGCTTTTTTGGGATTAGTAAACTAGCTATTTAAGTTACAATCGCCCTGTGGTATGCCTTTTTAATGAATGTATTACTATATCCTCTCTCTAATAATCTATAACGTATATCCGTACTTTGATTTTTAAAGCATTCAAAAGTCACACAGTTCCTACGTAGGCGTAAAAACTCTCCTGTAGGTATGTTATTTTTCACATTAGTCGGGTGGAAGCTGTCGTAATGCAGAATAGAATTAGTGGCAGTCTCTCATTGGTGACGATCATATTATCCGAACCTCTGGCTATGGTGAGATCAAGAAAATTAACTTGATTAACATCAATATGAAATGTAAGATGCAAATTAAAATTGTTATTGTTTAATTTCTGAATGAATTCCTCAAATAGATGTTGACTGCCATCTCAGTGTATTAAAATATTGTCAATATAGCGTAAGTATAAAACAATACAATTGGTGTATTTATCATTGTGGTCTGCAAAGACATGCCTGTGTTCCCACCAGCCCAGATATAAATTGGCATAGGTGGGAGCACAGGCACTGCCCATCATAGTAACCTGCAACTGCAAATAAACCTGATCATTAAATGCGAAAAAAATATGTGTGAGTATGAACCTCAACAAATAAACATAGAAATTATTTTGATCTTTCAATGCAGAGGCCTGCATGTTCAGAAAACACCTGATCGCCTCACACTCCACACCATGTTTAATACTTGTATATAGTGACTCTATGTCAGCCGTTGCCAAAAAAGTAGAATCAGTAATTTGCAAATCCTGTAATTTAGATAACACATACATTGTATCCCTTGTATATAAGGGCACTGAGGTAACAAAATCCGTCAAACATAGGTCCAAATATCGACTAGCTCTTTCTGTAAGACATCCTATCCCAGATATTACTGATCTTCCACTTGGTCTACTAGGAGTTTTATGAACCTTGGGCAACATATAAAATTTTGCTACTTTTGGGTCAGATATTGTAAGGAACTTGTACTCTTTTGGACTAATTAGTCCCTCCGTCTTAGCTTCATCTATTAACCGTTGGTATTGAATCAGAAATTGTTGTGTGGGATTGCCTAAAAGTTGCTTGTAACAGGCCTTGTCATGTAACTGCCTATTTGCTTCCTGCATATACATCTCCCTAGGCCAAATCACAACGTTTCCTCCCTTATCTGATTCTTTAAACAAAACATCATCCCATCCTTGTAATTCTTTTATTGCTAGAGTCTTTTGTTTAGTCATATTTTTATAAACGTTGAAAAAATCATTGGACACAAATTCATTTTTTACTAACTCCACAAACACCTTTATTTCAGGAGAAATATGTATAGGAGGTATAAAAGGTTACTTATTTTTAATCTGTTGTTTCCATCCTGAGACATCTGTGTTATTTTCCTCCAACAGATCTTCCAAGATGGCAAGTGTTTCCACATCAATAGAATCCTTCTGTTCATTATGATCTTTATTTTGAAAAAACTTTTTAAAAGTAATTTTCTTGCATACAAATGGAAGTCTTTAATTATAGTACATTTATCAACTGGAGAATGAGGGGGGTGGAAGATCACCCCTTTTCCAATACTGCTGTTTGGTTATCTGTAGGTGTTCTACTAGAGAGATAAATTACTCTCATTTGCCATTTACTTGCCCAGTTACCCAATTTATCCAGATCATCTTGTAATGAAGACACATCCAGTTCAGACTTTATTGCTCTACTTAATTTTGTGTCATCAGCAAGCACTGATACATGGCTCCCTATGCCCACTGGAAGATCATTAATAAAAAAATTAAAAAGAAGAGGTTCCAGGACAGATCCCTGAGGTACTCCAGAACTTTCCATTTACCATCACTCTTTGCATTCTATCTTTCAGCCAATTTCCAATCCACACACAAACATTTACCCCTAAGCCTATTTCATTTCATTTGTACAGTAACCTTGTTTGTGAAACTGTATCAAATGCCTTGGCATAGTCTAAATAGCTCACATTAACTGCCACACCCAAATCTATATTTTTACTCACATTTTCATAAAATGCAATTAAGTTAGTTTGACAAGACCTGTCTTTCACAAAGCTATGTTGGCTCCTGCTAATGATATTCCTGTTCAAGATGAATTCCTGAATATATTTCCTTAGCAACCCATCAAACGGTTTCAACCACCACAGATGTCAAGCTTACAGGTCTGTAATTTCCCAGATGGGATTTTGATCCCTTTTTAAATATGGGCACCACATCTGCTTTGCGCCAATCTGTGGGCACCATACCTGAAATAAAAGAATCCCTGAAAATCAAAAATGACAGTCTGGCCAGGGCCCGGCCTAGCTCTTTAAGTATCCGTGGGTATATACCATCCGGCTCCGGGGCTTTGTCTACCTTAACACCGTTTAATAGTATTAACACTTTTTCTTGTGTCAGCCAATCCTGTGCTTGCTGTGACTGTTCTGTAAAAGTAGATTGCAGGTTCTTGTCCATTGGGTCTTCCTTGGTAAAAACAGAAGAAAAGTAATTATTTAAAATATCTGCTTTCTCTCTGTCCCCACTAACCATCTCACCTGTTTCAGATAACAAAGACCCAACATTATCAGACTTTCATTTTTTACCATTAATGTATTTAAATAATTTTTGGGGATTGCTCTTGCTCTCCTTAGCAATTATTTTTTCATTCTCCAATTTAGCTAATTTAACCCCATCCCGACAATTGACTTACCAGGTATGTCCCTCAAAAACTGTCACTTAGTGACAGAGGACGTACCTGGTAAGTCCCAGATGTCCGGGTCTCCGTGCGGCTGCACGCTGTTCGAGGACTCCGGAATCATTTAAAAAAAATGTTAGCCGGGTGTTAAGGTGACAGCCGCGTACGCACGCAGCTGTCACTAAGGGGTTAATCGCCTTTTTACAGGTTTGGTTGGCATCTTTGTATTTTGAAAATGCCTCTGCTGATCCCTCAGCTTTATAATGTTTAAATGCTGATTTCTTCTTATTTATTTCATTAATTACTTTACTGGTTAGCCATATTGGTTTTAATTTGCTTCTTCAGTATTTGTTTCCAAAGGGTATAAATGTATATGTATATTTTTGTAATGTTATTTTGAAGGCATTACACTTAGCTACTGTGTTTTTTCCAGAAAATATTCCATCCCAGTCAATGAGACAAGGGATGCATTAAACCTACTAAAGTTTGCCTTTTTAAAATTTAGTGTTTTGGTGGAATCCATAACAATTGTTTTTTTTAATTATTCACAAATAATACTATGTTATGGTCACTATTCCCCAAGTGCTCCCTTACTTGGATGTTAGAGAGAAGTTCTTCATTGTTAGTTATTACCAGATCCAGACACGCATCCCCTCTGGTTGAGGTCTGTGCTAGTTGAGACAAAAAATTGTCATTCAACAAGTTCAGAAAATTACTGCCTTTAGCAGAATTAGTTGTTCATTTTTTCTAGTCTATTTCTGAATAATTAAAATCCCCCATAATCATAGTTCTCCCTATTTGAGAAGCCTTTTCTATTTGCATTAATAGCTGTGCTCCTTCAAGGTCACCAATGTTTGGTGGTTTGTAACAAATACCCACTAATATTTTCTGGGCAGTTTTACCCCCATTGACTATTTCAACCCACAAGGATTCCACATGTTCACTACTGTCATCACATATATCTTCCAGCAAATGAGGCAATAATGCTGGTTTGATGTAACGACAGACCCCACCACCTCTTTTGTTTGACCTATCTTTTCTAAACAACATGTAGCCCTCCAAACTGATTGACCAGTCATGTGTGTCATCCCACCATGTTTCTGTTATGCCAATCAAGTCATAGTTTTTAATTTCAGCTACCAGCTCCAATTCCCCTATTTTATAAGTTAAACTTCTGGCATTTGCAAGCATACAATTAATGTCACTGCCATGTTCCATTTGTGATTTCATTTTGATGTGGTTTATAGGCTTCTCCCTATTATCTGTACCAACCCAGCCCCATATCCACTACCTGGTTACTAACTAAGTCGCCTTCCCTTTCTATACTATCTAGCCCAGTATTTATTGGCCCCTCCCCCCTTCCTAGTTTAAAATCTCCTCCAACTGCCTAGCTATCCTCTCCCCAAGCACATGATACCCTCTTGCATTCAGGTGCAATCCATCCCTACTATAGAGATTGTACCCCAAAGCAAAATCAGCCCAGTGCTCCAAAAACCAAAAGCCCTCCTTCTTATACCAATACTTTAGCCATCCATTATACTCCCTAATCTCCTGCTGTCTCTATGGCGTATCGCATGGCATAGGTAGTATCTCTGAGATACTACCTTGGAGGTCCAGTTCCTAATCTTACTCCCTTACAGTGTATGAAAAGCTGTTCCATGGTTGAGACTTAGTTCTCTGTATAATCTCTCCCCCTACCTGCACTGAGTGGAACTTCAGCTAGTCTCAATTTCTGCTCCGTGTTCGTATCTCTTTACCTGGCAACAGATGACCTGCTATAATGGGAAGTGTCTACTGGCTGCTGGGCTCACAGTTCCATACAGTGGCGTGGCTAGGAATGCGATCATAGCCTATGTTTATGGTGATTCTTGTTAAATTTTCTGCCAGGGACTTTCCATAATAAAAATTACCTTCCTTTAACCAAACCTCAGTCCATTATAATGGGCAGATTTTTCATGTTCTTATTAAAAAATTGTAGAATTGAAAATGATTTAGAATTGTGTTTTGAGAGGGATTTATAATGATCAGTATATGAAGGCACAATTATAATGTAATTACCTAATCTAAAAAGGCAGAGACAGAGAAAGCTGCTGCTGAAATTTTTACTCTAGCTAGATTAGGCAGACAAGCTAAGAGGGTGAGCTGGAGTTGCTTGTTATTGCAGAAAGTGTGAGTGTGAATTCATTTAGAGTGAAAGACAGGGACAGTTGAAAAAAAACATTTTCATTGATATGTGACAAGTACAGGCAGGAGATTCTTGAAATTCTATGACTGAGTCAGTGTAGAATTTACATCTTAGGCCCCATAGGTGCCCTTAGCTCCACCCATGGCCATACCTCCATTCCTCACATTGCCTCTGCCCCCTGTCCCATCTCCTGTTTACTGGTAAAGAGAATACCTTTGTTCTGTAACATGCAAGAACAAAAAAAGCTTTAACTCCTTAATTGATAGACAGATATCCAATACATTGCTTTTTAGCATCTGATGAGTTAAATAATAGCTGGGAAAGGGGTATATAACTGGTGCAGGGACATTAAGATTGCTCTGGCCGTATGCACAATTCAGAATGTAGGTGTGGCCAGCACCATTGAGGCATCCCTCAAAATTTGGATTTCTAGGAAAATGCCTATTTTGCCTATTGGAAAATCAGGCCCTGCTGACAGTGACAGATACTAGAGACAGAGAAATAGATCATACATTATATTTAAATGGACAAAACAACATTCCATATTCTAACAGTTCTGTCAAATGATATATAGTAAAAAAATCTATGTTTTTTTTTTTAAATTAGGTCCAAACATGCTAGGGGCAGGGGCAAGGGGAAAGGAGTAGGATGAGTGTATGAACGTGTTATTGGTTATATTAACATTTTACTACAAGAACTCTGACCGCTGCCATTGATGTAGCATGTCAAATAAATGACGATGATCCTCCTCATACTCCTGAGGATGCTGTTTGGAAAAGTAAAGATGATATGGAGTCACATTCCAATGATGATACCATAGCAGAGTAGGATTTAGAAGTGAGACCAACTTCTTTACCAAACAGTAACAGTAACACCTCACTGCAAACTAGTGAGAGTTATGGTGATGTTGACAAAAATAGCTGTATGGAAAATACCACCACTGCAAGGAGCAATATACACACTTGCACACTCTTTAAAAGATCAAATGCAAAGTCTGATCTGGGCACATAAACATGTCTAGAAATACACAATTGTCATCTTTGCCATCACCATCATCAGCATCAGTCGAACTCCCACCCAATCACACTCATTATTGATGACTAAGTAGTAACACAGTCAGCAACATTCACAACCCTAGCTATGAGTGTTTCTGCTGCTGTTCAAATTGCAAAATCAGTGACACCTGCTGCAACTACTATTGCAACATCTAGCCCCTGTAATAGAAGTAGTCCCTCAGAAATCCCTCAGTCTGATCTGGGAGCATAAGCATGTCTAAAATACACAATCATCATCTCTGTCATCACCATCATCCACATCAGTCCAGCTCCCACCCAATCACACTCACTATTGCTGACTAAGCAGTAACACAGGTCAGCAAAGTGCAAAAACCACTTCACCTACAGCAAGAACTATTGCAACATCTAGCCCCTGTAATAGCAGTAGTCCCTCAGGAATCCCTCAGTCTATGAAATCTCCAGTATGGAGATACTTCACTCATGATCTGAAAGCTAACTATGTTGCTATATGTTGCAGAGTCTAGCAGCAGTAGACACACTCCTAAACGTGCACTGAGCCAGGGGGCCCATGATAGCAGTGTTGTAGATGTTTCAGAGAGTGGGACATTTTCTTCAGTTATCTATGTCTCCTAATGTGGTTGTGCAAACGCAAAGCATGGAGGAAGACAACTCTGAGTTAGTTGGAGGAGGTGACAAGAGTCATAGGATAGGAGTCCATCATACAGCAGTCAGGTGTATCTGTATAATTACTGTGTGTAACAGAAGGACTTGCCTAGGAAAAAGTCCTTCATATAGCACTCAGGAATATCTGTATAATTACTATGTGTAACAGATGGCCTTTTTACAGTAGTCAGGTGTATTTATCTATATCAATTTATTTGCATTGAATCTGCAAGTTGTTGTATATAGTGATCTCCATTGAAGTGGTTCTCCACCCGGGCCCTTAAGGTCTACTAATAGGCCTTGTTGATTTTGCCTGAACACAGAGGAGTGATTCTAAATGTTGGAGCCTTTGCTTAACTCTCTGAATACCAGAGGAGTATGCAGTGCACTGCAAAGCAACACATTGCTACCCCTCTGATGCTCAAAGGGTTAAATCTCCTGTGTTCCAATTCCTTTTGTTATACAGAGGGAAGTCCTCAAATCCTGAGGGTACATGATGACATCCACTTTATTCCATCACACATCCTTTCAACAGCTTCACTAGACCATGGCTCATAACGGTCACTTGTTTTTATCAGATTGTGAATAGAAACAACTAGTCCTAGAGAAAGAGAGATCAAATAAAACATGTATAGATAGATCTGATTAATGTGTTAAGGAAATCCTTCTGTTAAACACATTAAGAGACACTTATTCCTAAGGCAAAGTTTCTCTAAATTGTTATGTTTTGAACCAGTGGCCACACATGTATGGCTACACCAGGGGTGGACAAACTGATTCCCTCCACTTGTTGTGGACTACATCTCCCATTATTAATAGTCAATATATTTCTCAACAGTTGGGGGTCCTCAGGATGCTAACCACTGGCATACACAATCGTATGAAGGTAATTTTTATAAATTATTAATAGGGCTCCTGCGCCAGGGGAATTGTTTTGCAAATGCTGACTAGTAGTATATTATATTTATATGAATAAAAACGTTGGTGACACGTTTTTTTTTATTTTTTTACAGTGTATGAAAAGCTGTTCCATGGTTGAGACTTTGTTCTCTGTACAATCTCTCCCCCTCCCTGCACTGAGTGGAACTTCTGCTAGTCTCAGTATCTACTCTGTGTTCCTGTCTCTTTACCTGGCAACAGATGACCTGCTATAATGGAAAGTATCTATTGGCTACTGGACCCACAGTCCCACACAGCGGCCTGGCTAGGAATGTGATCGTAGCCTATGTTTATGGTGATTGTTGTTATACTTTCTGCCAGGGACTTTCCGTATCAAAAATTACCTTCCCTTAACCAAACCTTAATCCATTATAGCATGCAGATATTTCATTTTCTTATTGCACGACTGTAGAACTGAAAGTGATTTGGATATGTATTTTGAGAGTGATTTATAATAATATGTGTAGGCACAAATATAATGTCGTCACCTAATCTAAAAAGGCAAGGCACTCTAGGTGCCCTTAGCTCCACCCATGGCCAAATTTCCATTCCTCTCATTGCCTCTGTCCCATCTCCTGTTTCCTGGCAAAGAAAATACCCTTGGCTTCTAACAAGGAAAAAACAAAAGAGCTTTAACTACTTGGTTGCTAGACAGGTATCCAATGCATTGCTCTCCAGTATCTAAGGAGTCAAATAATAGCTGGAAAAGGGCTGTAAATCTAGTGCAGGGACATTGAGATGTCTCTGGCCACAAGCACAATTCAGTATGTAGGTGTGACCAGCACTGCTGAGGCATTCCTCAAAATTTGGACTTCTAGGCAAATGACTACTCTGCCTATTGGGAAATCTGGCCCTGCTAACAGTGACAGATACTAGAGACAGATAAATAGTTCATACATTATATTTAAATGGACAAAACAACATTCCATACTTTTACAGCTCTGACATATGCCTTACAGTAAAAATCAACCTTTTTTTAATTATGTCCACCAAACATGCTAGGGGCAGGGACAAGGGGAAAGGAGTAGGAGGAGTGCACAAACGTTTTGTTGGTGTTATTAACATTGTACTGCAAAAACTCTGACTACTGCCATTGATGAAGCATGTGCAATGAATGATAATGATCCTCCTCATCCTCCTGAGGATTCTGTAAAGATGATGCTGAGCCACATTCCAGTGCTCCTGCCATAGCAAAGTAGGATTTAGCAGTGAGACCAATTTCTTTTTCAGCCAGGAACAGTAACACCTCACCACAAACTAGTGAGAGTTATGGTGATATGGCCAAAAATAGCTGAATGGAAAATGCTAAACATACCACCACTGCCAGGAGCAATTTACACATGTGTACACTCTTTAAGAGATCGTTTGCAAAGTCTGATCTGGGCACATGTCAAAAAACACACAATCATCATCTTTTTCATCACCATCATCAGCATGAGTCAGACTCCCAACCAATCACACTTATTACTGCTGACTAAGTAGTAACACAGGTCAACAACATTCACAACCCTAGCTACAGCGCCTTGCAAAAAAGTATTCACCCCTTGGCATTTTTCTCATTTTTTTGCATTACAACCTGGAATTAAATTGGATTTTTTGGGGGTTATATCATTTGACGTACATAACATGCCTACCACTTTGAAGATGTATAAAACAAAAGTATGCCCTCCAGCTGTTGTGGAAAACATCTCCCATAATTCATAGTCAATATAGTTCTCAACAGTTGGAGGTCCTCTGGTTGCTCACCACTAGCTTACACAATCACATGAAGATACTTTTTATTAAATATTATTAGAGCTTCTGCACCAGGCGAATTGTTTTCCAAATGCTGAACAGAAGTACATTATATTGATATGAATAAAAACTCTGGTAATGTTGGTGATACTGTCCTTTTATTTTTTACAGTGTATCTAAAGCTGTTCCATGGTTGAGACTTTGTTCTCTGTACAATCTCCCCCTCCCTGCACTGAGTGGAACTTCAGCTAGACTCAATTTCTGCTTTGTGTTCCTATCTCTTTACCTGGCAACAGATGACCTGATATAATGGGATGTTTCTATTGGTTGCTGGGCCCTCAGTCCCACACAGTGGCTTGTCTAGGAATGTGATCATAGCCTATAATTATGGTGATTGTTGTTATACTTTCTGGTGGGGACTTTCTGTATCAAAAATTAACTTCGCTTAACCAAACCTCAGTCCATTATAAGGGGCAGATTTTTCATTTTCTTATTGCACAATTGTAGAATTGAAAATTATTTAGATATGTGTTTTGACAGGGATTCATAATAATCAATATATGTAGGCACAGATATAATGTCACCTAATCTATGGTTATTGTGATATGGCCAAAAATAGCTGAATGGAAAATGCTCAGCATACCACCACTTCAAGGAGCAATATACACACGTGTACACTCTTTAAAGGGATAGTAATGTTTCAAAATAAAAGCAGCTCCGATTAATCTCCATAGTATTTGGGCCATGGAGAGTGTTATTTCAACACTGTCAGAGCTGTAGTTCAAGAGTAATTGAATGATAAAGTATCCCCCTCCCGGCCCTTTTACTGATGTAACACTGCTCAGCTCAGAACAGCAGGTTGGTGTCCAGGTGGATGCAGAGAGGGACAATCTTCAATCAACATAAGGAAAAAAACTGAAAAACCTGTTTGTGGGGGCAGGGCTTTCATTGTTCACACAGTAAGAAGACTGTCTCTTTCAAGTGACCAGATTCCAATCTGAGGGTAGGTGGCTTACACTAGTTAAAAGGGGCGGGAGGGGGATACTTTATCATTCAATTACTCTTGAATTACAAGTCTGACAGCATTGAAATAACACTCTCCATGGCCCAAATACTATGAAGATTAACCATTTGAGTGCCAGAGTGGTACGCAACGCATTGCAAAGCAAATGCATTGCGTACCACTCTGGCACTCAAAGGGTTAATAGCAGCTGCTGTTTTTGTGAAACATTACCATCTCTTTAAGCGATCATATGCAAAGTCTGATCTGGGCACATAAACTTGCCTAAAAACACACAATTATCATCTTTGTCATCACAATCATCGGCGTCAGTCCAACTCCCACCCAATCACAATCATTATTGCTGACTAAGCAGTAACACAGGACAGTAACATTCACAACCCTAGATGAGTGAGTCTGCTGCTGTTCAGAGTGCAAAACCACTGATTATAGTAGTGATGCAGATGTCTCAGAGAGTGCAACAACATTTTCTTCAATTACATTTTCTTCAGTTACCTACGTCTCCTACTCTGGTTGTGTAAATGCAAAGCATGGAGGAGGACAACTTTGAGTTAGTCTGAGAAGGTGACAAGAGTCATAGGATAGGAGTCCATCATACAGAAGTCAGGTTTATCTGTATAATTACTGTGGTTAACAGAAGGTAGGAGTCCTTCATATAGCACCCAGGTATATCTCTATAATTACTGTGCGTAAAACAAGGACTGACCTAGACAGATTTATTTGCATTGTATCCAAAAGTCGTTGTATATAGTGATCTCCCTTGAAGTGGTTCTCCACGGAAAAAAATATATATATTACTTAGGGATACTTATGTATATATTTTGAAGTATCCTTTTCCTGCGAATTTTAATTAAAGGTATATAATAAAGTTATTTATTATTTTTTGTTTCATTAAATTTAGTAACTAGTTGAAGAGCCCGTTACACAGGCCACAGTGCCACAGCCAGCCGGTCGCGGGGCAGTCATGCGCAGTAGAGACTGCCCGCGCCGTGCCTTCGGAGCGCCCAGCGGCGCGAGCAGTCTCTACTGTGCATGACTGCAGCACACGCAGTTGCTCATCACACAATGCCCTCCAGTTGTTGTGAACTACATCTCCCATAATTCACAACCAGTCTATATAGTTCTCAATAGGTTCTCAGGTTGCTCACCACTGGCTTACATAATCACGTGAAGATCATTTTTATAAAATATTAATAGAGCTCCTGCGCCAGGGCAATTGTTTTCCAAATGATGACTAGAAGTACATTATATTTATTTGAATAAAAACTCTTGTAATGTTGGTGACACTGTTCTTTTATTTTTTTAAATTGTATCAAAAGCTGTTCCATGGTTGAGACTTTGTTCTCTGTACAAAATCTCCCCCTCCCTGCACTGAGTGGAACTTCAGCTAGTCTCAATATCTGCTCTGTGTTCTTATCTCTTTACCTGGAAACAGATGACCTTCTATAAAGGGAAGTATCTATTGGCTGCTGGGCCCAATGTCCCACACAGTGGCTTGGCTAGGAATGTGATCTTAGCCTATGTTTATGGTGATTGCTGTTAGTCTTTCTGCCAGGTACATTCTGTAACAAAAACTACCTTCCCTTAACCAAACCTCAATCCATTAATTATAATGTGTAGATTTTTCATTTTCTTATTGCACAATTGTAGTATTTAAAGTGATTTAGATTTGTATTTTGAGAGGGATTTATAATATTCAATATATGTAGGCAGATATATAATGCTGGAGCTGCTTGTGGTTGCAGGGAGTGTGGGTGTGATTTAATTTAGACAGTGACAGACAGGGACAGTTATATAAAACACATTTACAGTGATAGGGACAGACAGGAGATCCTTGAAATGCTGTGACTGAGCCAGTGTAGTATTTACATCTCAGATGCCCATAGGCAAGACACTCTAGGTGCCCTTAGCTCCAACCATGGCCACAACTCCATTCCACACATTGCCTCTACCCCCGTCCCATCCATTTTTACTTGCACAGATAATACTCTTGGCCTATAACAAGCAAGAACAAACAAAAAGAGCTAAACAGGCATACAATGCATTGTTCTCTAGCATCCAAGGAGTTAAATAATAGCTGGTAAATGGATATAAAACTGGTACAGGGACATTGAGATTGCTCTGGCCACACGCACAATTCAGAATGTAGGTGTGGACAGCTCCATTGAGGGTTCCCTCATAATGTGGAGTTCTAGGCAAGTGCCTACTCTGCCTATTGGGAAATCTGGCCCTGCTGACAGTGACAGATACTAAAGAGTGATAAATAAATCATACAATGTATGTAAATGGACAAAACAACATGCAATAGTATAAATCTTTCTTGTGCTTTACAGTTAAAATCCACCTTTTTTCATTATGTCCACCAAACATACTAGGGGCAGGGGCAAGGGGAAAGAAGTAGGAGGAGTGCATGGAAATTGTTGGTGGTATTAACAATGTATTATGAAAACTCTGACTGATGCCATTGCTGTAGCATGTGCAATACATGATGATGATCCTCCTGAGTCACATTCCAGTGCTGCTGCCATAGCAAAGTAGGATTTAGCAGTGAGACCAACTGCTTTATCAGACAGTGACACTAACACCTCACAGCAAACTATTGAGCGTTATGGTGATATGGGCAAAAATAGCTGAATGGAAAATACTCAGCATACCACCACTACAGGGAGCAATACACTCTTTAAGAAATCAAATGGAAAGTCTGACTGTGGGCACATAAATAGGTCTACAAATACATCATCGGCAACAGTGCAGCTCCCACCCAATCACACTCATTAATGCTGACTAAGCTGTATCACAGGTCAGCAACATTCACAACATTTGCTTTAAGTGCTTCTTCTGCTGTTCAAAGTGCAAAACCACTGATTATAGTAGTGATGTAGATGTCTCAGAGAGTGGAACAACATTTTCTTCAGTTACCTATGTCTCCTACTCTGGTTGTGTAAATACAAAGCATGGAGGAGGACAACTTTGAGTTAGCTGGAAAAGGTGACAAGAGTCATAGGATAGGAGTCTATCATGCAGAAGTCAGGTATATCTGTATAATTACAGTGCTTAACAGAAGGACTTACCTAGGAAAGAGTTCTTCATATAGCCCCCGGGTATATCTCTTTAATTACTGTGCGTAAAAGAAGGACTTACCTAGACAGATGTCCTTTTTACAGTAGTAAGGTGTATTTATCTATATCTATTTATTTGCATTGTATCTGAAAGTCATTGTGTATAGTGGTCTCCCTTGAAGTGGTTCTCCACCCTTGCCCATAGGGTCTACTAATAGGCCTTGTGCATTTACCTGCTTGAACACAGGTGAGTGAATCTAAATGACTGAGAATTTGATTAACTCACCTGTGATCAAAGACCTTCTGTTATACACAGGGAAGTCATCAAATCCTGAGGGTACATGATGAGATCCATTTCTTTCCATCACACATCCTTACAACAGCTTCAGTAAACCTGAATGGCTCACAATGGTCAATTGTTTTTATCAGATTGGGAGTAGAAACAACTAGTCCTAGAGAAACAGAGATCAAATTAAAAACATATATGGATAGATCTAACTGATGTGTTAAGGAAATCCTTATGTGAAACACATTAAGAGACACTTATTCTGAAGGCAAAGTTTATCTAAGTTGTTATCATATTTTGAACCAGTGGCCACTCATGTATGCCTACACAAGGGTGGACACCCCTTCAGCCCTTCAGTTTTTGTGCATCTCCCATAATTCACAGTCAATATAGTTATCAATAGCTGGAAGTCCTCGGGTTAATCACCACCAGGGGAGGGCTGGCAACTTGTGGCCTGGGGGGCAAATACAACCTACTGGCCCATTTCTTCAGTTGCTCCATCCCAGTGTCCCAGCCCATCCCCTTTAGTTACTTTTAGTATTGGTATTAATGCTGTTAAGTAAGGTAAACAAGACCACAGAGCTTACAGTTGAAATGCGGCTACTCTAGTGATACCATAGAGCTTGCAATTTAAGTAAAGCGACATGATTGATATCATAGAGCTTACAAGGGAAATGGATTATGCTGTTAGTGTAGCTCCATTTGGATTGTAGCTCTGTGGTATAATTTATGTAGTTCCATTTCAATTGTAAGCTCTGTGGTATCACTAGTGTAGCTCCATTTACAGCAGCAAATGGGAGACTGAATGAGGCAGTGGCCCACTGGCCCAGACATGTGACTGGCCCAGGGGGCAATTGCCCCTCTGCCCCCAGGCCAGCCCTCCCCTGATCACCACTGGCTTACAGAATCACATTAAGATCATTTTTGTAAAATATTAACAGAGCTCCTGCACCAGGGGAATTGTTTTGCAAACACTGAGTAGAAGTACATTATGTTCAAATAAAATCTTGTAATGTTGGTGATACTGTCCTTTGATTTTTTTACAGTGTATGAAAAGCTGTTCCATGGTTGAGACTTTGTTCTCTGTACAATATCGCCCCCTCCCTGCACTGAGTGGAACTTCAGCTAGTCTCAATTTCTGCTCTGTGTGCCTATGCTTCACCTGGCAACAGATGGCCTGCAATAATGGGAAGTATCTACTGGCTGCTGGGCTCACAGTTCCACACAGTGGCTTGGCTTGGAATGTGATCTTAGCCTATGTTTATGGTGATTGTTGTTATATTTTCTGCCAGGGACTTTCCGTATCAAAAATTACCTTCCCTTAACCAAAACCTCAATTCATGATAATGTGCAGATTTTTCATTTTATTATTGCACAAATTTATATGTATTTTGCGAGGAATTTATAATAACCAATATATGTAGGCACACATAAAATGCCATCACCTAAGCTAAAAAGGCAGCTATTAGTAATGTAACCAGATCACCACACACTGATGGGTTACAATGTTTCTGTGCACTTATGCTGAATGAAAACTTAACAAGAGTGCTGAAATAAAATGGTGATCTGGTCACATTAAAAATGTTTGATAATGGCTGACTTTACTGGCACAGATAATAAAACAGGTAATTAAATAAGGGCAGGAAGTCTATTCAAAATAGCAGTTAATGGTCTGTGTTCATTAAGCTCATCTAAGGGTAAAGAGCACAGCGACTGAGTGCACTAGACCAGTTCTTTGGGTTATGGAAATGAAGGTATACATAAGATAGAAATGAACCGCAAATCCTCTTTTTGCTTCATGTAGATATAAAAGACACAGTGAATATGAGCAATAGTTCTCCTCTTATTCTTGGGTTTATAGAAATAAATTATACATAAAATAGAACTGAACTCTCCATGATCATTCTAGTTTATCTAGAGATAAAAAGCATAGTCCTTAGGCGTGGTCAGCCTCCTTTTCATAACATTTTCAGTGTCTCGAAGGTGCACAACGTATTGCAAAACAATGCACTATTCACCTCACTGGTACTCAAAGGGTTGCGTTTTTGGTAAAGTAAAATATGTAAATAGAAATTAACTTTATTCTTATTTCATATCTTCTAGAGATAAGAAACACAGTTTGTAGGTTCAGTAGACCTCCTCATCTTTGGTTTATAAAAAAGATATATATACATCCTATATAATAAAATGATATCATTGTTTGTACAGTTGGCTGCGCGAGCACTGTAGTCATGCACAGTACAGACTGCCCGCTCAGCGGCTGATAACAGAGCGGCCGGCTCCAAATTCAGACTGTAGTCCTCTCTGTGCACCATCTGAATTCGGAGCAGCCCGCTCCATTATCAGCCACGGTGTGGGCAGTCTCTACTGTGCATGACTGCACCGCAGCTGTTGCTGGGTGGCACTGTGGCCCGTGTACATGGCTCTTCAACTAGTATGTACATATATATATATGTGCAGCAAAGTCTCTCAACCTGTAGTACTACTGTACTAGTACTCTTAGGGGTAACTGGCATGCATACATGGGGTAAGTGATGTCATGCTGACTGACTGGACAGGAGGCAGACCCGCAGGTAGAGGAGGAAGTATAGGCGCTGACCTTATTCACTGAGGCCTGGGTTCTGAACTCACAGATAGGGGTATAGGTAGAAGTGACAAGGAACACTGGACGTGAACAAATAAAGGACTAAAAAAAAAGGCATCAGGGTAGCCAGAGGCATGAAGAATGTAAGAATACAACAGAATATAGCTACAGGGACTGCTTTACCAACAACTTCCATGGAAAACTCACAAGGGACCAGAAACACTGGATCCAAATCAGCAGGAAGGATCTAGGTCAGAAACATAGTAGAGGTTGGGGCAGGTGGCATGCAAGCAAGGTCAAGAACAAGCCAAGGTCAAACACTGGAATCTGGAAACAAGGCTCTAGGATGCTAGTCAATATAAACACTTTGCATCCACGCTACAGTGCTAGTGAAGCTACAAAATATAGACCTTAGAGTGTGTCCAGCAAGGTAATGATGAGCACAAGTAATTCCTGAGCAGGTGTGAGTAGAGTGGATTTGCCACAGAGGTATACAGAAAGGCACGTGATCACAGAACAGAGTCTCTGAGAGAGGATTCTCACATCTTTCCACTCCATCAGTACCATTCAGGGTCCAAGACATGGCTTTGGATGGATCTCCCTGGGAAATGCTCTTTTCAGGACAGGTTCATGCAAATCCAAAGCCAATACCCAAGAGCATTCTTTGAGGCCCACAGCCTTTACAGTTCACCAGATACTGAAGGGTTCCCTTGTAGAAACGTGAGTACAAAATCTTGTCTATGACAAATTTTTCATGTCTTTCCACAAACACAGGAGGAAGGGGAGTTGCAGAGTGGACATGTCAAGTGTGAGTATAAGGCATGAAAAAGGACACCTGGAAGAGAGGAGAGATTCAGGGTTTTTATGAGTCTCTGACTTATAGGAGATCTTGTTAATAATCTGAAGAACCTGGTAAACTGTGATATAACAAGAGCCAAATTTATCCGATGGCTAGCATAATTGAATGTTTTTGGTAGAAGAACAAACCATATCCCAAGTAGCATACCGAGGTGCAAGAATCCAGTGTTTATCAGAAGCTCTTTTTGATGAACTTGAGCAACGAACACGGTGGAAGGAGTACCTTCCCACAGATCTACCAGTGACACAGCTCAAGCATCAACTGCAGGTACTCCAGTCAACTAGAAATCAAAGATAAAAAGATACATGGATCGTACCTCAATGCAGAGAAAAATGGGGAGCAACCAAACAAGTCTAGTAGCCAACAGCTACATGAGAAGATGGAGGTTAATTCCTAAGTGTTTTCACAAGGCGCTCCATAATCTGGATACAAACTGGTAACCTCTTTCTGAAACAATTTGTTCTAGTAAGCAATGTAAATGGAAGATTTATTTGACTCAACATCTCATTAATTGTTGCAAGGAGCAGTCATGGCATGGGCATAGATGTATAATCTTATTGAACTGTTGCAAGGGCAGTTGTGGCACCAGTATGATCACAATATCTTAGTGGACTCTTTCAAACAGCCATTTTGGCATTGAAATGAATGTAAACTCTTGGTGAATGAAGATATATATGGCTTGAATTCCACTGAAGTTGATAACTTTATCAGTTGTCTACAGAACACTATATTATTGGCATTTTATTGTTTGTTACAAATATGTTATAATTTTTCGTAAGTGGATCCAGCTTCATTTAATCTTCACAAGAGGGATTTTTAGCCGTAGCAGGGCTACATCACCCATAATTCCCAGCAGGCCAATGTAGTTCTCAATAGCTGGAGGTCCTCAGGTTGCCCAACACTTGCTTACGCAATCATTTGAAGAGATTTTATATATATATATATATATATATATATATATATATATATATATATATCCTATATAATAATTCGCTAAGTTGTGTGTAACGCCCGACATGCGCAGTAGACACTGCTGCGCGTGCGGCAGTCATGCGCAGTAGAGACTGCAAGCGCCGCGGCAGTCATGCGCAGTAGAGACTGCAAGCGCCGCGGCTGATACAGAGCTGGGCGCTCCGAAGGAGCGTCCAGCTCTGTATCAGCCGAGGCGCGGGCAGTCTCCACTGCGTGTGAGTGCTCCGCGACCGGCTGCCAGAGGCACCGTGGCCTGTGTAACGGGCTGTTCAACTAGTATATATATAAAATATTAATAGGGCTCCTGCACCAGGGTAATTGTTTTGCAAACGCTGACTAGAAGTACATTATTTTCAAATACAGCCGTGTAATGTTGGTGATACTGTCCTTTGATTTTTTTTTTTTTTTACTGTGTATGAAAAGCTGTTCGATGGTGGAGACTTTGTTCTTTGCACAATATCTCCCCCTCCCTGCACTAAGTGGAGCTTCAGCTAGTCTCAGTTTTGCGCTGTTTCTGTCTCTTTACCTGGCAACAGATGACCCGCTATAATGGGAAGTATCTATTGGCTGCTGGGCTCACAGTCCCGTGCAGTGGCTTGGCTGGGAATGTGATCTTCTTAGCTTCTGTTTATGGTGCTTGTTGTTATGTTTTCTGCCAGGGACAAAAATGACCTTCCCTTAACAAAACGTCAGTCTGTTATAATGTGCAGATATTTAATTTTCTTTTTGCACAATTGTAGAATTGAAATTGATTTAGATATGTATGTTTTGAGAGATTTCTAATAACTAATGTATGTAGACACATGTTTGTCATCACCAGAGCTAAAAAGGCAGCCATTAATAATTTAACCAGATCGACAATTAACTTGGGATACTAATTAAACAGAAACATTGCAGGACTGCACTGGCTGCTGTACAGTCCTTCAGAATGAGAATTTAACAAGTGTCCTGCATTAAAATGGTGATCTGGTCACATTAGCCATTATCGATAATAGCTGGCTTTACTAGCTAAAGCAGATAAGAAAATATTCTTGGGTTTAAGGAGGAAATCTATTAAAAATAGCAATTTGCCCTATGTGCTCATATAAGCTCATCTAAGGATAAACAGCACAGTGAGTATGTGTAATAGTCCTCCTCTTCTTGGGTTTATGGAAAGGAAGTATATATAAAATAGAAATGAGCCACCAATACTCATTTCATGTAGGGTGACAACATGTCCCGGAATGCTTGGGACCGTCCCTTATTGGGGGTCTTTGTCCCACGTCCTGGGTCACCCTCCACCAGGACAACAAAGAGTCCCAGAATGGAGCAACATGCAGCAGTCCAGCCAAACAATGAAATGCATTTGCTATATGGTCCTCATTGGCTGGCTCAGCCAGCCAATGAGGACCATACGGCAAATACATTTCATTGTCTGGCTGGACTGGAGCGTGCAAGACAGCTGGGATGGAGCAGGTATGCTGGAGCTACAAGTGAGACCCGCGGCTGAGGCTCCAGCCCGCGCTGACCATCTTTATGATGCTGACACAGAGTAAGAGTTCCCACCGGAACAGCCTCAGAAAGATGGTCAATGACTGCGGAAGCCTCAGGAGCGGGACTAGGGTGACCACATGTCCTGGAATGGCAGAATGGAAATGTGGTCACCCTAACTTCGTGCATCTAGAAATAAAAGGGTCAGTGCAGTAATTCTCCTCATCTGGAGTTTTTTAAGGCAAGTACATATATAAAATAGAAATGAAATATGTGTGCTTATTTTAGTTCATCAAGAGATAAAAAAATGCAATGATTATGTGCAGTAAAGTATTTCTAAACATGCAGCGCTAGTAACCTGGGGGTACTTGGCATGTAGACATGGGGTACCTGATGTCATGCTGACTAACTGGACAGGAGGTGAACCTGTAGGGCAGCGTAGGAAGTCTAGTCACTGACCTCGGGCCTGGTCCTGAGTCAGCAAGTAGTGGCTTAAGGAAACATGACAACATTGGACAGGAACTGATACAAGACTGGAAAAAAGGCAATAGAGTATCCAGAGGAATGAAGAAGGTAAGTATGTAGCAGAATGTAGTTATAGGGACTGCTTTACCAGCAACCTCCAAGGAAGACTCACTATGAACCAGAAATGCAGGATCCAAATCATCAGCAGAGTCTAGGTCAGAAACATAGCAGGAGTCAGGGCAGGCAGCAAATAAACAAGGTCAGGAACAAGCCAAGGTCAAACACGGGAATCTGGAAACATGGCTCTAGGGCACTAGTCAGTGTAAACACTTTGCATTCACACTGCCGTGCTAGTGGCGCTATTTGACATGGGCCTTGGTGGTGTGTCCAGAAAGACAGTCATGAGCACAAGTAATTTCTGAGTTCCTAATTCCACATTAGGCAGATAAGACTGCAGAAAAGAATACAGTATCCCTGGAAACATGTTCTCACATTAATTCTCCTTCCACAGACATCCTCTGGGGTCCAAGACTTGCTTTAGAAGGGAATTCGCTGATTAATGCTATTTTCAGTATGTCACCATGCAAATCTGAAGCCGATCCTCAAGAGCGTTTTTCCAGGCCATGACCCTTAGTGTTTACCAGATACTGAAGGGTTGTCTAGAAGAAATGTGAGGTCAGCATTTTGTCAGTGACATATTTTTCATGTCCTTTCATGAATACAGGTGTAAAAGGAGGTTCAAAGTAGACATGGAAGATGGAAGAGATTCTGGATTTTTTAGGGATCTCTAACTTGTTTGACACTCTGATATAATGAGGGCCAGCATTATCTGAAAGCTAGGTGCAAATGTGTAGTGTTTATCAATAACTCTTTTTGGAGAGCTACAGCAATCAACAGGGTTACACATATTCTTTGCCAGTGATCAGAAATGCAGCTCGAGCATAAGCTGCATGCACTCCAGTCAACTGTGAATTAAGAATAAAGGTTCTTAAAAATTGTATTCCAAAAGAGTATTGGAGCAACAGATTATATGAGAATTCAGCCAAAAATATTAAGTCCTTCCATTTGACTTATGGCTGATTACAACAACAGCACAGAAATTTCCCAAACGTCTGGATAAGAAACACTGTCTGACCATTTGATTGTGGGTGATAAACAGAGGAGAAATTGAGGTTGATTCCTAAGTGGTTGCAGAAGCACTCCAGAACCTGGATACAAAGTAGGAACCTCTGTTTGAAACAATTTCAGTATGCCATGAAAACAATAGGTTTATTTGACAAAGGCTTCTGCCAGTTCTTCACAGGACAACATTTTAGGTAATGGCACAAAATCACCCTGCTTTAAGAAGACATCCACCATGACCCAGGTTAAGTAATGTCTTGGGAAGGGGAACTTCCACAATAAAGTTCATGATGAGGGGGTACCAAGGTAATGCTGGTAATGGCAGTGGCTGGAGTATAGCCACTGGTCTTGTCCAATGAGTTTTTGCCTAGGCACAGACTGGACAGGAATCCACAAATTCCATGAAGTTGGACTTGAGCTTGAGCCCCCAATAACTGGGAGCTACAAGATCAAGGGTACTTTTAACTTCAGGATGGCCTGCCCCTGAATGATGGCCCCAGTGCATGATTTTTGATTCCAGGGATATAGGGACAAATATCCTGCCAGATGTAACTTCAAGATCAGTGAGTATCCACTGTTGAACATTTGAGTGCTTCAGAAGGAGCAAAACAAACAAAGCAGCAATAATCTGAGACACAAGAATAATTGGCTCATCAGAAGCAGGGGAAGAAGATGATTCTCAAGATAGAGAATGTCAGCCTTGGAGTTTACTCTGTTATATAGTTGATGTTGACATTGAATTAATTGAAGAATAAGGCCCAGTAGGCCAGTCCATGATCTGTTAGAATGGTAATATAAGTCTTGGCACTTTCTAACAATTAACATCACTCATCTAGAATCATTTCCATTGCAAGAAGCTCCAGATTACCCACATTTTAATTATTTTTCGCTGGAGAGAAATGATTTGAAAATATAGAGCAATGGTGAATTTTGCCAGTATGGATATGGCATTGGGACAGAACTGCTCTATCTGCCACCTCCAAAACATACATCTCAATTATGAAGGACTCTGGGTCAAGGTATAAGAGGATGGGTGCTAAATTAAGGAGATTTTCAGTGGTTCAAATACAACCGAAATTTCAGGAGACCAGTGTTGATGGTCAAGCTCCCTTATTTGTCATGTTTGTGATGGGACAACAATTTTAAAAAAAATGTCTTATAAATCGCAAAGCTCATAATGATTAACATGGCCTTAAGACCACATGGGAGTCGGCACTACTTAACCACTTCATCCTCTGTGGGGTCCATTTCCAGGAAGTCAGCAGAGATAACATATCCCAGGAAGGAAAGATGGGTCTTCTTGAACACATATTTTTCCAACTTCACATACAACCCATGCGTACATATGTAAGCAAGGAGAAGTACAACTAGAGTATGATGTTCTTGATGGGTTTTGGAAAATATCAAGATGTCTAGTCAACCACAAACATGTGGAGCTGGTCTTAGAAGATATAATTCTCAAAGGAGTGGAACACGACTAGGGCATTACATAACACAAATTATACTGCAAGATATTCATAGTATCCACAAAGAGTATTAACCGACTCCTTCCATTCATTCCTATATCTGAATCAGACTGTAACCCCAGCAAAGGTCCAACTTGAAGTCTCCAACACATGGGGGGAGATGTACTAAGGCGTGATAAATCGGTGATAAAGTGGAGATGACGTCTCAAGTGATATCACTTCACCAATTCCTATATTATTTTATAGAGCCAATACATTAAGAGTTTTCCATCTTTGGACATCTTTGTACAGAGGCTTTATGGAATAACATAGGAATTGGTAAAGTGATATCACTGGAGAAGTCATCTCCACTTTATTACCTCTTTATCACGCCTTAGTGTATAACCCCATCGTGTAGCAATGTGACCTATAGCATTCAAATTGTTAAAATATATAGCCCCCATCATAAAAGTGTTGTTCATACACCAGTATTATACAGATTCTAAAAACATGCTTGGTATTCTCTAGAATTAGTTTTCAGTGCGTTGGAGGCCTCTGTAGCATCCAAAGGGTTATTACCTATTTAAATCATTGGCAATTTTAATTTCTATCCTATGGTGCAGTTGGGTTCCTCCTGAGTGAAGGTCTTCGCATACTGAAAAAAGTTCTTGGAGCTGTCTTCATTGAGGTAACTTCATGGACAAAATAGGAAGTCTCAGCACTGCAGCATTCACAACTAAGGTTGCCAGATCATCCCTTTAAAAAGTTTATGAAGTGCATGCTGCAAAACTATAGTAATTATTACTGGGCTACATAATTTTCCATATGTGCAGGCAGCATCCATTTAACATATGTATTTTAAAGGCTGATTTGGTAACTCTGTTTTTCAACAACAAATCGAATAAGCATACCTCCCAAGTGTTCCTCTTTAGGGGATATCAGGGGTCCATACCTCCCACCTGTTCCTCTTTAGGAGATATTAGGGCTCCATACCTCCCAACTGTCCCTCTTTAGGAGAAATTAGGTATCCATACCTCCCAAGTGTCCATCTTTAGGAGATATTAGAGGTCCATACCTCCCAAGTGTCCCTCTTTAGGAGATATTAGGGATCCATCCCTCTCAAGTGTCCCTCTTTAGGGGATATCAGGGGTACATACCTCCCAAATGTCCCCCTTTAACAGATATTATTGCTCCATACCTCCCAAGTGTCCCTCTTTAGGAGATATTAGGGGTCCATACCTCCCTAGTGTCCCTCTTTAGGAGATATTACGGCTACATACCTCCCTAGTGTCCCTCTTTAGGAGATATTAGGGGTCCATACCTCCCAAGTGTCCCTCTTTAAGAGATATTATGGCTCCATATCTCCCAAGTGTCCCTCTTTAGGAGATGTAGCGTGTGTGCAGAATAAGACTAGAATTTCTGGAAAAAGCCAACTGTACCATAAGGAACAAATACATTTTGCTAAAATTCCCATTAAACTGAAATGGAATTTTTAACCCCCTTAATGCTGGAGAGGTATTAAATGCATTGCTTTGCAGTGAGCTGGAGATCTTTCAAGCATAACATGAACAGACCTCGCCTTTAACTTTGAATGCCAGAGGGGTACACAATACATTACGAATTGCTCAAAACGACTACTAGGGACAGGTGCATATTTCAGGGTGCATTGAAATAAAATCAGCCCAGCAGTGTGCATTTTTAATATGTCTTCAACTGAAGGTAAGGTCTGGTCAGCCTACTCTTTCATTTAAAGGGTTTAAATGAATGGGGATGCTGTGTCCCCTATGGGGCAGTTGGTCTGCCCCAGAATTTCTCTACTGTTGACTGTGTGCCTGTGGGCCACATCCTATTGGTGGGTAAATATCCCTTGAAGGGCTAAAAGTACATTTTGTTCATCTAAAAAGACTATGTTCCAGAAACATCCCAGCAGTGAAAAGAGAACCTCTGGATTACAGCAAGCAGGGATATATCACCTATTAAACTACATTGTGGGAAGTGTTAAGGGATAATATTTAAAAAATATCAGGGTCAGTTCATTTTTCATTTATAGTAGCAACTAAAATATATAGTAAAGTAAACATTATGCTGTAAGGTTAACCCTTTGAGTGCCAAAGGGGTATACATACCCCTCTGGCACTCAAAGGGTTAATCATCCTGTGTACAACAAGGGTACTCTCACAATGGCGCTGTTGCTATACTATCCTATGGAAGTTTATGGTCAACTGACCAGATCTGTCCATAGGATCATGTAGCAACAGCGCCACTTTAAAGTTTCAGGCCACTGAGCTGTTGCAACTAAAAAAAATTCCATTCTCAGCTGCAATAACTTTGGAATAAAACACCTCTCAGCAGTGGGAGTGCCCTTGTTTTACTCAGGAAGGTAAACCCGACCATATATATTTATTTAATATATTAAGTGTTACTATCCCATAAAATATTCCCAGCTATACTGACCCCAGGGTGTGGTACAAAAATGTGTTTTTACCTAATTAACTAGTACACATAAATTAATTGGCTGGTGAGGCCTAACCACCTGCCTGACACTACTTTACATCTAAAAAATAGTTGTCTGTTAAAAATCAGTATTCTCATTGACCTGATCGTGCCTAGAACTAGGCTTTTGTACAAATAAAGCTGAAAAAACATGTTTGTACTGCTTTTATATTACTGCAAAAAATCCATATTTTTGAATAGCTGAGCGGTTATAATTTACTATTGTTTTCAATGAAAAATGGATGCTCTCATTAAGGTTACCACCTCATTCCCTTAAAACTGAAAACATCAATACATTCTGCAGGGCAGCATGGAGGCCATTGCAAGTGTGTAGTAATCGCTGCAGCTCTGCCAAGTGCATTCTTCTTATGTGTTTGATTTTAAAGGGATAACATGGCAACCTTAGCTGCCATCACACTTATACATACCTGGCAATGCTCAGGGTTTGACCACAAGACACAAGGTTTTGAACCAAATGTCAGGATCTCAGGGTCAATGGACTAATTCTCTGGGTGACAGAGCCCGTTGTTTCCTACTATGATTTCCACCAATTTACTGCTTATTTAATGTCAATAGTAGTGACATTTCTACCAGAAAGGCAGATGGAGAAGTCCTGCTTGTCTTCTTTATTCTCTTTTTAGCACATAGTTTTAGCATGTTGCACTTCTTTCTTCCTTTTCATATTAGAATCATTTGTGGAGGTGTACCTGGGGACACTCGAATGGAAGCTGCGCCATTTGAGAAAACTTGGTATCATTTATAAGCATCACGCCACAGAAGAGACTGTGTACCTTGTGTGTATATTAAATTTAACAGCAATTTGCTGTGTAGCGTGGGGCTAGAGCGCTGAGCTGTGTGTTGCTTTGCCTAGGGACACCTTGGACTATAATTCAACCCTTGACCTTTTTGCATATCTCCCCCGGAGTCTTTCCAGGAATGTTTTGATAATTAGTCCATGAACCATTATAGTACCCTTCTGTAACTCTTTAAATGCTTTGCCCACCCCTCTGGCCCTCAAGGGGTTAAATAGGCTTTACTTTATTGATGTTTATGATGTTTTCCCATGGGCTTGTAATGTTTTCCATCTGAGCAAAACCTGAAACTCCCAAAATATAATGAAACGTTGATCACTATTAACCCTTTGAGTGCCAGAGGGGTACACAATGTGTTGCGTATTCCCTCAGGCACTCAAAGGGTTAACAGTAACTGCAGAGCATGCCAACTACAACATTGATTGATAAACCTTCTCAAAATTCACAGTGATTTAAACTGGGCATTTAACCCCAGAATGCTAGAGAAAATTCAAGAAGTAAAAGCTCAGTTTAAGTTAAGGGACATTTTTATTTATCCCTTATGATTCACTCTGTATTCTTCGGAATCACTGTATTTCTTAAGCTTCAGCGTATGCAGAAACCCTGGTGCACACAATTTCCTATAATTGCAAGTTGAATGTTTGACAAGCTGTTACATTGTGAAAATCATTTACAGTACAATGTCTCCCCCTCCCTGTGCTACGGAGAATTACATCTGGACGGAATTTGGGCTCACTGTCACTTTGCCCTACCAGGCAACATATGACTTACCCCAACACAAAGTTCCTATTGGCTGTTGAGCTCAGAGTCCAGCTCTTGGCTTGGAATATAAGAACTGTATCTATTTATGGGACTTGTTGATGTTTCATGTGCCAGGGATTTTCCACATCAAAAAAACCCTTCCCTTATACAGAAACCTCAGTCAAGTGTTCATTTCCTCATTGCACAATTATAGAAATGAAATTGATGTTGCATGCAAGAACCTGAAATAATTGCACAACACAGAAGTGTGCTTGTTGTATAGAAAAGCATGCACAACTCTCCACAAATCCCTGAATAAAAATACAAATAGAAAAGCAGGGACGACCACACTACCTCTCATTGATTGCTTTAGTGTGAACCTGTGTATAGCACATATTACTCTTTATAACACTCCCGTATTAACTCACTTATCAAGCTGAAGTTTCAGTTGCACAGCTTGATCAATATATGTTCAGGCTTGCCTGCCTCACCAGTGCACTCCAGTTTAGGAAGGTCCTAACTGATATATCTTACCATGTTATTTAGCTTTACAAACAGCTTCCTATACTGTAGCTACACCTGTATAAGATTTCAGTGTTCTGCCATTTGAGCAACACCTGCTGTTTGTAGACAAGTAATTTCATGCAAAAGGACTAGGGTATGAGGAAACAAAAACACCTCGTGTATAGTGAGTATATCACTATATACTGATTTATTAATCACTTGTACATAAATAACACATACCAATAAAATATTAATACCTTAAAACCAAAATAGGCATAGCACTTAACCCTTTTAAACCAGTTCCCTGCTTGATAAACCTCTTCCCTTGCATGGCCAAATCCAAAACCAGTTACCCCAATTGTGCTAGACCCATGCCCCCCCATGTGCCCCCCCAATTTTCTTCACCTTCCAGTGTTTTGTTTTTTTTTAATATGCTTATATATGCCACCCTGGGTGTCAGCCTGCAAACAGTGTGTCACATCATGGACACCGCGAGGGAGCGCTTGGCAGCGGAAATCAGCGCTCCTTCGCGGCGTCCATGATGTGACACAC
Organism: Rhinophrynus dorsalis; assembly: GCA_037306005.1. NCBI lineage: Eukaryota > Metazoa > Chordata > Amphibia > Anura > Rhinophrynidae > Rhinophrynus > Rhinophrynus dorsalis. The sequence continues at coordinate 159,929,813 of CM074726.1, read as the reverse complement.
CGTTTGCAGGCTGACATCCAGGGTGGCAATCCAGCTGATCTCCCGGAGGCAAGCGCTCTAGTAATACAGAGCGCTGGGAGATGACACCATCTCCCAGCGCTCTGCATTACTGAGCACTGCGCGCGGGAGCTTCAGCTCTGTGCCGGAGGAGGCACAGATCACTTTCCACACCGCTAGACTACCAGGGACTCAAGGTAGGGCAACAAGGGGCAATGTGGAGATGAAGAGGCTTTATAGAAGGGCGCATTGTTGAAGGGGCAGTGTGGAGATGAAGGGGGCACTGTGGAGGGAGCATTGTGGAGATGAAGGGGGCACTGTGGAGGGAGCATTGTGGAGATGAAGGGGGCATTGTGGAGATGAAGGGGGCATTGTGGAAGGGAGCATTGTGGAGATGAAGGGAGCATTGTGGAAGGGGCAATGTAGAGATGAAGGGGGCATTGTGGAAATGAAAGGAGCATTGTTGAAGGGGCAATGTGGAGATGAAGGGGGCATTGTGGAGGGAGCAATGTGGAGATGAAGGGGGCACTGTGGAGGGAGCATTGTGGAGATGAAGGGGGCACTGTGGAGGAGGCATTGTGGAGATGAAGGGGGCATTGTGGAGGAGGCATTGTGGAGATGAAAGGGGCATTGTGGAGATGAAGGGGGCATTGTGGAAGGGGCATTGTGGAGATGAAGGGGGCATTGTGGAAGGGGCATTGTGGAGCTGAAGGGGGCATTGTGGAGGGAGCATTGTGGAGATGAAGGGGGCACTGTGGAGGAGGCATTGTGTGAGAGTGTGTGCTTAGAGAGAGAGCGTGTGCTTAGTCAGAGAGAGAGAGCGTGTGCTTAGTCAGAGAGAGAGAGTGTGTGCTTAGTCTGAGAGAGAGTGTGTGCTTAGTCTGAGAGAGAAAGAGAGAGTGTGTGTGTGTGTGTGCTTAGTCTGAGAGAGAGAGAAAGTGTGTGTGTGCTTAGTCTGAGAGAGAGAGAGAGAGTGAGTGTGTGTGTGCTTGTCTGAGAGAGAGAGAAGAGTGAGTGTGTGTGTGCTTAGTCTGAGAGAGAGAGTGAGTGTGTGTGTGCTTAGTCTGAGAGAGAGAGAGTGCGTGTGCTTAGTCTGAGAAAGTAATAGCAATAGAAATCCTTACAACTTCAAACACCTCATCAAATAAAATGCCCAGTGGGATGGGGATCATTTTCTAGCAGCTATTTTCTTGCACATATTTAAACCAGTAAGCAGCACTGGTCAAAAGGTGCTCTCTCTGTTGCACCCTTCCCCTTTCCTTTCTTCTCCCCTTTGCCCTTTATTTCCCATCTTTGCCCTTTCTCTCTCCACCTTGGCTTTCTTTATTCACCCAGCTGAAATATAGCTCTTTATTGCTCTGGTGGTGGCATAAAAATCTGTATTGCTCTGGTGGTGGCATCTAACTGTAGTGCTCTGGGGGTGGTGTATTGCTGTGGTGGTGGCCTATAACTCTGTATTGCTTTGGTGGTGGCATCTAACTGTAGTGCTCTGGTTGTGGTGTTTTGCTATGGTGGTGACATAGCTCTGTATTGCTCTGGTGGTGGCATGTAACTTTGCATTGCTGGGCTGGTGACATGACTTTATTGCTCTGGTGGTGGTATCTAACTGTAGTGCTCTGGTGGTGGTGTATTGCTTTGGTGGTAACATATAACACTTTATTGCTCTAGTAGTGGCATTTTACTTTGCTGGCGATATAACCTTATTGCTGTGCTGGTGACATAACTTTATTGCTCTGGTGGTAGTGTATTGCTTTGGTGACAAATAACTGTATTGCTCTAGTGGTGACATAACTCTGTAATACTTTTGTGGTGGCATTTAACTGCAGTGCTCTAGTGGTGGCATGTAAATCTGTATTGCACTGGTGGTGGCATATAACTCTGTATTGCTCTGGTGGTGACATATCTGAAGCTGATTAAGAAAGGAATACAAATGGACCAGTGATGAGATGCATCATGCTAGAGCTTTAACAATTGCTAGGAAAATAAATCAATATTTTACCAGTCTACCAATGTTTTCCATTGCTATGGTGTGCGTACACACATACCCAGTGGCCTGAATGTCACAATTTTAGGTGTAAAGACTTTGTTACTGCTCATTAAGGGCTCGATCCAAATGTTGGCGTCGCCAGAAAAAACTGGCGACGCTGGTTTTAACGTCAATTGAGCAATGCAAATGTTCTACTAGAAACAAGCGACGCCAGTTCTGAAACACACTTCGCCCGTCGCCAGAACAGCAAGATCTCACCCATAAAGGATAATGTACAAGCGACGTCAAAAGCCATTCAAATGTTGGAGTTAGGGCTAACGCGCGTTAAATTGCAACATTTATCTCCAGAAATCTAACGCCTATTTTTTTTGGAGAACAACACACAACGCAGAGTACAAAACCATCGTCGAGGGAAATAAAACAGAGAAGCAGGTCATCCAAGGACAGAACCCAAGCATACAGGAGTCAGATATTAACCCCTGCAATGCCTAGCAAATACAACAACAAGGCCTACAACAGTGCTTCACAACCCCTCCACCTAAGACACCCCTAACATGCAATCTGGATATGCCAGGGCATCCCCTGAGGGCACAAGGGAATACCCAAATAAAAAAAACATATGCCCAACATCAGGTCCCACTGTGACAATGGCAATGAAGAGAAATAGTGCCTCAAATGTCCCATACACACATCTCCCCAGAAATGTGTAAAATCAATATTATCAAACACCAATGCAGAACATAGCAACATGGGAAAAGTGATGCACCCTGAGCTGGTGCACATGGCGCACCAACATCACATGACACCCTGGTTGGGAACCACTGGTCGACACCAGACAAACAAGTCACAGACAAACAATAACAATCAAGCAACCCCACAGGGACAGGGGGAACGCAAAGCAGCACAACATAAGCCATCCCAAAACACCTTTGAACAACAGGGGTTAACACACAACACCACATGCACACCTGTCACTCCAGCAACAAATCAAGCTCACCTATGTAACCTCAGCAGTCCATGGAGACAAAACACACACCTGACAGCTACATACCAATTACAAATAATCACACCACTAACCACAGACACACCAGAAAACAATTACCTGGATAACTCACGCACTACCATTAGTCCATTATGACCACATGATACACAAAAAAGGGAAGAAAGGAAGGGGTTAACCAGCCATAGGAGAACCACCATGCAGAGCCCCCCCTCAAAAAAATGAAGAACTGGCGCACACCACAGGAGTATACCAAACCAAAGCTTCATCAGACAATGCAAAATTAATCAAGTGAATACATCAAATCAATCAAAAAACATCCAGCACAGGAATATGGAGTCATGAAGACATTCCAACATTGAATAATGCCTCCATAGACTGAGAGCAGGTATATGTAAAGCAAACGTCCAATACCATGTATACACAAACAAATCAAAGTGGCCCATTAGCAATGTGCAATATCATCAGACATATAAAGTGCAACATCATAATAATCCCCAAAGTATGAATACATCTATACCTATCTCTATGAATATAAGGGGAGGGCAAACAATGTGACCCCTGGAGTCATGGAGATGAGTATATGATGTGTATTCATACTTTGTTCATGATCACCACTTTGCACCTCACATGTATGATTATATTGCATATTGCTAATGGGCCACTGTGATATGTTAGTGGATACATGGTTTAGCACGTATGCTGTACATATACTTGCTCTCAGTCCATAGAGGCATTATTCTATGTTGGAATGTCTTCATGACTCTTTATCCCTGTGCTGGATGGTGCACAATTGACTTGATGTATTCACTTGATTAATCATATATTGCCTGATTAAGCTTTGGTCTGGAATACCCCTGTAGTGTGTGTCACTTATTAGGTGTGTTGTTGGGGGGGGAGGGTGGGCACCGCCTGGTGGTTTTCCCTGGTTGGTTAACACATTCTTCTCCTCCCTCCCCTTGCTATCATTGCATATCCCTATGAGTGCACCTCAGCTGATCACAGTTTAATCTTGAGTAAGGAGTTATGTACATAGCTGGTGCAATTCCTCCCCTTTGTTTTGGTCCCATCACCATGACCACATGAACAACACCTTACTGCTGTTTAACAGTGACAGCCCACCCTCCTTAGTTGTAGTGTGAGAGAGACACTGACAGAGAGACAGACCAACACCAGGATGTACACATGCTTGTACCTAAGACGACAGTGGAGGCGAATGTGTGAGAGGGTTAGGGCTCATCCCCCCGCCTCCAAGCACCCCTGTCCAACAGCTGTCCCCTGCTGCAACTGTTCATGTTCCCGCTGAAGGCCTGCTATGCTGACTTGTTTGTATATGTGTGTGTAGCACAGTGAATATGCCACTCCATTGCTTATCAATGCCTTGTCTAGGCGTCAGGACCATGTGAGCTGTCCATCAAGGGGATGGCAAGCAGAAATATGTATGTGTGTCACAAGGACCCTGAGCACACACCTCATCAGTATGTAGATCAAGATCCATGAAATAGCTCCTCTGTTTCATGGGTCTTGGTTTACACACTGATGTGTGTGCCCACTCACATATACATATGTCTGCTTGCCATACCGTGATACGAACCCCATGAAATCATGATGGCTCGATGACACCCTGACAAGCAATGGATTGTTCACTGTGTCAAATAACCAAGCTGTCCTCGTGGAGTGCAAGTAAGGTCTCCAAAGCAGTGATGACCAATGTGTTGTGTACACCTCTGGCACTCAAGGGGATGATGATGGGTCAGCAGTAGCATGACTGTTGTGTTCGTAGTGCACCTTCCAGTCTTCTTTTCATCCTCTGCAGGCATCCATGGCATGACCCCTCATAGTCCGGAAGTTCATTCCGGTGACACGTTGAATCCACGTCCATGGGGATCACCTGTTGGTGTCCATGTCAATTACAAATCTGATCACACATGATTATCATGTGTCATTGATCAACCCCTCCCCTGTCAGGGTTTAAAGGTATAGTAATACTGAATATGTTCCATGAACCTAACTAGTAGGGTTCATCCTCCTGAGTAAAACAAGGGAACTCCCCCTGCTTTGCATTCCAAAGTTAGTTCAGCTCACAGTTGAACATCATACATCAAATCTCACAGTGGCCTGAATTTTTACAGTGGTTCTGTTGCTACACCATCCCATGGACATTTCTGGTCACAGCACCTTGAATCTACATTGGATGGTGTAGCAACAGTGCCGCTTGACCATGTGAGACCACTGTGGTTTGCCTATGTAAAAACAAGTGCGAGCTGACATAACCTGTGAATGAAACACCCTTCAGCAGTGGGAGTTCCCTTGTTCTACTCAAGGGTATGAACCCTAACACATATTTGTTCAAACATTCTAAGCATTACTATCCCCTTAATTGAGATTATGTTGTTGATCTGTTGATATATCTAATGTGTTCATGTTGTTTAAGTTCAAGGCACATCATGGAACAACACCCTGATGTTGTTTGGCTTTCCAATGTCTGTGAGTTGAACTTGGACAAACATGTCTGAATGTGATGTGTGTGTACACCCTGCTGTAAAAGCTTGTGATGCCAGTCATCATGCCTGAGTTGTGTTCACTGCATAGCTGGACAATGCATTGGAGACAACTCATTCCCTGACACCCATGTTAGATGTGCCTGAGTTGTGTTCACTGCATAGCTGGACAATGCATTGGAGACAACTCATTCCCTGAAACAAACCACATCCTAAATAGGAAACATGCATGGACACAGATGTTATGACAAAGTGACAAGATTTATTTAAAGGGCCTGGAGAAGGTTGGCCTCACTTTTTTTTCCTTTTTGGAGGGTCGGGGGGGGAGCTGTAGAGGAGGATTCCCTCCGACTCTGACGGGTTACCCGAGGGGGTCTGGTGGATGGTGGTGGTGGTGGTGGGGGTCGTGGCTCGCTGCTGGCTGGTGAGACATCACTGGACCCCTCCCGTGATGGCTGGCCCATGTCCTGCTGCTCATCCTGCCTGCGGTTGGAGGCCCGCATCTCGACCAGCATGTTGCCCAGTACCTCCATCATCCCCGTGTGAAACTGGAGCTGCTGGGTATTTGTCACCACCTGTTGAGCCTCAATGGCCCTGAGGCACCCCATGATCCGCCCTAGAGTCATCTCCACCCGTCTAAGGGCTCGGACACACCTCCTAACCAGTGTCAGCTGCTCCCCCTGGATGGCCACACATGTTGCGTCAAGGGCCGCTGTGCCAGACGGGGTTACAGGAGTGGAGACCCTAGAAGCTGGTGCAGGCGGTGGTGTGGCGTGGGTGAGCAGACTCCCATGGGGTGCCTCAGGGGGACGTTCAACATCATGGGTGCTGTGTGGGGAGAAATGATGCTGCTCCCTGGACCCGTCACTCCCCTCGGATCCTCTGTCCCCACGTTGTCCGACCAGTGGTGGTGATGGTGTTGGTGGTGGTGGTGGGGTGAATACCTCCCTTCGCAGGGGACGTTGTGGCTCACCCAGGAGCCCCACATGTTCATACCCCATGGGCCATTCATATGTGGACTCCTGGGTGTCCTCCTGCCACATATGTCCCCGTGGCCTAGGGGTTGGGCCAAAGCTGGACAGCTGGGGCTCTGGCACCATCTGGGGCATCAGGTGCCTACCCGGCGGTGGTGGTGGGGCCTGGTAGCCCAGATGTGGTGGGGCCTGGTAGCCCTGCTGCTGTGGGGCCTGGTAGCCCAGATGTGGTGGGGCCTGGTAGCCCTGCTGCTGTGGGGCCTGGTAGCCCAGATGTGGTGGGGCCTGGTAGCCCTGCTGCTGTGGGGCCTGGTAGCCCAGATGTGGTGGGGCTTGGTAGCCCTGAGGTGGTGGGGCTTGGTAGCCCTGAGGTGGTGGTGCCTGGTGGGGCTGAGGTGGTGGGGCTTGGTAGCCCTGAGGTGGTGGTGCCTGGTGGGGCTGAGGTGGTGGGGCTTGGTAGCCCTGCTGCTGCTGGTGATGGTGGGGTGTGCCCTGGGTGCCATGGTGAGGCTGCTGCTGTAGTGGGCGTTGTGGTGGCAGTGCCCTGGATGTGGTAGCCTCCTCAGAGGAGGTGCCTCCGGAGTCCTCCACACGGGATGACTGGTGTGCTGTGTGGGGAAATGACATGATGCAATCAGTGACGTGAGCCATGACAGGAGTGCTGCAAGACTATTACATTGACATGTGAACAGTTGAGTGGCAGGATGGTATTCATTGCATTGCTTAGCAATGCATTGGTTACCATCCTGACACACATTGCTTAGCTTGACTACATCACATACATTGATTCCACTGACCTACAGTGGTGGAGATTTGGTCATCATATGCATCCTGAGCAGTGGGTATGGCTCGGCATATATCTCATTGCTATCCCCATTCATCAGGATCCATGTGGTGAGCAAAAGTGAACCATCACACCTTGAATGCCACAAAGCCACTGCATGTCCTACACCTAGACCTTAACAGCAAACAAACACACTAGACCGCTAAACACAGCAATGCACCAGTAATGACCTATGACTACAGTCCAACCAATGATGTCGGCAACAGTAATGAACACACCAAGCACACCAACCAACATGATCTGTGGAACCCAGCAACACAATCATCTGCTGGAGGACACACAAACACACCCTTGACAGCTAAAATCCGAACACACAGCAAACATGTGCATGGTTAGACTGTACTATTTGCGTTTGCTTCTACCTTTTCCCATGTTATGCTATGGAGACTAAGCACTGGTATGTCACGTGTTGTTTAGATCTCAGTGCATTGTATCCTCAGAATAACACAGGGATTGCAGGTGTGATGACACTGCATTTGTCATGTACACAAAACAAAAACCAATGTGGCTAACCAATAATGTAATTCATGAAATAAATAACAAGAAAGCGGCATTTAAACATTATAAAGCTGAGGGATCAGTAGAGGAATTTTCAGAATACAAAAATGCCAACAAAACCTGTAAAAAGGCTATTAAATTAGCTAGACTAGTGAATGAAAAATATATTGCTAAGGAGAGCAAGAGAAACCCAAAAATAATCTTTAGATACATTAATGGCAATGAATTAAAGGCTGATAATGTTGGATCCTTGTTAACTGAAACAGGTGAGATGGTCAAAGGGGACAGAGAGAAGGCAGATATTTTAAATACTTTATTTTATTCTGTTTTTACCAAAGAAGACCCAATGGACAAGAATCTGCAAAATACTTTTACAGAACAGTCACAGCAAACATGGGACTGGCTAACACAAGAAAAAGTGTTCAAAAAATTGAATGGTGTTAAGGTAGACAAAGCTTTGGGGCCAGATGGTATACACCCACTTAAAGGGATAGTAATACTTCATTTTAACTTTATTTTATTTTGTAGGCATTAAAAAAACATGAATGATATAAGTTTTATCTCTGAAACCTTTATGATTTAAGAGATATTCACAAACAAAGTATCCCCCCCCTGTTCAACCAGATCAGAAGGGAGATGCCCAGGTAGACTGCAGAGAGGGACAATCTTCAATTAAGATAATGGAAAAAGCTGAAAAACTTGTCAAGGGGGGGAGGGCTTTCATTGTTTCATACAAAGAAAATTGTCCCCTTCTGTTATCTGTACTGTCATACAACCAGACTCACATCTGAGAAGAGATGGCATACACTAGGTAAAAGGGGAGGGGAGGGGAACTTTGCTTGTGAATATCTCATAAACCATAAAGGTTTGAGAGATAGGACTTATATCATTCTTCATGTTTTTTTAATGCCTACAAAATAAAATAAAGTTAAAACGAAGTGTTACTATCCCTTTAAAGAGCTAAGCCAGGCCCTGGCCAGACCGTTATATTTGATTTTCAGGGATTCTTTTATCTCCGGTATGGTACACATGGATTGGCGTAAAGCAGATGTGGTGGCCATATTTAAAAAGGGATCAAAGTCACAGCCAGGAAATTATAGACCTGTAAGCTTGACATCTGTGTTAGGGAAGCTGTTTGAAGAGTTGCTAAGGGAATTTATTCAAGAATTCTACTGGAACAGAAATATCATTAGCAGGAGTCAACATGTCTTTGTGAAAGATAGGTCTTGTCAAACCAACTTGATCGCATTTCATGAAAAAGTGAGTAATGATATAGATGCGGGAGCGGCGCTTGATGTGATCTATTTAGACTTTGCCAAGGCATTTGATACGGTTCCACACAAGAGGTTACTGTACAAATTGAATGAAATTGGCCTAGGGGAAAATGTTTGTGTGTGGATTGGAAATTGGCTGAAAGATAGAATGCAAACAGTGGTAGTAAATGGCAAGTTCTCCAGTTGGATAAACGGAGTACCTCAGGGATCTGTCCTGGGTCCTCTTCTTTTTAATTTGTTTATTAATGACCTCCCAGAGGGCATAGGGAGCCATGGATCAGTGTTTGCCGATGACACAAAATTAAGTAAGGTAATAAGGTCTGAACTGGATGTGTCTTCATTACAAGAGGATTTGGACAAATTGAGTAACTGGGCAGGCAAATGGCAAATGAGATTCAATATAGACAAGTGTAAAGTTATGCATTTTAGGTATTATTATGAAAATGCAACATATAGTTTAAATGGTGTTTCTCTGGGGAAATCTACTAATGAAAAGGATTTGGGAGTAATGGTAGACAATAGACTTAGCAGTAGCATGCAGTGCCAGCTGGCAGCTGCAAAGGCCAATAAGATATTGGCATGTATTAAAAGGGGCATTGACTCAAGGGAGGAAGATATAATTATGCCTCTTTACAGGTCCATGGTAAGACCCCACCTAGAATATGCTGTGCAATTCTGGGCGCCCTTTCTGAATAAGGACATTATGGAGAAAGTGCAAAGGAGAAACGGCATCTTAGAGGGGATATGATAACACTATATAAATATGTTCAGGGCCCATACAAAGAGCTCTCCAAAGACCTGTTCATTAACAGAACAGTACATAGGACAAGGGGCCACCCTCTTAGACTTGAGGAAAGGAGATTTGATCCACAACAGCGGAAGGGTTTCTTTACTGTAAGGGCAATAAAGGTATGGAATTCACTGCCTGAGGAGGTGGTGCTATCGAATACATTAGATGCCTTTAAAAAGGGCCTGGATACTTATTTAAGAGAGCATAACATAGAGGGCTATGTACGTTGTTATTGTTGGGATTGATATTTAGTTAGGGCTTGTTAATCCAAGGAGAAATCTGATTGCCATTTGGAATCAGGAAGGAATTCCCCCCCCATTCAGGGCAGAATTGGAAGTTGATATATTGAGGGTATTTTTTTTTTCTTGCCTTCTTTTGGATCAACAATGGTAAACAGGAATAGGAAGAGGGTTGAACTATATGGACACAAGTCTTTTTTCCACCTAAATTACTATGTTATTGTCACCTCTTTCTGACACCCTAGTGAGTGTCCCCACCATCAGTCTTGTGGATCACATATGTCCTGCAGAGTGGGGATGGTGGGGAATGCCCCCTGGCCATCCCTACTCTGCAGGCTACATATGATGCAGAAAGCTGAACCTTGACTATTCCACTTAGACTAACTACCTACATGTACAATGCCTAGCCCTGACATGCAGTCACAATACAATAGGAAACACACCAATTCCCCTCCTTGCTATTCTCTGTTAACCCTTTGGTTGCCAAGGGACTAGCCAATGTATTGTCGACCAATGCATTACTCATCCCTGTGGCACTCAAGGGGTTGTGTGCAGACCTCTTTGTCACTCTATGTATGACATTGTGATACACATAACAGTTAGATCTGTGACTGACACATGACAGTGTGCATTGTTTTTGTGCTGTGCATGATATTGTTTTAGAAAGCATGAAGGTGGTTCAACAGGGACTTGACCATTACCATTCAGGATGGTTCGGTCATGTATTCTGCCCTTGTTTGACGTCCCTCCAAGCTGTGTGGGTGAATTGTGGTGTGGAATGCTGTCCATGTGTTCAGGTGTCACTGTGTTGGCCTCTGTCTGGTGGGTGTCAGGAGTTGTGTGATGATGTGTGTGGGCCTTGATGCACTTACCAGTGGACTGGAGACTACTTTCATCCCCGGTGTCACTCCATCCAGGGACACCACACACCATGATGGAGGAGATGGTCCTCCGCACGGCCTCCTCCCACTCGCTGTATTCCACATGCAGGGGCGGACCACCCCCTGTTCCAGCAGCGTGCAAGGCCTGCTCGCCCATTTTCTTCTTCACCTTTACAAAGATGGACAGAAATGGGAAAAGGGTTGAAGTAGATGTACGCAAGTCTTTTCTCAACATACATTACTATGTAAATATGTTACTATCTTACCTTTGCCTTGCAGTCTGTCCACCTCTTTTTCACCGACTCCAGGGACCGGCTGCGGTTGGACACAGCATTGACTGCATCCACAACCTCATTCCAGGCTGCCTTCCTCTTGCGGGACAGACCAGCTACAGGCCCCTTGAGGAACAGAATCCTGTGCCTTTGGACCACAGCCTCACAGAGGACAAGGTTTTCCTCCTCTGTGAACTTGGGCTCTCTGGACCTCTCCTCCTCCTCACCCCCAGAGGTTTGTTGAGAGCCCTGGCTGTGGCTCTCCAGCCCTGCCTGCACTGGCCCTGGCTGTGTGTGTTGCAAGGGGACTACCCCTCGTCCCACTGTCTCTGCCCCTGCACTGGATGTGCCTGCTCTCTGGTGACTGCCCCTCCGCCCCAGGGATCTCCCTCTCCTTCCCCTACCCTGACCAGGGATGCCCCCCTGAATCTCCTCCTCCTCTCCTCCTACACTCCCCACCCCTCTCTCTTCTCCTCTCCTCTCCATCTCTCTCACCCACTCACACCCAGGCACTCACTCAGGCCCTCACACACTCACTCACTCACTCACTCACTCTCTGTCACTCACTTGCACTCACAGACTCACACTGTCAAAGAAAATATAAAAAAAGTGTGTGTGTTTTACAAAAAAAATATGGACTATGTGTATGTGTGTATGTGTGTTTGGATGCGTGTATTTGATATGTTCAAAAGTGTATTGTGTCGCTTTGTGTGCTGTCAAACTCTACTTCTACCTGTCTGTGTGTGTGCCGCCTCAACTCTCTTTCTCTCAAAACTAACCTCCGCTCCTTGGGTCCTGATATCTAGCTCTTGGGAACTCGATAACAGACAAAGGTGCGTAGGTGATTTTGGGTCTATTTATAGTTTATTCCACTAAACTTGCTACTTTGGGGTGCTGTGATTGGCTGGGGCTTGGTAACGTTGGACGTTTCGCTTGTTTTTTATTTTTGGAGACGTTTTCTCGCGTTTATCGTGTATTTGGCGTCGACGATGAGGTCAAATTGTAGGCGACTCCAGTTTTGTAGTTTTCGTGTGTTTTGTAGGCCGTCGCGCGTTAACTCTTCTGGGTAAGGAAGATTTGAATCTCTCGTTACCCAGTTTTGTTTAACTCGCGACGCCAGTTTTTTTCTTCACGCTAGTTTTAACGCCAACATTTGGATCGAGCCCTAAATTGGCCCCCCATTTTTTCTTCTGGACCCATGTGTGCCCCCCCAAGTAGAAATCCTAGAGTCGCCACTGTCAATGGGTAACATAACCACCCGAGGGATCAGCCCAGTGCCAACCTCCCTAGGGTTACCTCCCTAAGGACCCAACCTGAATTATTTGTCACACTGAACATGCCCCCATCCAAGGCAAGGCCACCCCAAACCAACACAACCCAAACAAATCTTACAACAGGGGCGGGGCTTGATCCTCCTAACGTTAACACCCAACTGCTTCCTTTTCTGCTTCTGTCCCTGACTTAACTCCTTGGACTCTCCACCCCTCACCCAACCTAACTTCCTAAACCCTTCCCTTTTGCATGTTCCCACTCCACTATTTGCTCCAGGGGATCTCCAAACCTGAAACATAAAGACATAGGGTTACCATTAGGGTTGCCACCCAATTGGCTTCTGTCTAATGTTAAGTCTATGGAGGGAATGCCATGGCCAGTATTGTTTTGAAGAAAAGGTGGCAACCCTAGTTACCATTTTTGAACTTTAAAGGAGCAGTAAACTTTTTTTTATAAAAGCTCATATTTTATAGAGCATTTCCTGCTGAATAAAACAAGGTCACTCCCATCGATGTTAGATGTTTTATTCAAATACTAGTTGAACAGCCTGTTACACGGGCGCAGTGCCACTGCCACCCGGTCGCGGGGCAGTCACGCACAGTAGAGACTGCCCGCACCACGGCTGATACAGAGCTGGACGCTCCGTGGCGCGGGTAGTCTCTACTGCGCATGACTGCAGCACGCGCAGCAGTGTCTACTGAGCATGTCACGGCGTTACACACGTTTTAGCAAATTATTATATAGGATTATAGCAGTTTAAAAAATCAGGAAATAAATTTACTGCGTTTACTTCCTGGAAGTTGTAACTGACAGGAAGTGACAGGCAGTGTCTATCACATTCTATGGAGAACTGTATGTCTCTGACTTTTCTTTCCATTAGACTCTATCAAGAAATCGAATTAGGATTTGACCTCTAGAGGGCACTGCTAATGTAAAAAAACATGGGTTTCAACTGTAATAACACTGGAAATATAAATCTCTCGACAGTGGGAGTGCCCTTATTTTACTCAATAGGAAAATCCCTACAATATATATTTTTTTATAAAAAACATTTACTGCTCCTTTAAAATTAGGGGACACTTTGGCATATTAATTGTAGTTTAACCCTTTGAGTGCCAGAGGGATATGCATCGCATTGTTTTGCAATGTGTTACATAACCCTCTAGCACTCAAAGGGTTAATACTGGAGAGCTGAGCAACACATTGCAAAGCAACTGTCTAAGGTGCTAAATTAAGTACTCAGAGTTTCTTCATGTTTATTCCCTCATAGATCTTACAAAGCCTTTATTATGAATTGGAAGCCAGCAGCAGTAGTTAGAGACTTAGCATTAAAGAGATAAGCATACAAAATGTGAGAGGCTTCTGAGGGCGAAAGACAGCACAATGGCCTGTTCTCCGGCTAATCACCGCTCAGAAGCAGCACGTTTTAACTCTCTAGTGCTATTACAGAGGAGAATTTCCACATACATATTTGACTAATCCCGCCCAAAGGGGCGGTCCAGTTCCAAAATGACAGGCAAGTCCTCCCTGCAAGGAAACACCAGCTAACCTCCAACGTACATTTCAGCCTTGTCGGGGCTTGTCAGGAGGGTGCAGCTGGATTCCCTAGGCATAGAGAGCAAGGGGTCCACATCTGGATTACCCTTCACTCTTAGGGAGACCCCTCAAGAGTATTCAAAATAAGCATACAAAATGTGAGAGGCTTCTGAGGATGACCAACAGCACAATAGCCTGTTCTACGGCTAGTCACCGCTCAGAAGCATCACATTATAGCTCTCTAGTATCATTACAGAGGAGACATTTCCACATACATATTAGACTAACACCTCCCAAAAGGGAGGTCCAGTTCCAAAATGACAAAAAAGTCCCCTGTGCACAGGAATACCAGCTAACCCTCAAAGTACGTTTTGGCCTTGTTGGGCCTCATCAGGAGGGTGCAGCTGGATTCCCTAGGCACTGAGAGCAACGGGTCCACGTCTGGATTATCTTTCACTTCATTAAAGAGATAGTAATGTATCAGCATAAATAAAGCTTCAATCAGTCCTTACATTTAGTAATACCCTCTCCACCGTTGCCACGAAACAGATTGATCTATTTGAGGTGTAATAAGATGATAAGATTATAAAGTTTTCCCCCCTATCACCCCTTTTACCAATGTCACTCTTCTACACTGCAGATCAGCAACATTTCTTGCTGTGATCTTCATCTGGATGTTACACAAATGTTCTATGTTATGGTTTTAAAGTGGAGAGTCTTAATTTCCTGGGAGACGAACGGGTTACCCTGTCAGTTGGAGGCTGATGATCTGGCTACTAGGCAATCACAGCAAGAGGTCTTCTGGATCTTCACCATGGGCATGAAGTCCACACTGAGTTTAACCAGTTAAGATGATGTATTTTATTTTGTTTAAATGATGTCATTGTTCACTCAGGTGTATTTTGTTTAAATGAAACTGATAACATTTATACTTTATGATCACTGCCATGATATTAGGCCCATATTTAACAGTTTTGGGTCTCAGTTGCAGTTTAATATTTACTCTTTGTTTTTACTATAACACTTGGTTTATATTTGGTCAGTCTCACCAATTATCCAGTTTTGAACTGTATTATAATGAGTTAATTATAAATATTTATTGATCCCCTAGATAAATGATTTTACCACACTCCCTAACACTAGAAATGGATCCATCATCTCCCACCTATTGTAACATTTTTCCCTCCCATGAATAGGAGCACTTTAAGCTTACGGAGAATTTACTTATACATAGACAACCCAATGTCTATGTTTTTGTGGGTGAGAGTTTCCATCATGTTTAATTAAAAGTTGGATTTTTGTAGATGTGACCCCTTAACCCTCCAGAGGGGTATTCAACACATTAGCAATGTGTTGGATATCCCTCTGGCATTCAAAGGGTTAAAATGTGGTCTATGATAAGAGTGGTTTCCCCCTTGTACAACCTTTCAGATTCACCAGTTTGTCTTGAGTTAGCTGCAATAAACTGATTGATTTTATCCAAATATATGTTTGTTATCTGCCTGAGTGCAACTCTTCTGTATTCAGTGTATTCCTATGACTGACCATGTCAGTCTGCATCATGTGGATGAACGGGTGATTGTATTCAGGAATGGATTGACATATAAGACCATTTGTTTGTTGTTGACTGCTTGCTAGTTACTGTTCCAGTAAATTCAACTACTGAGATATATAGTCAGAGTCTAAGGGCTCGATTTAAAGGCAGCCGTTAACCAAAAAAATCACTAACGGGTGCGTTAAGTGTCATGTTGTAATTCAAAGATCCGTCTAAACAACAGCTAACGGCAGTTGCACAATTCCTACGGCCGATACACTTACGTGCATTCAGACGCATGGAACAACATACCCCAGAGCTATTCAAAGGCTTGCGGTACTGATAACGGCTGAAAAAAAGACACACCTAACGGCTAAAAGTTAAGACCCACTTCTCACACACGTTAGACACTTAACGGCCAAAACTAAACACCCGTTACAGAGGAAAACACACAAAAGGCTTACCGCACAACCATGTAAATGGGAAAATTAACCCGTGCAATGCCAAAACAACACAAAAACATGCACACACAACACAAATCACTACACACAAAACAACAACCAACACCACAGGAACAATGACACACAAAAAAACAACAACACAACATGGCACGGAACAATGGGGGTCATCACACAAAGCGGACCCTGCAAATACAAGCTCACCTGGGAAACATCAACACGCGACCTGCACCCCACAACTGCACGCCCGCAAATGGCACACACAGAACAAGCACAACACACCACATCTTATAACACACACACACCTGCAAACACTTACCTGGACACAAACAACTCACCATTGGTCAGCACTCACCTCATCACCACACCTACACAACGCCCTAGCAAGTACTTAAAGGGACAACTCAACACACTCACTTGTGGCTTGTTTTCCACTCAGGGAGGGAGAGAGAGAGATAGACAGAGAGAGAGAGAGAGAGAGAGAGAGAGACAGATAGATAGATACAGATAGATAGAGACAGATAGAGAGAGCAAACAGTATGTTGGGTTACATATTGTTGCGAAGACTGCGTAGAAGGCGTGCAAGGGAGAGAGCTAGGGAACATCAGCAAACCCCAAGCACGCCTCATCAACAGCCTTCACCTGTTGCAAGTGAGGAGGCTCTGGCTCACCAGCCACACAGGAGTCCATCCCCACCTGGAGGGCACAGGATGTATAGACGACCACCAAGGCCCAGGGTATACCGCCCAAGGGTCACACTCTTTGGAATGGCTGATGACGAGGTCATTGATCGCTACAGGTTGAGGCCTGACAGCATCATTGCCTTGTATGAGGTCATCAAGGAGCAGGTGGATCCCATCTACATCCACAACCATGCCCTAACTGGCCTGCAGAAACTACTCTGTGCCATACACTTCATGGCAAGCGGGGCCTTCCAGTCCACTGAGGGTTACGCATCTGGCATGTCACAGGCCACATTCTCCAGAGTGCTGGCCCAGGTCCTGCCAGCCCTCAAAATCAAGGCCAGTACCCATATACATTTTCCCACCACCGACATGGACTGGATACACGTCAAGCAGGCCTTTTACGCAAAGGGAGGCATGCCCAGGGTCATGGGTGCTATAGATTGCACCCATGTCCGGATTAAGGCCCCAGCACGTGACGCACAGATATTCATCAACAGGAAGAACTTCCACTCCATCAACGTGCAGATGGTGTGTGACAGCAACATGAGGATCATGAATGTCTGTGCAAAATATCCTGGCAGCACACATGATGCATACATTCTACAAAACTCCTCAGTCCACAGAGATTTTGAGAATGGAACCTTTACAGGGGGATGGCTACTGGGTGAGTTCACAAAACAAAATCACACCACATACACAGGCGTACACACCACTCGGCTCAGCATGCACCTGACCCACAACTACTACGTCCACCACACAAAACATCATTCACACAACATGTGCTCCCTGTTTCACCATGTCACTCACATTACACAGGTGATGCTGGCTATGGATGCAAGTCCTGGCTACTGACCCCTCTGGCCAATCCCCAAACACATGCCCAGGAAAGCTACAACCAGGCTCATGCCAGAACCAGGAATGCTATTGAGCGGACATTTGGGCTCCTCAAGTCAAGATTCCGATGTCTGGACCACTCTGGGGGAGCACTGCAGTATGCACCGGCTAAGGTGTGTGACATCATTGTGGCATGCACAATACTGCACAATATCGCAGTGGACACCAGGCTGCTGGAGCACATCCCGGACCCCCCCATACAGGAAGTGCCCATGGACATCGGGCATGTGGAGGAGACCATGAGAGGGGCACAGATCAGAGACAGGCTCATCACGGAATACTTCACCTGTGAGTATAACACAGGCATGCAAACAATCCATGCAAGTCCCCCAGCAGTCCTGTGACACTAACCACACTGCACATTTTGTTCTGTCTCACCCCACAGGAACAGTGACACAGCACTGCACTGGCAGTGGACGTGGAAAATTGTGTGTGTGGACTCAACAACCATCCTCCATTCCACTCTCCACGTTGACATACAGACCCCAAGGATATCACGCACACCCCCAGGAGAAACAAGGTACAACATATTACCCATGTTCATCACCTTACACGGCTTGATTGACAGCAACTAACTGGATATGCCATGATTAGAGCCTGAACAACCATGCTAGCCCAGTAGTGAAAGAGTATTATCTAATGATTTGCATGAGAAGGGACATCAGACTCAATATGGGACCTGTACTGTGCTACAGCTGAGAAGAGCAGCACAGGGGTGGATGTACAGTGGTATGGGCACACAATGTAGAGGTCATGAGACGTAGATCAGATTACCACGGACTCCATGCAGACCTGTGAGTGTGCAGACGTATGTGCCCCTGACATGAATACACACATCAACAAATGTGTCCTAACAGTTCCATGGAACAAATGACATTGGGCTGCCACTGTCACTTTCACAGTGGCAGCACAATGTCATTACTTCCATGGAGCTCTCAGAACACTTGTTAATGTGTGTATACATGTCAGGGGCACATATCCCTAGGACTGATGCACATGTCCTTAGTTCCCCACAGAATTGGTTACAGATGAGTACACAACACATTGTCAAGCAATGGTTTGTGCACTCACCTGTAACTGTGAAAACTGAGGGGATGAAAAAGACTAAATTGTTGTTGCTTGATGATCAGGTCTACTGCTCCAAATCCTGTCCTCTTGTCCCGCAGGCATCCGTAACATGATCCATCCTTGAACTGAAGATCTTCCATGTGACTGGATTGATGTCTTGACAACACCTTCATGAAGATCACCCCTTGCTGTTTATGGTGATGTTGTTGGTGATGCAAAGTTTGACCTGAGGTTCACACAAACCTCTACTGGAACATTCTCATAGAGACACAGAAAACACTAATTCTTGAGTGTTTTAACCTGTACAGTCAGGATGCTCAGCTACAGAGTTGTCAAACCTCATGGACAACACATGAGCAGGGCAGCAGTGTTACTGAAGTATTACAATTTAGTTTCAAAGTACATTTAGTGTTCTCATACAGGTGTTCAATGCATATAGGCAATACACACACAAAACACATGTACATTCTAATGTACTTTGAGACACAATAAAGATGAACCATCACCATTCTATCTGTGTCTGTAGGAGGATATATTTGAGAACACATATGTCAATGTGTTACCACACCCAGGGTAGAGTATGCCCCATACATGGAAAGGCAACACCCACATCACAGGAGTCCACCACTTGTTTGCCAGTGACTGGACTCTGTGATGTATCCATGCAAACAGATGATGGTGGCAGTGATCCACCAATGTGTTGTGGGAGTGATGAAGAGGTGATACAGGGGACATACTTCCACAGTGAATACCTGTCCACAGTATCTGTATTGCTCAGTATAATCCATGTTCGGAGATTTTGCTCCACTTTGACATATCTCAGTACATGGGCTAACGAACAACCAGACTAAGTGGACATGTGTTATCACTGGTGAAGTCTGTTACACCCTTAGGGAAACAGCAACTCAACTTACAGGAGACCCCAATGCTCAGCCCAGGATATCAATGTGTGTGCTACACGTTGAAATCCTAGGTTAAAAACATTGGCTTCTTCAGTAAGTCAGTTGCACAATGAGTGTGTGAATCCAAGACAACATGGATACATGTCCCATTTATCTATCCTGCTTATAATGTCCCTGCTAAATCACAGAGCTGTTTGTCTGGTTATCCCATTAACCCACTGAGTGCAAGAGTGGTCCCCAACGCATTTCTTGACAATGCGTTGTCTACCACTCTGGCACTCAAAGGGTTAAACACAGCACATGATGTAGACAAATGTTCAGTGTTGTACAATTTGTTGTGCTAAGGGGTATGTTTTGTTGTTCAAATTCAACACACAACACCGCCATATAACACAGTGGTGTAATATGGCTCCAGGGATGTATTACAAGTTGAATTTGTACAACGGTGTGTGTGTGAACCCATGTTGTAGCATCCCACTAACATTTCACATAGGCAGAGGTTGTGTTCACTGCATTGTATGGCAATGCATTGGAGACAACCCTGCCACCCAATCCATAACTGAAGACACAACAGATCAGACTGGAATTAAAAAAAAAATGTTTTCTTTATTGAGGGGAAACTTAACAGGTTGGGCCTTTCATTTTTTCTTCTTTGGGTGGGGGGCCTTAGCCTGGGTGCCAGAGGTGGATGCCCTTGTGGATCTCCTGGTAACCCTCTGCCCCCTAGGTGTTGCTTCAGGGGTAACACTAGAGGGGGTGGTGGTTGCAGTAGACCCCTCAGTGGAACGCAAGTTCTCCCTCTCCATCCTCAGGTTCTCCCTGCGGTTTATCTCCCTCAGCTCCACAAGGACCTGTGTTAACATGTCCATCACACCAGTCCTGAGCTGCTGGAGTAGTGTATTCCCCCTGGACACCTCCGACTCCAAACCTTGGATCCTGCTCTCCAACTGGACAATGTTCCTCCTGGATTGCCTCCTGCTCCTGGTGATATTGCTGTCAGTACTCCTGCTCGACCGGAGTAGTCTCCTCTGAAGGGCCATACACTCCGCCTCCATCCCTGTGAGGCGTGCGGTGCTGGAGGTGGATGTGCCCGGTGTCCCTGGTGCTGCTGTTTCTTCCTCTGCTGCTGAGGGTGCTGTTTCTTCCTCTGCTGCTGAGGGTGCTGTTTCCTCCTCTGCTGCTGAGGGTGCTGTTTCCTCCTCTGCTGCTGAGGGTGCTGTTTCCTCCTCTGCTGGAGGTGCTGTTTCCTCTGCTGCTGGAGGTGCTGTTTCCTCTGCTGCTGGAGGTGCTGTTTCCTCTGCTGCTGGAGGTGCTGTTTCCTCTGCTGCTGGAGGTACTGTATCCTCTGCTGCTGCTGAGGGTGCTGTGGCTGCTGTTGGAGTGGCTGGTGCAGATGATGGGCATATGCCCACCACATCAAGTGATGCAGAGCTGCCCAGAGATGTGTGTGCTGGTGGAGGTGTGAATATGTCCCTGGGTAGGGGGCGCTGGGGCTCACCAATCAGGCCCAGGTGTGTGTAGTCCAGTGGCCAAGGGTCATATGGTGGCCACTGATAGGTGGTGGGACCCCACCTTGGATCATACCTTGGGGCATGCTGTGGAGCCATCCAGGAGGGTGGGTTGATCTGGGAGGCATATGGCCCATATTGGGTGTTGGCCACTGTCCCTGGCAGCCATTGCCTCCCTGGCGGTGGTGGTGCTGCTGATGGAGGGTAGTAGCTGGTGGAGGTGGATGGATGTGTCCACCTCTTCTCCTGTGGCATCCAGCCACTGTACTGGGGAGGTGCAGCTGGAAAGGGTGGTGCAGCCTGTGGTGGTGCAGCTGGAAGGGGTGGTGCAGCCTGTGGTGGTGCAGCTGGAAAGGGTGGTGCAGCCTGTGGTGGTGCAGCTGGAAGGGGTGGTGCAGCCTGGGGTGGTGCAGTAGGTGGTGATGCAGCCTGTGTTGGAGGGGATGGTGATGGTGGGTAAGGTGACCACCGGCTGGTCCCCTCCTCTGTGTCCTCCTCACTGGGGGGTGACATAGCCTCCTCCACTGTCTCCTGCTGGGCTTGACGGCCGTAAGCTGTGTGGAGGAAGAAGATGTTGTGATTAGTGACCTTAGCCATATGTTTGTGGAGACAATTCTACTTTGATATGTGTTGAAGAAAAATATATGTGTTTGTGTTAATCCCCCTGGGTAAACAAGGGTACTCCCACTGCTGAAAGGTGTTTGAGTTATTATGGGTGAAGGTTTCATTTTGAGGTGCAATATCACAGTGGCCAGAAATAGTACAGTGGGGCTGTTGCTACACCCTCCCATGTAGATATCTGGTCCCTGTACCAGAGCTGTCCATATGATTGTGTAGTAACAGCACCACTGTACAATATCAGGCCACTAGGATATTGCCCCTGACATATCCATGTCTGAGCTGTGATACCTTTTGCATCAACACACCTTTCAGCAGTACGAATACCATTGTTTAACTCGGGGGGGGGGGGGGGGGGGGATCCAACAACATATATTTGTCTTCACAACTTGTAGGGATGGCTATCCCTCCAGGGGGGTGGCAAAGGTTAAGTCCACCTTGATGTCAGATTGTAGACATTGTGGGAACAGATGTTGTTCTCTGTTAGTCCTATCCCTCCTACCCTCATGGTTGTTCAGATAATGCTCTATGTGACGGATGTAGATTTCAGTCATTTGTCTACACGAGGGATTTTCAGCAGAGACAAAATCAACCCATTTAGAGAACAATACTTAATTGGAATGGTGTACAGGGTGTGCATGATTTACAAGCACACTCTGTGGACCATTCCAAAGAGGTATTTCTCTCTATATGTTGTGACTTTGGCTCTGCTGAAGAGCCTCCGTGTGGTCAAATGATGGATATCTTCACCTGTCACATGGAGCAATATCTGTATAACCATGAGTGTTGGAGGGATGGGACTTAGATCAAGACACATCTGTTAACGATGGCAATGATATGACATCATGATGACATTACCCATTGCTATCCCATTACAGTGACACACAAGTAGAAATGGTGATATATGTATGTGGATATGTACCCTTCATATGGATGGAGTAATATCCTTCCAAGATGTGATGCCAGAGAGCATTTCATTAGGTGTGATTGCCTTACTGGCTATATATGTGCACCCATCCAACAAGACATTGTATTGATATGATGGATATGAACATACCTCGTATATCCCATCTACGTAGGGTGTGATATACTATGTATGTGTATTTGGATGGTAGCAATGTAGGTTGATATGTGATGGGTGCACATATCTGGCCAGTAAGGCAATCACATCCAGTGAAGTGATCTCTGTGTTCACATCATGTTGGAACATATTTAGTAACATTTGAATCCTAAGGGCAACAATCCAGCCAGTAGTGAGGGATATCTTTGATTGAGGCCTGTTTTTTTGTCTGTGTATGAGCCCATCCATCCTTCTGTGTGAGGCAACCGTACTCAGTCCTAGATATCCATCAGTCATGGCCTGTTGGTGACCAAGGTACAATGTTTGCTATTTGTTTCCCATATGTATCCTGCATAGAGATGCTGGTGTACCATCGATCCATGGCATCAGCACCCCTGTGGATCCATGTGGGAATCAGATATGGGATATGTCATTTCAAGTCAGAGTAAATGATTGCAGCCACAACACCAATGCCTACTTTTTCCAGCTTGAATTCTGTAAAATAGTTTTCGGCCTGTGTGTTGCACCTACAAGCATTTATTCTGTGTGACACTGTGATGTGTGATCTGATGCCCCCTTTTGTGATTCAGTAAGCGGTGATGTTGAACCGATGACATGAACATGATGGTGACTTCTCCAGTGATCTCCTTTCCCCATTTCCAGTGTTTTCCATGGAGTCTGTACAATGGGACCCTATGAACTTGATTCTTGTTTTGGCATATTCTCCATGGACTAACACTGGTACTGGTGAAGTGAGGGTGTGTGAGGGTTACTTTGTGTCCACCATGTGTTTGTCACTGCTTAGTGAATGTCCCCTGTGTAGCATGTGATCGTTGTCCTATTGACTTGTTTGTTGTCAGGTTAACCCCTTGAGTCCCAGAGGGGTTGCCAATGCATTGTTGATCGATGCATTGATGATCCCTCTAGCACTCAAGGGGTTAGGGTGGGGGTGGGGACATGGGTGACATTGTGTGTGAACAGTGATGATCTATGACAGTCGACAATTTGAAAATGAAGGTTTGTGTATTGTGTGTAATGAGCACAGCGACAGGAGGGTTGAAGTAGGACTTTGACAGGTTTGTCCCAAGTTGGACGTTGCCATTTGTCCAGGTGTTGTGTCCTTTTTTTAACCCTCATGGTGCTGTGTTGGTGCAGTTGTATGGCTGAGTGATGGCCATGTGTTGAGGTGTGAGTGTGTGTGCAGCTGGTGTTGGTTGCTGTAGTGTGTTGTTCTGTAGTGTTGCACTTACCGGTAGTGTGGAGGCTCCTCTCATCCCCAGTGTCAGTTCCTCCCACGACCCCCTCGATCATGGTCGGGGACATGTTCTGCCGCACCATCTCCTCCCAGCCGCAGAATGTGATGGGCACAGATGGGCCACCTCCGGTGCCTCGGGCTTGCTTGGCCATGTCAGACATCTTGTTCTTGACCACCTTCCGGCAGTCGCCCCATCTCTTCTTCACAGACTCCATGTCCCGCCTGCATGTTGCCACCGCGTTCACCCGGCTGCAGATCTGGTTCCAGGCTGCCTTCCTCCGCGCTGCCAGGCCAGGGACCTTTGCCGTCGGGTGGAGAACACTCTGCCTCTCCAGGACAGCTTCCACAAGAGCCGTGTTCTCCTCCTCACTATATCTGGGATCCCTGATCCTGCCCTCATCAGCTCCGGCATGGGAGGATTCAGAGCCGGAGTGCCCTGCCTGGTCTGACCCTGCCTGTGTGGGGTGCTCCCCAGGAACTACCCCTCGTCCCACTGCAGGTTCTGTCCCTGTCCTGCGTGTTCCTGCTCTGGTGGGCCTGGTCCCCCTCCGCCCTGCGGATCTCCCTCTCCCACCCCTGCTCTGCTGAGGGATCCCCTCCTGACCTTCCTCCTCCTCCACTACTCTCCCCATCCCTCTCTCCTGTCCTCCTCTCCTTGACATCACTCACCCAGTCACACCCAGGCACTCCCACAGGCCCTCACAGACACACTCGATCCAGTCACTCTCTGTCACACACTTTCACTCCCAGATTCACACTGTCAAAATAAAAAGTAAAATGTGTAAGGTGTTATGAAATAAAAGGACTATGTGTATGTATGTGTATGTGTTTGTATGTGTGTATGTAATATGTGCAAAAGTGTGATATGTGTATATATAGTGCACCTCTCTCCTCTCTCCAAACTGCAAAACTCCTCTACCTCCAATGAACGCGCCTCTCTCCCTCTCTCTAATGACTATCCTCCGCTCCTGGGTCCTGATATCTGGCTCTGAAGAACTCGATAACAGACAGTGTGTGGCGGTTATTTTTGGGTATATATAGGTGTATTTGAAGTTATTTGATACATTGGGCCTTTGGGATTGGATGTGTGTTTGAATTTGTTTTGGCATCAATCATGGTTGCTTGACAACGGCAGCCGTTATGTTACATGTTGTTTGGAGCTCAGTTATCGTGTGATTTGTCCGCCCGTTGTGCATTAACATGAGCGACAACGGGTTTTGTGTTACGTGTTTTTTGTGTGCCTACGCTCGATAGCTATTCTTGTAGAGTAGCTATTGAATCTGCCGTAACTCCTGTATTATTTGCGAGCGATGTGCCTTTTTCACTTAGCGGCTGGTTTAACGGTTGCCTTTAAATCGAGCCCTAAATGTGTAAAAGCTATTGACATTTCAAGTTCAAATGTCACATAAGTTCTATTAGTTGTTTTAAAACAGAAGATGCCCAAAATCCTTGACTTAAAAACTATTGTGCGTTCTCAGGAAAGTATTACAGTAGTTGTTCTTACTGAATTCTGTTTGTGAACCATTCTGATTGTGAAAGTCAGTAGAAAATGATTTACATTTGAATCCTTGAGCAAATATATAATCTTAAGTTTAACTTTGCAGCTTCAATTTTTGTGTCTCATTGTTTTTTTGGAATCCGTACAGGAATTCAGATGTGAATCAAGTCTTCCACTGTATACTCTGAACTTGTGTCTGAGTGCTTACCTGTTGAACCTGTAGAGTGGAATTGAGAATCAGTGAAGGAGCAGAACTTTCATATCAGGTAATTAATGAATGTGGCACTTATTTTATCATCTATTGTAAGGCGCTGTGTACACTGTGTGGCGCCATATAAATAACGATATACATACATACAATTATGACTTCCAGCAGGGGAAATGACAAAAGTCCATTTAGTTTGGAAAGTATCAGCAAAGCTGGGCCTGAGGGTCTAGACCAAGGGCAGTCATTTGTTGGACCTCCAGCTGTTGGGGACTACATCTCCCATTAACCCCATCCATCCAGTTGCTAGTCAAGGATAATGGAAGATGTAATTCCCAACAGGAGGAAGACAACAATAAAGTTGACTTGATAGACCACTGATCTATACCACCGTCCTATAACAGTGACTCTCTAGATGTTGTTCTGCTACATCCTCACCTGGAAAATACTAAAGGAGGTGAGGGAAGCTGTAGTCCAACAAGAGCCACAGAGCTGCTATCGCTCAGGTGGGTGTTTGATAGGGCACCAGGGATAAATATCTTTAAAGTCGTGGGTAGTGTTGCATGTGAGGATTTCATATACTAGGTCCATAAGTGTAACGGTAGGTGAGTTTTTATGGTTATTCCTGGTTGAGCACTGGTGGGGTCAAGCAAACTTACTAAGTACTTGTTTAATTCACCTATGCGCAATCAGGATTACCTTTAAATTCTGTTCTTTTGGTTCTTAGATCTTTGTATGCATGACAGGTATAATTTCCATTCTGCACTGTAAAGTCTGGGTTAGGGGTGTTCAACTCAACTCATTGAGGACACCTAAAAGAACAAGACAGATATTTCCCTTCTTCAGCACAGGCAGATCAGTTAAAAGAACTGAGCCACTGATGGCGTCACCTGCACATAACCAAGGATATATTATAAGTCTTAAAAACATTTCGATGGGGAAGCCAATTAAGTAGTAAAATATGGATCCTGTGTTTAAAATGTAAATATCCAAAGTGAACGGTAACTAGAAAATCAACAATTAAAAAAGCTTGTATTGTATAGGCAGATTAATGAGCTCATTGTTACTTACATACAAAGGGAAGGACAGCAGTTCAGTTATCGCATATTTCAGAGACCTAGTACTCCTGAAGAAGGAGAAACTTGATCTCAGAAATATATTAGGAGTGAACTGCTGTCCTTCTCATTTTGTTTGCTATGCTCTCAAGTTAATCAGCCTACGGCAGATGTGTCCAATACAGACAAATGGACAGTATTTCAGTATTTCTCTGCTTGACCACAGGTGGGTCAGTCAAAAAAAATGAGCTACTGATGAGCTCATCTGTGCTAAATCAAGGATAGCTTTCCAGTCTGACCTGTTGATAGACATTAAGGATCAAGCCTGGCCTATACAATAGAAACATTTTTTTACTTGTTGATTTTCTTTTTGTTCTTCACTCTGGAAATATACTGTTCTGAATGTGGGTTTCCTATGTGATTCATTAATATATATATATATATATATATATATATATATATATATATATATATATATATATATATATATTGTATTTTTCACTGGATGTTGCATGTGTTCATTGGGGTTGAAAGCTGTGGAGTGGATCAAACTTAGTGTTTGATGGTGCTGGAATGGATCTCACTTGGAGCTCTTATTACCATTGTTCATCTTTCCTTTTATGGTTAAATCCTGCCCATTTAGATGCCTTAAAGGGATAGTAATGCTTCATAATAAAAGCAGCTCTAATTAATCCTCATAGTATTTGGACTTTGGAGAGTGTTATTTCAATTCTGTCAGAGTTGTAGTTCCAGAGTAATTCAATGACAAAGTATCCCCCTCCCACCCCTTTTACTGATGTAACACTGCTCAGCCAGAGCAGAAGGGAGGTGCCCAGGTAGACTGCAGAGAGGGACAATCTTCAATTAAGATAAGGAAAAAACCTGAAAAACTTGTCAAGGGGGGAAGGGCTTTCATTGTTTTCATTGTAAGAAGATTGTCCCCTGCTGTTATCTGGTCTATGGACTGGATTCCACATCTGAGAAGAGATGGCTTACACTAGGTAAAAGGGGCGGGGAGGGGGAAACTTTGCTTGTGAATATCTCTTAAACCATAAAGGTTTGAGAGATAAGACTTATATCATTCTTCATGTTTTTTTAATGCCTACAAAATAAAATAAAGTTAAAATGAAGTATTACTATCCCTTTAATCTGTACATTGGCAGAAACAGTGGTACCCCTGCTTCCCAAGAATGCCACTAATCACATGAATTCAGAGAGGCTGTGTGTAATTTAACCTTTTGAGTGCCAGAGAAGTAGCCAACGCTCTGGCACTCAAAGGGTTAAGTAATTCTGGGGCAATCCAGCTGCATTATAAGGGAGAATTAAAAGTTCATGTCGGTTTAAATGGGACTTTTAACCCCTTGAATGATAGCGTTTTCACCAACACATTGCCATGCAGTGCGCCGGGGATCTCAGTAGCTTTCATGAGGCTAAAAGTCCCATTTAAATCAATGAGAATTTGGTGCATTTATTTGACACCCCCCCGGTGGAGATGGTTTGCTCTCAGATTGCATCAGTTCTTGTTAGTACATCAGCCTCTGAGTCTTTATCTGAAACCTTCTTGTAGTAAATGTTTCCCCTACAGGGTAGTAAACAGGCCAGGATCCATGGGATTTAGGGACAGGATTGCTTGAACATAAGTGGTTTATTCCTTGTACTAGTTGAAGAGCCCGTTACACGGGCCACAGTGCCACTGCCAGCCGGTCGCAGGGCAGTCAATCGCAGTAGAGACAACCCGCGCCGCGACTGATACAGAGCAGGATGCAACCGGGGAGCGGGCAGTCTCTACTGCACATGACTTCACCACACGCAGCAGTCTTTACTGCGCATGACTGAGGCGTTACACACGTTTTAGCGAATTATTATATAGGATTAGCCAATCTGACACATCTATGCTCAGGCAGGGATAGTCATAAATCCTGGCCCATTTGCAACCCTTATAAATTTATCCATTATCTCAGGAGCATATCTTCTGCACGACTCATGACACATATATATATATATATATATATATATATATATATATATATATATAGGGCTCAAAATTTCCACTCGCCAATAGCCAATAGCGAGTGAAAATTTAGCCCCGGCGAGTACAAATTCAGCCCTGGTTGGTATGTTATGGCTTGCAGTGGCGAGTAACTTTTCAGATCTGGCTAGTAGCAAATGACTTCAACTTTTAAGCCCTATATATATATATATATATATATATATATATATATATATATAATTACTCTTTAGCTCACCATCCCTTATTCAGGATACACAGCCTGGATCCAGGTTCACACACTCTAGTTAAAGGTAAAAGGAAAATGTCCATCAGAAATGTAATTTTGCTGCAGTTGCCAAGGGCTAGCTGAGGATGATGGGAGTTGTAACACAACAGATGGAAAACTGTATATTTACTACCCTGTTAAAGGAACTCATACCATCAATGCTGGGAAGCAGAAATAGGAACTATTGTACCCAAAGGGATAGCCAAATAAAAGAAAACATAGGGTCACTGCGCAGCTTATGTCTTCAAATACAGTTTGTGATCTTTTTATAGATATATGTAATATACAGTGCATTTGCTATGAGTTCCATGGTTCTGTTGTATATGTTAGATGTGTGGTGTCACCTGTATCACAATCAGTGATGTGGTTTACACACATTATTAAAGAATCGCAATCTCATTTATGTTTTTCCCTCTATTGAAATAACACATCCAGAGATACATGCATCCAAATTCTCTCCTATATCTTCATATGTGAGGGAATATGGAAAGCTCTTCTGAAACGTACTCCCTATTTATCAGAATATTATCAGCAGTCCTGCACTCCCTGTGTGTACATCAGAGGATTACCTGAACTGCCTGCACATTACAGCATTATCTGCACTCCCTGTGTGTACATCTGAGGATTACCTGAACTGCCTGCACATTAGAGCATTATCTACACTGCTTGTGTGTACAGCAGAGGATTACCTGAACTACCTGCACATTAGAGCATTATCTACACTGCCTGTGTGTACATTTGAGCAATATGCAAACTGCCTGCACATTAGAGCATTATTTGTTCCCCCTGTGTATACATCAGAGGATTACCTGAACTGCCTGCACATGAACATTATTCCTTGTGAGTACATCAGAGCAATTAATGAGCTGTCTGCACATTAGAGCATTATCTGCACTCCCTATGCATACATAAAAAGCATACCTGAACTGTCTGCACATTAGAGCATTATCTACAATCCCTGTGTATGCATCAGAGCATTACCTGAACTACCTGCACATTAAAGCATTATCTAGATTCCCTGTTTGTACATCAGATCATTAAACAAAATGACTGCACTTTAGAGCATTATCTGCACTGTTTGCGTGTCAGAGCATAGCCTGCATTTTCTGTATATCAGAGCATTCTCTGCACTGCCTGTAGATCAGGGCATTATCTGCACAGTGTGTGCGCATCAAACCATTACCTGAACTGCCTTAACACTGGAGCATTATCTGCATTGCCTGTTCAACAGATAATTACCTTCATTGCCTGTGGATCAAAATATTATCTCCACTCCTTCTGCACCTACTTTTTGATGTCTGCTCAATCCTTTAAAGGGATAGTAACACTTCGTTTTAACTTTATTTTATTTTGTAGGCATTAAAAAAACATGAAGAATGATATAAGTCTTATCTCTCAAACCTTTATGGTTTATGAGATATTCACAAGCAAAGTTCCCCTCCCCGCCCCTTTTTCCTAGTGTAAGCCATCTCTTCTCAGATGTGAGTCTGGTTGTATGACAGTACAAATAACAGAAGGGGACAATTTTCTTTGTATGAAAACAATGAAAGCCCTTCCCCCCTTGAAAAGTTTTTCAGCTTTTTCCATTATCTTAATTGAAGATTGTCCCTCTCTGCAGTCTAACTGGGCATCTCCCTTCTTATCTGGTTGAACAGGGGGGGGATACTTTGTTTGTGAATATCTCTTAAACCATAAAGGTTTCAGAGATAAGACTTATATCATTCTTCATGTTTTTTTAATGCCTACAAAATAAAATAAAGTTAAAATGAAGTATTACTATCCCTTTAAGGACTAGAAAGTTGTGCAAGGCAATGTGTTGCACATCCCACTGGTCCTTAAAGGATTAAGAGGTAAAAGGAATTACATTTATGTTCCTTGCATAGTCTCGAAACAACCTTCGTTATTGTCACTCTGTTTTTTGTTGAATACATAAGTTAAATTTTGAAAAAAAAAAAGCTGGTGATTATATTCAGGTCTGAATCTCCAATTATGTAGAGGTGGCAACTAATTACAGTTGTCTAATTGCATGTATGTTGGGGTGATCTCAGTTGTTTTGGCCACATTTATTGTATGTAGTTGTGGGCATGGCCAGCACAATCTCCTTCTCCCTGTATCAGACATTCACTTGTAGTTTATGGTGGCTGTTTTTTCCAGTTTGTATACTGCAGTAAAGTTTTTACATCAAGTTCTCCAATCTACGTAGCGGTTTGCTTCTCTTTTTACTGGCAGGGAAACCCTAAAGACATGGTCTGTTAGGCATCATGAGCAGAAGGTTAGGAACCACTGAAGTATTGCTTCACATTGCACATAAGACCTCACTTGCATCCAGTGCGTTCAGGGTTTATTTGTTTTTGTATGTTAGAGGCCAAGGGTATTTTCTGAGCTGGAGATGGGGCCATGTGAGTGGGGCTGTTGCCATGAGTTACTAGTGCCTAAGGGGGGTTTCTAACTGAGACTGAAGATGTAAGTACACCTATGATTATTCTTTACACCACATGCTGTCTAGAGAGGAATTTTGTGTAACTACATCCTTCCAAAATACATTGCAGCTTCCTGTGCATAGACCAGGAGTGGGCTACCTCTTGCAGTCTTACAGCTGTTTTTGCACTACAATTTCCATCAGCCTCAGCCACAACAGCAGCAGCAAGCATTTCGCATAATTGGGGTGTTAATGTTCTGATCTGATGATAAATGACAAAATAGTGCATTGAGGGGCAGCTGGCCAATAAGGGGTCCCTTGGTTTGCTCCAGACATGGACAGTGCATTTTCTTTTCTCCAGTAGACAATTCAACTTTGTGCACCCACTTCAAATCCGAAAGGAGCTAAGTAGAATCTCTGATGAATATATTTGTATGTATAAGAATATACTGGGCATTTATTATGGAATCTTGCAACTCCTGAACTACTACATCATAAAGGACACAGATTATAAAGATATCTGGGTAAGAAAAACTGAGCAAATAGTCTATTGTTTTGATTGAAGAGTTATATATTAGGAAAAAAGAAAAGAGAACTTGATCACTTATTTGGCTGACTAGCTTTAGAGTGAATGATTTCAAGACCACTTTGATCTATTTCTCAGGTATAATATAACATGCCTTATGAAGAGAGCAAAGTGATCATGAAAGCTTGAGCTCTAAAACTGATTAGTCAATAAAAGTATCACATTTGCACTACTTGTGTCCTGCTTTATTCACAGCTATCACGGTACCACCCTTTAACTGAGTTATTTGTCGTAAAAGTTGCTAAATCACCATGGCATGTAACTTTCTGTGACTGAATTAGCAAAACTGTATATCATGTAAATAAAAGGTATGTAATGCTTCTGAAGAAATACGCCCATCCTACATCTTATTCCTCTGTGGGTTTCACCTGTTGCACATCATTTATTTAAATAAAAAAGGAAGAGATGGTAGAGAGATAGGAAGCTGGAAGTTGCAAAATGGTGGGAACAAGTCAGGAGATGGGGAACAGCAGAACATGGCGGACAGGAAGTTGAAAGGCAAGACAGGAAGTGATGCATGAACATGCACAAAAACAAGGACAAAAAACAGAAACAAAAATAAAAAAGCAGCAAAATTATAGATTATATATTACAATACAAAAAATACTTACAAACATTACACAGTAATACTCTGAGCACCTGTGAGTTTTTTATCATCTCATTGGTCAAATAATAAGCTTTATCTCTGAGCACCATAGTGAAAATTTGTTCACAGACTTTTTTTTGTTTTTCCAGGACATTTTTTTTCTTAAACATTTTTATCCCGTATTTTGTGTGCAAGTTAAAAGGGAAATTCATTACAAACTTTATTATTTTTTAAATAATATTTAAAACTTTCATTTATCCACAGAGGAAAAATATAGAGTCCTGTTTTAAGGCATTTGTTTTGTGTTCATTTTAAATACTGGAAAAAGAAGAGTTTAGGGGAACATTTAATTCAAGAGAGACTCTCCACGGATGTTAAAAAAAAAAAAAAAGTGGCTCATAATGTCCTGAATTGCCATGAAATTATAAGGGCATGGGATGCAGACAGACACATTTTTTCCCTGTGTGTGAACACTGGTTTTCTTTAAAAAAAAAAAAAAAAAAAAAAAAAAAAGATAGTGTCAAATAATTCTAGCTAAGAGTCTATGATAAAATCTTTCTTTGGTCATCTGAGGAACCACCCAGTTTGTAGGTCATTTGTCGCATGTTGTCTTGGGACTTTTGGTCTCTTGTTCCACCTCGTCGGGGGGGAAATTCCTTTTTGCTCCTCATCAACTGAGCTTCTTGAATACTGTTGTACAGGAATAAAGGAAAGGGGGACTTCTCCTTTGTATTTTCAAAAGGGATAGGATTGGATGGGGGCATATCTAGTTTTCATTTGCCTCAGCCCAGAAAACAAACAGGTCCCACTTCGAAGCCAAATTTCTGGTTGGGTTCTCCAAAGTCCATAAACATTGCATCTGTCAATGGAAGCTGCTCCACCCGAGGGGTGTGAATCTCTAATACAGTCTTATCAGTGCCTTTCCTCATCTGCAATGGAGAGAGAGAAAAATGAAACTCGCTCTACATTCTCGCTGTTATGTGGTGTCATAATGAGTAATATATTTAGCTTTTTTGTCCCTAAGTTAAAAAGAAAAGTGTATTAATTCTGGAGCAGACCGTCTACACCGCAGCAGTTAAATAAGCATCTGCACTAGAAAAGCGATGCATAGGAGTCCTCTCTAGGATTCAAGAGGTTTAGCTCTCCAATTAAATCAGTGACAAATTTGGAAATGTTAATTTCTACTATTTGGTTCATCTGGTTTACTGCAGAATTACTCCACATTTCTAACATAAGACTGAGGCAACCTACAGCTCAAAGAGTAATTGCAATGCATGTCATTTTTTTGTATAATTTTTTATCTTTTTTTCAATTAAAACTTTTCATTACCTCTTTCTAGTATTTATTCCAAGCATATGCATTGTATTCCATTTATTTTCCATCACACCAATAGGAAAGCAAATTCTTGTATTCATAATAACCTCTAGAACAGTACCCCACTCCCACTGATTCACTAATTAAAGAACTTACATTACATTGAACTGACTATATCCCTAAATTGTAAAGCATTGTTTACAGTTGTGGAATTATATAAGCGTATTTACTGATGTGACATGATAATATGTCAAGAAATCTGTATCTAACATAAATAAACTTGAATTAAAAATACTTAGAGACAGTTCTACCTTATTTTGACTTTACATATTTCACAAGTGCACAATATGTAAAGTCAATTTGTCTATACTTTTTTTCTCATCTTGATCTACTTTTTACACTTTTATGTCCCTGACGGGAAGAACTCAGAAAGTATTTGCAGAGAGCTTGCTGTGTGGGACTGTGGACACAGAGAGAGAGAGTGTGTAAAAAAGATGCAATGTAAAAAGATAGTGAAACAATGTGGAAAAGCCACCTGTATGGCACACAGATCACTCAGAGCTGCAGGAAGAGTGCAGCATTGTATAATTGTATTTGCTTTCAAATTTCATTACTGGAAGACTTTCTGGAAACATAAATCCAGTATTGGGACATAAAAAGTGTAAAACAAAAGGTTAAGATTTAAAGATAGGCAATTTGATGCTACATATTAATCACTTTAAAAATAAAGTCAGAATGGAGGGATGACTGTCTCTTTAAAATGTAAACATACCAGTATGACCTTTTTGGTGATATATCACTTTTAAAGTGTTGTGTTTTATGTAATCTTCTTCTATGGCTAGACATAATGAAAACCTACATTGCTGCACTAAGGACTCTCTGAGCCATTTTAGAGGCCAAAAACTGACCCCCATGTATGGCATAATAGTTGGGTTAAATAAGTGAAGTCCATTGCTTGGGCCAGGGGCTTCACTTCAAAGATAAGGCAAGACTGGATACTTAGAAGAGTAATGAAGCAAATAATGTCCCTTCCTGTAATCAAGTATTATTCATAAACATATAACCCCTTTACATCATCATCATCACTTACCGCACATCCATCTCTCAAGGCCTTGATGTAAGGGCTGGTGTCGAAGGAAAGGTCCTCCTCATTAGAGCCCATGAAGTGAAGAGCCTTTTGGTAGCTGTTAGAGGAAGCAAGGTGCCAGGCAGCAGAACGGTGGCAGTTGTATGTAAAGTTCTGTCGGGCAGAAACACTCAGCAGCCGTAGGAAGGTGATCTGCACCACGCCCAGAGGGTTACCATCCGCATCAATGTAAGAAAACTGTAGGAGAGAAAGGACATGTGAGGAACCAATAGAAAAAGGAGAGGCAAGATGGCTCAGAGACAGATTCTAGGGGAAACAATAGAAAATTAGAAGATTAAAGAAAGAGTAACTTAAAATAAAATTGTCTCCTTCAACTCTTTACATTACATCAGGTCTTTCTCTCTGATGGTGCTAAGAAGGTCCATTGCCCACACATCTTGGACAAAGGATGGTAGTAACCTCCGTCTGAGCCATTTTGTGACAAGTCATACATGAACAGTGCTGAAAGAGTTCCCTTCCCACCTATGCTCATCTTCAGAATGTGGAGAAATAGCGGGGGTGAAGGGTATGGCTTTTTGTTAGGATTCAGAGAAATCTTTAACATTCAGTAGGTCAAACCCAAATTCGTTAGTGTCCTAGCAGGAGAAATTCAGCCAGTCCTAACTAAACTGTAACACAGATGCTCCTAGCACCAATCATTTCCTGTTAAATTAGATTTTATGGTCATTTTAATTTAATATGTATTAGTATATATGTATTTAGTATTCTGACCACTCTTTTTTCCTGGATATGAAATTTTTGTCAGATTAAAAGAAAATAGATTCAAAACACCCCTAGAACAGATAAAGGCTTATATTATCAAAGAACAGGAAGGACACTACAGTGAGGAACCAAAATCTGTCAAGTGTCATTCTATAGATCTAACATATCAAAGAGGCTAAACACATCTCTTAGCTCGATAACCTGGCTCTATTGGGCAAATAAGGATTATGGAAACTTTGTATGACAGGAGCATTTTCACCACTATTAATTGTGGCACAGACTGGGCAAACTCTTGGCTGCCAACTGTTTTGGAGGCAGGACCACAAAATCTCTAGCTTTGTTTTAACATACTTTGTACTGCTCCAGTTATCCTCTCACCTTGCTACCGCTCCTGAATTTGCTGTACCAGCTCTCCCTCTTCTCCGAGCTCCATGATGACATCTTAACCTGCATGAGAGGAGGAGCAAAGTGAGCAATGCTGGCCTCAGATGATCTCCCACCATTGTATGATCAACACCCTTCCACCCTCACCTTCTCAATGTCTTTGTTGGGGTAAATACAAGACTCCCCTCCTGCAGTGAAATTACAGAAAACCTTGAAGGAGTCCCGTGTGCAGCCCTGGTTGGGATCGATCCAGTATTCTCCTGAAATGGGGAGCAAGTTCTGTCATGTTATGTCCGTTATATACCAAAGACTTATTTAACTTTTCATCCAAGACTTATACTTAGGACCAGATTTCCCATTAGGCATAGTAGGCAGCTACCTAGAATGCCATATTCTGAAAAGTGTGCCTTAGCTGTGCTGGCCACACCCACATTCTCTGTTGTAGGTGTGGCCTGAAAGCTTCTTGTGCTCCTGGTTTATGATGGCCTGTTTGTTCACCAATTTGCAGTTCTTTTAACCCACTGTATGCTAGAAAGATCTCCAATACATTGTTCACATTGAACTGTTATTTGTTATATATGTACCAGGCAACAGTGGGTGGGGCCTTATGAGGAATGGGAGTGTAGCCCTATGTGATCAAAGGGCGCCTTGGATGCTTTTACCTAGGAGCACGTAAGATATAAATCTGGCTCTGTTTCTACTCCTTGATATCTCCAAATACATTATCCAACCCAAAGAATATTAATTCATCTCTGGTTTCAGCAGTTTTGGGTTAATCTGTTTTTATGCAAAACAGAGGTGCAATAAGCAATTGGTTCCTTATAGCTTCCACACACCAAGATGGGCTAAAGTCTATAGTAAACAGAAGCCTAGATTATATTGCAGTTGCTAAGTGTTATCAGTTGGTTTGTAGACATTTGCAGATAAAAATCAATACAATTATCAACTGCATTGTAATCCAGGCCAGTATTTTTAAATCAACATGAGTATGGGCTTTCATTTGCTCCAATATAGGAGCACCTTCAGTGTACACACATAGAACAAGTCAACTTGTGGAAATGTGCTAAACAAATGGAAGATAGATGGGAATCCTTTGCAATGCCGTGTGATGACCGTCCCCATGGACTACATGATACCAGACGAGCACCCTGCCTGGACGCAGCAATGAGGCTGCTCAAATGAGGACTTTAGGGACTACTTGGGAGCAGGAGAGTGCCAACATCCTAACTCCTGGTGACTAATTAGGAGAAAACTGGTATCTGGCCCATATGAATGGTGCCCAGGCATCTGGCAACCTTGGCTCCATGAGAGACACTGGCAATACTCCCCATGACCAGCTCTGGGTCCTTGTGGACGTGACAAGGTCACCAGAGCCACTAATGTAGCCAATGTGCTGGGCTGAAGCACCAGTCTTTGTCCGGCCCTCTTCTCTGTGGAACTTATGTTATATGCTCAGACTCTCCCCAGCGATCCCGGTGGGCACATTACGCTTTAGTCACATGGTGTAACTTTATCTGCTTTGTATGAAACACATATGTTTATGTATTATAATATTATCCTGTGAGTGTTTAGGCTGGATCCCATGTCATTCCCCCCCGGTAATATGTGGACAATTTTCCACAAAAGCCCCATTTAAGTATTTGAGAGTTTTCTCTAGACCCCTCTGCCGCCATAGGTTTCTTCCAGACCTGCTCCTCTTTGACTTCTTGAATACAGCCCCAGTTAGTATGTTCCCCTTACTCACCATCGGGAAGCTCTGGATGGCAGAGTCTTAGGTCCTGGCATGTCCGTGCTGGATGTTCTTTTGTGCCCATTGGCGTCCTCATTAGTTCAATATCTTTCTTCAGTGCATTAAGGGAGCCATAGATCTCCTCCATGCCATCTGTGTAGTCTCCAGCAGGGTCATCTGCCATGATCTGACTGGCATCAATTGAACGCTTGTTTTTCTTAGGCATCTGGAAGGGCAGAGGCTGAATCACCTCACCAGGAGGACCCTACATAGTGGACACAGAGCAGTATATTAGTGGCACACAGAAACAGAAAATGGTGTTTTATATCTTATACCATTGACATGCACTTAGGCAGTGGTTCTAGAACTGGAGACCCAGAGTTCCCTGAAGAACTATTAGAGGTTCCACAGAACTAATGTAAGTAGTGGTGGACAGTGGAACAAGAGTGATAGACAATGTCTGTGTTGTCCTGTGGATGTGAGGAAGAGTGACACACTTCATACAGTACAATTTTATTTTCCAGCACATTTCTCTTGTAATATGTTTTATAACCGAACAACCTCAAGAAAAATATAATAAGCAGCTAAAACTGCTTTACTCATAAGTTACTGGTACCAAATAGCAGTCAGATACATGTGGTATTCGTACTGTGTTAACCCGGCGAACACTAGACAGGTCTCCAGTGCATATATTTGTGATATGTTGGGGTCCTCTCTAGAATCAAAAGGGTTATGGGGTTTTACTATTAGAGTGCCCAGGAATTTGTCTGAAACTAAAGGGTTCCCCCACAGTAAAACTTTGGAAACCACTGCATTACCCTTTGAGTGGCAGAGGAGTTGGACACCCCTCTGGCATTAAAGGGTTAATTATAAAATTTAAAAACACACATTTTTCTGATATTACTTTCAGATTTTTTTTTATGTACCTACTATTTCGACTGGCACTCAAAAGGTTACTAATGAATATTGTGAGTAAACTTTAGAAAACTGAAGTAATACTGGGGCAAACCAACCGCACCAGAGGGGACAAATGCAATTCCTGCAATTCCATTTGATGTAAATGGGTCTTTTAACCCCCTTGAATGTTAGAAAGGTCTTAAATGCCCAATTTCAATTAACAGGAATTTTAATTTCTCCCCTAAGGTGCAGCTGGTTTAGATAGATAGATAGATAGATAGATAGATAGATAGATAGATAGATAGATAGATAGACAGACAGATCTATAGAGAGAGCTAGACAGACAGATAGATAGATAGATAGATAGATAGATAGATAGATAGATAGATATGAGATAGATAGATATGAGATAGATAGATAGATAGATAGATAGATAGATAGATAGATATGACATAGATAGATAGATAGATAGATAGATAGATATGAGATAGATAGATAGATAGATAGATAGATAGATAGATAGATAGATATGAGATAGATAGATATGAGATAGATAGATAGATAGAATTTTAATCACACAAATATACATATATATATACTTGTGCTGAAGTAAGAAAACTGAATATCATTCAGATGTATATACACCGCAGTGAGTGATACATTGTGACAGACTTACAGGGGGTCCAGGAGGACCTTGAACTCCTTTCTGTCCCTTGGGTCCAGCTTGTCCCTATGCAACAAAAAGAAAGAGCAGTGAAACATATGTACGCAGAGATGGATCTGACCCCATTACTGCAGTTCATGTGATCTGTCTGCCTGTAGATCAGGGCTAGTCAGTTATTGGACCTGTCCCAGTATTGGTCTACTTTCATACTGGTATTTATGGCCCTATGTAGAGTGACGTTCCCAGCAATACAAAGGAGAATTATGAGTCTTTCTCTTCCTGCATGAAGAGGCAATGGAGCTGATGTATTAAAGGGATAGTAATGTTTCATAATAAAAGCAGCTCTAATTAATCATCATAGTATTTGGACTTTGGAGAGTGTTATTTCAATTCTGTCAGAGTTGTAGTTCAAGAGTAATTCAATGACAAAGTGTCCCCCCCGCCCCTTTTACTGATGTAACACTGTTCAGCCAGAGCAGAAGGGAGGTGCCCAGGTAGATTGAAGAGAGGAACAATCTTCAATTAAGATAAGGGAAAAACCTGAAAAGCTTGTCAAGGGTAGGCTGACCATACCTCACCATTAAAAAGGGACACACAGGAAATAGGCATAGTTCAGGAGTGCACCAAAATCAAAACAATCCTGTAGCATGCATTTTTCATTTGTGTCCCTTTTTAAAGGTGAGGTATGGTCAGCCTAGTCAAGGGGGGCAGGAATTTCATTGTTTTCACAGGAATAAGAGTGTCCCCTTCTGTAATCTGTCTGGTCTATGGACTGCATTCCACATCTGAGAAGAGATGGCTTACACTAGGTAAAAGGGGCGGGAGGGGAAACTTTGCTTACGAATATCTCTTAAACCATAAAGGTTTGAGAGATAAGACTTATATCATTCTTCATGTTTTTTAATGCCTACAAAATAAAATAAAGTTAAAACGAAGTATTACTATCCCTTTAAGAAAAGAGTTGTGTGTCTCTGACCGGTAGTTTTGCATATGAAAATGACCCTTGGGTTTGGTCACCTTAAAGGGATAGTAATACTTCGTTTTAACTTTATTTTATTTTGTAGGCATTAAAAAACCTGAAGAATGATATAAGTCTTATCTCTCATACCTTTATGGTTTAAGAGATATTCGTAAGCAAAGTTTCCCCTCACTGACCAAAACGGTCAAATCTGCCATCTAGCTGTCAGATTTGGAATCTGGTCCACAGATCAACAGGTGGCTCTTCAGCAGAGCCGAGATCGCAAGCTATAAAAATAACTATTTCATTGGAAGGGTCTAAAAAGTGTGCTTGCACACCAGGCACATTTTGTAGACTATTCGAATGAAGTAGTTCTTCTTATATTTCGCAATCTCAGCTCTGCTGCAGATCCACAGCTGGTCCGGGGACTGGATTCCAAATCTTACAGCTAGATGGCAGACTTGACCATTTTGGTCAGTGAGGGGAAACTTTGCTTGTCAATATCTCTCAAACCATAAAGGTTTGAGAGATAAGACTAATATTGTTCTTCATGTTTTTTTATGCCTACAAAATAAAATAAAGATAAAACATAGTATTACTATCCCTTTAAGGTTAACTGGAATCCAGGTATGAACATATTGCACACAGTGCCTAAGAAATCGGCTACACCTCACTGACGAGCCCCAACAAGGCCGAAATGTACATCTGGAGTTTGCTGCTTCTCTTGTTCAGAGAGTAATTGCCTGGCACTTCATGGCTGGTCTGCATTATTTGCACCCTGGGTAGGATACCACTCCTATAGAGACTGCACCCTGGGTAGGACACCATTCCTATAGAGACTGCACCCTGGGTAGGACACCATTTCTATACAGACTGCACCCTTGGTAGGACACCATTCCTATAGAGACTGCACCGTGGGTAGGACACCATTCCTATACAGACTGCACCCTTGGTAGGACACCATTCCTATAGAGACTGCACCCTGGGTAGGACACCATTCCTATACAGACTGCACCCTTGGTAGGACACCATTCCTATACAGACTGCACCCTGGGTAGGACACCATTCCTATACAGACTGCACCCTTGGTAGGACACCATTCCTATAGAGACTGCACCCTGGGTAGGACACCATTCCTATAGAGACTGCACCGTGGGTAGGACACCATTCCTATACAGACTGCACCCTGGGTAGGACACCATTCCTACAGAGACTGCACCCTGGGTAGGGCACCATTCCTACAGAGACTGCACACTGGGTAGGACACCATTCCTGTTGAGACTGCACCCTGGATAGGTCACCATTCCCATAGAAAATGCACCCTGTGTAGGGAACCATTCCTGTAGAGCGTGCAC
Source organism: Rhinophrynus dorsalis (assembly GCA_037306005.1). Lineage (NCBI taxonomy): Eukaryota > Metazoa > Chordata > Amphibia > Anura > Rhinophrynidae > Rhinophrynus > Rhinophrynus dorsalis. Next base: position 159,887,990 of record CM074726.1, on the reverse strand, counting down.
CCTGGGTAGGATGCCATTCCTATAGAGCCTTCTCCCTGTATAGGACAGCATTCCGATAGATCCTACTAAATTCTGTAGCAGGTATGTTCCTAGTTGAGTGTCTCTGACCAGTAGGTTTGCTGATGTATTAAGAGGAACTGAATTAATTTTGGAGCAAACTAATTGCCCTGGGGACCAAATAAAATAACCAAAATCCCATTGATTTAAATGTGGGCATTTATACCCTGGGATGCTAGAGAGGTCTCCAAAGCATTGCAAAGCAATGCATTGGGGGCCTCCCTAGCATTCAAGGGTTTTTTTTCCTGTCCCCAATGGGGCCTTTGGTTTGCCCCTGAATTACTCCAGTTCTTTTTAGCACATCAGCCTCAGTCTCTCTGGGATCTATGGAATATGAGATCTCCCTTGTGATATAAAGGTGACACAGGCGGAGGGTACTCACCGTGGCTCCTTTAGCACCCTTAGGACCTGGTGATCCCTGTAAACAAGAACAAAAAAACAATACAGAATGAATCATAAGGACACAGACTGATGGAGGGATAAGGAGAGATGAATAGGAGAGGAAAAGGAAGATTATTATGAAAGGAGGTCTCCCTGAAACTGGCCTGTCACCTTGAATTCATGTTGCATATATATGAAAATGTCATTAAACAATACCTATGTATCATGTCAGACAAAAGAACAGCAGTGGCATAGTTTAGGAGCCATATGTTTATTTTTGAATAATGAATTCTCTCAGTGTTGTACCAAATGCTAATTTACTCAAATGAAGCTTTTCAGTGCAGTTTCATATACCAGTTAATCTCTGCTGCAATGAAAGACTTTCACGTTTTACACAAATAAAAGTATCACTGTCTCCTGAACACTGCATCTGCTGGTCTTTGGGTTAAAATAACACATGGACAATTTTGAATAAAGTTTTAAAATATGTAAACAAATTCAAGGTGACAGGTCCACTTTAAATTCAGTAAATATTCTCTGTGGTGGATGCATGGATTTGTTTCTGAGCAGGGGAGGTAGAAGTAGGGCTGGATTTAAATCCCAGGTGCCCCTAGGCAAGGCACTCTAGGTGTCCTTAGCCCTGCCCATGGCCACACCCCACTCATCATATGATCCCGTCCCCAGTCCGATCCACTGTCTGCTAACACAGAAAATATTCTTGGCCTATAACAAACAAGAACAAAAAAGTTTTGACCCCTTGGTTGTTAGAGAACTCTCCAAGGCATTGCTCCACAATGTTTAGGAGATCTCTGTAAAGCACCTAAGGGTTTAAATAATAATCTGTAAGGGGGTATATAAACTGGTGTAGGTACACTGAGATTGCTCCAGCCACTCCCACAATTCAGGATGTGGGTGTGGCCAGCACAGCTGAGGCACCGCCCCTCAAAACTTCTCTGAGCAGTTGCCTACTGTGAAAAGTGGGGTAGCACAGCTGTGTCTATCTTAGCATAAGGCCAGTCTAAGAGATAGGCATGTGTCAAAGGATGATGTGATGGTGGCATATTATCTCCTAAAATATAGTATAATTAAGCTGGTAGGTTCCTCTTATTTGGAATAGATTATATTATGTTGGGTTTATGTTGCATAATGTTGCATTCATATTATGAATGTCAATATAATTACATTTTAAGCACCAAAGGGGTGTGCAATGCATTTTGAAGAAATGCTTTTTCAGACCCCTCTGGTCCTTATAGGGTTAAAGGGCCACTATCACATATAGCAGACATGCTGCTGTAGCAGGGATTACATTGTGAGACCTAGTGGATCAGCAGAGGAGCTGAATGGTGGTCTGAAAAGAGACCCCTGGTGCTCCCTCTGTGATCTCGAGAAAGACACTGGATGGTGATAGTCTCCAGTCCTGCAGTTTAGTCTTGCTGGACGGCTGGCTGGACTGCACACGCTAGGCTTTAGTGAAGGGCTTTCAAGCCTGACACCAGAAGGTTTTACAGGCTGTGCACACAGTCCATGAAGCTAGTGACTTTGAGCCATTTGCTTTCAGGCTGCATTCCAACCCAATGCGAGCCAAGGGGGCCAGTTTCTATGACCCCCCCCACACACACACAGAAAAAACGGCTACCTTGTCTTCCATAGCAGCAGACTTCCTAAAACATGATAACTGTCCTTTAAGAATTGTTGTAAATAATAAAATGCTGTGGCCATTTTATTTGCAGAGAATGCCTTGTGTGTTTTATTACTCTTTGAGTACGAGAGAGGGATTCAATGCATGCCCCTCTATTACTCAAAGGGTTAAACACAAACCAAAAATCCAGAGGAGAAGAAGAAAAGGAGTAAGAGAATATCATGGAGGAGGAGAAGGATGGTGTTAAGGACAGAAATATCAGCCAGAGTAAAGTGGAAATACATAAAATACAATAAATGAAAATGAGGATAAGGGAAGAATACAAAGAATAGAATATACACACTGCACAGTAAGGATATGGTGTGAGAGTATGGATAGTACTTACAGGTACACCAGCAGGTCCCCCTGGTCCAATGGGACCTGTAACACCAGGAATACCCTACAGGAGAGAGCAGAGACTGTAAGGAGATTGAGCTGAGACGACATGACCTTGATCACATCACCTGGCATTGTGCACATCACTTCACATTCAGCATATCACGTGATCTTGTATGAATATCAGTGGCGTAACTATAGGGGTCGAACCTGCGACTGGGCCCGTCACTCCAGGGGCCCGGCTGCCCTCCCTGCGACCCCTCCTCCTGGCACCCGCAATCTCTCTCCGGCGCTCTAGTAATACAGAGCTCTGAGAGGTGACATTATCTCCCAGCGCTCTGCATTACTAAGAGGACCACGCAGGAGCACCAGGTAGGAGATGGGGGCATTGTGAAGATTAAGGGGCATTGTAGAGGGGGTTCTAGTTACGACTATGATGAACATCACGTAATTTTGGGCATATCACATTTATTTATTCTTACAACTGACTCCTGGGGGTTATGCACTAAGGTGTGATAAAGAGGTGATAATGTGTACATGACTTCTACAGTGATATCACTTCTCCAATTTCTGTGTTAAAGGGACAGTAATGTCCTATAAAAAATGTTTCTAGATTTGTAGAGGGTAAAAAAAGAATCTCATTGCCTCAAATCCCAACTCTCAAACCGTGATGGTTTGAAAGATATTGGCAATCAAAGTTCCCTCCTCCCTCCCCTTCTCCTGACGTCAGCGTCTAGCTAACAGCAGGAGATCCCAGTCCTGGTACCAGCCAGCGGCTCTGCAGCAGAGCCGAAATCACTTTATTAGAAAATAATTACTTCATTGGAAAGTCCCTCCATCTGTTGTAAACTACAGCTCCCATAATCTTTAGTCAGTCGTTGGTAGGGCTGCCAAATCATCCCTTTAAAAAACAAAAACAAATGCCTGCTGCATGTATATGGTGATATGAACTCCATTTTAATGCTGAACACTTATGAAAAGTCTGCAGGACTGTGCAGGTGCCAGTTCAACCCCACAATGTGTGTTTTTCATAAGCGTTGGGCATGGAGATCTGGAAACATTGTGCATGGATACATGGGATCCACTGCAGCAGAACAGTAACCACTGTAACCCTGCACAATGCATTTTACATATGTCTTCGGTTTTAACTGCAGGAACTGGCAACCCTAGTGACTGACTGGCTAGGAATGATGGGAATTGTAGTTTGCAACAGCTGGAAGGCCTCAGATTGTCCACCCTAGAGCAAGAGAGAGGGAGCCACACCCATGATTCTAACGGGCCATGTAAACATTAAAAGCCAGAAAATGTATGTGTTCAGCTGTATGGACGATACCTAGGTAAGTCATTCTGTTACACCAATTCAGAATTACTTATTGCAGTAGTGTAGTTCCCCTTTAACCCGGTAAGTGCCAGAGGGATGTGCAACTCATTATGAAGCACACCTCTGGCATTCAATAGGTTAATGGTCTTCTTCACTGCCAAAGAGGCCGATATTGAAGTGTGATGCTGTGGTGCTCACTGATGCTGGGAAGGGGTTATTGCTATAAATGAAGTACTATATGTGTATAATCAAGTACTCACCGTCTCTCCTTTCTGACCCACTGATCCCTGTGGTCCTGGAAGGCCCCTGTCTCCCTTTTCTCCTTGTTCTCCAGTTGGTCCAATCAACCCGATGAGTCCAGGGTGACCCTGTGTGGGAGGGAGTCACAATGATGTGTTTGAGGGGAAGCTTAGAATTAAGGTAACAGGTACGGATGATAAGGAGAGTCACTGAGGCAATTGTGCTGTGAAGGACTAGAGCAATTCAGGAGCAGCCCAATTGCACCGTAGGGGACAAATAAGAACCCCCCAAACTCTCACTGATTTAAATGAAACTTGTAACCCCTTAAACGCTAGAGAGGTCACCAACGCATTGCTCTACAATGTTTTGAAGACCTCTCTAGCATTCAAGGGGTTAAAAGCCCCATTTAAATCAATGGAAGTGTTTATTTGTACCCTATAGTGCAGTTGTTTTGCTCCAGAGTTTCTCCTGTTCTTCTTCATACATCAGCCTCTGTGTGATCTGGTCCTATGTTAGCTATGTGTGTGCTCACATACTATGATCAGGCATGACACCTGAGGTGTGTACATGATACAGTATACACGTATCTATTATAATGTGACCTTCCTACCTTCTCTCCTTTGGATCCAGTATCTCCCTTGAGTCCAGGAAGTCCAGGGGGTCCCTATAAAGCAGAGAGAGTATGATGTAGTCCTGCACTGGCGCAGCTCTATACAAAACATTATGTACACTCAAAATGCCACTTACCACAGGCCCAGGGGGCCCTGCTTGACCTGTTGCTCCAGGACGGCCTTGTTCACCCTGCAAATAATGATAGAGAATGAGAGAGCTGCTATGGAAGCATCTGTCAAACTATCTAATCTATTGATCCAACTCTTTATTCAGTCTGACTCAACATCTACCAAAGGGCCACTACCTTATTTAAGCATCTTACTGACATTCAGCTGTTCCCCGCAAGTCTCTCAGGGAGACTCATCAGCTCCTCACAAGTCTCTGGAAGACTTACCATTTCCCACAAGTCTCTATGGGAGACTCACTAGCATCTCATATATCTATCAGGAAGATTCACCAGCTCCTCATAAGTCCCTAGTCTCTCCGGGAGACACCTTAGAAGTTTATCAGGGAGACTCAACAGATCCTCATATGTCTCTCAGGGAGACTCACTAGCTCCTCACAAGTTTCTCTGAAATACTCACTATCTCCCCACAAGTCTCTGGGAGACTCCCCAGCACCCCAAATCTATCAGGAATACTTCCCAGCTCCTCAAAAGTCTCTCTGGGAGACTCACCAGCTCCTCAAGTTTGTCAGGGAGACTCACCAGATCCTCGCAAGTCACTCAGAGAGACTCCCCATCTCCTCACAAGTCTCTCAGGAAGACTCATCAGTTATTTGCAAGTCTCTCAGGAAAATTCACCAGTTCGTCATAAGACTTTTAGAAGATTCATCATCTCCTAACAAGTCTCTCAGAGAGACTCACCATTTCCTAACAGGTCTATCAGGAAGACTCACCAGATCTTCATAAGCCAGTTTGTGAAACCCCCACTTTTTCAGTCCATGCCTTATACATCCCAGCAATGGCAGGGTTATATATTAATAGGAGAAGAACCTCAAATTGTTCATTTTTTTCTTTTCACTAATACCCCAACCCTGGTATGTGTTACATTTAACCCCTCAGGTGCTAGAGACGTCTCACAATGAGTTGGAGACATCACTAACATCCAAGGAGTTAATAAATACAACTCCAAAATCAATACTGGTCACAGAGATCAGTAAATAAAGACATATCTTAATGAGCAAAAGGATCAGAACCATTACTATAAACTGATAAATCTAATAATTAAAACCTTATTCTTTTGTACTGATGAAGAATTGCAAGTGGAGGGATTACATACATGGCAATGCAGACTGGTGGATCATCTAGTCAAACAGGACACATCCCTTTCTCCAGATTTGCAAGGGAATATCAGTACTAAATATAAGAGCGGCCGTTCATGGCTAAATACTCACCACACCTCCAGGGATACCCCTCAGTCCATCAGGTCCTTGTTTTCCTGCTGCTCCCTGAGGTCCTACTGGGCCAGTTTTACCAGGGGGACCCAAAGCACCAGATTCACCCTGAAACAAGCAATAAAAAGCATGTCAAACAAAGGAACTGTTATTGTAGGATTGGGCTTTGGGATCCAATGTTATAGCTGGAGACCCAACTCCATAGGAGTGAATTGTATTCTGAAACTGTAGGACTCACCTTGGACCCTTTCTCTCCTTGACGACCTTCAGGACCAGATGGGCCAGCAGGACCCTATGAGGAAGAGTGATGTTAAGGAGAGATCAGTAAAGACAGAGGAGAGAGAACTTGGTATAGAGAAGCAATAAAGAGAATAATATAGAGGAACAAGATGAAGTGATATGGGAAGCAAGAAACAGAATAAAACAGAGACACAATAGAGAGAATGGCATACAGAATCAAGGAGAAGAACAATATAGGGGAGCAGCAGAGAGAATGACATGGAGGTGAATGATATAAGGAAGCAGCAGAAAGAATGACCTACAGAATCAAGGAGAAGAATGATATAGGGGAACAAGAGAGAGAATGACAGTGCCTCGATGTGGGAAATTGACTGGCAAATTAACCCTCCACTTACCCTTTTTCCAAGAGCACCAGGGGGGCCATTTTCTCCAGTGGGACCAGGAGACCCCTAAACAAGAAACAAAGATGGAGACATTAAACTATCCTCAAGGCATTTAAAGTTCACACCACGCACCCTTTAAGTACCAGAGGGGTACATATACACTTATGCACACACATACACATTCGCACACACACACACATATACACGTATGCACACAAATACACATACGCACATGCATACACACACTCATAACAATGGTATTGCCACCCTAGGGAGATGCTTCGTTTAAAATTAGTACAGTTCAAACTTTAATTAAACTGCAATTTTCTATAGTTGTCGCCAAGTGACACCTTTCCTATCACTTAATATGGAGAGCTACAATCTAAGACTCACTGTCTCTCACAGAGTCCTTTATACACATTTCCCTTCTGGAATCAGCTGACACTAGGGTTTCCAGATCATCCCTTTAAAACTGGACTAATATGAAGAATGTCTGCTGCATTGAAACAAGAGGACAATTGCAGTCCAGTAATATCCCTTTCAACCCTGCAGCAGGGTTTTATCTATCTTACTAAACATGTTTAAATAACTATACTAATGTTGGTATATTTTTCTATATTTTGTAGTTTTTGCTTAAGAGCTTATCATCTGTGGGTCTGAGGACCTTATGCAAATCATGTTTTTGTCTCCGCCCACACCTAGACATCGTCTAAGTAGCTCTGTGCAGATTCCGTAAAATGTAAAGTCAGTTCAAGTACACACCTCCCATTCCCTGTCACTCACTACCCTTCCAGGCTGTCTCTGTATGTTTAAGGGGAACTATCACCCCACATAAATTCTCCCCCAAATAATTAGCCATCTTGTGATAAGCTTAACAATAGTACTATTAGCTAGCATAATTACCGCGTTAGTTGGAAACCCTACTTGTGCTAAGATTGATGGGCAGGCAACAGCGCAGACATCTTTGCTTACAGACATCTGTGTGGCTGTGCTGTCAGTCCCGGTCTCCTCTAGATACTAGAAGGGACTGACGGCGCAGGCACGCAGATGCCTTTAAGTTGCTGTTGCCTGGCCGTCAGTCTCGGCAGAAGTAGTATTTTCATCTAATGTGGAAATTATGCTAGCTAACAGTACCACTGGTACGCTTATCGCCCGATGGCTTATTATTTGGGGGGGAGACTTTATTTGGGGTGATAGTTCCCCTTTAATCACACATACATCTACGCATATACCTGGGAACTCTGTCTTCTAGAGTCCGCTGAGGGGACTCATATTGTTCCTGGAGGGGGGGGGATATAAATGACGAGATTTGCATCACAAAGGGGTGGGGCTTAATCATTGTGGGGGTTGGGCTTAACAGGATGTGCAAGAAAGTGGACAGGAAGTGGGAGGGAAGTGGGTGGAACAGGGTGGGAAGAAGCAGAAGTGGGCAGAGTTTCATAAGAAACTCCCCACACCAGAGAAACAGCCTCTGTCCCCTGACACCCAGTAATTCATTGCAAAAATTGGAGTCTCTGGCACAAATCTGGAGTGTTCTAAGGTATGCATCTAAGGTGAATACATATCTCTTTACATCAGGGACACATAAAAAAACACACATACTGCAGGGTTCCACTGACTCCTGTCCATTCCTGCAGAATGTAATTTTATAAGTAGGCCTGATTTAAATGGATAGTAATGTCTATAATAAAGTTGCGCTCTGAGTCTTCTATATTGGTTTTATAACATGCAGCACTAAGTTTAATAACTTACTGTTCGGTAGCTCAAAAGATATTGAAGTTTAAAGGATCCCCCTCCCACCCACTTCTGGCCGCCTCCCACTGAATCTGCAATCCAGTCGTGTGACTGGACGGATACAGAGAGGGACAAACTTCAGTCAGTAAGTATAAGGAAAGCCCTGCCCCTCTTGATGAAGAAGGGCAGGATTTTCCTTTTGCTTACTGAAGATTGTACCTCTTTGCTCTACAACTGGACCACTCTCACAGGCTGCGTGATGCGGCCAGTAGGGGTGGGAGGGAGATCATTAAAGCTTCAATATCTTTTGAACTACTGAACGGTAAGTTATTAAACGTAGCTCTGCATGATATAAAAAGAATGTAGAAGTGTCGTGTTTATATAAAGCTGCACTGGGAAAAGAGATGCACCATGCAGCTCTATCCAGATACAATGATACTGACGCGTTTTAAGCTTATCAGTGCTGGACCGCTAACCTTAAAGGCAACACTGCCTGGCAGCAGATATTTTTCATATGTTCCCAGTTTTAAGGGGATGATCCAACAACCTAAGATGATGCTGTTGCTAACAGATTGATTAGATACATTGAGTTTTAATAACTTGTGAATACAGCATCTCCCAGCATGGACAATAACCTCATTAAAGCCATGCAACATATATTTTCCTGTAAATACATGTAGACACATGTTTGGCAAAAAAAGGGAAATGCCTATTAATTTAAATAAAGGAGGGCAATTTTGAAGGGATTTCAGTGTGGATTCAGGTAGGAATAAACAATAATAATAATATTATATTTATTTTTTATTGTAATGTCTCATATGCCTCAGTCTAGATCAGGGATGGCCATTGGGAGGCCTTCCAGCTGCTGCCAGACTACAACTCTCATCATTCCCTGCCAGCCATTGGCTGACAGAGAATGATGGGAATTTGTAGTCTGGTAGCAGCTGGAAGGCTTCCTGTTGCCCACCACTGGTCTAGATTAGGGTGCTCAACTTGAGTCCTTGTGTGCACCAATCAGGACAGACTTTCAGGACAGAATTGTTTAAGGACACAGGTGTTATTCAAAATGGCTATTCCACTGACTGACACTCCTGCACTCAATTAAGGCAATGTATAGAATCCTGGCCACCCTTGATCAAAATCAATTTAATTATAAATGTGTGAAAAGACAACAATGTGTTTTTCTGTTGCATCATTGTAGTAAGTTATGGTCACTTACTGCCTCTCCTTGCTCACCATCTTCTCCTCTCTCACCCTTCGCGCCATCTTGTCCCTGTAAAGGAAGCATAAAACACATTAAGAATGGAGGCAGATGAATTCAGCACCAAGAACATCCCTCTCTATATCTCCTTAACCGTTTAAGTGTCTGGGGGGTGTAAAGTGTTGCTTTGCAATGAGTTGCACATTTATTTAATACAAAAGGATAGGATAAAAATTAACCTACATCATTTTAGTTCTGCAAAATAAGAATATACATGGATATTATACAAAACCCCAAATTTATATGTGTAGAACAATTGTAATATAAGTAGAATTTCCATATTGTTGACTATCCAATTACCAGCCCACATTGCATCCCACAGAAAACAAGATCAGACACATAACTGCATGTTTATTCAGCCTGATTTCAGTTGTTCTGCTTCCTCTCCTCCAGGAAAAGGCAAGATGGGGTGCCAGCGCAACTTTAATAAACACATTTGTTTTCAGTGTAAGGTTGCAAAATAAGAAGCGAGTGGCTTTGGTTGTCTGTGCTCATGTACATATGAATCCATGATACACTAAGAGATTTGCTCATACTACAATGTGCCCAGCTGATTCCATTTCCATCTAGAAATGGCACGTAACACTCTTACTTGGTAAATGAAAAGTGTAAAAACACCTGATTCATTGTCACACTTAAAAGAGTTTTGGCTGTGATTTTTTTATAAACAGATTTAGTCAGGTATATCCCTGAGGAAGTGTAATGGATAGTTCACAAATATGCTTTAGAGGAAGGCCCCTGAGGAAGCAGAACGTAGTCTATGAAAAAGTTTGGGCTAGTCTGTAGCTCCTAACGGACAATGGGTCTCTCTCCACGTCCCCTATGGATATTCTACTTTAGAACGCCCATGAGTAACCCGTGATTTTGAGGTGCTTGGCGTCCCCAGGGAAACCTTCCAAAAGGCATTTTTCCAACAGTGTCCCCCCAAAAAAATAACAACAAAAACAACACGGAACATCTCAGCCTTCTCCCTCCATCTAACAGAGGTGAACGTACTCTACTATCACTGGATTACACAGATCCTGCAATTCCATCAACAGAAGTTCAACACCAGTTCCCAGTGACCAAAGAGGGCCAGGCGGCACGGGTAGGAGATCATGAGAACACAGAACGTTGGCTAACAGGGAGGGAGACCCTGTGCTGTGCACAAAGCCCAAGAAGGGCAAATGTAAGTGAAATACCTTATTTTTTATCTTGTTGTTTAAAAAAATCACTACACTGAGATCAGCTTTTTCTCTCTCCTTTTTTTTTGGCACTGCAATTGAGTTGCCAAAGGTACAATGCTTTAGATCCTGTCTCCATCATCCTTCGCCATAGTATTGGTCCTACGCACACCCCTGTGAAAACCTTCCCTCTGTCTATTGAACTGCCAGTGTTGGTAGTATTTCTCATATTGAGCACATGTGGAACAGCTGGCTGGTCTACCCAGGCATCTTTAACACCTCAGTTTGAAGTATATCTATGTGCTTCAATACATCTTATGGTGATAGACACAAGCTTGACCATGACTTTACACAGCACCAGCAAGACCTGCAGTGTGTCAGATCGACAGTCTCCATATAAGTACAGTTTTGAGGGCAAATCATTCGGCTACTAAGGGTAGGTACTCTAGTATAAGCCCATGATGTACTACATGAGAGTGCAATGATTGGACATTTCTTTTATTTATATTGTTTGATTAAACGTCCGCACTTAGTGGTCACGGCTTGTTTTTGTGCTTCTTTTCTTTCCGGATTCCTATCTTGATTTAGCCAGGGTTATACAGGTAAAATCAAACAGATTTAGATACAGTGAAGCTGATGTGCTAAGAAAAACAGTCAGTTCGGGGCAAACCATCTACACCATGGGGAGAAATAAAGGTGCATATTACCCCTCTGCATGCCAGAGTGTACACAACGCATTTCTGTGCAATGTGTCGCATACCCCTCTGGCACTAAAATGGTTAACTTAAGTGGATTTTCTAACTACTTAAAAGCTAAAGAGGTTTCTGTTGCATTACTTCACAATGCACTGGAAACTGGCTTTCAAGGGGTTAACCCCATTTCAATCAGTGGAAATTTGGGGAATTTATATTTATTAAGCTGCATAATGCAATAGATATTAAGTATTCACTCCAGCACTAGCTGGGTTAATTCATCTGTTATTGTCAAAGGAATGTATTCATATTAGAGAGGATACAATTATTGTGCTACGCCGATACATTTAACCCTTTGAGTGCCAGAGGAGTACATAATGCATTGGTTTGCAATGTGTTGTGTACCCTTCTGACACGCAAAGGGTTAAAGTAATTTTGTTATTCTCTCCTTTGTCATTCAGTGATTTACATTGGCACCGTACATTTGGTAAAGCAGAGTTTGGAGACGCGAAATGCGTAATATTATTTGGTGTTTTTTCGTTTTAATAAATATACAGTTCTTTAAGATTTGGAGGAACAGCGTTATTCTTTGAGGATTTATCCGGAGTAATACGGGCGGAGACAGGTTTATGATCCCCGACTGCTCGTTTTGTTGGAAGAAGGTATATGCTTCATGTGAGTGCATTATTTACATTATTTATCCACATTTTACATCTAAAATACAGCACTACTGGTGCCTTTTTCTTCCAATTTGGGGTATTAGCTTTCGTCCCCTATGATGCCGTTGGTTTGCTCCAGAATTATTTTGCAATTTTTTTTAATACATCAGCTTCAGAATGGATATGAGTGTAGAGATGTGAGGGTCCATTGTCTATATTAAGCATTGCCTAGACCAGGGCTGTCTAAGTTCAGTCCTCAAAGGCCACCAACCAGCCAGGATGTAAGGATTTCCTTACTTGAGCACAGGTGAGTCAATCAAAGTGAATGAGCTAGTGATTAACTCACCTGTGCTTAATCAGGGAAATCCTTACATCCTGGCCTGTTGGGGGCCCTTGAGGACTGGACTTGGACAGCCATGGTCTAGACCAAGAATGAGCAAAGTGTGGCCCTGCAGCAGTTGAGGACTACAATTCCCATCATCCCCAGCTAGCCAGTGGCTAGCCCCCCGTTGTGATAGTTCTGGACACACGCAATGTGGCGACCTGACAACGAGGCAGCCTAGGCAGCTGCGTAATATGCTGAAAGGCAAAGATGACCCTGGGCTCCTCTTAGGTTAGTTACAGCCATTACTGTGGTGTAAAGGGGTGACATATTATCCTGCCCAACAAATACTTACTCTGGGTCCCATTTCTCCTGGGGGTCCAGGATCTCCTGGGAATCCAACAGGACCCTAAAACAGAGATTGGAGTTAGGTTAGGGGTCTCAGATTATTGTGGAACAGGAAGGTATTTATTATGGAGTCTATCTGATGCTAACAGAGACAACCGCTGACTGATGGACATGATATAGGTAGACATGTTAAGTCATTGTGTACAGTTTATAAAATACAGAAATAAATCAGAGTAAGACATGAACTATTACCTACAGATATAATTCTATTAACCCTTTGTGTGCCAGAGAGGTATCCAATGCATTGCGTTGCAATGCTTTGGATACCTCTCTGGCACTCAAAGAGTTAAACACTGATACATAACAGGAAAGAAAGGAGAAATGCAGGGAGATTTCATACAGTATAGGAACCTATAGATATAGTGTAGGCAATTATATATACTGCAGAAAGCTATCCTATATAATAATTTGCTAGGATGTTTGTCAGAAGCCGTCATGGAGATGTCACTGTGTAACAACTAAGTGATATCTGATCTAATCCCTGAAAGTGACACTTACACTAACAGGATTGTGTACTCACTGGGTTTCCTTTGGGTCCATCATCTCCAGTAGGACCTTTTCCTCCTGGGGGTCCAGGATCTCCTGGCTGGCCAGACTCTCCTTTCTCACCTCGGTCTCCACGGGGTCCCTACAAGTAAATAAAAAATGGGGATCAGACTTGACTAGAAAAGGATTCATTTGGATGAGAAAAAGGTCCCAGAGTTTGTTCTATCCTTTACCTTAGGGCCGGGTTCTCCAGTAATACCAGGGACACCAGTCTCACCAGGTTCACCCTGCAAGGAGAAGAGGGGTTAAACAAAGTGCTATTATAAAGCTTCAAAGCATTTTACCCCCTTGGATCTACATGTCTGCAATACAACAATCTGTTGCATAAACATCTGAAAATGTATATATCTTTATGTAGTAAAATCTGGCCATGTGAGAGCCTAGTGTGATCGCACACTGTGTTCTATGTGTGTGATTAGCAGCCACCTTGTAATGGCTTCTCCTGCTTAGTAAAACAATATTAATCCTACTGCTGGCAGATGTTTCATTCATAAGTTGTCACAGTTAAAACTTATTTTATTTACTTTAAACTGCAGTTTTCTGTTGTTGTCACTAGGTGGTGCTATTTCTACTACTTGCTATAGAGAGTTTTAGCGTGCGACTGAAGTATATTAAAAATGGCTTTCTGACAGCAGATGGCACTATTTATAATACTTTGACTTAAAAAAACCTCTTTGAGCTGTAATAACCTCTGAATGACAAATCTCCCCACAGTGGAAGTTCCCTTGTTTTGCTCATTAGAAAAAGACCTATAACATATATTTTCCATTAAAACAAGTTTATTGCACCTATAACAGAGATGACTATGTTTTCTGTTTATAATGCGTCTCAGACCCAGGGCCACTCACCTTCTCTCCTGGAGGACCCAGGTTTCCTATCCCACCGGGAGGACCTTGTGGACCCTATAGAAGACAGGAAGATATCAGCAAGGGGACAGAAGAACTGAGAGATGTAAAAGAGAAAGGGTCAGAAGTATGAGAAATTGGGTGAGAGATGGATAAATAGGTGGAGCAGAAGACAATACGGTTAGGCACATGGGGATGCAAGAGAGATGAGGAGAAAATAAAGTGGCAGTCACTTACATCAGCACCAGAAGGTCCTGCAGGCCCACGTGGCCCTGGGGGTCCAGGAGGGCCCTGAGTAAATTAAGGAAATTAAAGTTATAGGAATTTGACCTGGAATTAACTCAAGTATAGAACATGTCTTCCGTTGTATAGTCATACTTACCAAAGGACCACCATCTCCTGTCTCACCCTTCTCCCCAGATGGACCAGGCATTCCCTGAAATAGAAGAGTGTTTTATTAACTGGCCTGGGCTAATATACATCACACACATACAGATGTATAAATTCACCTACACAGAACCATGTGAATTAATATATTTTCCTCTAGACCAGTGGTTATCAGTCTAAATGCAGTGGTGAAAACATTTGGCTTCATGTGAAATCCAATTAGAACACTAAAAACTAGCCCCTTTACCCACTGTATGATAGAGAGGTCTCCAGTGCAATGTTAAGCAATATGTGGGAACCTCACTAGCATCCAAGTGTTGTCATAGCACCAATATCTAATGTATTCCTACTTTTAACCTTATGCTAACTTATAAACCAAAAAGATCAGATAAACATTTCACAGAAACTGTATTGGGAATTATCTTTTTCATTTAGAATCTATGTTATATTGCTGAATAAAAGATTAACAGAAAATAAAATTGCCACTTATGAAAAGTTCCAACCTTCTACTGTTTCACTGGAAGTCTCAGAACCTCACATACACTTACTGACACCCCTGCATTGTTCTCCTTTCCACCACTACAAACATGTGGTTCATGGAACGCAGACTGAGAACCACTGGTATACACACAAGATACACACGTTATCTCAAAAGATCATTATATAGAGTGTCCGCACAAGGGGATTTAGAGCCATACATACAAAGACAAAAGAGAAGAAATTCCCAGACAAGCCAAGTTCACCAGAGGGGACAATTAAACATTCCATTGATTTAAAGTGTTAATAATGTCCAAAAATAATTTTTAATAGACTTGTAGAGGGTAAAAAAATAATCGCATTGCCACAAACCCCATCTCTCACACCTTTACGGTTTGAGAGATATTCGCAAACAAAGTTCTCCCTCCTCTTCTCCTGACGTCAGCATATAGTTGACAGCAGGAGATCCTGGTCCGAGGATATGCCGGCGGCTCTGGAGCAGAGCCGGAATCCCGTTATTGCAAAATAATTAATTCATTGTAAATGTCTACAAAGTGTTCCTGGTTTGCAAGCACACTTTGTAGACCTTTTCATTGAAGTAATTCTTTTGCAACAACGGGATTTCAGCTCTGCTGAAGAGCCTCATCATGTCGGCCGACACGGATCTCCTTCTGTCAGCTTTACAGCCGACATCAAGAGAAGGGGAGGGAAGGGAGAACTTTGATTGCCAATATCTCTCAAACAATAGAGGTTTGAGAGATGGGTTTTTTTTTACCCTCTGCAAATCTACTAAAAATGATATTTGGACATTACTAACTCTTTAAATAAGTATTTAAACCCCTTGAATGCTGGAGAGAGTTGCAGTGCACTGTTGGAGACCTCACTATCATTAAAGGGATAAAACTCCATTTAAAATTCAGAATTTTGTGGATTTTTACTTGTCCCCTCTGGAGCAATTGGTTTGCCCCAGAAATGCTCCTCTTTTATCTTTGTGTATATTGCCTACAATATTTTCATTATGATGTTTCTCCTTCTGCTGTAACACACAAAAGTAACCCATTACCTGCAGTCCAATGGGTCCTGGAGATCCTGGGAAACCGCGGGTCCCTTCATCTCCTTTTGCCCCAAACACTCCTTGTTGCCCACGGGGGCCAGGCTCTCCATCAGCACCCTGAATTAGAGGAAACAGTGAAATTATTCAGTGTACACAGATAAATAACAGCTACTGTACAGTACTAACTGACAACTGGCATGAACGTGTCACACATGCGTCTTTATTGCTCCTTGGCTGTGGTTGAGGCAAAATAGATTTCAGCAGCACTGTACTATTATACTTGAGGACTCATTTTGCGTAACTGCAGAACCTTTTTGTATTGCCAATAAACAGTTTAACATACGCTGAAGAAACTAGAACTATTACATCACATGCCTCATCTGGACCAATCAGAACAAAATAACGACACCCACATAGAGAGGCAAATGTTATGATGACATTAGGAGTGATGTTTTGTCACCATCAATGCATAGCCCCATTCATTGGTATAATTAGTCACTGGAGGGACTTAATGCAAACTAATGTAAAAATATCGCCTCATTGTAACTAGACACTATTCAGCCCTGGGCCTCATGGGCCCCCTTGGATACCAGGCTCCATCAAAACTGCTCACTCTTCACTCCCTGTATTTACACCCCCACTCCACAAACCAGAGATAACACTGAAGTGGACCAAGAGTGTATTCTTTACAATATTATTGGTTGTTGAACCCCATTCCAGAGTCCATGAACTTTGAATCCCACAAGATTCCAGGAGGTTATATGATAGGACATTACTCAGAGGGCATATCTGAGCCAACCAGAGCAGGAACAATGGGAACTGCTAAGCTGGTTCTATTAAGAGCTTATTAGTATTCCTATATATCTGCACCATAGAAAACACCATTTGAAGAAAATAAACAAATTATTACTTTCCGAGGTAAGTAAACAAAGATCCCCATGCAAGTCAGCAGAAGTTGCTTATCAGACTGAGATATCTTAACTCATAAAATGTGCAGTTAAAGATGGATACATCTGTGCTTCTAGTCTCACTTGCACAATGAGAACTTTTTTGGCTGTGAAGTCTACAGTCCTGCTACATGCTTCAAAGGGCACCAGATCCCAGAGTCCCCTCCCGCCCCAAATAATATCGATCATCCCAAAATTTTCACCAGTCTCAGGAGGCAAGAGTGTAGCCATAATTATATCTGGGAACTCCATCAGCACTGCGAACCGATGCATAATAATTTGGTTTGACAGGAGAGATAACTTGCTGGAATGTGCCTGACAAGGTCTAGTATTGATGTGCATTAGTAACACTATAATTCCACCACTGTAGTTACTTTCTCTCCATCTGTACCTCCCATTCACTCTCACACTAGAGCCACTCTTTGTGCCACAGTAATCCACTGTTTAAGGCAAGCTGTAAGACATTGGAAACAACTGTGCCGTTATGATTCTCTTCTTTCCCAAAGCAGAAGCTTTGAGCTCATGAAGCTAAATATAGCTGGGGCAGGTTGACAGATCTTGGGATAACTTTTGCAAGGGGGTGCTGTTTTTCTGCCATTAAATACAGCCTCAGATCTCAAATGTTTTGCTCCATCTTCTTGTTCCAGGATTTCCTTTATATCTTTTTGTGGACCTAATTTTCTAACCTTCTCGGGCACATATGGTTAAACAGTCCAGCAGCGATTTCTAGTCCATAGAAAGATGGATACTGAGGACTTGACTGGCCTATGTAATGACATCATGTGATGAATTGTCCTCAACTCACTTTATTTAGAGCTGGATAAGAGACCCATCATACTCTCATTCAGGCATGACTTCAGAGCCACCTAACAAGTGCATCTTTTCCCTGTCACTTTACGCTAGCAGTATTTCACACTGACCAAGGTTTAGAAGATCAGCATTGGTAATCTTTATCCATTGATTAAAATTCTTCATTCTTGCTTTTCTGTTAAGGGGACACTTAAGCTTTGGAATCATGTTGAGACTCTCATCTCACTTAATCCACATGATTGTCCCACTTCTAACACTAATAGGACATAATCGAAAAAGGAGAATAGTCTAGTCCTCACCCCCCTCTGGATGTCATTTAAACACTAATAGAAGTAATGGAGAAATAGGATTGACTACATTATCTGTATGTGATGTGGATATATAAATAGGAACCAACTTAATACCAAATGAAGTACCCAAAGTGTATATGAGCACCATCTATTGACTGAGTTCACTTGTACCTGAAATGCAAGTCCCAAATCATATAAGGGCAAATGGGATCAATTTTCCTCAGTGTACGTATGAGTCCAATACATATTGTAGGTTCTTGTTCGTAATAGGTCTATGATTCTAGTTCTAATGTTGTAGGTGGTCTTTGATAGATATCCTTGCAGTGTCGCTTACATGGTGAGCACCGCTTGGGGACCTTAAAAAATGTTCCATTGTCCTCAACTGCCATCGGCGCTCCACTCGGCCGATTGTTAAGGGGTTAACAGCAGGTTATACTGGCATTAAGATTTGATCACTAAAACTGCCTTTATTTTTGGTGCAATTAGGGAATTTCTTTATAAATACATTGCAACACAACTCTTAGTTGGCTGAGACAATTTCTACTCCACTTTTCAAAAAAGTCGACTGACTGAGTTAACACTTAGGCCTGGATTCATCAGAGGATTTCTCTTCGTATTAACCATCCGCCCATTCAGCAACTTTTGGATTTAATAAGCGATGGCCAGATAGATCCACAAATGTGATCCACTATCTTTAAGCTGGCACATCCCATTTGAATGCATGGAGCGAACACACGCATACACATTTTCACTTATGCTTATACGTGTGTTTTCACCATGACTGACCAATTTACGCAAGTTTCCCTGCTATGCATACGCAAAGCAGAGAAACACACAATGGATACCCGAAGGTATCCAGCAATGATCCCGGCAAAGAGCAGCGTATTTGATACGATGTTCTTCCCGCAGTTTGATTAATCCCAGCCTAAACGTTTATACATATCCTTATGTCACTTTGTGATAATTTTATAGACACTATCTCTATAACTCCAGTTTTATAAATCTCCCCCTAAATCATTCCATCTCACTTCCACTTCATCTGCATCCCACCTGCACATAGGTAGTAGTGGGGGGGGGGGGGGGGCTGACTTATTCCTCCATTAGAATGTAAATTCCTCTGTACCAGTCAGACCAACCAATCAATGCCTTGAGAAGGAACTGCATGTGACACTGAATAAGCTTATGGTCCAATAAAACTATGCCTCACTGGAAAGAAATATGGTGCTTTGACTAGTCTCAACCCTTTGTGTGCCAGAGAGGTATCCAACACATTGCTACACAATGCGTTGGATACCTCTCTGGCACATGAAGTGTTAAGTCAATTTGTGAACACTAGGCCATTGATGTATTACAGTGGTAAGAGATGTCTAAATAATGTATTGTCTTCCAAATGCCAGTTGACAGAGCCTCTAGCCATGAAGATTGGGAACCTGGACTGTTGATATGATCCAAGGACTGGATTTGGGAATGTATGACTTACTATGCAGTTAATGAATTAAATAATATATTGTCACATAAAAGGTATATAGAATAGACAAGAACTGCATAAATTATGCACATATTAACAAGTCCTCTAATTTGTAGTCTAATGTCTCTGTCAGTGCATCTAAGATCATGTGTCAGTTGTGGCCCTAAGTACACTATGTAAATAACTATGATCTGTTTGTCCATATACATCCAGTGAAGCTCATGTAATAAGAAATATAGTACAGTTTTATGCACCATAGGGAACAAACAAAAGTCCTATTGGCTTTAAAATATGTGAAGAACTCTCTAGGATGGAAGAAGTTAAAAGTCCCATTTAAATCAATGGGGATTCGGGTAATATTCTTTGTGTCCTCTATGGTGCGGCTGTTTACACCACAACTGGACCATTTTCTTTGTACATCAGCCTCATTGTGTACTTTATTATATGGTAATTCACTCACCGCAGCTCCTGGCTGTCCAAGAGGTCCAATACCACCAGGTGGGCCAGGGGGACCCTGAAAAACCCAAAACACGTGACATTAAACAGATGGAAAGTTGGGGGACAGAGAGTGATAATAAATTAATTGCACATCAATTATTTATTTTAAAAAAAGATGGAAACCAGCGACTGACAGTCTTAGGTCAGATGTTTCCTTTCAACTACAATCTCACATTTTGCCTGTAATCATATGCTGATTCCTTCTACTATCAGTAAGGTGGTATCCTTAAAAGGGCAAACGCTCTAAACAATATGGTAACTGAGGATGAAGCTGCTATCTTCAGTAATAGATATTATGTAACAATATACATTTACATGCATATCTGTCCTATATAATAATTCGCTAGGATGTTTGTCACGATGCCGTCATGCGCAGTAGAGACTGCCTGAGTGAGGCAATGCAAGACTGCATCACTTAGAGTAGTGAGGTAGCAGCCTCTTAACCCTTTGAGTGCCCGAGGGGAACGCAGCACATTACCCCTCTGGCACTCAAAGGGTTAACATTACCCGGACCTTGGCCCGTGTACACGGGCTTTTACACTAGTATATATATATATATATATATATATATATATATATATATATAAAGCGCTAGCCTGCGAAGCTCCCTGTGTGCGTAACTGCACATGCGCAGTAAAGACTGCTGTATGATGCGGTCATGCACAGTAGAGACTGGTCGAATGCGCTGATCCGGGGCGGGGAGCTCCGGACGTCTCACCTCCTGTCTGTGCTCCCGGCTCGGGGGGAGCAGCCAAGGCCGCTGAGTGGCACTTTAGCCTGTGTATACGGACTTTCATACTAGTATTTCATAATAAATTAACTGTTTTGTTTTACACTGTCTCGATAGCATACTTCAATAAATCCACCTTTTGGTCTGTTCCCCATAGCTGAGTTTACACTCTCTGCTGGCTTGCACTGTTCTAATTCAGACCCCTTGGAAATCAGCAGATCTGGGGTAGACAGAGGAACCCCTGTGACATCATCACACACAGTCACTCATCACCCTTCTGTAGACTGTAAGATCTCACAAGCAGGGCCCTCTGATCTTTTCAATATCTTTGTTCTGTCTGTACTGTTTTACATCTATGTCTATTTCCTATTGTACTGCACTGCAGAATATTTTAGCACTATTTAAGTAAATGATATTAATAATACCACTTGTGACATCATCACATACAGACAACGATGATACTCACATGTTCGCCTTTGTTTCCCTTTCCTCCTTTTTGTCCATGTTCTCCAACCTCACCCTAAGGGGGAAAAATGTTATACATTGAAGCATAAATTCAACACATAGACACATATGTACAACACATGCCCTCTATAGTATTATGTATTATAACAGTCACAAGTATAAGAAATACAGCACACTTTTTTGTTGTAGAAACCAAACATGCAAAGAACACATATACAGCCTAATTCATTGAGAGACAATGTTAGTGATAGAAACGTCACATCATCTATGGCGTGCAATGAATTAAACAAATAAATATAACACTTATACGCAAACATTTCACATAAGCAGGCAACACACACATACACATATCCATAACACAATTCCATCTAATTCTAAAAATTCATGTGTGTTCACTACACAGAAGTATGATATGGTTAGAAGCTCTGTTTGGCTCACAGCATACCTTATCACAATATAAAAGTTCTCACCTTGTCTCCATCCTCTCCAGATATCCCAGGAGGTCCAGCAGGCCCAGGGAGACCAACAGGACCTTGTACCCCATCTCTTCCAGCAGGACCAATAGGACCCTTCTCCCCCTACAGAGTCAAAAAGAAATATATAAAGATGCACGACTGAAAAAAAACAATGTATAGACATTAACTACATTCAGATTTCATCCAGATATTCTTCAGTGTAAATCTAATAAATATTATGTCCATGTTCTACATTTTGTAAACATGTGCTACAACTTCTGTATAGATACAAATTATGACACTTGGGCCACAAAACTTTAATTCATTGTAGATTATTTGCTTTGGCCATAGGTTACAGTTCATCATGTATTTGCTCACAACCACATTAATTAACATGATGTTAACATGACTTCAGGCCATTACATATACAGGATGGTGGGGAACACACCTACACAGCTGAAATATTAAGAAATAGTCCAGTTTTCCTGCTTTTAGACTTTGCCTGCACGTATGCCTACAAAGAGAGGTCACTGAACTCAGAAAAAGTCAATACAGGCAACAGATCAGAATCTGGATTCTGTCAACAGCACCAAATTATTACTTGATTTCAGAAACACATATATTTTCTTTGGAGATGTTCAGTGGCTTTTCGTAATAGACTATTACATATTCTAATGAAGGATGGATAATGAGCACAAACAAACACACATACCTTTCAGTGCGTGCTGCCAACCATCAGTAAAGTTATTGGCAGTCAGTAAAATGTTATTAAATTGTGTGGTGTCAGTAAACCAGTTGTGGCGTCAGTAAAATGGGAATGTTCAGGTGTCAACTGTCAGAAATCCAACTGTTAGAGACTTCCATTTCCAGCATCACAACCTGCAGTTTTATAGTTGGGAATGATGGGAACTGTAGTGCCCAACAGCAAGAGGTATGGTAATTGACTATCTCTAGGGTAAATAATATGGTCTGCTAAAGGAAAGATCACTGCAAATCCTTATTTTAAGTCCTGATGAAGGGGTCACATTAACTGAGTAATACTGCCATAAATAATCATTAAATATTTACTGGAAATCCAAAGCTACAGACATCCTTCCAACACAGTAGCAAAATATTATCAAGATGGAATTAATACAGTGATGTTCTTCCTATACTGCAGCCATCAATGAACCATTACAAATCAGACACTGCCTGTCCCAGTTAAGCTTCTCCATAATATTGCCATGTTGCTTAAAATTGAGCAATGTATTATCTGTACTGGAGTGCCCCAGGGACTGTTGTATAATAGGTTAATCCGTGTTGTGATAACAGCCCCCAAGTGTACCAGAACATTGCCCTGTTGGAAAATATCCAGTAATGTATCTTTATTATTGGAGCTACTCAACGAACATTTATCACCTGCCATTTCATTTCCCACTAAAACTTACAGTCTTAACACTTTGAATTCCAGAGAGGTATCCAACGCATTATGTTGCAATGCATTGGATACCCCTATGGCACTCAAAGGGTTAACCATAAAAGTATCTATAAACAATAAAATATTTTGTTTATTATACAGTATGGCCATGGGCAGCCACATACATTTTTCCAGGAGGGCAAAGCCATTATATGGTTTATGTGAAATGTTTATTATTCACTGTCCAGAGAAAATGCCTGTTTCCACTGGCCTAGCTTGCCCAGCTCCAATGTCTATCCAAGGGAGGACTAGTGTAGGGTAGGCTGACCAGACTTCACCTTTAACCGGGGACGCATAGGAAAAATGCATACTGCAGGACTGCTTTGATTTCAGTGCCTATTTCCTATGTGTCCCCGGTTAAAGGTGAGGTCTGGTCAGCCTAGTGTAGGGGGGACAGGTGCCCCCTCCTGCCCCCCCTCGCCGCAAATGGATGTGCATGAGTACACCCACTTTACATTAATGAATCCCCTTGGATGATAGAGAGGCCTCCAACACATTTGACGTATATGTTATGGAGAGCACAGTGACATCCAAAGAGCTTAAAGGCTCTAAATCTAAGATCTACTTTAAAGTGGAACTTTCACCTTAATTCAAGTTTGTATATTTGAAAACTGCATTAAAAACTGCCTATATGTCAAGTTAAAGGGATAATAATATTCTATTATTACTATTCCCCATATTGTAGATATTTGAAAAAGAATTTAATTGCCCCCAGGTTCATCTCTCAAACCATAAAGGTTTGAGAGATAACCGAACGCAAAGTTCCCCCCTCCCTCCCCCTTCCCTGAAGTCAGCTCTGTACTGACTGCAGGGGAAGTCTGTCGTACGACAGGCTTGCAGCTCTGCAGCTGAGCCTAGATTTTGTTAGTAAAAAAGAATTCTTTCACTGAAACGGTCTTCTACATGTGCTTGCACATAGAAGACTGTTTGAGTGAAATAATTATTTTTTACTAACGCAATCTCGGCTCTGCTGCAGAGCCGCCTGATGAAAGTCAGACCAGATATCCCTGCAGTCAAAACAACTCTGACTTCAGGGAAGGGGGAAGGAGGGGGGAATTTTGCTTTCAGTTATCTCTCAAACCATAAAGGTTTGAGAGATGAACCTGGGGGCTATTAAATTCTTTTTCAAATAGCTATTATATGGGGAATAGTACTATTAAAGTATTACTATCCTTTTAACTAAAAGACCAGCAAATGTACAGTTAAAGCAGAACTTTAACTCAAATTAAAGTGCCCCCCAAATCACTATGCACATAGCGATACCATATCTATACTAGTATTATCCTGAATAAGTCCGGAGTTATTGAGAAATCCAACTTGTCCCGAGACATACAGGCAGACATCATCGCAGACATCTTGCCAAAGAGACATCTGTGCGCCTGCGCTGTCCGCTCCAGTCTCCTCTAGGATTGGTGAGGGGGGGAGTTGCACAGATGCCGCTACAGCAAAATGTCTGCCTGTGCATTTCAGAAAGAGTTGGATTTCTCAATAACGCCGGACTTATTCAGGATAATACTAGTACTGATATGTGTATCGCTATATGCATAATGATTTGAGGGACACTTTCATTTGAGTGAAAGTTCCCCTTTAATGACATATTTACACTTGTTACCATTTGCTAATGTATGCTAATTGTGGTACTCATGTGGCACCCGTGTCTATCCATATGCTAATTAAGCATGTCAGTGGCATCTCATATGTTATAACAGCCTTTTCAGTGACCATTCATATTCTAATGAAGTTATGGGCTGTACCAGGACATTTTCACTTTCACTTTTCCCAGAAATAAAAGTGAGAATATTTCTTAACCTATACATCTGCTGGAATTTTGGTCAACATGGCACATAGGCAGTTTTGAATTAAGTTTTCAAATATGTAGGAAGATTCAAGGTGTTAGATCCACTTACGGCGTAACCCTTTGAGAGCCCGAGCCCGAGGCGAATGGAATGAATTGTTTTGTAATGCGTTGCATACCACTCTGGCACTCAAATCGTTAAGAAACATTTGGGCGGATTTGCTGAGGCATGCTCTATGCTCTTTTATGGTACATCAGTGTGTACGTGTGCACATCCTTCCTGCAAGCCTGATTTCAGAGAATGCTAATACACAGTTAACAATACCCAAACTAGATTTAAATCAAAAATATATATTATAACTTTTCATGTAGTAACTCATTATAAGATGAAATATTCAACCAGTCATTTTCAAAACAGAAACTACAACTGTTATGTTAAATGTTTATTATCCACTGTCCAGAGAATAGACCTGTTTCCACTGTCCAGAGAATAGACCTGTTTCTATTGTCCAGAGAATAGACCTGTTTCCACTGTCCAGAGAATAGACCTGTTTCCACTGTCCAGAGAACAGACCTGTTTCTATTGTCCAGAGAATAGACCCGTTTCCACTGTCCAGAGAATAGACCTATTTCCACTTTCCAGAGAATAGACCTGTTTCCACTTTCCAGAGAATAGACCTGTTTCCACTGTCCAGAGAACAGACCTGTTTCTACTGTCCAGAGAATAGACCTGTTTCCACTGTCCAGAGAACAGACCTGTTTCTATTGTCCAGAGAATAGACATGTTTCTTCTGTCCAGAGAATAGACTTGGTCCTACTGTCCAGAGAACAGACCTGTTTCTATTGTCCAGAGAATAGACATGTTTCTTCTGTCCAGAGAATAGACCTGTTTCTACTGTCCAGAGAATAGACCTTTTTCTGCTGTCCAGAGAATAGACCTGTTTCCGCTGTCCAGAGAATAGACCTGTTTCCACTGTCCAGAGAATAAACCTGTTTCTACTGTCCAGAGAATAGACCTGTTTCCGCTGTCCAGAGAATAGACCTGTTTCCACTGTCCAGAGAATAAACCTGCTTCTACTGTCCAGAGAATAGACCTGTTTCCACTGTCCAGAGAATAAACCTGTTTCTACTGTCCAGAGAATAGACCTGTTTCCGCTGTCCAGAGAATAGACCTGTTTCCACTGTCCAGAGAATAAACCTGTTTCTACTGTCCAGAGAATAGACCTGTTTCCGCTGTCCAGAGAATAGACCTGTTTCCACTGTCCAGAGAATAAACCTGCTTCTACTGTCCAGAGAATAGACCTATTTCCACTGTCCAGAGAATAGACCTGTTTCTGCTGTCCAGAGAATAGACCGGTTTCTGATGTCCAGAGAATAGACCTTTTTCTGCTGTCCAGAGAATAGACCTGATTCCACTGTCCAGAGAATAGACCTGTTTCCACTGTCCACAGAATAGACCTGTTTCTACTGTCCAGAGAATAGACCTGTTTCCGCTGTCCAGAGAATAGACCTGTTTCCACTGTCCAGAGAATAAACCTGTTTCTACTGTCCAGAGAATAGACCTGTTTCCACTGTCCAGAGAATAGACCTGTTTCCACTGTCCAGAGAATAGACCTGTTTCTGCTGTCCAGAGAATAGACCGGTTTCTGATGTCCAGAGAATAGACCTATTTCTACTGTCCAGAGAATAGACCTGTAGACCTGTTTCCACTGCCCAGAGAACAGACCTGTTTCTACTGTCCAGAGAATAGACCTGTTTCTGCTGTCCAGAGAATAGACCTGTTTCTACTATCCAGCGAATAGACCTGTTTCTGCTATCAAGAGAATATACATGTTTCTACTGTCCAGAGAACAGACCTGTTTCTACTGCCCAGAGAATAGACCTGTTTCCACTGTCCAGAGAATAGACCTGTTTCCACTGTCCAGGACCTGTTTCCACTGTCCAGATAATAGACCGGTTTCCAGACATAACCCTTTGAGTGCCAGAGAGGTTTGCAATGCATTGCTTCACAAACATTTGCTTGCCTCCATGGCACGTTTAGAGACTGCCCATGTGTTTTATTTAATATCATATTACGTTTTCCAGTTAACCCTTTGAGTTCCAGAGAGGTATGCAAGGGTTACTTGAGTTTGCTGAATTGTCTCAGTAGTGAAAACTAGAGTCATTTTTGTTTTTGAGTAGGTCAGAGTTGTCATTAATTAAACCAGGCCTAATTCATTGCACGGAAATGATCAGCATTAAGTGTGACTGATATATCTGATGTAGACATAATGTAGTAGGTATAGAGGTATTGGAATTTGCTCCATACCCAGTCATATACTTACTGGTACACCCTTCTCGCCTGCAGCACCTGATGGTCCCTGAGGACCCGGTCTTCCTGGAGGTCCAATTGGTCCTCCTTGTCCAGGCCCGCCTCTCTCTCCTGGAGATCCCTGCAAGAGAAATTTAGAAGGATCAAAATTATGAATTATTCGCATGTATCACTGGACAGCTCTTCTCTGAATGATGGAAGCCTACAGGATGTAGCAAATATCTATGTACCTTTCCCTGTACAAAGTATTCATTATGAAGCAAAGGAGTAGCAATTCCGGTGCAAACTAAATGTATTACAGGGGTAAATAACAATCCCCAGTGAGGCAAATGGAGCTTTAAACCCTTGAAACCCTAGAAAGGGCTCCATCGCATTTCAAAACAATGATTTGGAGACAATACAATTCAATGGGTTAAAAGCCCAATTCTGGGAATTTTTAACAGTCCCTTATAGAGCAGTTGGTTTGCCCCAGAAATGCACTATTTCTCGTAGTACATGAGCCTCAGTGCGTGCCAGATTAGCTGCCAAAATACAATGGGAACCTGATCAGATCCTGAGCATATTCCTGAACCTGTAATGTTATTGGCTTCTTGGTGTTTTCTATTGCTTCTGTGCCTTTTATACTAATAAACACTGTTACATACAGACGTTACATATTTGCATGCATACGTTCCTATCACTTGCATACGGATATGAATAAAATGGAGACACTATCTACCACACGTTCTTACTCATCATGTTCCTATTCCCTGCGTACAGGGGTCAGGAAGAACTTACAGTTTTCACTTATAATTAGTATCTGTGCAAACTAAGAAACAGATAAAGTTCCTTCACATAAAAGTCAAGTGTCTATCGGTTGATAACACTCCCAGAATGCACTGCAGTATGATTACCAATCAGAATTACATATAGGAGGTGCTGTAATAAACCTGCATCTTTCTATACATATAGGAAATTGTTAGGCCCCTTTTTCATGGACAACACCAACAGATTAATTCTACATTTAATCTGTCTCCATTGGCACTAAGTAAAATGCTTCACTACGGTGCCTTTCATACGGGGCTACTATCGCTTTTGTGATTGCACCAAAGTCCAGCAGGCTGGAACTTAACTGTGTTGCTCAGAAGAGCAGTAAAGTTGCATTAAGCAAGGTCTGCCTGTCAGCCTATGGGGTGGAGGGAGGCCTTTAAGATGAGCTGAATTGGAGGTTGCAATGTTCATCATAACTTCCAATGAATGGCCAACCCACGTGGGCATCAGCCAGCTGCAGTTCAAGTGGGCAGGTAGAAAGATTTTCTCATCTCATGCATCTTACTGCAACTTTGGTTAGCTGAGATTTCTTAGTGTTTTTTGCTCAGCTGTTTAAAGTGACAGTTAAGGACACTGGCAGAAAAAAAATCCTTACTACAGATCTCATGTAAAATGCTGCAAAACAGCATGAAAAATACATGAAAAAATGTCAGAATACATGTATTTTCAATGAAACAAAACAGTTGCCTGGGTGAGCAGGTAAGAGCGTTTTCTCCAGTCTCAGTTGGGTTAATGAAATTTGGGATAGCGACATGAACTAACTAGATTTAAATCCTCCAGAAATAATAAACTTGGCTGTGGAACTGCTTCTTTATATGTAAGAAAAGCACCCATTCTTATGAAACTCATATGATTATAAACAGGAAGAGTATGTCAAGTTTATACGATTTAACAGAAATTGAAATTGAGGCCACACAGACATATAAGTATTTGTTACTACAATTCAGTAGAAATTCAAACATATTAAATCATCTATGACAGGGGTGTCCAAGTTCGGTCCTCAAAAGGTATCCACAGACCGAGATTTAAGGATTTCCCTGTTTGAGCTCAGGTGAGTCAATCAAAGTCAATGAGCCACTGATTAACTCGCCTGTACTTAATCAGGGAAATCCTTAAATCTGGGAATGTTGGTGGCCCTAGAGTATCGAAGTTGGACACCACTGATCTACAACACATTACAATATAGCATTCTGTACTCTGATTGGTTGTTCTTAGTTGGTCCCACCCCCAGTAAAACGGTAATGGAGTGGGATCAACTTCCAATAATTAGCCAATCAGAGTACAAGAAATTGTACTATACTGTGTCCCAAACACTACAGGAACAGAGGAGTGCAAGTAAAATACCTCTCATCACTAAATATCTCAGTGCCAAAGGGGTGTCCATTGCATTGCTCTGCAATTCACTGGACACTCTTCTAGTATTCAAAAGATGTATTAATCGTATATATAGATACTTACCGCTGGGCCTGGTGGACCTGCTGGACCTTCATTACCTTTCAGACCTGGACCACCCTACATAAAGAAATACATAATAAATAGTTATACTTTATAAATTGTATGCATATTATATGTACTGTATGTTTATGGGAATTTATATATGTAACTGTATGCTACAGCTAATATCAGAAACTGGGACATGTGGATCTGATGCTCATGACTGGTGTCCAGGATGGAATCAGATATTGTCATTTCCCCATATAGGACTTTTATGTGTGTGTTACACTGAACAAAACCTTATCTGCAAGGTGTCTAATGCAAAACCTGATTTGTGTCTAGAGTGATCAAATAGTGTAATATGCCTGGTTTTCATTAAATAGCCTAAACTGGCTGCAATTATCCAATGGTTTGATCTGCCTAATAAATAATAATTTGTCTGATCAGTGTGCTAGTTATCTAATGGTTATTTGTCTGATAGCCATCTAATTGTGTAATTTCTCTGAGAGTAATACAATGGTCTCATCTGTTTGCCTATCATTTTATGAGCTAATTTGACTGTTAACCATCCAGTGAACTGATAAATCTGATAGTGATTAACTGGCTTGATCTGACTGCTAGACATCTAATTGTCTGCTTTGTCTTCTAAGCACCCAGTGGTCTGATCTGACTTTTAGCCGCATAATGGTCTGATCTGCCTATTAGCCATCAAAATGTCTGATCTTCTTACTAGGCCTTCAGTGGTCTACATGCTATCCATCCAATGAACTGATATAAATACTAATGATGTGTTCCAGAAAAATAAATCAGTGTTAATATGTTTAGTACCATTTAGTACAATTTATGCACATGATAATAATTAGTGTTGCTAATACTTAATTACTCACTGGATTACCAGGCAGGCCTCTCTCTCCAGGGAATCCTCTTAAACCAGCTGGTCCATCCTTCCCACCAACTCCTACTGGGCCTGGATCTCCCTGTATTGAGAGGAGAAAGTGATGAACAGGGATTGGGGAGAAGAAATAGGGGTACGAGAGAAAGGATACAAAATGACAAGCGGGGAATAATGTAAAAATTGATGGAATAAGGAAACAGGAGAGAAGGGAATTGTTTTATTTCTTCTTACATAATTGGCCTCAAAGAGGGGGAAGAGACAGACAAACTACAGCACTACAATGTACAGCACTACTGATAATGAAACAGACGCTCACCTTGGAACCTTCTTTCCCAGAGGGACCCGCTAATCCCTGCTCTCCTGGTGGCCCTGGGGGGCCAGGGTGTCCTCTTTCTCCCATGGGTCCAGTCTCACCTTGTGCTCCCTGAGATGTACAAGGAAAGAGTCAATATGATTTTATATTGAGTTTGCTGAATATTCCAATACACTTTTCATTGATATATGCACAGTGATAATGATCACACTGCACTGTATAATAATAATGAGTGTCTTTACAGTGATAATGATCACACTGCTTGTATAATGAATTTAAGTTTCTATAAGAAAAAAATGCCTCACTAGTCAGTATAATGATACCGAGAATCTGTACATTGATATTGATCTACTCTGTGTTATGACACTGAGTATCTATACACTACACTTTATAATAACAGTGATAATACATACAATGATAATGATCAAACTGCACTTTATAATAACAGTGAGTATATAAAGCAATAATGATCAAACTGTATAATAACAGTGAGTATATAAAGAAATAATGATCAAACTGTATAATAATAGCGAGTATATAAACAGTGCTAATGATCACACTGCACTGTATAATAATAGTGAGTATCAATACAGTGATTATGATAACACTGCACTGTATAATAATAGTGAGTATAAAAACAATAATGATCACACTGCACTGTATAATAATTGTGAGTATCTATACAATGATAATGATTACACTGCACTGTATCTAATAGTGAATATCTATTCAGTGATAATGATCATATCCCACGTTTATTTCGGCACTGATCATACTCATTGTGCAGTGATGCTCACCTGACCGCCAACCACACCAGGAGGGCCAGTAGTTCCCATTTTGCCTTGGAAACCCTGCATAGAAAAGATCCACAATTAGTTCTTCACACTTCTGCTTAATATTTTCTTGTAAAAACTATATATATATATATATATATATATATATATATATATATATATATATATATATATTCACTAGTGTAAAAGCCTGTGTACACGGGCCAAGGTCCGGGTGATGTTAACCCTTTGAGTGCCAGAGGTTGTGTACCCCTCTGGCACTCAAAGGGTTAAGAGGCCGGTCCTGCCCTCCGTCCTGCCTCCGATGCAGTCATGCACTGTAGAGACTGCCCGAAAGCACAGAATGCTCCCAGCACAGAATTCCCAGCATTCTGTGCATTCGGGCAGTCTCTACTGCACATGACGGCTTCTGACAAACATCCTAGCGAATTATTATATAGGATAGTTCTAGAGGAAAATACATTGTATCTTAGTTCTGTGAATTTCTATATGATCAACTCACCACTTCACCTCTCTGACCAGGGTGTCCTGGGATTCCGTCCTTTCCGGGAGGTCCCTGCCAAAAGGGGAGAGAACTGTCAGGTAAAGTGTTCTACTAGGTAAAAAGATATAGGGATTTTCATCTGTCCCCAAATTAAATGATCATATCTCTCTCTCTCTCTCTGTTCCCTGTTGGTCTGTGTAATCATTCTACCTTAATTGCTCCCTAAGCAGCAGGTAGTAAAGAAGGTGAAATGTCTATTGATTGGCAGGGCCAGATTTATATTTTAGGTGATCCTAAGTAAGCACCCATTCCCCATTCCTTTAACCCCACACATGGACTAACCCCAACCCATTTTTATCTGCAGTTGTTTAACGCAGACAATATCCTTAGCCTTTAAAATACAAGTCCTTAAAACCTCTTAAAGTAGAATGGTCACCTTTCCATATTCTCACCACAGTGGGAGCAACCATCTTGGCAGGATTTGCATAACTGTCAGTGTGTGACTTTATGCAAATAACCTAGTACTGGTCAGCACGGTGTTTCAGGAGGGAGGGAGAGCGGTGTGGAATGTTAATATCTGTCTGGCAGGAGTTGGAAGGTGGAAGAGAGAACAATGTGGAATGTTAGCATGTTGCTGGCAGGAGGAAACAAGGGCAGCAGGATTGTAATCTTAGGCTGGAAGGAATGGCTGTTGGGAGTAACAGCAGTGTGAAATATTAATTGGCTAGCAGGGAATTTCAGGTGAAAGGAAGAGCGGTATGGAGTTAGTATCTCACTGGCAGGCAGTTGCAGGTGGGAGGGAGATCAATGGGGAATGTTAGACTCTTGCTGGCAAGAAGTGGCACGTGGGAGGACAACAATGCTGAACGTTAGTATCTGGCTGGCAGTGAGAGGCAAGTGGGAGAAACAACAGATGGAATGTTAGTATCTGGTCTGTAAAGATAACTGGAGGGAATGAGCTCAGTGTGGAATTTTAGTATCTGGTCTGTAAGGAGTAGCAGGTGGGAAGGAGCTCAGTGTGGAATGTTAGTATCTGGTCTGTAAAGAGTAACAGGTGGGAAGGAGCTCAGTGTGGAATGTTAGTATCTGGTCTGTAAGGAGTAACCGGTGGGAAGGAGCTTGGTGTGGAATGTTAGTATCTGGTTTGTAAGGAGTAACAGGTGGGAAGGAGCTCAGTGAGGAATATTAGTATCTGGTCTGTAAGGAGTGACAGGTGGGAATGAGATCAGTGTGGAATGTTAGTATCTGGTCTGTAAGGAGTAACAGGTGGGAAGGAGCTCAGTGAGGAATGTTAGTATCTGGTCTGTAAGGAGTAACAGGTGGGAATGAGATCAGTGTGGAATGTTAGTATATGGTCTGTAAGGAGTAGAAGGTGGGAAGGAGCTCAGTGTAAAATGTTAGTATCTGGCCTGTAATGAGTAAAAGGTAGGAAAGAGCTCAGTGTGGAATGTTAGTATCTGGTCTGTAAGGAATAACAGGTGGGAAGGAGCTTGGTGTGGAATGTTAGTATCTGGTTTGTAAGGAGTAACAGTGGGAAGGAGCGCAGTGTGGAATGTTAGTATCTGGTCTGTAAGGAGTAACAGATGGGAATGAGATCAGTGTGGAATGTTAGTATCTGGTCTGTAAGAAATAACAGGTGGGAAGGAGCTTGGTGTGGAATGTTAGTATCTGGTCTGTAAGGAGTAACAGGTGGGAATGAGATCAGTGTGGAATGTTAGTATCTGGTCTGTAAGGAGTAACAGATGGGAATGAGATCAGTGTGCAATGTTAGTATCTGGTCTGTAAGGAGTAGAAGGTGGGAAGGAGCTCAGTGTGTAATGTTAGTATCTGGTCTGTAAGGAGTAGCAGGTGGGAAGGAGCGCAGTGTAAAATGTTAGTATCTGGTCTGTAATGAGTAACAGGTGGGAAAGAGCTCAGTGTGGAATGTTAGTATCTGGTCTGTAATGAGTAACAGGTGGGAAAGAGCTCAGTGTGGAATGTTAGTATCTGGTCTGTAAGGAGTAACAGGTGGGAATGAGATCAGTGTGGAATGTTAGTATCTGGTCTGTAAGGAGTAACAGGTGGGAATGAGATCAGTGTGGAATGTTAGTATCTGGTCTGTAACGAGTAACAGGTGGGAATGAGATCAGTGTGGAATGTTAGTATCTGGTTTGTAAGGAGTAACAGGTGGGAATGAGATCAGTGTGGAATGTTAGTATCTGATTTGTAAGGAGTAACAGATGGGAAAGAGATCAGTGTGGAATGTTAGTATTTGGTTTGTAAGCAGTAACAGGTGGGAAGGAGATCAGTGTGGAATGTTAGTATCTGATCTGTAAGGAGTAACCAGTAGGAAGGAGCTTGTGTGACATGTTAATTTCTGACTGACAGTGCGTGGAAGGATGAATGGACAGCAGTTTAAGATGTTAGTGTATGACTGGCAGAGAATGGCAAGTGGGAGGGAGAGCAGTGTAGAATGATAGTATCTGACTGGCAGAGAGAGGAAAGGGGGCAGGAGAATAGTGTGGAATGTTACTAAATGGATAGCAGGGAGAAGCCAGTGGGAGAGAAAGCAGTGCTTAATGTTAGTATCTCACTGGAAGACAGTGGTAGCTGAGAGGGAGAACATTGTGGTATGTTAGTATGTGGCCGGCAGGGATCAGCAGGTGGGAGGGAGATCAGCGTAGAATGTTAATAATTGGCTGGCAGAGAAAGCAAATGGGTATGAGAGCAATGCTGAATTTTAGTATCTAGGTGGCATGCCAGGCAGTACTGTCTAATTTGCATAAAATCACAAATGAATGCATCTAAATATCTTTTAAACTACTGTTTAAAAAAATGACTAATGTAACATATAGACAATTATGATTTGTGGTCAGGGATCAGGAGATAAAATAGCATTAGGATTAGTGGTGTGGGATTTGAGGACTAGTATTAAGAATAGTGGTGCAGGATCAGGAGATATAATAGTACTAGGATTAGTGGTGAGGGATCAGGAGATGTAATGGTATTAGGATTAGTGGTGAGAGATCAGGAGATGTAATAGTACTAGGATTAGTGGTGAGGGATCAGGAGATGTAATGGTATTAGGATTAGTGGTGAGGGATCAGGAGATGTAATGGTATTAGGATTAGTGGTGAGGTATCAGGAGATGTAATAGCATTAGGATTAGTGGTGAGGTATCAGGAGATGTAATGGTATTAGGATTAGTGGTGAGGGATTTGAGGAATAGTATTATGATTAGTGGTGTGGGATCAGGAAATATAATAACATTAGGATTAGTGGTGTGAGATTTGAGGACTAGTATTAAGAATAGTGGTGAAGGATCAGGAGATATAATAGCATTAGGATTGGTGGTGTGGGATTTGAGAAACACTATTAAGATTAGTGGTAAGAAATGTGGGCATTTAATAGTACGAGGATTGGTGATGAGGGATTTAGAGACGTAATAGTAGTAATAGTATTAGGACTAGTGAAGGGGGACTTATACACCAAACAGTGATATGATTAATGCTTTGGTATTTGAGAAATTGTATTAGGATTTGAGGTGGGAAATTAGGAACAACTATGTGATTAGTGTTAAAGGTATTTAGGATGTAAGATACTTATGGGATGTTGTTAGATATTGTGACTAGTTGTTATATAAACAGATTTATATGTGTTAGCTATTAGATGCAGGGGAAATATGACTTGTATCCAGGTTTTAATAATATTTGTGTTGTTGCTACCTGTTTACAATTTTAAGAGGGTTCAAGATCATTATTTTATGTGATTTTTTTTAATTGTCTAAAGTATATAACAGGTTACTTCGACTAAAGCTAACCTGCTGACCAATATATTTTCCTCTCCATTCTTGTATATTACCAGGGTTTACCAAAAAAGATCACAAGATGCACTTACAGGAGGTCCCTTGGGTCCAGGGAAACCGTTAGATCCTTGTGATCCAGGAAGACCCTAAAAAAGAAGAAAATAAGACTTAGACAGCAAGAAAAGATTAAAAGACAGACTGAGAGACAGATGGACTAAGAAAGACAGTTATAAATAAAGTGAGAAAAAGAAAAAATGAATAAATAAAATAGAAGATAAACATGTGTCTATATATATATATATATTTATATACAAGACAGAGAAAGAAAGATATGTGGCTTGTTAAGGAAATAAGGGCATATGCACAAAAAGAATAGTGGACAAAATATACATTTCCATTGATTTGAGTGGGGCTTATAACCCATTGAATGCTACAGAAATGTCTAGTGAAATACGAAACAATGCCTTGGACACCTGTTCAGCATCCAGTGATTTAAAGGCCCCACACACCATTACTGATATCAAAAGTCTACCGAGCATTATTGAAATTTGTAGCTGTAAATGCAGAAATCAAGACAAATAATCTCAGACCTTTCTTTTACCTTTAACAAGATCTTGTAAGCAGCAATTTTTAACTGAAAAACAATGAATCATGTGGTTGAAGAATAATTAAAAATAAAAAATGTCAATGCCTTTGATGCATTATTTAACCAATTGAACCAATACTTTGTGGGAAGCACCTTTTGCTTTGGTTACAGCAGTAAGTCTGTTCTGGGTAGTCTATGCCAACCTAGCACACCTGGACTGTGCAATTCTATCGCACTCTGCTTAGCAGAAGAGTTCAAGCTCAGTCAGATTGTGAGGGATCTTCTGTGTGCAGCCTCTTTAGGTCAGTCCATAGATTTGCTGTAGAATTGTAGGCCGTTCCTTGGTTGATTTGGCAGTGTGCTTCAGACTGTTCAGGTTTCTGGTAGATGGCAGAAGGTTTTGTGGCAACATATCTTGATAATTGGAGCTACTGATATTCTCTTCTATCCTGAACAGAACCTCTGTCCTCACAGAAGAGAAGCAGCTGCATAGCATGATGCTGCCACCACCATGGCTGACAATAGGTTTTATGTTCTTTGGGGGATGAGCTGTGTTGGCTTTGCACCAAACATATCTTTTGGAATTAAGGTCAAAATGTTTTGTCTTGGACTCTCCAGATCATAAGACATTTTCACACATAGTTTGGGGAGATTAAATGTGACTGCTTACAAAATGTAAATGGGCTTGGATGTTCTTTTTTGAGAGAAATAGCTTTGTCGTGCCACCCTAGCCAACAGCACAGGTTTGTGTAGAATATGCAAAATGCTTGTAATATGGAGGGACTGGGGTTTCCAGTGGCCTTTTGGTCCCCTCTGTGATGAGGTTTCTCCTTGCCCAGTCATTAGTTTTGGACATCCTGATCTTTGCAATGTCCTGATGGTGCCATATTTCCTCCACTTTTAAATATGGTTTTCACAGTGTTCCATGATATATGTAATGCCTTCAGAATAATTTTATATCCCTCTCCTGATCTGTACTTTTCAACAATAAGATCCCTACATCGTTTTTTAGCTCCTTTTGAACCCGACTGTCTTTGAAGTATGCAATTAAGAAACCTTCATATAAATCCTAAAAGAACAGCTGATTTTATTTAGTGCTAATCAGAATCCCTTCAGCTGATGGTAATTTACTTCTGTACATGATCTGGAACGTGATTCATTATATCTGAACACAGTTATACCCCCCTCTGTAATGGGTGTGCACACTTATACATCCAAGGCACTGACAGTTTGTATCTGTAATTATTTTTCAAAGACATAGTTCATTTTTTTTCACTTAAATATAGTTGGTTATAAGATCTTATTTAAGGTGAAAAAAAAGGTCTGACCTGATCTTGATTTCAGCCTTTACATCAAGAAAGCTACAGTTGCAATAAGGGTGTGTAGACTATAGTTATCCATTATACATCAATGTGCATTTTGTGGTTCATTTGTATTTGTTCCCCTATAGTGCAGCTAGTTTGAACCATAACTGATCCACATTTCTATGTGTGTGTAAAATTGTTCCACATTTCTATGTGTGTTTAAAATTGATCCACAATTCTATGCGTGTGTAAAATTCATACACATTTCTATGTGTGTGTAAAATTCATACACATTTCTTTGTGTGTGTGTAAAATTCATACACATTTCTATGTGTGTGTATATGGCCTTTTAATGAGAAATAATAATAATAATAATACTGGGGCAGAGGTAGGAGACCTTTGGCATTCCACTTGTTGGAGACTACATATTGCTAAGTCGTCAATCAGCGAGAAGCTGGTAAGGGGTGATGGGAGTTGTAGTTCAGAACAGCTGGAGTGCCATAGGTTGACTAACCCTGCATTCGGGTATGAACAATAGGGGACAGGTTGGGAGAAGATGGGGGTTTGGTGTGACTGGGGCATAGACTTACTCTTTCTCCTGGAGGCCCAGATGGACCATCACCGCCTGATGTACCCTGGAATTGGGAAGAGAAATTAATTGGCATAAGCTCATTAACACAATTGCACTGCCTGGGTCTGTACTCATAGACATGCACATTCACAGGGGTTTATCTATTAAAGTCCCAATGTAAAATGTTCAGAAAAAGAGCAATTTTCCAGTGTGTTTTCGGCCCTCTTACTTACGACTGACTTATACAGACATAGTATATAGGGCTGTGTGTTCAAAAAGGGGAGGAATTCTGGGGCAAACCATTTGCATTTTAACGGACAAATAAAAATTCCAAAAATTGTCATTGATTTAAATGGGGATTTTAACCCCTTGAATGCTAACTTTGTTGCCAGACCTCGTTAGCATGCAAGGGGTTAAAATCCCTATTTAAATCAAATGAAAATTTTAGTTTTCCTCTGTAGTGCAGTTGGTTTATCCCAGAATTTCTCCATTGTTTTTGAGCGTACGTCCCATACAGTTTTATTAACACAGGCACACAATGTAATTACAGTCATTGTCATTTATGCCCAGTGTGGATACAAAATCATATAGTGCGTACTGGTATTTCAGGGGTTTAGGAACTGCGTAGCTAATAGTCACACAGGCATAAACACTTCATACACAATCCCAATAACATAACCATAATTCTACAAACACACATACAATCAGATAAAACACACATACTAATGTCTCCTAAGTGACCCTCTTTTGGAGATATTAGGGGTCTATACCTCTCAAATGTCCCTCTTTATGAGATATTGGGGTCCATACCACCAAAGTGTCCCTTTTTAGAAGATATTGGGGGTGCGTTCCTCCCAAGTGTCCTTCTTTATGAGATATTAGGGGCCCGTACCTCCCAAGTGTCCCACTTTAGAAGATACTAGAGGTCCATTCATCCCAAATTTCCCTCTTTAGAAGATATTAGGGGTCTAAACCTCCCAAATGTCCCTCTTTACAAGATATTAGGGGCCCGTACCTCCCAAGTGTCCCTCTTTAGGAGGGAGAACGTCTCTTTGAGACCCAAATCCCTCTGTCCCTCTTTCCAACCCTGATGTCCCTCTTTTTAGGAGATCAGACTGTGTGGTGTGTATATAGCAATAAAACTCACAATCATGTTTGTTTAATCTTCAGTATATGTGTCTATCATGCAAATTAGTCTATGTAAATAAAATGCATTGTCTTGCTCTAAATTATTTATTCTTTTACACAAAGAGGTGTCAGTAGATCATGAAATAACCTAAAAAATCTCAGTAATGTCCTGCCCACGAGCCATGCCCCCAGCAACACCTCCTACAACACAAGTGCCACTCTTCAGACCTTTGAAATGTTGGGAGGTATGCATACATATCAATACAGATAAAAACAAATAAAAGACAACCAGTAACAGTTTGTAAACACACACACTTGCAGATGAGGCGATAACCAACCTTTGGCCCTGATTTTCCTGTAGCACCCCGGGGTCCTCTCTGACCTCTAGGACCCTAATGGAAAAAATATGGATTGGAAGGTTAACCACCAAGTATACAAAGTACCTACAGGCACATGAAAAGGACATATTACATGTTCTAGGCAAAGAGAGTATGTGCTTGATAAAAACTATAGTTCAGCTGGGATAAGA
Organism: Rhinophrynus dorsalis; assembly: GCA_037306005.1. Lineage (NCBI taxonomy): Eukaryota > Metazoa > Chordata > Amphibia > Anura > Rhinophrynidae > Rhinophrynus > Rhinophrynus dorsalis. The sequence goes on along the minus strand of CM074726.1, from coordinate 159,847,942 downwards.
CCACAGGATATAATTTCATATTGCTGCTAATGTGTAGGGGAGAAGGTAGTGGTGTGACACTACAGAGGCTGCATTACTGGGAGTGCAGTTAGGCAAGCAAAGCAATAACACCACAGTGGTTACACTGCTGAGGATCAGTAGGGAAGCAGAAGACACAAAAGAGTCTACATTACTGATGATCAGTAAGGGGCAATCATTTAATAAGAAGTTACATTACTGACAATCAGTAAGGGATAAGAACAGGTAATATGAAGTCAGTGACTACTTTATTGAGCATCAGTGGGGGAGCAGATCAGTTAATAGCAAGTCAGGGGTTACATTACTGAGGATCAGTGGGGGAACAGACCAGGTAATAAGAAGTCAGTGACTGCATTACTGAAGATCAGTACAGGAACAGACCAGGTAATAAGAGGTCAATGACTACATTACTGAGGATCAATGGGGGAACAGATAAGTGGCTACAGGAAAGCAAGTCATGTAATCAAGCAGTGTCTGCATTACTGTAAGAAAGCAGGACAGGTAATAATACTACAGTGACTTTATTACTATGAACGTGTAGGGAATCAGGTCATGTAATAATGCTATCATGGTTGCATTAGAGAGTGAGTCTATAGGTAGGCAGCCAGGTAATAATGCTGGAGTGGATACATTATAATAAATGGGTAGGGGAGCAGGCCAGGTAATAACTAAACACTGCCTACATTACTATGGATCAGTAGGGATGCAAAGTCATATAATAATGCATATATCACTATCAAAGTGTATGTAATCAGATTATGTAATAATATTACAGCTGACACATCACTATGAATGTGTAGGGAAGCAGATCAGTTAATAATACTGCAGTGGCTATATTATGATGAATGTGTAGCCAAGCATACAATGTAATAATACTGTACTGGCTAAATTACTATGAATGTATAGGGAAGCAGGCCATGTAATAATACTACAGTTGTTACATTACCATGAAAATGGAGTTAAGCAGGTCATGTAATAATAATAAACTGGCTAAATTACATAGTTATGTCTTGTAAAAGACATGTCCAACCATTCAACCTTTACTGCATAATTAAAAATGTTTAGGGACATATACCATGTAATAATCCTACAGTGGTTCCATTCGAAAGCATGTGCAGGAAAGCAGGCCATGTAATACTATTATAGTGCATACATTACTATAAATGTATAGGGAAGCAGGCTATATAGTAATACTACAGTGCAGTGGTTCTCAATCTTTTTTCCATATGGCATTTTTTAGTTTATACATTGCTATGAACGTGTAGGGAAAAAATCCACATAATAATATCATAGTGCCTACATTATTACTAGCATGTATGGAAGCAGGTAATGTAATAATTCATATCACTGTGAATTTGTTGGGAAGTAGGCCATGTAATAATACTATAGTGCAGGGCTCAAAATTTCCACTCTCCACTAGCCAATGACTAGTGAAAATTTAGCCCTGGCGAGTAGAAATTCAGCCCTGGTGGGTATGTTATGGCTTGCAGTGGTGAGTAACTTTTCAAGTCTGGCTAGTAGCAAAGGATTTCAAATTTTAAGACCTGCGTATAGTGCATACATCACTGTGACTGTGTAGGGAAGCAGGCCATGTAATATTACTATAGTCATACATCAAGTGCAGGAAATTAGGCCATGTAATCATGATATAGTGCATAGATTACTGTGAATGTGTATGGAAATAGGCCATGTAATAATAATAATAATACATCACTATGAAAGAGTAAGAATGCAGGCCATGTAATAGTACTATAGTGCATAAAGTGTAGAGAAGCAGGCCATGTAACAATACTATAGTGCTACATGTCTATGAATGTGTCGGAAACAGGCCATGTACTATATAGTGCATACATTTTTATGAATGTGTACTGTGCATAATTGTGAATGTGCAGAGAAGCAGACTGTGTAATACTATAGTGCTGCGGTTCTCAGCCTGTGCCCTCAGTGGCCACTAATAGGCCAGGGCTTAGGAATTTCCCTGCTAGAACACAAGTGTGTTGATCAGAGGCTCATTCATATTGATTAACTCACCTGTGCTCTTAAAAGGAAATTCTCAAATCCTGGCCTGTTAGTAGCCACTGAGGGCACGGGTTGAGAACCACTGGTATAGTGCATATGTCACTGCGAATGTATATAGAAGCAGGCAATCCTATAGTGCTTATGTTATTCTGAATGTGTAGGGAAGCAGGCCATGTAATAATAACATAGCGCATACATTACTATGAATGTAATAAAAAAGCAGGTCATGCAATAATACTATAGAGCATACATCACTGTGAATGTGTAGGAAAGCAGGCCAGGTAATAACAGACCAGTGACTCCATTACTAGAGGTGGTTAGTGAAGTAGAACAACTAACATCTTTACAGGGGCTGTAAAACTGAGGATGTGTGTGTTAGCAGCCATTTAATAATATTATTGTGGATACATTACTACGAATCATAGTAACCAGACAGTGACAACATTATTATGAAGCAGGCCATTTAAAGTTCCCAATCATCTAAAATTATTTTTTTCTGCTCTTAAGGGCTTTCAAAATCACTTATAGGTAGGATTATTCATTTTTATTTAAAAAAAATAGTTGTTGAGTTATATAGATGTGTGGATGATGGTAATTAAGCCATACCTTCCAGGCTCTTCCTATCTTAGCTCTGTGTTACCTCCCTCACTCTCTGACACTTTCAGTGCTAGTGGAAGTGGAGACTGCATTTCTGAGAAGTGTCAGTGAGTGGAGGAGGTAATGTAGAGTAAAAACAAGAAGTTCCAGCATGGCATGCCTTAATTAGCATAAACTATCATTCTAAATAACTCACAAACTAGTTTTATAAAGAATAAAATGGTGAAAACAACATACAAATGATTCTGAAAGTTCTTTCAAAATCACCAAATATTTTAGATGACAGGGTCTCCACTGGCTGTGTGAATCCAGAAAGGAAAATATATACTGAGCCAGGATGATTCCCAGTTGATAGTCATTATTATGTGAGTGAAAACATGACAAAAACTGTTCCTTGTCATACGGCGATTGTTACTCACCGAGGGTCCCCTCTCTCCTCTTGGACCAGACTTTCCTGATAGACCCTGGAGGAGAAAGCACAGGTTGTTTAGTTATGGCAAGAAAGTAATAGTGACACGAAGCACAATGACCACAGTTAGAAAGTAACAGAGACACCAAGCACAATGACCACAGTTAGAAAGTAACAGAGAGACACCAAGCACAATGACCACAGTTAGAAAGTAACAGAGACACCAAGCACAATGACCACAGTTAGAAAGTTACAGAGACACCAAGCACAATGACCACGGTTAAAGGCACAGTAACTACGTACTATAAAGTAACAGTGACACCAAGCACAATGACCACAGTTAAAGACACAGTAACTACATACTAGAAAGTAACAGTGACACCAAGCACACTGACCACAGTTAAAGACACAGTAACAACGCACTAAAAAGTAGCAGTGACACAAGTGTAATGACCACAGTTAAAAACACAGTAACTATGTACTGTAGTAAAGAGGCCACATTTCCCAATACATTTCCCTTTATATAATGGAAAATACAGTGAAGCTGATGTATAATATATGATGGTGAAAATACTGGGAAAATGTAGTCCACCACAGGGGGTCCAATAAAACCTCACACTGATTTACATATTGCTCTTAACCCCTTGAATATTAGCAAATATATGAATGTGTAGTATTCCTAACTAGCACACCACAAGTTTATAATATAATACGAACAAAATGAGTGAAGAAGAAGAAGACAGGAAAGAATAGATGGGTTTGCCTGTATATCATTACTCCACTAGAATACAGTAAGGTCTCCATCACACTGCAGGTCTCTAGCACTCAAAGGGTAAAAAGTTCAATGGAAACCAATGGTTATTTGGTTGAATTTGTATTAGCTCCACTTTTTCTCTTTGCACATACAACTCACAGACTTTATGGAAACCTTTTGGTTTAAATGGATTCATCTTGGATGGGTTAACCCCTCAGATGCTAGAGATGCCCTCAGTGCAATGAAGGGACTCACTAGCATCCAAAGTGTTAACTTACAATTAAATGCAAAGGACTAGTGGGCCTGGAGTAATTCTGGAGCAAACCATCTGCACAATAGATGCAGACCTCTCTAGTATTCAAGGGGTTAAAATCCCCATCTAAATTAATAAGAATTTGGGATTTTTGCCCCCTCATGGTGTAGTTGATTTTCTCCAGAATGGCTTCTTTGTACATCAGCCCTAATAATAACTTTTCTATACAAACGGGATAGAACCTCTTGGTATAAAGAGAGAAATATCTCATACCCGTGCTCCCTTCTCTCCATTGGCTCCAGGGAATCCTGGGAAACCGAGCGATCCCTGCAACAATAAAAGGCTGGATCAGTTATGACCTCATTCAGTGCATCTTGCCCCTCATAACCCTGATGCCCTGCCAGCCCACTCACCTTTGTTCCCTGACGTCCTGGGTACCCTGGCAATCCTGGTACACCCAGTTTTCCCTGAAAGAAAGCAGTGATAAAAATGTCAGTGACATGATTTTATTATATGTATGTGTATACACACACACAAGACACGGCCACATCTCACCTTCTCACCAATCAATCCAATGGGTCCGGGATCACCCATGGGACCCGATCTTCCTTTGGAACCCTCAGGGCCATCCTCTCCACGAGACCCTGGCACCCCACCTTCACCCTGTAGACAGAAAAGGTATATACGGAAAAATTATGAATGGAAAGTACAAAATGAGGCCACAGTACATGACATTCTCTTATACATATCTTCCCTAAACATAGCATACAGTGCCAGATTGTGCCATAAATATAAAAGTTAAGTTAATTTATTTTACAGAAAAATGGCAAGTACAAAATATATATGCAGATTTTAGTAAACTAATTATGTATTTAGATGACAGGTCTATATATATATATATATATATATATATATATATATATATATATATATATATAAGGTCCACGTCCGCACTGAAAGCATTTGGATTGTTGCAGATTTGAGTTATTAAACTCCTCTTCACAGTCTTTACCTAATTTCCATGTGTGTCATCTTTTGTATTTTCATATCTGCATATGCATTCTCATAATATCGCTAAACTGGAAGTTTCTATCAGTATATATATCTATATTTGTCACAGCATAAATACATCACACAGTAACAGAAATTACAACTATACATGTTATCCATTAAAAAACACTCACCTTGTCACCTTTAACCCCCATGTCTCCTTTGAACCCTGGAAATCCATCTTCACCCTGTAAAAGAGAAGAATATGTTAAGATGAAAGGTATGGTTCTGTGGTTATATCAGGGGCACATTGAGAACACTGGGAATCCCGCAGGTAGAGGAAATGCAAGGAGCAGAATGTTGGAACAGGTGAGAGGACTTGAGGCAGAAAGGAAGTACTTTATATTAAATTAAATGGGGTGTTTCATTTGGGTACCTTTTCACCTTTATGTCCTTTCAGACCACGAATTCCATCTATTCCCTGTAATGAGAATGACACAATGAAGTTGATGTACTTTTTCCCCCTTGTGAAGTTGGTTTGAGACAAAATTCAGTTCTGCTTTATAAATCAGTCTCACTGAAACAGATACATGGAATAGAAAATAAAGAAGATATGAGAGAGAAAGAGTGCAGTGTGAGTGAGCTAGACAGAGAAGGAAGAAAAGAGAGAGCAGAGACAAAGGAGAAACTGGTATAAGATGAACAGATGAGATAAAAGGGAAGAAGACAGATATGATGAGAGATGGAGAGAGCAAACAATATAGGGTGACAATAAGTCATCGCTAAACAGATGTTAGTGCATCAGTAGAGAACTATAGATACTAAGATAGAAAATACAATAAAAAGAGATCAGTGGTTTCTCTACCTTTTCACCACGTGGGCCAGGATAACCAATGGGACCTTGAGGACCGAGTGGACCCTAAATAAAAGTTAAAGCATTAACATAGATGGACAACCAAAACAGCATAATGCAGTATCTACGGGTAACCACTGTCTGTGTCATTATCACAAAGCTATAAGCACTAGAGGGAGAACTGAGCCCTACTTCATTATGCCAAACACAATTCATTTTGTTGTCATATTTGGCTGCTGCATACCCATTGAATGACCATTGTAGTAAAGTAACTGTATTGTGATTTTATTTATATTTATCTTTACAGTCAGAGATAAAGAAATTTACTTCAGTGTTTACATGTATATAATGTGCTTCTTGGGGCTTGACAGCCATTTTCTTGTAGCCCTGGACAGGTGTCGTTTACTGCAAGGAGGTATAGAAGGTTGTCCTTCAAGTGCTTAGAGCTCTGTGGTCATTATGGAGAAGAAGTGGAATAGATGATGAGTAATGGTGGCTCTAGGTGGGTGTAACAGACCAGGATGGTCATGGGACCTCTAAGAAGTATGAGGGTGGGACAAATGGGATGAGTCATGAGACCTCTATGAGGTTTGGATTCATTGGATGGTTTATGGATTCTGTAAAATAATGGGACACACTGGATTAGTTATTGAGGTTAGTGTACTAAGAAAACTGGTGCAATTGTAGTGCAAACCAGCTTCACCACAGGTAGCACTTAACGATTCCCCAAATTTCTATTGATTTGAATGGTGATCTCTTGATTGCTAAGGAAGTCTCCAAGTCATTGCTACACTATATGTTGGAAACCTCTGTATCAATCAAGGGCTTAAATTACCCATTTAAATCAATGGGGATTTTTATTACCCCCTAAGGTGCAGAACTGTTCCAGTTGTCCTTAGGACATCAGCCTCATTGTATCTGTAAGAGGGAGGGACACAATGAATGGATAGTGGTACCTTTAGGAAGATGGGACAGACTGTATGGACCATGTGTCCTCAAGAATTAATTAATATATTAGGTTGGTCATGGTTCCTCTAGAATGGACAGATAGGCAGAATGAGCCATCATTATGTCTCCAGGATGGTGGTACAAATTGGTCAGGTTAGAAGTCCTCTAGAATGATGTTACAGGCTGAATGTTTCATCATTATGTATCTAGGATGGTGGTGCAGATTGGTCAGGTGAGGAGTCCTCTAGGATGGTGTGACAAGCTGGATGAGTCATCATCAAGTCTCTAGAGTAGTGGAACCAAATGGTTGGCTTGGAAGTCTTCTAGGATGATTAAACATATTGTAGGAGTCATAGTGCCTCTAGAAGGCTATTACTATGTGTGTAAAATGTTACATTTATTTAAGTGAAAGAAAGAGAAGGTTTGGAGAAAACCAAAAGTGTGCCATTGTCTAAACAAGTTTGGAAACTTGTCCAGTGGAAAATGCTTGGTTGAGGATGATGGGAGCTGAAGTCTCCAACAAGTGAAGAGTCAAAGATTGGCTACCCCTGCTCTAGGAAATTGGATAAGTCATGAGCAAGGGTTGCTGGTGCTTTAGGTGTATTACCGAGATCTAACCACTAGATGTCGAACTGAGTCCTATTTCCTGATGCCAAAACAGAAGCTGCAGACACAATTTCTTCTAGTGTAAGTCCACTGCATGCTCATTAACTGTCATTATAATACTGTCATTGAGGACACTTAATAAGAAAATGAAGCAATTCTGTAATGACCCAACTGCACCAAAGGTGAAAAAAAGATCTCCAGGGCATTACTTTGCAATGTGTTGGAAACCTCTCTAGCATTCAATGAGTTAAAACTGGGTTAATCTGTTAAAACGATTTAAATCAATGGGACTTTGAATGTGTCTCTTATGGCGTAGTTGATTTGTCCCAGAATTCTTCCACATTTATTTGTACATATGGTCCATTGTATTATTGATTTTATTTCTATCTACAAATAAATTATACATCTGCGTATCCATCTTGTGATTTGGTGGCCATTTTCTTGTAGTCCCGCACTGGGTATACATTTTTGTCATAGCAGTCAATGGGCAGTTCTCCCTCTAGGGCAGGGTTGGGCAACCTGAGGCCCTCCAGCTTTTGAGGACTAAAACTATCATCAACCACAGCCTGGATGAAGGTAACTCAGGTTTCCCGATCCTGCTCTAGTGCTTGGAACTCTGTGATGGGGATGGGACAGACTGGATGAGTTTTGTCCTATAGAACAACTGAACAGACTGGATGGGTTTGGGTCCTGTATGAGGGTTAGACAGATGGATGGGTTTTGTCCTGTAGAATGACTGAGCAGACTGGATGGATGTGTGTCCTGTATGAGGGTTAGACAGATGGATGGGTTTTGTCCTGTAGAACGACTGAACAGACTGGATGGGTTTGGGTCCTGTATGAGGGTTAGACAGATGGATGGGTTTTGTTCTGTAGAACGACTGAACAGACTGGATGGGTTTGGGTCCTGTATGAGGGTTAGACAGATGGATGGGTTTTGTCCTGTAGAATGACTGAACAGACTGGATGGGTTTGGTTCCTGTATGAGGGTTAGACAGATGGATGGGTTTTGTTCTGTAGAACGACTGAACAGACTGGATGGGTTTGGGTCCTGTATGAGGGTTAGACAGATGGATGGGTTTTGTCCTGTAGAATGACTGAACAGACTGGATGGGTTTGGGTCCTGTATGAGGGTTAGACAGATGGATGGGTTATGTGTCCTTTGTCACCCAGAAGACAGAAGATACGTGTATGTATCCACACTCCTCACTCACATGGTTTCCTTTAGTTCCTCCTGGACCCTCTTTTCCTGGATGACCCTACAGAGAAAAAAGAAGAGACTTCAGTGATGTTACATTTCTATGTAGAAGTAACCTACCATTAACCTGTTTTTCTCAGTATTTACACAAACATATATATAAAAAAAATCAATAATTTGTCCACAGGGCCAAATCCATGATTTCCAAAGTGGGGGTTCCAATAAATAAAATAAGTCTAAAATAACAACACTATGAGCTCTATGCACGAAGGAACACTGGAGCAATCCTAGACCAAACCAATTACACCATAGAGTAAAAATACAGATTTCTCTTTATTTAAATGGGACTTCTCACCCCTTGATTGACAGAGAGGTCTGCAATGAAGTTCAATGCAATGCATTACAAGCCTCTCTGGCATTCAAGAGGTAAAAAGTCCAACTTAAATCAATTGTGCTTTTTTATTTCTCCCCTGTGGCGCAGTTGATTTGCTCCAGAATTGTGCTGGTTTTCTTGTAATTTTCCAAATCCAAATGCCATGACAGCTACCCAAGCATAGACCATAGTTTAGCAACAAGCTGTTGTTGGATTACAACTACAGTCATCTCCAGGCAGCCAATGGTCAGTGAGCATGAGGGAAGTTGTAAACAACAGTAACTGGAGGGCTGTGGGTTGCCCATCACTGGCAAAAATGTATGCACAGCAGCATAAAATTGATTTATTATTGGGGTTCTAAAGCTTGTTTGTCTCTCTCTCTCTCTCTGATCTGGTATAAGAAACAGGGTTTTTGGGTCAACTGGAAACCCCATCTCTGTTTGCTGATGCTTCCAATGTCGGGATTATGTCACAGTCTGGGAAGAAATGGAGAAGAGGAGAAGTAACTATTGCCACCATTATATTCTAGTCTGGAGCTGCCCAATGTTATCAAGCTTCTTCTGGATTTGATTTTTTGACATGTATTTATGGCCAAGATTCAGTAAAAATAAATATATTCAAATTAAACTGTAACATAGGGATAAGTGCTCTTAATTCATTAACACACTGACCTACAGTGGCAGTTGTCATCCATGTATCTCTATATACATTTTGCATTATATCTGCAGTTCCCTGGATATTGTGATCTCTATTTTAGTCTGCCACTAGGCCACACCTTAAACAGACCTGAATGACAAGGGTTGCTAGTCTTTATAAGATTGCAAACTGAAACAACCAGCAGTAGACTAATCAAATTCAAACAGAAGGTTATAGACACGGCTGGATGCTGTAGGTAAGTCCTTCCATTAATTAACTTGAGAGACACTTATTCCTAGGGCATAGCTGCCCTTTGAATACACAGTTCTGAAGTTCCCCAGGAGATCAAACTACATAAGGAAGTTGATACCTGTTCTACTGTAGATATCTATAGTACTGGACACAGGTTTATACTCACAGGAGGTCCGTCCGAGCCAGGAATTCCAGGAAGTCCAGGTTTACCTAGAGGCCCCTGTAAATACATATAGAGATGTTCATTAGACCCTTTCCGTATTAAATCAACCATCCAGTCTCCAGTAGCAGTCTACCCTGCACATTCTTACCCTCTCTCCTGCAGGTCCAACAGGACCCTGTGGTCCTGAGAGTCCTTGAGTACCAGGTGTTCCCTGTTGTCCTGGGGGTCCAGGCTCACCCTGTGGACCCTAAAAAGTGAAACAACAAAATACACTCACCAACCATGTTAGTTAGCAGGACAAGAGTCCCCTGCAATGCCCTGTTAGACACAAAGACCCACTGATAAGACCATAAGTGGAGCAGTCCTGGAGCAAAATTTATGCATGGTATTTATCATAATAAAAGCCCATTATTTTCAGTGGATCTTTTTCTTTGATAAATATGGAGCAGTTGGTTTTTCACAGAATTGATCATCATTTATTTTGCTAAATGTAGAGCAAAGGACCTCATGCAGTCTAAATATGGCCAATTCTGAACCAAACCAATTGCACCATGCCACTCTACAGATCTCTAGTTAGACCTCACCTAGAGTATTGTGTACAGTACTGGAGACCCCATTTGCAGAAGGATATAGATACTCTAGAGTGTTGTGTACAGTACTGGGGACCCCAATTTGCAGAAGGATATAGATACTCTAGAGTATTTTGTACAGTACTGCAGACCCCGTCTCCAGAAGGTATAGATACTCTAGAGTATTGTGTACAGTACTGGAGACCCCATGCCCAGAAGGATATAGATACTCTAGAGTATTGTGTACAGTACTGAAGACCCATCTCCAAAAGGACATAGATACTCTAGAGAGAATTCAGAGAAGGGCTACTAAAATGGTGACTGGTTTACAGGAAAAGGAATATCAGGATAGACTAAAGGATCTGAACATGTATAGCTTGGAGGAGAGAAGAGAGAGAGAGGATATGATATAAACATTCAAATACATGAAGGGATTCAACAAAGTGCAGGATGGAAGTACATTTCAAAGGAGTAAAATATTAGGACAAGAGGCCATAGTCTAAAACTAGAGGGACACATGTTTAGATGTAATGTAAGAAAGTTTTACCTCACTGAGAGGATAGTAGATAAGTGGGATAGCCTACCATCAGAAGTGGTAGACGTTAATACAGTGATGAAATGTAAGCATGGGATAGGCATAAGGCTGTTCTGATCATAAGACAAAACCAAGGACCAAATAAGGTTTGAGGTTTTTACAGTAGGAAAATGGACAGACTAGATGGGCCGAATGGTTCTTATCTACCGTCAAATTCAAAGTTCCTATGTTTCACTATAGTGGGGGAAAACATTCAAGTTGATTTAAATTGTTTTTTAACCCATTGAAGGCTATAGAGGTCTCCAACACATTGCAGTGCTTTCAAGAGATTAATTCTTTGAGTGTCAGAAGGGTGCACAACTCAATATAAAGTCATGTGTAGAGTACCCCTCTGGCATTAAAGGGTTCAAAGCTCCATTTACCTTAATGCAAATCTTGGGAATGCCCTCCAAGGTGCAGTTAACCCCTTAGTAACTGGCCGTGTGCGCCCACCGAACTTTTTTTCTCATTATTTACAATGACTTCCGGGACGTACATGTACATCCTTTGTCCACCTGGAACATCCACTCAGGACGTACATGTACATCCTCGGGCGGTAAGGGGTTAATATTCTCCAGAACTGCTTATCTTTTGTTTTCTGCATCAGGCCCAGAACTGTGTCGTGTAATATTCCCTGTAACATGGAATCCCTGATCTTCAATGAGTCAGTTACTGTAGATCCAAGTATAATTGTATCCAAGTTTACCGCCCGGCCTCAGTAAAACAAAAATCTACTTGACCATCTATTTGGGTCTTTTTCATTATGTTTGGGGCCTCGTTATCATGGTGGAGTTGAAAGGTCAAACACCGATAGTACCGCTCTCCTATTCCACGGCCCCCTAAGACACATTGAAGAGGGTCTGCTAGACTATTAACCTCTTGGATGATAACGTTGTCTTTAATAAATTGCAAAGTAATGTAACATCCATGGGGTTAATTGGTCTCTGCAGGTACCTCCTGGTAACTAAGGTAAATACGCTATAGATGGGTAATTCTGGAGCAAATCATCTGCACCATAGGGGACAAATGATGGATCACATTTATTAAAGCTATAGATTAAATATTCTGGAGAAAACGATCTGCACCATATCTATAAAAGACAAAAAAATCCCTTTACTTTCAAATGGACTGTTTTCTGATAAACATGGAACGGTTGTTTCAATCCAGAATGACTTCACTTGTTCTGCACTACAGTGACCTCTCGATTGCTAGGGAGGTTTCCAAGGAATCACTTCTCTATGGTTTGGAGACCTTTCTAGCAATCAATGAGTTTAAAGTGTCATTTAACCCTTTGAATGCCAGAGGGGTATCCAACACAGATACCCCTCTGGCACTCAAAGGGTTAATACAATAGGAAGTGCTATTTATTCCCTATGGTGGGATTGCTGTGCTCCCAAACAGCTCCCCTTCAGCTTCGTGAATATGGCCCTTGCTGCCTAATTGGAAATGTAACCTTTGGATGTAATTATACCCAGGGGTATTTATATGCATGGCCACACTTGGGCATTCATTGGGGGGGTCTCCAGTCTCAGGGGGCCTCACCTTGGGCTTCATATAGTCCCATTTTGACAGAAAGGAACCCATTTAATCCTTTGGTGAGATGGTCAGTGAGGAGTGAGACAGTTCTGGGTGCACAACATGTCAATGTGGATGATTTTTCCACAAATAGGATGAACGAAAGAGGAAGGCCACAACTAAACTTAACCCATTGAGTTCCAGAAAGGTATTCAATGATACACCTTTTTGTCAATTAAAGGGTTAAGGCTTCTAAATGTTAACCTTTATTTGGGGGACCTCTGCAATTCTGCTGGGGTCCTCAGGGATTCTTCATAGTGCCCTGTTTATAACCTGCACATCACAGTGATATTTACACATAAGTATTATGTAGGGAGTCACTTACCAGGTTTCCCTTTGGTCCAACCTGTCCGTCCATTCCTCTCACTCCCTGTGGAGATACAGAGTGTGGTATTATGAAGATGAGCTTGCTCAGCATTGACATACAAACCATGGAGCACATGGAAGGATACTCACTGGGGGTCCAGGAATTCCAGGGGGGCCTTTAGGTCCAAGCAGCCCTCTGACTCCCTAAATAAGGAGTAAAGAATAAAGATAAGCCCTGTGTCTTATATAGTTTCTGCTATAATGAAATCCATTGTTCAGTGCAGTTTTGTGATATGCACTATGATAGTCTAATCACTGCTTATTCAATCCTAGGAGGGACTTGTCCATGGCAGACGAACTAACCAAGCTTGTTTGTATATAAACTGAGCTTTGTGGTTGAACCCAGACTCTCTAAGGCTGATGTACTAAGAAACTGGAACAATCATTGGGCAAAATAGTTGCAACAAATTAAAATTCCTGTTAATTAATATGTATTTTAACCCCTTCAAGAGAGGTCTAAAATGTATTATTTTGCAACACATTAGAGACCCCTCTAGAATTCAAAAGGTTAAAATCCCCTTTAAATGAACAGGAATGTTCTTGTCTCCAGATTGCTCACATTCTTCTGTGTACGTCTGCCTCATTCAGACGTATCTACAAACTCAAATCTTGGGAAATTCTCAGGAAAACCCACAATTGCTTCTTTTGATTTGTCCATGTGTCCCTTAATGCCCTAACCTAAAAACCATTACATTTTCGGTCTTAATTTTAACGATTTATTGCCATAACATAGGGACTGTGGTTTATTCTCTCCATTCCCTAAATAACAGGCAGCATGCAAGTCCATGTGAACAGACATTACTTCAGTGGTTCTCAAACATTGTTCTGTGGAACCCAGGGATTCCCTGAATAAGAACAAGGGTTCTCTGGATTAAATGTTAGTCATGCTGGGCAGGAGAAATGTCAGACACTGCATGCATGGCTCTGTGACTACCAGTTGACAGTAGAACAAGGCTGGGTGTCACATAGGGTATGTGTGGTTCTTTAACTATGAGTGGATAGTGTAACACTGCTGGCTTGTTAGACAGGGTGTGTTTCTTTGAATCTCAGTGGACAGTGGAACAAGGCTGTGGTGTTATACAGTGTAGGTGTATTTCTGTGACTACCAGTGGACAGTTGAACAAGACTGGAGTGGCACACAGTGTATGCGTCAGTCTTTAGGTACCAGTGGACAGTGAAACAAGGCTGTGGTGTCAAACAGTGTAGGTGTGGTTCTGTGACTACCAGTGGACAGTGGAACAAGACTGTGGTGTCAAACAGTGTGTGGCAGTGTGCCTGCCAGTGGAGAGGGGGACAAGCCTATCAGTCAGAGAGTTTATGTGTGGTACTGTAACTTCCAGTGACAGTGGAACAAGGTTTGCATGTCATACACTGTGTGTGGTTCTGTGACAACCAGTGGCACAAGGCTGGGGTGTCAGACAGAGGATGAGTCATTCTTTCACTAACGATGGACACTGGAACAAGGCTGCGGTATCAGAGTTTTATGTGTTGCTCTGTGACTACCATTTGGACAATGGAATAAGGCTGGGGTGTCAAACAGTGTATGTGTGTGTGTGGTTCTGTTACTACTGGTGGACAGTGGAACAAGGTGCAGGTGTCAGACACTGTATGTGCGTTTCTGTGACCAGCAGTGGACAGTGGAACAAAGCTGGTGTGTCAGACCATGTATGTGTGGATCTGTGACTACCAGTGGAACAAGACTGAGGTGTCAGACAGTATGTTTGTGGTTATGAGACTATCAGTGGAACAGGACTTGTGTGACAGTGTACTATATGTGTGAATTAAGCCTGAGGTATCAGACAATGCATGTGTGGTTCTATGACTATTAGTGGAACCAGCATGGGGTGTCAGACAACACATGTGTAGTTCTGTGACTACTAGTGAAACCGGTATGCTGCGTCAGACATTGTATGTTTGGTTCTGTAACTGCTAGAAAATGCATGGAATAATTAAACAAGTCATGCAGTATAATTGTGTTTTCTGTTAGATATCTTTTATAATATGCACTCTAACCTAGCCTCTAAGAAAAAAAAACATACATTTTGGTCTAATATTAATCTATTGTTACTATCCAACATTCTGCTACATTTATTATTGATATTATGTTAACCCCTTGGCTAACGGGAAATGCGTTGGAGTTCACTCCAGCAACAAAGAGGTTAAAGCTTCTGATTATTATGGAACTTCATTTTAAAGCAAAGGATTCCACCTAAACAGAAGGTCTGAGAAGCACTGCCCTGCTGTGTCCATGTGGTGGGGTGCTGATGTGTAAATGGGCTCACTTACTGGTTCACCAGGAAGACCTCTGGGTCCAACGTCTCCATCTCCTCCCTGTAAAAATAGTGGAAGCAGAGGAAAGGTGCATCAATAATCTGATTGGCTGGTGTCTCCCCTTAACCCTTTGAATGCCAGAGAGGTATCCAACGCAGTGCGCTGCAATGCATTGGATATCTCTCTGGCACTCAAAGTGTTAACTTGAATCCATTCTTCAGGTGCACTCACCCTCTCTCCATCTTCTCCTAGTCCTCCCTGTGGGCCTTGGGCTCCAGTGTCACCCTGAAAAAAGCAAAAGTCACCTTGTAACTTACAGTCTGATGACCTGGTCTCTCCTGGGAGAGGAACAGATCTGGTACTCCCCCGTGAGAATAAAGAATGGGACAGTTTATAGCAGGGCCATACAGAGGAGATTTAGAATACAGTGGGCCATATTTTCAAAAGAAACATCATTCTGGGGCAAACCAACTGTACTATGGGGGACGAATAAAAATTCTGAGGATTCACATTGATTTAAATGGGGCTTTTATCCTCTTGAATGCTTGAGAGGCCTCTAATGGATTTCAATGAAATGCGATGGAGACCTCTCTAGCATTAAAGGGGTTAAAACATCATTTAAATCAATGGACATTTTTAATTTTCCCCTAGTGTGCAGATGGTTTGAACCAGAAATCCTCCACTTTTCTACTAGAAGTAATAAAATAGGATGTTGCAGTCTATAATAGATCCCTTACTATGGGTCATTCATTGGTCAACATAGTGGCCATATGCAGAAAAGCAAAAGTGGAGCAAATTTTGGGTCAAACCAAGTGTACCTCGGAGAGCAAATAAAATGTCACATTGATTAAAATGAGACTTCTAACCTCTTGATCACTAGACACAACCCCAACATCTTGTTAAGCAATTCTCAGAGACCTTTCTAGTAATCAAGCGGACAAGAGTCCCATTTAACTAATTGTTCATTTTGGAAACTGTATTTGTCCTCTCTGTTGCAGTTGGTTTGCTCCAGTTCCTCTTTGTGCATATGGCCCCCGAGTGGTTATGACATGTCCAGTTATGTATAAGAGACCTAGAATGAAAGTGACCCATAAAACGGCACAGTCCAAACTGAGATAGAGGCAGGGGAGAGTTCAGAATGGTATATTCTGCTGTATAGTTCTGCTATGACATGCAGAACCAACTAGATAATCAGATTATAAATAAACGTTTTAGTAACGACAAACTGTTTAACCCTTTGAGTGCCAGAGGGGTGTCTATTGCATTGCATGCAATACTTTGGACACCCCTCTGGCACTCAAATTGTTAAGAGCCATATTGTAAATCTAGGCTCTTCCTTGTACTGCCTACTGTAAGCACCTATGCCTGCTGTTTCGAACAAGAGAACATTCACTGTTGGGAGATGCTTTGTTCATAAGTTACTACAGCTGCTGAATTTCAAATATATAATGGTGGAAATTGTCACAATATGCTCTTTTCTTGTAATCGTTTCAGTGAGATATAAAAATAACTATAGATTTAGGATTTTGTGTATTTGTCTCCTTTATTATGTATCTGACAAATGGCCTATAACATATTAGGGACACCCTCAAAATTCCAGACTTTGTGTTAGGGGTGCCTTTGCCAACAGGAGATTAACCTTTTGAGTGCCAGAGAGGTCTGCAATGCATTTCTTAGCAATGTATTCCGTACCCCTCTGGCATTCAAAGGGTCAAGACCAACGGTGCTAATTATTAAATAAAACAATGCTGATTAAATAAAGTGATAGCACTTAATCAAATAAATCAACAAAATAAATAAATAAAAACTGGATAAATGTTTCTAGGTTTAACAAGATCTTGACAGTACCAGACCTCTAGCTACACACCTCCTAAAGTTATGATGAAGGTCATACCTTGCCAAAGTCTTATAACGAAAGTAACATTAACCCTTTGAGTGCCAGATTGGTATCTAATGCATACCACTCTGGCACTCAAAGTGTTAAATGTAGTGTCATATGACGATTCATCTTGGTCATCTTGAATTCATCCATCATTGGCCTCTTGATTACTAGATATTTTCATGTGGGGAACAAAGAGCTACCAGTTAACAGGCTGACGGGGTGGGCTAAACTGGCCTTTTTTAGCCACAAATTAGTTTGTCCATTAATGAGCCATTGATACTCAAGTACTAAGAAGAACAGACATCATTATGGAGCAAACCAACTCCTGCATAGTTGAGAAAAACACATTTTAATGGTTTAAATGGGTTGTTTAACTCCTTGAATCCGGGAGGCCTCTAATACTCAAGGGGTTATTGGGTCCATTAAGGGGAGGCAATCTAAGACTAAGACAGGAAGGGTCCTCACTGCATGTGTTAATTATCATCATCTATACATTTAAAGAACTCAAGAACTAGTTTTCTAATTAAACCATGGCTAATAACACGAGTGATTTTTAAAGCTCTTTCAAAATCACCAAAGTTGTTTTTGGGTGATAATGTCCCTTTCAAAATATATATATATATATATATATATATATATATATATATATATATATATATATGACAGTTGTTGGCACATTAGACATTCAAGCAGATTCCATTTGGAACCCAGACTATTGCTAATACTTGTAAGAATTACTTCTGTTTGTGTGATCTAAAGAAGAGTCTGCAACTCCAGTCTCCTACAAGCTCCAACACCGGTCTTTCAGGATTTCTTAATATGAGCAAGGGTGGTTCTATATGAAGCATGGTGGGTTTGTCCGAATGACTGAACCACTTACTTGGGAAGTATGGACGTCCCAAGTAATTCAAATTCCATAGCTACACTGATATTCTCAGTCGGGGCCCAGAAATAAAATTGGCCAGAATGGCTGAACCCCTGAGTATTCCACCTGCATTAATGGGGGCACTTGATGAATTAATTTATTTACAGATGACCTAACGTGATAACTCAAGTGTTAACAATTTGGTATTTAACACTAGACCTGAGCATAGTCCTCTAGATGAGGTTTTTCTAGTGATCCATAAAATACAGCACTTGCCTCCTCCTGCTGTGAATTTCTATCCCTCTGACTTGTAAATAATCAGAAGTAGCTCTCAGATTCCTTTTCAGTGACCTCATAATATGGTAACACACCATAAGCTATAATAAAGGTATTATTTTATTGTTAAAGCTCACCCTGTGGCCCTTCTCTCCTGGCAGCCCGGGAAGTCCATCAAAGCCTCGATCTCCCTGAGACAGAAATAAAAGTCCATTAGACATGACTCCAAGGCAGTGCTGGGGTTAACTTAAGGCAACAGAATTAAGAAACCTACCTTCACACCAGATTCACCAGGGAAACCACGAGCTCCATCAGCACCTGGGCGACCCTGGGGCAAAGAAAAGCGTAATAGAGTGAATGGAATAATGTTAGATACAGAGGAAAGTCAACAGGAAGGATGGGCAGGAGAAAAGGTATGAGATCGAGTAAACAAAAGAAAACTGTAAAGAGAGTGAGAGGGTGAAGATGTAGCTTGTGAGTAAGTCAATGACAGATATATTTAATGGAGTGATATTCTTCTCCCAGGTTCCAGGAGAAAATGTAAAAGACTGAGTGAATGAAAGTTCTAAAGAGAGTGAGAGGACAAAGGTGCAGTTTGTGAATGAGAAAGTGAGTGATGAGCAAAAAACAAAGACAGTTCTATTTAATGCTGTGATTCTCACTCTTCTCCCAGCTTTTCCTGGTGGCCCAGACAATCCCTGGGGTCCTCGTGGTCCCTAGAACAGATGGGGGGACAGGTTGTCAGTAGATGTATTTCTATGTATATCACATATATAGAATGTGTATGAAGGTACACACAAGTCTTATAAAACTATTTGTCAGTGATTTAGGGCTGTATTCAGGACTCTAAAGATGAGCAATTCTGGAGCACATCAATTGTCGTGCTTAATTCTGGGAATCTGTGGTTGTCTCCCATGGTGCACTTGAGTTTCTCATAGCTGCTCATTGTAATCTTTCCAAATACGACCCTTAGTTTCAATGAGCCTTACTTATAAGAGTAGAACAATCCTGGAGCAAACCAATTACACCATAGGGGACAAATAAAAAGTCATTTGATTTCAATGGAACTGTCAGGCCGCCCGTCGGCGACCCGGTCTTACCTCCCACAGTGCCCAAGCTTCATGTCGGCCGCCTGCTTCCCGCAGTGCCCAAGCACCATGTCGGCCGCCACGCCGGGTCCCCACTGCTTCCTCGCGGACCGGCGTCCGCTTCAGATTGACGGGCAGCCCTGTCAGACGCGCACACACTCACCCTCCCTCGTGTGCACGTCTCAAACAAAGGGCTAATATTTCCCGGGCGTTGCCATGGCAACGCGGCGTCCGGCTCCGCCCCACTTCAATTGCCACTCCTCCTCAGCCTATATAAACCCTGAGCACCCTGCACATGGTGCTCAGTGTTACTGTGGCTTCCCTGGCGTTCAGTTGCTTCCTGTACTCCTGCTTCATTTTTGATTCCTGGCTCCTTGACCCTTGGCTTGATTCCTGGACTCTGCTGACCTCTGGCTCCTTGACCCTTGGCTTGACTCCTAGACTCCGCTGATCTCTGGCTCCTTGACCCTTGGCTTGACTCCTGGATTCCGCTGACCTCTGGCTCCTTGACCCTTGGCTTGACTCCTGGACTCCGCTGACCTCTGGCTCCTTGACCCTTGGCTTGACTCCTGGATTCCGCTGACCTCTGGCTCCTTTACCCTTGGCTTGTCTCCTGGACTCCGCTGACTTCTGGCTCCTTGACCCTTGGCCTGATTCCTGGACTTTGTTACTCGTGCTCGCAGTTCACACTGGGGAGGAGCCTGTGTTCTCTCTCTCCAGGCCCTCTCCCAGTGTGCTGTTCCAGTAAGAGCGACTATCCTGCTACGGGGTTCCTGCATCCAGATAGTGAGTATCCATATCTTACTCACCTAACAGAAACACTGAGCCTATATGGAACCCGCAGGAGTCGCGGACGCTATCACCGCCCTCTCCCAACAAATTGCCGCTCTCACGCAAACCATGCAGGACCTCCAGGCCGGTCAGACTCATCTGCAGCATCAATTACATGACCTGCAGACCAGCTCCGCTTCTTCAGGCGCTTCCGCTCCAGCGATGCCACCTGTAGGGGTACCCCCCTCGGACAGGACGTACACTCCTGAACCCAGAATTCCTCTCCCAGAACGCTATTCTGGGGACCGTGCGAAGTATAAGACCTTCATCACAGCCTGTCAGGTCATGTTTTCTCTTCAACCAAGGACTTATGCCTCTGACTTCATTAAAATACGAACTGTGATCTCATTGCTGTCCGGAGAGCCCCAGACCTGGGCTCATCAGTTGCTACACACTAATGATTCCGCATTGACTTCCTGGCATTCGTTCCTCCATGCCATGGACCTTCTGTTTGATGATCCTCTCCGGGCCTCCTCTGCCCATATCGCCATGAGGGCCCTACGGCAGGGCCAAAGGCCAGTAGAGGAGTATGTCACTGAATTCCGCTCTTTGGCCATCGAGAGCGAATGGAACGAGCCTGCCCTGGTGGATCAATTTCGTCTCGGCTTGTCCAATGCCCTGAAGGATGAACTGGCCCGTGTGGGTATCCCGCCTTCTCTTGAAGAACTCTGTCATTTAGTCATCAGGATTGATCGCAGATTACGGGAGAGAAGACTGGAGCGGTCAACCCAACTTGCTCCTCCTCCAAGACGCCAACCTCTACCACCCTCCTGTGCTCCTACCTCCTCTTCTTCTTCCGAGGAACCAATGCAGATCGGACTTGCTCGAGGACCCCTTTCGGAGGCTGAGAAAGCACACAGACGTGCAAACAGTTTATGTCTCTACTGTGGCCAACCCGGTCATATGATTCGTTCCTGCCCCCGCAGACCACGTGACCCAAGGGGTAAGACTTCTGATTCAGAGGTGTGTCTTAGTTCAGCTCCTGTTGGTGGCTCTCCTCACCTTTCCGTTTCTCTGTTGTTGCAGTGGACCAGTGACGACATCTCTGTCCTCGCCATCATTGACTCTGGTGCCAGCTGCTGTTTCATGGACCAGGAGCTCGCTAGACAACTCCGAGTACCCACACAAGTCAAGCCCTCTCCAGTCTACATACAGGTTGTTGATGGATCCTCTCTGCCTTCCGGACCCATTACGCAGGAAACCCTGCCTCTCCAGATGACTTTGGGCAGTCGTCACTCAGAGAAGATAAGTTTCAATTTGGTGGCATCCCCATTATTCCCCGTGATCCTTGGACTACCTTGGCTACGACTACATAATCCTGACATCAACTGGGGCAAGGGCACGCTGTCATTTTCATCTAGTTACTGTCAACATTATTGCCTGGATACTCCTTCAACCTTACTCCTTACGCAAGACCAGACTTCAGAACCTACTACAGTTCCTAAGCCATATCACGAATTCTTAGATATCTTTGATAAAAGAAAAGCAGACCAGTTGCCTCCCAGGAGAGAGTACGATTGTCCCATCGATCTTCTACCCGGAGCTCCTATACCCTTTGGGAGGATCTTCCCTCTATCCGAGCCAGAACTGCACCATCTAAAAGCCTACATCAAAGAAAATCTGGAAAAGGGATTCATCCGCCCGTCAACATCGCCAGCCGGGGCTGGTATCTTCTTTGTGGGTAAAAAGGACGGGGGTCTTCGACCATGTGTCGATTATAGAGACTTAAATCGAATCACTATAAAGAACCGTTATCCACTCCCCTTGATACCCGAACTTCTAGACCGTATTAAGGATGCAACTGTCTTCACCAAGTTAGACCTCCGTGGGGCCTACAACCTCGTCCGCATCAGAAAGGGGGACGAATGGAAGACCGCCTTCCGGAGTAGGTACGGCCATTTTGAGTACCTGGTGATGCCATTTGGACTCTGTAACGCCCCAGCCACCTTTCAGCATTTTTTGAATGATGTATTTCGTGATTTCCTGGATTCCTTTGTAGTAGTATACTTGGACGATATTTTAATATTTTCATCATCCATCACTGAACACCGTGAGCATGTAAAGAAGGTTCTGCAGCGCCTTCGTGATCACCAGCTATATGCCAAGTTGGAGAAATGTTTGTTTGAGACCACTACCGTGACTTTCCTTGGCTTCATCCTAACACCTGGGAAAGTTGTTATGGACCCAAAGAAGGTGTCAGCAGTGCTCGAGTGGCCTGTACCCACAGACAAGAAGGCAGTCCAGCGATTTATAGGCTTCGCTAACTATTATCGGAAGTTCATCCGCAATTTCTCCCGCATCATCTCTCCGATCACTGCGCTGACGCGACAAACACCACAGTTTCTATGGACACCTGAAGCCCAAGCAGCATTTGACCAACTCAAGAAGAGATTCACTTCTGCTCCAATCCTTGTTCAACCCCACACCTCACTCCCTTTCTTTGTCGAGGTAGACGCATCTGACTTTGCTCTAGGAGCCATCCTCTCCCAACGCCACCCAGAGACAGGGCAATTGCATCCGGTAGCCTTTTACTCCCGCAAATTGTCTCCGGCGGAGGAGAACTACGGCATCGGTGACAAAGAGCTCCTGGCGATTAAACAAGCCCTGGAAGAATGGCGGCACCTCCTCGAAGGCTCTTCTCATCTGGTTACAGTCTACACCGACCATCGTAATCTTGAATACCTCCGTGCAGCTCGTCGTCTGTGCCCTCGACAAGCCAGGTGGGCACTATTCTTTACCCGTTTCAACCTGCACATTACATACAGACCGGGTACCAGAAACACCAAGGCTGATGCCCTTTCCCGACTCCCAGTTACCCGTGACAACGAACCCAAGGTAGTAGACACTATTCTACCTTCAACCGTATTCATAACTACTTCAGCTGATATTATGGAACACATCCGCTCCAGCTCCATCAACTCCCTTTACCCAGAGACTACACCACCAATTCAACGATCTAATCACTTCCTGTTGTACAGAGGAAAGATCTTTGTGCCCGAGCCTGCTCGACTATCTGTATTGCAGAGATGTCATGATTCCCGCCTAGCTGGTCATGGAGGAATCAAAAAGACTCTAGATCTCCTCCTAAGACATTTCTGGTGGCCAACTCTCCAACAAGATGCCACTCAGTTTGTGCGATCTTGCACAGTCTGTGCTCAAACTAAAGTACCCCGCATTGCACCAGCCGGTCTGTTGCGGCCCCTACCAGTACCCGCTATGCCTTGGGCCGACATCTCAATGGACTTTATAGTCGATCTTCCTCCTTCCTGCAAACACGATACCATCATGGTGGTCATCGACAGATTTACCAAGATGGCTCATTTTGTACCAGTTATTGGGATCCCTTCTGCCAGTACCACCGCTTCTCTATTTCTGTCCTCGATATTCCGGCTCCATGGTCTGCCCAAGAGCATTACTACCGATCGAGGAGTCCAGTTCACGGCACGGTTCTGGAAATCCTTCTGTGAAAATTTGCAGATTCAGCCCTCATTGTCCACCGCTTTCCATCCTCAGACCAATGGACAAACAGAAAGAGTGAATCAAGTGCTTGAGCACTACCTCCGATGTTACACTACTTACCTGCAAGATGATTGGCTCCAATTTCTACCCACCGCTGAGTTTGCATACAACAATCAAACCCAAAGATCCATTCGCATGTCTCCCTTCTTTGCCAATTATGGATTCCACCCATCCTCCTTTCCTGGGCTACCTTCTGACTTATCTGTACCAGAGGCTTCTGAGCGCCTTTCCCGTCTCGTAAAACAGTTCCGGACCCTCCAACAAACCCTCTTGAAAGCCCAGGAGAGTTACAGAAATCAGGCCAACCGCCATCGCTCTGCCGCTCCGGTCTATCAGGTGGGCGACAAGGTGTGGCTGTCCACAAGGAACATCCGGCTTTCCTGTCCCACCAAAAAATTGGGTCCCAAATATGTTGGACCTTTCTCCATCCAAAAGGTCATCAACCCAGTGGCGGTTCAACTCCAGTTGCCAGACGCCTATCACATCCATCCTGTTTTTCATGTGTCCTTGCTAAAACCTTACATAGCCAACACCTTCCCAGGACGCCTACCTGTCGCACCAGCTCCAGTCATGGTAAATGGCGAAGAGGAGTTCGTGGTTCTTCGAGTACTTGATTCCAGACGCCGCAGAGGCAGACTTGAGTACCTCATCCACTGGAAGGGGTACGGCCCCGAGGAACGTTCTTGGGAACCAGCTTCACAGGTCCATGCCCCTGTATGCATCCGATCCTTCCATAAACAGTACCCTCATCGGCCCGCACCATTTCCCGCCCGGAGGTCGCACTTCAGGGGGGGGTACTGTCAGGCCGCCCGTCGGCGACCCGGTCTTACCTCCCACAGTGCCCAAGCTTCATGTCGGCCGCCTGCTTCCCGCAGTGCCCAAGCACCATGTCGGCCGCCACGCCGGGTCCCCACTGCTTCCTCGCGGACCGGCGTCCGCTTCAGATTGACGGGCAGCCCTGTCAGACGCGCACACACTCACCCTCCCTCGTGTGCGCGTCTCAAACAAAGGGCTAATATTTCCCGGGCGTTGCCATGGCAACGCGGCGTCCGGCTCCGCCCCACTTCAATTGCCACTCCTCCTCAGCCTATATAAACCCTGAGCACCCTGCACATGGTGCTCAGTGTTACTGTGGCTTCCCTGGCGTTCAGTTGCTTCCTGTACTCCTGCTTCATTTTTGATTCCTGGCTCCTTGACCCTTGGCTTGATTCCTGGACTCTGCTGACCTCTGGCTCCTTGACCCTTGGCTTGACTCCTAGACTCCGCTGATCTCTGGCTCCTTGACCCTTGGCTTGACTCCTGGATTCCGCTGACCTCTGGCTCCTTGACCCTTGGCTTGACTCCTGGACTCCGCTGACCTCTGGCTCCTTGACCCTTGGCTTGACTCCTGGATTCCGCTGACCTCTGGCTCCTTTACCCTTGGCTTGTCTCCTGGACTCCGCTGACTTCTGGCTCCTTGACCCTTGGCCTGATTCCTGGACTTTGTTACTCGTGCTCGCAGTTCACACTGGGGAGGAGCCTGTGTTCTCTCTCTCCAGGCCCTCTCCCAGTGTGCTGTTCCAGTAAGAGCGACTATCCTGCTACGGGGTTCCTGCATCCAGATAGTGAGTATCCATATCTTACTCACCTAACAGGAACTTTTAACCCCTTGAATAATAGAGAGGTCTCCAACGCATTTTCACAATGCGTTGAAGACCTCACTAGCATTCAAAGGCACATAAAGCACCATTTAAACGGTGAGTTTTTATGTGTCCCTTATGATTCAGTTGGTTCGACCCGGATCTGTGGCACTTTTATGCATAAGGCCCATTGTTTCTGTATTAGAGACACAAACACAACTTCATCAGTGCAGCCTAACATTTCCATGATAAAGGTGTAATTCTGAAACACCAAAAATATATAACTTAGATTTTGTTTTAAGAGACTGGTGTCCAGTGATTTTTTTCTGTCTGAGATGTACAAGACTCAAAGGCCAAATGAGCATATGAAAATAGAAGCAAGTAGCATAGTAACACAGAGGCTGAAACAAGACATGCACCTATCAAGTTCTGCCCATAACATATCACCCCTGTTTATACAGAGGAAGGTAATAAAAACCCGATTCAAACCATTTCCAATTAAGGCCCAAGTGTGTAAATACATTTATTTCTGAGTACAAAAGGCAGTCAGATATTTCCTTGAATCAAAATTATATCTGCTGTGAAATCAACTGTCATAACTCTCAGTACTGATTTTGAGAAAGGTATACTTTTTTGAAAACATCGACTTTACATATAAACAGCTTCATAAGGCAAAGAATTCCATAACCGCACTGCTCTTATTGTAAAAAATCCATGCCTTTGCTTTAGTCTAAAGTTCCTTTTTTCTAGTCTTAGTATATGACTCCATTTACAATAACTCTCTGCCGTCCATAATTTACCAGCTCACTATCCATGCACAGATATCACCTCACAAACTAAAACCTTTTAATTTTTGTAGTAAACAGTTATGAAGCACAGTATCAAAGACTTTTGCAAAATCCAAGTATACTACATCAACAAAAATATCCTTTTCCAAGTTACTGGTTACCCTTTCACAGAATGAAAGTAAATTAATTTGATATTATGTATTCTTCATAAAACCATGCTGACTTTTAATAAGGTTGTTGGCCATCACATAGTCCTGAATACTGTTGGTCAGTAATCCTTCTAATATCCTAACCAATTTGGAAGTCACATTCATATATCTATAATTTCCTGGTTTGAATCTTGCCCCCTTTTTGAACAATGGTACTACATCTGATTTCCTCCAATCATGAGGCACTGTGTCTGATGAAAGTTAATCAATAAATATTAAGAATAATGGTCTTTCTATTACTGAAATAAGCTCCTTATGTATGACTGTGTGTATGCTATCTGGTCCAGGTGCTTTATTCACCATAACCTTTCCTTGGCTCTTTTGGACTTTGTCCTCAGTAAGCCATGCACATGATGGAGGAAATACTGTGATTAACCCAATTTTACCCAAAGCCTGATATTTTTGTTTTTTTTGCATACAAAAAAGAACTATGTAATGTAAGGTTTCCGCCATTACTTTATCCTCACTGCTTAATTTACCTGTCTCACTTTTAAATGGAAGGATATCAACCTTAATATTTTTTGCCACTTATATAATTGTAGAAATGTTTAAGATTTTTCTTGCTCTCTTTTGCAATAGTTTTCTCATTTTTAATTAAGCTAGCCTAATTGCTCGCTTTCAGACTCTATTGAATTGTTTATATTTTAAATGATGCATTTGACACGTCTGACTTAATTTAAAAGCCTGCTTCTTATTCCTCCTTTCCCTGCAAACCTCTTTGTTAAGCCACATTCATTTTAATTTGTTCCTCTTCTATTTATTTCCCAATGGGATATATAGACACGTACATTTATCCAAGAACATTTTTATCAAATGTCATCTTTCTTTTGCATTTTTATATTTGCAGAAAACCTTAATGACAACTATGAATTAATTTAATGTGTATTGGTTCTCCAAAATAAATCTATAGTTAGTACTGGATATCATGGAGGTAGACATGGTGCTTTATTGCTGAATTCTAGGACACTAATCTCATCCCACTGGGCATCCTTCCTTTTTTCCTAAGAAGATTTCAGTGGGAGGAGTTTGGGTTCCTGGAGTCCTTCAACAAAGATTCTTCTCCATGTCCATGGACTTGACATTCATAGCTAAGTACAGGTTAATTTTGGAAAACAAATCCACACACAGTGTATTAATGGTGGCCATTAGGATTTTTTGCTCAGTTTAAGGTAAATGGGGGTTACCATGAGGTTATCAGGAAGTGTTTGTTGCTTAAGGCAGTGGTGGGCAATATGCAGCCAACCAATTGCAGTTGAAAAACAACTCCATTATCCATTGGCCAGATGATGGTAACTGTAGTCCATCTATAGCTGGAGAGTTGCAGGCTGGTTACCCTGGCTTATAGTGGAAGAGAATATTGCCTCTGAGTTGGTCATAATGGTGGAACTGACACAGTTCTGGTGGCCTACTTGTTTCCAGAGGCCTAGATCCACAGAGAACAAAGGGATGCCCTGTATCCTCTATGGATCTAGACCACTGGTGGCAGCACATTGATAAGAACATCCTGCCCAGTTGAAGACCACAATATTGCAAGTAGTGGAGTGACACACCACCCCCCTGTTATACACATATCTTTCTTATATTACCTGGCCTCCAATGTCACCCCCTTCTCCTTTTGGTCCAGGGTTTCCTGGAGGACCCTAAAATAGCAAAACACAATAAGAGAATAGTTTACAACAAACTGCACTTACAGGTGATAAAAGACACAACACTTAAAGGTGTTATCATGACGTAACACATCTGTGTTATCACAGAAACACAGCAAAATGCACTGAACAGGTTTCACCCCAACACGCGGGGATGTCATTACATTAATACAACAGAGACTGAATCGTCATTGACAAAGGTGTAATCATCACACTATGGGGGATATGGTAAAAAAAAAAAAAAAACTGAGTAAATTTGAATCAAACCAACTGTAGCATAGCAGAGACCTAACATTCTCAGTGGTTTGAATAGGGCTTTCAACACTTTGAATGATACAGAGGTCTGCAAAACATTGCAAAGTAATGCATGGAGACTTTTTTAGCATTTAAGGTGTTAAAAGTCCATTTTAAGAATGGATCGCATTGGGGATGTAATTTGACTGATATGCTTACCATCATTCCCTGGTATGGAGATCTGGGCCATTCTTTTACTGGATTTCTGAACCCATGTTTATGGCTGTGTGCACAGTGTAGGCGACTGTATTGATGTGTTGACCCTCTCAGGCCCGGGGGCACTCAGGTCATTTTACAGCCAAAATCAGAAAACCTGCATGCCTGGCCGGATCCTACACCTCCTCCTTTACTATATTTGTCTCTAACTGTTCCATGCACGCATCCCTATCTCTGCTACTGTATGTTTTGATTTGCTAATATGAAAATTCAATAAAAAGTTTTAGTTAAAAAAAAAAAGCCCATTTTAAGTAAATGGAAACCTGGGAATGTTTATTTGTTGCCTAAAGTGCAATTGGTTTTTCCCAGAATTCCTCCACTTTGACTTTACACATAAGGTCCTATTAATGCTGGTGATTAGTAAACTTACAATCAGAAAAATTACAAGAAATGACGCTCTGCTCTGGGTGGGTGGCTGTTTAACCCTCTGAGTGTGAGAGAGGTCTACATCATAATGCAATTTATTGGAGATCTTTATAGTACTTAAAGGGTTACACTTTTCTTTGTTTTTCCCATTTCATCTTTCCCATTCTCTGTACACAGGAAACACCTTGCGTGCCTCCCACTGGCTGCACTCATCTCTGTGTTGACCAATAGCTGAATAGGCACTGTCTTCAAAATTCTATTTCAGAACCCAGAGAGGATGATGTTGCACAACAGGGGACAAATAAACATTACCATTGATTTAAATGGAACCATTTAACAACTTTACAATGCACCGGAGAACTATCTAGGAATCAGGGTGTTAAAAGCAGCATTTACATTAATTAGAATTTTTACTTGTCCCCTCTGGTGCAGTTGGTGTGACCCAAAATTGCTCTACTTCTTCTCATCTTATCAGCTTCATTGATGTCAGAGTAAGCAAATTAGGCTCTGACAGTCCATGATTTGCTCTTAAAAGGATAGTAATGTTTCACAATAAAAGCAGCAACAATGAATCCTCTTAGTATTTGGGCCATGGAGAGTGTTATTTCAATACTGTTAGAGTTGTAGCTCAAGAGTAATTGAATGATAAGGTATCCCCCTCCCGCCCCTTTTACTAATGTAACATTGCTCACCTCTGAGCAGCAAGACTGTTCAGATGGATCGCAGAGAGGGGCAATCTTTAGTGAACATAAGGGAAAAACCTGTCAAGGGTGGCAGGGTTTTCCTTATGCTCGCAGTAAGAAGAGTGTCCCTTGCTATAACCTGTCAGGTCAAGAGACCAGATTCCACATCTGAGGGGAGGCGGCTTACACTAGGTAAAAGGGGCGGGAGGGGGATACTTTATAATTCAATTACTCTTGAACTATAACTCTGACAGTATTGAAATAACACTCTCTATGGCCCAAATACTATGAAGATCAATTTGAGCTACTGTTTTTGTGAAACATTACTATGCCTTTAATTATTATCTTTGACTCTTCAGGGTCTCATTATTAAAATGGTTGAGAGACAAGAAGTGATATACAGTACGCACTAGCACAAATCTCCAGTGACAAAGCTGTGAAACTGTTATATAATTTCATGGACTCTTACTTCAGCAAGCGTTCTTAGGCTTCAGATAAACAATCCAGAAATTGGAGAGTTCTCTGTGACTGATGAAGAATGTCATAATGTGTTCCTACTAATAAATCATTATGGAGAATGCCATCACGGGTTCCTACTAACAAATCATCATGGAGAATGCCATCACCACTTAATAAATTAATTTGTAGTAGCTCATTAGTCCAGTTTTAGTAACACAAATGATTTGGTATTTGATGATACTGCTTGACCTGGAGACAAGAGTTGATCTTTTGAAAGCAAGTCTTAATCCAAATAAAAAAAGGTATCACCAAATACAAAGTATCACCACAGGGGTGTCCAAGTTCGATCTTAAACAGGCCAGAATTTAAGGATGTTTCTGATTAAAGAGATAGTAATGTCAATATATGGAGTTAAGGTCAATTATTCATGATACTTTTTTTATAACGAACGGTACCTTTGTAAATGGCCACATCATTGTAATCTTCTTGTAATTTTATTTTAAAGTTTCCCCAACCCATCCTTTCTCCCTAAATCACTCAGCGTTCCCCCAGATCTGAAAACCTGCCCGGATGGATGGTAACGAGGGACAATATTGTATCAGCATAAGAAAAACCCTGCTACTCTTCATCAAGGGCGCCAGGGTTCTCCTTATAGAGACACAGACAATACTGTCCCTTATTGAGATCTGTCTGTATCATGAGTAAACAATCTTAACCTCATATGCTGACATTACTATCTCTTTAAACCTAGGTGAGTTATTCAGTCCCTATGCTAAAAATAGAGAAATTCTAAAATCACGGACTGTTGTCACCTCTTGAGAACTGAACATGGACACCTATGACGTAGGACATAACCTAACCCATTAACTATATGGCAGATACAATTAAAAGAGAGTATTTGCACTTATTTGTATCTCTCAAACCGTTATATTTTGAGAGATATAGGAAAATAAAGTTCTCCGCGCCCTCCCCTTTCTGCTTGACAAGCTGTAAAGCTGTCAGAAGCAGATTCTGGTTCCTGGATCAGACGGCGGCTCTTCAGCAGCACCGACATAGCGATACCTAGAAATGAATACTTCATCGGAATGGTCTACAATGTGTGTCTGGTTTGCAAGCACACGTTGTAGACCATTCCAATGAAGTATTTATCTTTAGATATCTTTATATCAGAGCTGCTGAAGAGCCGCGTCCAGTCAAGCAACCAGAATCTGCTTCTGACAGCTTTACAGCTCGTCAAGCAGAAAGGGGAGGGAGCGGAGAACTTTATTTTCCTATATCTCTCAAACCATAACGGTCTAAGAGATAAGAATAAGTGCAAGTACTCTCTTTTAATTGTATCTACCATATAGTTACTACTTTTTTTCTGACATTACTATCCCTTTAACATCAGATAGTCTTCTTAATGGGAGGAGATAGAACTTAGGTTCTCATTCTCATGGTGAAGGTAGTCATTTTAGGTGTCCAATTTTCAAAGAGAGAAAGGGAGCACTTAACCCTTTCTCCAGGATTCAATAGCCTCATGCACAAAATAAATAAGTATCAATTCTGGGTCAAATTAACTGCAACACAGGGGATAAAAAAATAAAAATCTCATTGACTTCAGTAGAGTTTTAACCCCTTGAATGTTTGAAATGTCCTCAATGCACTGATTCACAATGCACTGGAGACCTTGCTTAGAATTCAAAGGCATAAAAGCCCCATTTAAATGAACTGGGATTTCTATCTGTCCCGGAATTTCTCCTCATTTCTTTAGTGCATATGCAGCACTGATTTCAGGGAGAAAGCAAGTTGGCTATAGTTAGTGATGATTTTTAGAGGACTGACTTTAAATTTCTTCACAAAGTAGCTTTTGAAAAGTTTTGTAGTTTATTAATGACTATTAACTCTTTGAGTGCCCAAGAGGAATCCTCTCTGGTACTCAATGGGTTATGAGGGTCTACCAAAAAGTATCACTACCTACATTAAACCTGATGCCTAGCAGGGGATACAATACGATGTTCTTCATATTTGGACTTATATTTAGGGAATACAAGGGTAGTAGTAATAGATGACACGGTAAGTCGTACTGTGGAATTCCAGGAATATGTCACAAGTTCACTGTTAACATACCAGGGGTCCAGATCGTCCAGTATATCCCATTGGTCCTGGGGCTCCACGTAGAGCCAACTGTGGAGAAAGAGAAATATTGGAAGAGGTGAGGAAAGAGTTAATCATTGGAAAGAAGAGTACAAACTTGGGGTTCTGAGAAGAAGACTCACCCTGGCCTGCTGCAAAATGGCCTGGGCCTGCGCCTCTTGTGCTGCCACCACAGGGCCCTTACTACCGCCACTGCTCCCAAAGCGAAACTGTGGAGAGGAAAGACAGCAGAAGGAGTCAGAAGTGAATGTTGCAGTGTGGTCTACCTAGAAACTAGATTACTTGTTCCAGATAATCACTCTACATCAGGGGAAGGTAAACTAGATTACATGTACCAGATGTGGGGTAGGTAACATCTGGCTCTCCAGCCAGGGTTGCCATTATAAGTTATGGGGCCCAGAACAAACATAAAACCAGGGGCCCCACATTTTTATCCACTATATGTTATGGTATGAAACAGAACATAACGACAATGGGTGTGCGCCATTTTTCTGCTACACTACCTACAGAATATACTTAAATGGCTTCCCATTTGGAAATCAAATGGTTAACCCATACATCCCACCCTGACTGATTTTCCATTAAGTGGACCTGTCTCATTGAATTCAGGTTATCATGTTTGAAAAATTCATTCAAAACTGCCTAAATATCATGTTAACAAGAAGAGCATCAGGTGTATAGTTACAAGATATTGATACTTTTATTTCCGAAAAGTGGATATTGTTTTCAATGCGGCACCCTATGCTAATTAAGATCTGTGATGCACAGAGAACTTATACATCATATGGTTCTCTACTCAGATATCTTATCAGAAATAAAAGTATCAATCTCTCATAAACTATGCATCCTCTGGAAACAGTTTTGAATGAAGTTTTTAAATATGTAAACTTAAATTCAAGGTCACAGGCCCACTGGACAACAGACACATTTATGTAGAGAAATACATAAGAAAGACAACACACTCTGGCTTTATTGTAATGGTATCTCACCCCTATCTTAGTTCAGCATTGGCCACATTCCCATTTTTCTTGGGAGGAGCTGTGCCCTTCTTAAAAAAAGTGTACTCTGCATTAATAAGTGAAGTGAGATCCCTGACTAAAGATTGCTGGTGTTATCTACATTCCTGGTTTTCTTTATGAATAACTTGGGTTGTTACGAAGAATGCAACTGAGTATTTGCACTGACTGCTATTTACTTGTCGATCTAAGTCAGGGGACATAACTTTCTCAGACTGAAGAGAACAATCTATGCAGACATGGAACTGCAAAAATGTGCCCTATGGCATGGTGTATCCTGCTGTAGATTGATAAATGGTACACAAATTCAGTGTTACAAGAAAAGCACTATTCTGTCTCTCTGAAGCTTTGAAAAACATGTGTGGTTTGACACTCTTCAGGTTTACTCAGCCCAGGAAATAAATGGATTTCTTCAAGAGAAATGACCCTTGAAAAACTGCAGATGATGTTGCCATGACATTACAAACTCAAGGGCATTTCAGTCTACCAGAAAGGAGCTAAACTGTAGAGGAATATAAATAAAGGCAGACTATTGGCTATACATGTCTGTCTTCCTGATCTCAACCACGTTTCACAGGAGGAGGAAATCAAATGGTGGCTCTTCAGGTGTTGTTGGACTACAACTCTCATTTTACACTGCCCTTAGCCATCTGTTGGTCGGCTGACAGTTTAGTGTGATGAGGTTGTTGTTCAGTAACACAAGTAAAGCCTAAGTTGCTCAAGTTATAGAGATGAGGAGGACACAAGGAGAACGGAGTAGAAAAAAGAACAAAAGTATGTGAGAGAGCTGTAGTAGAGAGAATTAAAGAGGATGTTTATATCCTATAGCAGATATTAAAGCAGATATTAAAGGAACACTAACACCCCCTATAAACAAAAATCCATTTACCTTAATCTGTTCAGAAACCTTAAAAACTAATAGGAGTTAGATCTGCATGGATTGGTTTTAAAAAAATGAATCTTTACTTAGTACTGATATCATTTCCATGGGGCAGACATTCTTTTTTCCAGACTCCAGGGGTGATGCGCCAAAGATTGATAAAGGGGAGATAAAGAGATCACTTCTCTAGTGTGATGATGAACTATCAGAGCCCTGTGTGATTCTATGGAGACTGTGCACTAGAATTTATCCAACTTGAGATATCTTATTGCATAGGATTCATATAATAACAAAGGAACTGCATAGTTTATCACACTGAAGAAGTTGTTCCTCTTTTTCACACCTTAGTGTATAAGTCCCTAGTAACACAAATTCCTCCTACTGAGGCTTTCTAAGGAAACTACAGTGGGAGTGGTCTGGAGTCCTGGAGTTCTAAAAAAAAAAAATATCACATCTGAGTCTGTGATCATGATTTCTGGTACTGGTACTAACTGAAGATTACTTTTGGAGACTCAGACCACTCAGATTAGATATGTAGTAGCCATTAGCATTTTCTGCTGATATTGATATGTGTGGGGAGTTATTGTTCATTTACATGTAAGACACCGCAATGTCATATTAGTATTATTCTGGGCACTTTAAAAACCTTTTGGATAATTTGAAATCATTTTACTTTCAACATGACTGCAAACTGTTCTCTAACAATCCTGAACCATGACTTCCAGCACCAGCGACATAACCAAAAAAACCTGGACATCTCACACCAAGGGGAGATTGACAAAACACAACCATGAATGTGAATTCTATCACGGTCATGTTCCTATAACCATGGTTTTAGCAATCCCATTCATTTTCTAGATTAATAATTATCTTCTCCATTCTCATAGACTTACAGGAAGCATGACGGAGCTGCCTGGTGGTCCTGGTAGTCCATTGGCCCCAGCGAGACCTGGCCTTCCTGGAGGACCCTAATACAATGGAGAAGGTGAATATTATAATGGAATAAAGGTACATTAGTAATAACAAGAGACACAAAAAAATGCCATTATTCTCATTTCCACACCAGAGGTGGCTGTTTGTCTCACCCTCTCTCCAGGATCACCAACGGGTCCAGGATATCCTTGTATTCCAGGGGGTCCCGGATAACCCTGTGGGAGAGAGATCATTTCATATTCAAGAGTATTGTATATATTTACATGCATCTGGGAAAATGTGTTCTGGGGCAGGGAACTGAGAGATCATGTGGGAGACAGATCATTTTTATCTATACAAAAATGAAAAAGATAAGATCTATGTGGAAATATGGAGCTCAACTGGTAAGACTCCCAAGGGTTAATCAATGAATAAAAACTAATAAAAAAATAAATAATAATAATAAGTAATCCAAAATAACATAAAGACACCAAAATGGTTATACTGGGGTGTATCCTGAAAAAGTGGCTACAATCCCTAGACCGGTGTGTATGGTCATAAAACAATAAAACTTAACAGATATAGAAACTTGGGAGAGCGCAATACATATGCATAAATCATCCTATATAATAATTTGCTAAAATGTGTGTAACACCGCAGTCATGCGCAGTAGAGATTGCTGCACGTGCTCAGCCATGCTCAGTAGAGACTGCCCGCAGCGCGGCCGATAGAGCTGGGCACTCCGAAGGAGCGTCCAGCTCTGTATCAGCCGCGGCGCGGGAAGTCTCTACTGCGCATGACTGCCCCATGACCGTGGGTTTATTATTGTATTTATGCATATGTATAGCACTCTCCCAAATTTCTATATCATTTTTATCTATTATTATACAAACATGGATAAAAGTACACCTTTTTGCATAAAGACAAAAAAAAACATTTATTGTATGAAACAGGCTGTATAATTTGTTTTTAAAACCCAAGCATATGGTTTATTCCCAGTAAATGGGTATGCAATAAACACATATTAGATGTTTATAGATTAGACAGAGTAGTCAACTCCAAATAATTACAGACATAACAGCAATACAAAACATGCACAAGTAGCTGGGGGTTCTATTTCAAAAACTGAAAAGGTAAGGACAACTACAGCCATCTTGCTCCCCTATTGTGCTGCAAACCCTTCCTTTCACCCTGCAGGGCTCTATCATGATCATATAATAATATTGGGGTGAATGAGCAAATCCGCCAGGGAAGTTCTACTGGTGTTGGCCTCCAACGCCAGCAGATGCACTCAGAACATAACTATAGGGGGCGCAGAGGGTGCACCTGTGATGGGAGTCACCATTCAAGGGACTCCATCAGTTCTAGGAACCAATAGGTTCTACAAGCCCCAAAAAAAGTTTGCACAGGGAGCTTCCAATGATTATTTATGCCACTGGCTGTACTGCAGGGATATGTATCAGGGTGCATGATTGCTGTAGTACATACCAGTGCACACACACTCCATCACTGGTAAGACTTTACTCCCAGCATGCCCCATACACCACTCCATAACATTCACAGGAAGTGGCGTAAAGATACAACATTTTCTCTGTCTTTGTTTAACCCTTTGAGTGCCAAAGGGTTAATAAATGGCATTAAACAATATGTAGAAAAAAAGCCAAAACTCTGTTAGGCTGCCCACTGCTCTTCTGCATAAACAGCTTAGAAAAATGGCATTAGATAGATAGACAATGGCTGGAAAATTGATTGCAGCATCTGATTCAGTGTGGAACAGTATTTGTACATTTAGCCCAATATTGTTTGTACACAAATTACAGTGGAATAAAATAATATCAGCTAGTTACAAGGTAATGAGAAGAAAAGAGAAGAAAATACATACCGCAGGCCCTTCAGGTCCAGGTGGGCCCTCAACCAACATACCCTAAGATACAGAAAATGAACATTATTACCAATGATCCACCATGGGATGTGAGAACCTATATAGTGGTAGAAACTGTGGCAATCCTATATAATAATTTGCTAAATCGTGTGTAACGCCGCGACATTCACAGTAGACACTGCTGCGCATGCTGCAGTCATGCGCAGTAGAGACTGCCCGCACTGCGGCTGACACAGAGCTGGGCGCTCCGAAGGAGCGTCCGGCTCTGTATCAGCCTTGGCGCGGGCAGTCTCTACTGCGCGTGACTGCCCCACGACCGGGTTGCAGTGGCACTGTGGCCCGTGTAACGGGCTGTTCAACTAGTACCTTTATAAAGAGGTAGTAAAGGGTCTATGTATTTTTTTAACTTAACACTAGCTTACATTTGTTGAGAAAAGACTAGCATGAAGAGAGATATCTCCCAAAACAGCTCAATGAAGAACTGACTCAGCCCTGCTGGTCATGAGAATCTGGAGGGGGCATTGTTTAAAGATACAGCGTTTTAATTTATGGAAATTTGATTCCTTTAGCTTTGTAGTATTAAACACATCCATGGACCATTAACCACCCCTTTAAATGAAAAATAAAATGAAAACATATGTATGTTACAGTTCAGCCCTTTACTAGTTTAGCAGTGTTACCATCATGGTCAAATTTATTATCTTAAAGGCTCCCCAACTTACAGTAATAATAAGAAATTAGGAGGCGATCGGGGTTCTAAAGTCCAGCAACAAAGAATCCTGTCTGTCTACAAAAGCACAGTATCCAGAACAAATACAGAATCAATTTTTGGGAACCAATGTATATGGATCTGTTAACCCTTTGAGTACCAGAGAGGTATCGACTGCACTGCAACGCAATGCATTGGATACCTCTCTGGCACTCAGTGGGTTAATTGTGACCATTAGCATTTTCTGATGTAATTAAGGTACTAGGTGGGAGTGGTTCTTTAACACTTTGAATGCCAGAGAGGTACGCAACGCATTGGGTTAACCCTTAAGTGCCTCCATTGCGACTCAATTTGCTCCATACCTCTCTGGCACTTAAAGGGTTAACTTGGTTTTCCAAAGAATATGCAAACAGCAGTGATCTCCCTTTTGCTTATATTTTGTTCTTATAAGCTTGAAATAAGAGATATACTAAAGCAGATAACCTGCAAATGTTTTAACACCCTCCCATTTCTTAATAAGAGATATTAGTATATTTGTCTTATCGTTAGCAGTGATGGAAGGCACCACAGACCACACTATGACTGCTGCATACCTCCCAAGTGTCCCTCTTTAGGAGATATTAGGGATACACATCTATCAAGTATCCCTCTTTAGGAGATATTAGGGGTTCATACCTCCCAAGTGTCCCTGTTTAGGGGATATTAGGGGTCCATACCTCCCAAGTGTCCCTCTTTAGGAGATATTAGGGGTCCATACCTCCCAAGTATCCCTATTTAGGAGATATTAGGGGTCCATACCTCCCAAGTGTCCCTCTTTAGGAGATATTAGGGGTTCATACCTCCCAAGTGTCCCTCTTTAGGAGATATTAGGGGTCCATACCTCTCAAGTGTCCCTCTTTAGAAGATATTAGGAGTTCATACCTCCCAAGTGTCCCTCTTTAGGAGGTATTAGGGGTCCATACCTCCCAAGTGTCCCTGTTTAGGAGATATTAGGGGTCCATACCTCCCAAGTGTCCCTCTTTAGGAGATATTAGGGATCCATACCTCTCAAGTGTCCCTCTTTAGGGGATATCAGGGGTACATACCTCCCAAGTGTCCCCCTTTAACAGATATTATTGCTCCATACCTCCCAAGTGTCCCTCTTTAGGAGATATTAGGGGTCCATACCTCCCTAGTGTCCCTCTTTAGGAGATATTACGGCTACATACCTCCCAAGTGTCCCTCTTTAGGAGATATAAGGGGTCCATACCTCCCAAGTGTCCCTGTTTAGGAGATATTAGGGGTCCATACCTCCCAAGTGTCCCTCTTTAGGAGACAGGGTTATGTACCTCCCAAGTGTCCCTCTTTAGGAGATATTAGGGGTACGTACCTCCCAAGTGTCCCTCTTTAGGAGATATTAGGGGCCCGTACCTCCCAAGTGTCCCTCTTTAGTAGATATTAGGGTTATGTACCTCCCAAGTGTCCCTCTTTAGGAGATATTAGGGGTCCATACCTCCAATTGTCCCTCTTTATGTGTGACAGTCCCTATTTGAGACCCAAATCCCTCTGTCCCTCTTTCCCACCCTGGTTTCCCTCTTTTTAAGAGATCAGACTGTGTGGTTTGTGCTCCACAGCAATGAAACTCACATTAATATAAACACCATTATATGTGTTTATAAATTAGTCTGTGTAAATAAAATACTTTGGTCTTGTCCTAAACCATTTATTCAGTTAAACAAAGAGGTATCAATAGGTCATGAAAAAACCTAGAAATTCTGGGTAATGCCCCAGCCACCAGCCACGACCCCAGAAACACCACCTAAAACAAGTGTCCCGCTTTGGCCATTTGAAAAGTTGGGAGGCATGATACTGTCACACCTACTATTAACTGGCCATGGTCATGCAGTCCTGCAATTGCTGCCTGTACAAGGCTTATTTAAAGCAAGATTTTAGGCCTTGTGAACCAAAACAGGA
Source organism: Rhinophrynus dorsalis (assembly GCA_037306005.1). Lineage (NCBI taxonomy): Eukaryota > Metazoa > Chordata > Amphibia > Anura > Rhinophrynidae > Rhinophrynus > Rhinophrynus dorsalis. The sequence goes on along the minus strand of CM074726.1, from coordinate 159,808,290 downwards.
AATTTTAAAGGAGCAGTAATTGTTTTATGAAAAATATAAATTATAGAGCTGTATCAGCTTCTTTATGAAACAAGGGTTCTTCCACTGCTGAAGGGATTTTTAATTTGAATGTTACTAAATCTCAACCTTTTTGATTTTAATTAACTTTTTATTTCTAAACAGCAGCGCCAACTGGTGTCCAAAAACAAAAGGTATTTTTTTTTTTTATATTAAACTATATGTGAAACTTTGAGTCGCTGACTACAGCTCTCCATGGGAAGTGTAAGCAAAAGAAAGACCTGGTGACTACAAAATAGATTTGCAAATATTGTAAAAAAAAAAGTTCAAATTGTAATAACTTCTGAATTAAAAAAAAGTTGTACAGCATTTCTTCATAAAAAAAGTTTACTGGTCCTTTAAGGCATACAACAACTTTGTATTTTAACTGTTTTCCCCTTAAACTGAATTTTCCCATTTCTGAATATGGTAGGTGTTACTTACGGGCTCCAAGACAGCTGACTCTCCTTTATCTCCTTTCACCCCCCGGGGTCCGCTGATAGCCTGAGGATAGCACACATATAACCACAAAGAAGCAGTTTAGTATCACTCAGTCCAGGAAATTATTGCTTGCTAATTTCTTGCCTGACAGTAGAGGGAGCTGTTTGCTGCTGAGCATGAATGCTCCTCCCTAATTGGATAGCTACCCCTTAGTCCAGACTTTTGCCAACCTACCTGTACGTATCATATTATCTTAGAAAGATAGCCAAAGTAAATATAGATTTGTTCTCTTGTTTTGGTTTGATTAGCTTTCCTTAAGCCTCTTGGACAACAGAGAGGTCAGCAGTACATTGCTCTGTAATGCACTGGGTCGCTGTAGCATACATAGACATTACATAGTTCCGAATATATTTTTCATGATATAGATTGAAAGCTCTTTTGGCATGGACTCATGCCCTTTTGTTTACTGCTATGTCTAAGTCACACTTGCTGTGTTTGATTGCCATTGTAAATATTTGTGTAATGGATAGGCTATACAAATAAAGGTAAATACACAGATGTATCATCAGTCTAAATAATTACGCAAAGCCATCTATTTATTTACAAAAAAAAAATAATAAAAAACACTATAGCCTAGATCCTGTAAGATTGCAGGAGCAAGGCGGTCATAACAAAGTATGTTTAGTAGCCATATTGCAGTGCTCAAAGCAATAACACACAAGGACTGTGATCAGATCATACAATCCCAGAAGATATTGGGATTACTATGACCCTATAAGTGGGTGTCAGAATGAATCCGTAATGAGTCATAATGACCAAGGTGACATTGAGCAGCAAAGCATCCTTGGTCACTCAAGACATTGCTTGGATTACATTACTTCTGACATCATACACTGGGTCATGATGTCATACTGACATCAGAACCTGTTTCGGAGCATCATTTTGGAAAAGAGAAGATGAGGGTAATAAAGAAGTAAAGTACAATAAGTGAGGAAGACATGAGGTTGGAGGGATGGTCACATACATCCAGGAGGAAATTACATCAGAAGAACACAGGAAGACACAGAAGACGTTACAGGAAGTGCTGGACAACGTTGAAGGTTTGTAGTCACAAAGGAAACAAAGTAATTTGTGGTAGGTGCAAAAGTTTCACAAAACACAGAGGAACACAGAGAAATCGCAAAGGACGATGAGAAGGTGATGTTGAGGACTTCATAACACAGAACCCGACATTAGACAGGAACACGAAAGGATAAGGAAAAAGTTGGGGATGTGAAAGCTTTTTTCAAAGTCTTTAGGAGAACTTATTGTCCTTGTTTAATTTATAGGGACCTTATACATTGAGACTTACACCTCCACTCTCTGGGGTCTCTGCTGAGAGAACAGGGCCCAGGTTTGTGCTCTCCGAGCCCTCATGGTAATCCTTGTACACATATTCATAGTCCAGTTCGGCTGTTGGAATGTCCTCCTCCCCAGTCATATACTCCTCAGTGAAGGTGTCACTGCCCTTGGCAGCCGTTGGAGGCTCTTGCTCTTTTTCCTTCCATGGAGGGAGGAGAGGAGGCAAGAATAAAGATGGGTGCAGGTAGGAGGAGAGATAAGAAAACATAGGTGTAGAACAGAAGCTGGGATAATACACTCAAGTTCAAACCTGTCTGAGGAACATGGGAAGAGAGTAGTCGGGATGATAAGGTTTGAGGCATCCAGAACTCACAGAATGCACTATTTATCTATGGAACAACTTATGTGATTAAAGAAGCAGTAAATGTTTTATGGAAAAAAAACGTTATAGTGCTTTTATGCTGAGTTAAACAAAAATAATCTTACTGCTGAGATATTTGGCATTCAAAATTATTACAGCTCACAGTTTTTTTTACAGTATCAGGTCACTAGGTAGTGATGTTACTATCATTTACTATGGAAGACCACAGTCAATGACTTGAGTTCACCCATAGTGTTCATTATACAAACAACTGACCTTTGGACACCAGTTGGCGCTGCTGCTGCTAACAGTTTGCTCCGTAAGAATGCTTGAATGAACCAGAGAGGTAGCCAACATATTGCAATAGCCCTCTGGCATACAAAGGGTTAAAAATCTTCCAGCAGGGGGAGCACACTTATTTTACTCAGCATGTGAGCAGTATAACATTTTTTTCATTACTGTTCCTTTAATACTCAGATGTGTTTCTGACAGTAGGTTATTACCTCTTCCCTTTAACACCAACCACTTATGAAAGATGCAGACTGCAGGGATATAAAGGAATCACTGTAACCAAAGAACAACAATCTCAAGAGTTGGGTATGACTAGTCCAACAACAGCACAGTGCTGTTCTAGGCATTCAATGGTTTCTGTGCAGCCCTGTGTCATGTATCTTTCACAAAGAGCAATTACTGAAGGGATGAGGTGGGCCCTTTTTGCTGATAAGTCTGTAGTTGGGTAAAGAGTCCATATCGACCTTAACTACCACTGACTTGAAATGAACTCAATGCAGTTAGTTAACCTGCAGTGGACTTCAGTGAATTCATCATTACATTATTTTGGAGACTTCAAATAGAAGACTTTTTCAAGGTGACATTAAAGGGAGAATATATTATGATTTTTCAAAAAATCAGTCTCCGTCTCTTACATGCAAAATTAAAATGTTGGTCATCGGAAGAAGGTTTGGATCTGAAATACTTTGTTCCTCTCAAAAATAAAGTTGAATATCCTTCTCTACCAGAAGCACTAAAAGTAGTTTCAAATTTAGACTGAAACCAGCAAAAGAAACTCTTCCTGAATTATTAAAAACGGTATTAGCCAATCAAAATATGGAAGGTGGTGACCTAGCTGGTGATTACCTGAGGGGTTGGCAGGACTTCCTGTCTGGCCTCTTCTTCCCAGACCCCATAAGCTTCCTCCTCTTCCAGAGTAGGTGCAGTATACTCAGGATCCTGTTCTGGCAGGGAGGGCTCAGGGGTCATGATGGGATCATAGCTAACAGAGGGGTCCTTGGTAACCAGAATGGTAAGAAGAAGAAAGAGAGGCCAAGCATTGATATTTTGATAGGAGAGGAAGATAGAAGGGAGAGAAAAGAACAAACAGTAAAGGGGAGGCAGGTAAAAATAGAGAGAAAAAAACATTCCAAGCATTAGTTTGTTATCATGAACTTCTCTCCTTGTGCTGGAGGAGAAAAAATATTTGTTGCATCACAGATTTCACCGAATGGTCATTATCACCCCATTGAAGAAGAGAGAAGAAGAGGCAGATGATGAATTCAGGCGAAATCGTGCCATGTGATGACTTCATTAACCATCCATAAGTAGATGGAACAGGGCAGCTATATTCATTCATTCACTGTAACACTCACAGTTACACAGACAGCAAAACAAGTGGTTTCTGAAGAAACAGAACAACAAATTGAAGGTGATAGGAATATATTCTGGACTTAAATGTTTGGATGTTAGAGAAGCAAAATGGGAAATGCACTAAGATGTGATAATGAGGTGATAAAGTGGACGTGACCTCCAGTGATAACACTTCTCCAAGTCCTGTGTTATTCTATGGAGCCAATGCACTACTTTGGAGATCTTAGTGCATAAGCTCTATAAAATAATATAGGAACTGGAGAAGAGATTTCCCTGGAGAAGTCATCTCCACTTCCACACCTCTTTATCACATCTTAGTGCATAACCCCTAATGTGTTGGAGATGCCTCCAGCATCCAAGGGGTTTATGTGGATAATCTAAGTAATTGCCACCCACCTGCCCAATTATTACCTAATTGTTCTTGTATCAATTTGATTATCACTCATTCATTCTAGACCAAACTCAGTATTTATTTATTTTTTTATGAGTAAGTGTATGGATTTTGGGTTAGTACTATAATTTGTTCTGTTTGTGTTCAGAGCTCCCTTATTTTGCTAGGACACTGATGAATGAGCCCAAGGGCAAAGCAGCATTGAGTGGAGCAGAATATCGCTAGCGAAACACACTACAGGACCAAAGACAAACAATTAGTTTCCTTCTTTGTTTGCCTATCTCCCACTCATTGAGAGGAGATACAGGAATTCTGGAGCACTGTGGGAAAGGGGCAAGTTATGTATGTCAGATCTCGCTCCTGGGATCTGCATACTTTATTTTTGCTCTACCTGCTGGTAACCATTCCCCACGTTCCTCCTCTTGGCGCCAGCGAAGTTTTTCTTAGGCTGGGCTTTGCCCACAGAATTTTTCACAGGGGTGTTGCGTTTGGCAGGGGCCTTGCCCACTGCACCGTTTTTCACTTTGCCGTTACTCTTGGAGGGAGGAGGCACCTTGGGCTTCGCCTTGGCTGGCTGCTTGGGGCTTTTGGCCTTGTTTTTCTGCCAGAGGCCAGGGCAGTTTTGATTGAGTGGGTATATAGAGTTTTCGGGGCAGGCAGTGATAATGAAGTACACGTATCAGAAGGCACACAGACAAAAAATGAATTGGAAAGAAAGAGAGAAAAAAGCATGAATAAAACATGTGATGGACACGCAACCTTCATGGATACGTAAACAATGTGGCACCCAGTAAGGAAATGGGAGGATTGCACAAAGGCGCTCTTATGTTTTAAACTCCAACACTAGAAACTATTCAGTACTCTCCTATCACTCGCAAACTTCCTCATGTTTGTACAATTTGTACAATTAAGATTACATGTTTCCCTTTTGTTTTTTATACTTTTATTTTTATGAAAATGGAATTCATTAAATCACAGGATATTATATTTTGAAATGAAGGGGCTAGAGAGATTGATTTAAGATCAGTCTGAATAAGAGGGTAAGTTAGCATGAAAAGAAGAAGAAAAATAAAGGATAAAGTGAAGGAGAAAAGTAGGAAGGAAGAGAGGAAAGAGGGAAGTGAGGGAATGAAGGAAGGAAGAGGGAATGAAGGGCAGGGAGGAAGGAAGGAATGGAGGAAGGAAGGTGGACGGAAGGGCAGGAAGGATGGAAGGAAGGAAGGAAGAGGGAATGAAGGGCAAGGAGGAAGGAAGGAATGGAGGAAGGAGGGTGGACGGAAGGGCAGTAAGGATGGAAAGAATGAAGGAAGGAAGAGGGAATGAAGGGCAGGGAGGAAGGAAGGTGGACGGAAGGGCAGGAAGGATGGAAGGAAGGAAGGAAGAGGGAATGAAGGGCAAGGAGGAAGGAAGGAATGGAGGAAGGAAGGGGGAAGGAGGGGCAGGAAGGATGGAAGGAAGGAAGGAAAAGAGGGAGGAAGGAAGGAACAAATGGAGGGAGAAAGGAAGGGAGAGGAAGAAGGAATGGAAGAAGGAAGGATGGATCAGAGGGTGGGAGGGAGGAAAGAAGAGGAAGGAAAGAAAGAAGGATGGAAGGAAGCAAGGAAGGATGGATCAGAGGGTGGGAGGGAGGAGAGAAGGGAAGGGAGGGAGGAAGGAAGGGGAAGGAAAGAAAGAAGGATGGAAGGAAGCAAGGAAGGAAGGATGGATCAGAGGGTGGGAGGGAGGAAAAAAGAGGAAGGAAAGAAAGAAGGATGGAAGGAAGGAAGGAAGGATGGATCAGAGGGTGGGAGGGAGGAGAGAAGGGAAGGGAGGGAGGAAAGAAGGGGAAGGAAAAAAAAGATGGAAGGAAGCAAAGAATCAGGCTTCCTAGTTCATGTAACTTAATGGCCAGGTTTAGTAATTTTTATTTTTTATTCTTCCAAACATAAATTTTAACATTAAAAATTAAAGACGAGCTTCTTTGTGTTAATCTGAACCATCTTTCTTTGGTGGATGCCACAAAGTGAACATTTACAGAATGCTGGATGGAACGAGATGGAGGCAGACACGAGACCCAGAATGGACAGACTGATACATCCATTTGGTTACCTGCTCCACAGGGGAGGTCTCAGTGGTTGGGGCAGTTGTCCCTTCCTCTTTATTGTCATAATAGTACGGATATTCATAATACTCCACCTCTTCCTCTGCATACTATAAGCGGCAGGACGGGGAGGGTAAAAAGCATGGGGAGGGTAGGAGAAAGAGGGCGGTTATTCTGAATCGTTAAGAGATAGTAGACTGAGGAAAACAGGAGGCAGAAAGTTACGGGAAGCACATGTTGCCTTACACATTTCTCTCTATTTTATACTTAGATTTAACCTCCTTGGAAGTTAGTTATGTCTCCATCTCATTGCTATGCAATATGTTGGAGACATCTCTACCATCCAAAGGGTTAACCCTTTGAGTGGCAGAGGGGTACGCAACGCATTGCTTTGCAATGCATTATGTACCCTTCTGGCACACAAAAGTTTAAAGAAATACAATGTACTGTATTGTAGACCATAGTGCAACATTCTCAGATATAAAAACTGCAGTACCCTGGTAGAAATTAGGAAATACACATGTGCTGTTTTTCATCTGAGGGAGGACATTTTCCTGTGCACGCCTCAGTTCCTGTTTCTGTTTTACATGCACAGTACAAGATCCTAATCTGGAATTTGACAGAGCAAAGGAAAATTGCTTCCCCCAGCCTACTGAAAACCAGCAGCTGCAGTTTTATATATTATTTACACGCACACACACACACACACATATATATATATATATATATATATATATATATATATATATATATATATATATATATATATATATATATGTATAAAACCTCCCAGGTGTCTCCTAATCTTACTATGATGTATTTTCCTTCAACACCACAGAAAACCTCTAATCTCACAATCAATGTTCCTTCATCCACATAGAAGTCACTTCAGTTCTCTATGTTCTTTCAATCAAATCTACATCTCTTAATCTCACGAACAACCCCATTAAATCATATAATTTAACTGTAAATGTTCCTTCAGCCCCGTATGCTCCATCAGTCCAATCTAAAGCCCCTGTTCTCTCTATTAATCACATCTAAATCATCTAATTTAACTATCAATGCTCCTTCGATGTCATAGAAGTCACCTAAATTTGCTATGTTCCTTTAACCCAATCTAAATCCTCTAAACTCATTATCAATCAATCTAAACCCCCTAATTTCACTATCAACCCCATCGAAATCACCTAATTTAATTACCAGTGTTCAACTCCAAAGAAACCCTCAAGTTTCATTATTTTGTTCCTTCAACTCCACAGTAGTCCTCTAATCTCACCATCAGTGTACCTTCAATCCCACTGAAATCTCCTACTCTTACTACATACCTCCCAAGTCTTCCTCTTTAGGAGGGACAGTCCCTCTTTGAGACCCAAATCCTTCTGTCCCTCTTTCCCACCGTGATGTGCCCCTGATGTGCCTCTTTTGAGGAGATCAGACTGTGTGGTATGTATATAAGTGTATCACATTGCTCCACAGCAATAATACTTATATTAATGTTTGTGTAAACGTCAGTATATGTGTTTATTAGTGATGAGCGAGCGTGCTCGGCTGATGCTCGGATCGGCTCGAGCATCGCTCTGCTCGGCACATGGCGGTACTCGTCGAGTACCGCCATGTGCTCTCCCGCCATGTTCGGGTGGCGGGGATCTGTGCCGGAAGAGGCACAGATCACAAGACGCTCCGCTGGACCACCAGGGACTGGAGGTACGGGGGCATTGCGGAGATGAAGGGGGCATTGCGGAGATGAAGGGGGACATTGTGGAAGAGGGGCATAGACTCTATGCCCCTCTTCCACAATGTCCCCCTTCATCTCCGCTATGCCCGTCTTCCACAATGTGCCCCTTCATCTCCGCTATGCCCCTCTTCCACAATGTGCCCCTTCATCTCCGCTATGCCCCTCTTCCACAATGTCCCCCTTCATCTCCTCTATGGCATAGAGGAGATGAAGGGGGACATTGTGGAAGAGGGGCATAGCGGAGATGAAGGGGCACATTGTGGAAGAGGGGCATAGCGGAGATGAAGGGGCACATTGTGGAAGACGGGCATAGCGGAGCTGAAGGGGGACATTGCGGAGCTGAAGGGGGCATTCGGAGATGAAGGGGGCATAGCGGAGATGAAGGGGGCATTGACCAGGCACCCTCCCCTCATCAGAGCAGGGGGTGCCTGGTGTCGCCCCATTCATTCCAATGGGGCTCGGGTGCTCGGCCGAGCACTCGAGCCTCAGGGGGTGCTCGGTCAGAGCACCCGAGCACCCGAGCATCGGGGTGCTCGCTCAACACTAGTGTTTATAAATTAGTCTGCATAAATAAAATACTTTGGTCTTGTTCTAAATAATTTAATCAGTTACATAAAAAGGAGGTAATATGTCATGAAATAACCATGCCCATGCCCTCAGCAACAACATCTAAAACAAAAGTGTCCCTCTTTGGTCAATTGAAATGTTGGGAGGTATGTTACTATAACTGTTCCTTCACCCTCATATAAATCCACTATTCTCACTATCAATATTTCTTCAACCCCATATAAAACCCCTAATCCTATATAATAATTCACTAGGATGTTTGTCATGATGCAGTCATGCTCAGTACAGACTGCCCACGTTCATGCAGTGTCTACTGTGCATGACTGTATCGCGTGAGTGAGGCGATGCAAGACTGCATCACGTGGAGGAAAGCAATGCATTGCGTACCCCTCTGGCACTCAAAGGGTTAACATTACCCAGACCTTGGCCCGTGTACACGGGCTTTACACTAGTATAAATATAAATGTTCTTTCAACCCCACAGTAATCCTCTATACTCATTATGAATTTCAGGTTTATAAATATGCAATCCTTTAATGCCTGGGGGTATCCAGAGGTACAGACATTTCCAAATTACAAGGGACAATTTACTCATTTAGTTGCATACTCTGTAAATACAAATCAAAATGAGCATCATTATCTTTTTTTCATGATTTGTACATATAAACTGAACCTTTGTACCTTGGTGTATTATGATGTAAAGCATCAATTTCTGTTTTGCGTCAGTAGATACAGACACATTTAACGCATTGGATGCTGGAGGCATTTCCAGAGCATTGATTCACAAGGCATTGGAAACATTTCTAGAGTCCAAGGGGTTGAATACATTTTGGACTTTCTAAGGAAGACAGACCCTACAATATAAATCTAGATTAAACTGATTCATTACATACTACTTCCAACATTATAAAGAACAACAGCTCCCGTTTCTTTCAAATGCTTCTGTAAGACAGGGGTGCACATCTTACTCAGTCTCATCGCAATGTCCTTAAAGGGTTAACAAGCTAAAATTACTCAGAGAAGGCAGGGTAGAAATGGGACGGAAACTCAAGGATTAACAGCTAAGACACAGCAGGGGGTCAATACAGCGAATTAGTTGTGTAAGTGTGTCGCATTGATTGATATTATAGGATATTTCGAATTTTTCTGCATACTGGGAAGCTCTAGGGAAGTCAAGAGGCCAAATTAGATAAATGGGAAGCAAAATGGGGGTCAATAAAAATTTTAACTGGATTATGGATGTAAGAAGTGGGTCTACAGATACCATAAGTCTGTGTGACACCCTTCTTTTATCCTTATAACTACGATACAACGAAAAGTCATTTTATATATTCACCATAATGTAAGAAAGAAAATATATAATTGACCATTATGAGTGAGACTGATCTAACTTGTAAATGAATACCTCTCAAAAGGACAAATTATTTACTAATCAGACAGTAAACCCTATGCATTGCTATGCTTTTTTACTTAGAAACACAAGGGTATAACCACTGATGGGAGATGTTTCGGTCAAGAGTTATTACACCTCAAAATGGGAGATGCTTCTGTTAAAAATGATTACATCTCAGACTTTTTTTTTTCAATCAAGGCTTGCTTTGTTGCTGTTTATGTTTATGAATAACTTTTGGTCAGATCATAAGTTCACTATTGAAAGTAAAAGCAACAGTACCACCTGGTGGAGACTTTTCATTAAAAAATGCATTTTAATTTAAAAAGTTGAGACGTAATCATTTTTGAATTAAACATCTATTAGTGAGAATACCTTTGTTTTACTCAGAAGGTAAAGTCATTCAGGAATATTTGTTAATTATTAGGGTTAAAATGAATGTCCCCCCCCTGCTTTGCAGTTTTAACCCCTTGAGTGCCAGAAAGGTATACAATGCATTGCGGTACACTGCATTAGATACCTTTCTGGCACACAAAGAGTTAAACATACTCCAATGATTACTGAACAAAAACATATATTCAGTGAGGAAAAAAACATTTGTTTTCCAAGGCTAAATAATATTTGAAGGAAAATAATCATTTTCGTGATCTGATAATACACCTTGGGGGTAGATTCACTAAGCGGTGATAATGAGGGGATAAAGTGGAAATGACTTCTCCAATTCATATGTTATTCTATGGAGCCTATTCACTAAGATCTCCAAAGCTGAAGAAATCTTAGTGCATTAGCTCCATAGAATAACACACAGTAGGAATTGGAGAAGTGATAAACTGGAGACGTCATCTCCACTCCGTCACCTCTTTATCACTGATTAGTGAATCTCCCCCATTGTATCATCAGATCTCAGAATCCAGGCGTAAGATTTGAATGTATTCTTAGACAAACTGTTGTCCTAATTTGTGGAAATTTCCAATTACAATAAATTTCCTGCAAGTCACAGGGAACAATCTATACACCTGGCGTTACGAAAAATCTGCAGTAAAAGTGGCATAAAAATAAAGGTCAGCATTTAAAAAGCCGATGATGCCAGTTTTGGAAGCCTTAACGTAGTTGTGTTTTGGGGAAAGTGATGGTACTGCTGGTGAAAATTCTGGAGCAGCACATTTCTTAAAAAAATAATGCTAACTGTGAGAATTTAGCAACAGAATTTGTGTTAGAATCTTAACGTCTGCTAGAGTCCGTCCTTAAAGGGATAGTAATACTTCGTTTTATCTTTATTTTATTTTGTAGGCATTAAAAAAACATGAAGAACGATATAAGTCTTATCTCTCAAACCTTTATGGTTTAAGAGATATTCACAAGCAAAGTATCCCCCCCCCGTTCAGCTAGATCAGAAGGGAGGTGCCCAGTTAGACTGCAGAGAGGGACAATCTTCAATTAAGATAAGGGAAAAACCTGAAAAGCTTGTCAAGGGGGGAAGGGCTTTCATTGTTTTCATACAAAGAAGAGTGTCCCCTTCTGTTATATGTCTGTTCTATGGACTGGATTCCACATCTGAGAAGAGATGGCTTACACTAGGTAAAAGGGGTGGGAGGGGGAAACTTTGCATGTGAATATCTCATAAACCATAAAGGGTTGAGAGATAAGACTTATATCATTCTTCATGTTTTTTAATGCCTACAAAATAAAATAAAGTTAAAAGGAAGTGTTACTATCCCTTTAACCATTCCAGGCGTTAACATCAACTCACTAACACCGTATTTATAAGGATGCCCCACTTATAAATCAGTCCTGCCATTAACTCCAGGTGCCATGACTGAACAACCAGTCTATACAAAGTACTAAGAAGGTTTTTTCTAAATCTCCACCAATGGCCCATAAAAGCAAATTGGAGTTATTCTGGAGTAAACCAACTGCACTACAGGAGGCAAACAAAAATTCCTGTTAAATTAAATGGCGTTTAAAGGGACACTAATGTTCCATAAAAATGTTTATTTGCTTTGTAGATAAAAAAAAAAAATCTGTGCTGCAAATCCCATCTCTCAAACCTTTATTTGGACCTAAAGTCCCCCCCCTCCCCTTCTCCTGACATCAGCTGTAAGCTGACAGCAGGGGTTCCCGGTCTCGGGACTAACAGGCGGCTCTTCAGCAGAGTTGGTTTTAAAAGAAATGCTTCATTGGAATGGTCTACAAAGTGTGGTTGGTTTGTAAGCACACTTTTTAGACCATTCCAAAGAAGTATTTCTTTTTAAATCGCGCTATTGCGGCTCTGCTGAAGAGCCGCCTCGTGTCGACCGACACGGATCTCCTTCTGCCAGCTTTACACTGATGTCAGGAGAGAGAAAACTTTAGCGGCGGATATCTCTCACACCATAAAGGTTTGAGAGATAGCATTTGCTGCAGATCATTTATTTTCCTTTGATCTACAAAACAAAAAGATATTTTATGGGACATTACTGTCCCTTTAACCCTTTGAATGCATTCAAAGGGTTAAAAAGCTTTATTCAAGTGTATGGGAATTTAGGAATTATTATTTGCCCCCTATGGTGCAGTTGGTTTACTCCAGAAAAACTCCCGTTTGCGATAACAGCACCATGGGGAGCGATAAAAATCCTCATATCCCCCATCGATTTTAAATGGGGCTTTTGACCACTTGAATGCTAGCGAGGTCTCCTGAGCAGGCTTTTGAGATCTCTCCAGCAGTCACGGGGTTAAATGACTTGTTTCCTGTGGTGTGGAATTTGTATTCTTTTGAACATAGTTCCCACAGTGATAACTTACTGTGTTACATTGGGTTTGCTTCTTCCTGAAACTGCGTAAAGTAACAATTTTAACGTTCCATTCGCATGGATAAATCTACAGCTTTACATTACTAACTGTGTCTTTATATGGGATATACATTTAGATGTGTCATTTCTATAGGTATGTGCTGATTTATGATTAAAACAGCTTGTTCGGAGCATGTGTCTATGTGCTCGTTACAAGCCATTTATGCTTACGAGTCATTGGGGAATATGTATAAAAGCAAACGTGGACCAGTTATGGGACAAAGCAACTGCAGTGTAGGGGACAATAAAATACCCTGTTGATGTAAACTGGGCTTTTTAAAATCCTTGAATATTAGAGAGGTCTCCAGTCCATTCTATGATATCCTATGTCAGGGATGTGGTGAGCAGACTGTTTGTTCTTATTGTTGAATAATAATAATACAGCTGCTATGAAGGGGAAAAGCCATCTGGAAAGCATTTTTTGTTTATTAGGTGAACACTGAAGACTCTTTTACTCATAAATCAACACAAACCAGCAACATCTGAACAGCTAAAATAATGCTAAACATATCAAGCACAGTTACTTATTTGTTATAATTTCTCTTAAAGGGCTGATGGTGGTAGGTGCCATGTATTCTGATTAAGACAATAGAACCCCTATCTTCACCCCCTCCCAGACCCATGAATAAAGTACTGTAAAGTGACCATATAAGAGAATTTGTGGGATCATTTGAAAGGAGTGATTGTATGTGAACATGGCTGGATTCCTGCTGACCCCGAGGCCCCATCCCACACACTTACATCTTGCCTTGCATTGGGATCTTGTGCTTGAGGTAAATTGGGAAGGGCAGTGTCGCAGTCTGGGCTGTAGTGTTCACAGTAATCATGCGCTGCCTGAGAGTTATATGCTACCAGAAGTTGTTGAATGTCACCCTAGGAAAGAAAAGAAATACATTGTTAAGCAACAGGAAATGACATCAGAACTATAGTGGTAGTATGACATCATCAATAATGATATCCACTATTTAGTAGCCCCAACTTCAGCAGTGGCAACTTGCTGTTAATGGACTATAACTCACTAAATACTCACATAGGAACCATTGCATATCTAGAACAGTATTGGTCAGCATATCTTCTCCAGCTGTTGTTAGACTACAACTACATCATCCTCAGCCAGAAGATAGGAATTGATTCCAACAACCACTAAAGGGATGGCTGATTATGATCGAAGTTGTAGTCTAACAACAGCTGGAAGGATCACAAGTAAACCATCCCTGCTGTACTCCATTCTGGCCACAACAACTCTCTTTGTGTGTTCCAACACAATAAAATCTAATTACAATACTGAGCTACACTATCTTCTGTATGAAGTATTTCCCAACAGCGGAAATCCTTTTATTTACTCCCCAACAAAATCACTACAATATATATTTTTCTTAGTGTGTTGCTTCTTTAAAAATTATACACTGCTTTTCTTAATTTCGGATTGCCATCTCATCTCTTTAACCCCTTGGATGCTAATGATGTCTCCAACACATTGGAGGTTAATCTCTAAGGTGTGATAAAAAGGTTATAAAGAGGTGATAAAGAGGAGGTGAATTCTCCAGTGATATCACTTCTCCAGTTCCTATGTTATTCTGTGAAGTCTATGCACCGAGATTGCCTAAACTGGAGAAATCTTAGTGCATTGGCTCCATATAACTTGTGAAGTGATATCATTGGAGAAGTCATCTCCGCTTTATCACCTCTTTATCACACCTTAGTGCATAACTCCCATAGCGTTCTTCACAAGCTTTTGTTTTTAAAGAGGTGAGGAGGTTAATCCAATATAAGTTACAAAATTTTTTTTAACCCCTTGAGTGCCAGAAGTGTTAAGGACAAATACAAAATGTTTTGCCTTAACCCTTTGAGTGCCAGAGAGGTGTCCAACAATAAAAAAAACCCAAAAAAAACCATAAATAATAATAAATAAAATATTGCATAGGATTCATGCAGTTTGTGAGTCAATGATTACTGCATATTGAATAATTAATCATTTAAAGGGATAGAAATGTTTCACAACAAAAGCAGCTCCAATTAATCTTCATAGTATTTGGACTTTGGAGAGTGTTATTTCAATACTGTCAGAGTTGTAGTTCAAGAGTAATTGAATGATAAAGTATCCCCCTCCCGCCCCTTTTACCTAGTGTAAGCTGCCTCCCCTCAGATGTGTGTCCTGGGACCAGACAGGTCACAGCAAGGGACAATCTTCTTACTGTGATCATAACTAAAACTTTGCCTCCTTTGACAGGTTTTTCAGCTTTTTTCCCTTATGTTAATTGAAGCCCAAATACTATGATGATTAATTAGATCTGCTTTTATTATGACACATTACTAACCCTTTTAAGGACCTGAGAGTTGTGCTAGGAATTGCTTCACAATCAGTTGCCTGCACCTCTGGCCCTTAAATAGTTAACAGCCGACTGGCAGGAATGTTAACTATTAATCTGGTTGACAAAATAATTTTTGTGATTTAGATAAGGTAATTCTGTATCTAATGTCACTGTGAAACGAAAGCACATTTTGTTATTCAGAGGACAGATTATAATTTTAAAGTACATTTAAGGAATCACGGAATTCTTTTTATTTCACAACATTAATTCTGCCTCAAATAACTCAAACTGTAATTCCCAATCTCACCAAGCATATTTTGACCTGTGTTTTATTATATGGGCAGAACTGATTTGGGGATATTTTTAATATAGCTTTTTCAGATTATTTTATTTATTTTTTAATCACCTTTTTGTTGTATTAACCATTATTTATTTAGAAAACTATTTTTTGAGTTAATTGTAGAGTATGCTACTTAAACCTTTGAGTGCCAGAGACAGTTATTAATTTGTTTGACATCACTCTTGAATTTAAAGGGTTAAGACATCTCTTCTAGGTGCTTCTTGTCTTAGCCCTACATTACCTTCATACTCACTCACTCTTAACCCTTTGAGTGCCAAATGCATTGCAAATACCCCTCTGGTACTCAAAGTGTTAACTTTTTTTTCAGTAATAGGGGAAGTAGGCAATGTATTGCTGGCCTGTGTGAGTGGATAGGTTATGACAGGACATTCCTGCACAGCGTGCTTTCATTGCCATAATTCATATATCTAAATAAATCAAGGACTATTTTCAAAATAATAATTGGACAATACACCATATAGGTGGTTCTGAAGACTATTTCAAAATCACCAACTTTGTTTGTTAGTGATATAATCAATTCAAGTGTAATAGAAAACAACTTTTTCCTCTAGATTTCTGATTTCAAACAATTCATCCTTATTACCACAAGAGGGCGATCTTGTCATTACTTTACCACCAGCTCTGGTTCATATACGTTTTACTGTTATCGAAATAACATGTTTACGTGTCCGATTTATATGAGAGCTGTTCCTATGGGAATAAGTAGCTCTTAATTAGTTTAACAGGATATATAACTTGGGTATCTTAGTGATGTGTATTTCAGACAGCAGGGAGTACATATGTATTTACTTTGTCTAGTATCGGAGTTTGATGTACTATTAGTAACTAGGGAGTCATTCTGGGGCAGACCATCTGAATTATGAAGGTCAAATTAAATGACACATTGATTTATATGGTTCCTTTAATCCCTTCAATGCAAGAGAGATCCCCAACGCATTGCATTCGATGGGTTAAAAGACCAAATCAATGTGAAGTTCGAAAATTATTTCCCGCACACACAGAGCGGTTGGTTTGCACCAGAGTTACTCAGTTTCCTCTCTGAGATTCAAGTATGAATTCAGTTACACCTTCATCACAGCAGAGCTCAAACGGTTACTATGGTGATATCGCAATTGTTAGCGCTCCCCCAATGTGGCTATTAGGCAATGAGGACTCTCTCTAGTGGTGGAGTCTGGTAATAACAACAGTTCGCTGTACTTGTATCAGACAATGATAAGCCCTCTAGTGGTAGTTTCTGGTATAGTGATAAAAAGCTCACTGCACTTGAGGCTTTAGGTTATGAAATGAAAAGCCCTCTAGTGGTAGTTTCTGGTAATGGCACTCTCACTAGTGGTGCTGTCTGTTAATGACAAGGGACCTGTGTTCTTATGGTATCACGTATGACGTCAGTGGGAGTCAGTTAGTGACTAAATCTTGTTGAAAACGTCAGGTAATAACAGAAGCTCCCTTTGGTGATGTGATAAGGTAAATGACAGAAACTCCCTCTGGTGGTGGTGTAAGGTAATTACAAGAATGCTCTTTTTCACTGGTTCAGGGGAATGACAAGAGCTCCCTCTGGTGGTGTTATAAAGAAATGACATACATTTTTTTCCTATGTTCATAACAACATAATGGGGGTTATGCACAAATGAAAGTTGGGCAAACTAGTTGTATTGTAGGGAAAAATAGACACTCCGAAGATATACACACATTTAATCCAGGGCTTTTCAATCCTGTGCATGCTAGTTAGGTATCCAACTCCCTTCAAAGCAATGGGTTGGAGACCTCTCTAGCATTCAAGGGGTTAAATTCCCAAATCAAACTGAATTTTGATCATTATTTTCCCCACACAAAAAAACAGTTGGTTTGACCAGAATTACTCAATTTCTTCTCTGAGAATCAAGCATGAGTTCAGTTAAACCTTCATGACAACACAGCTCAGAAAGTTACTTTGGAGATATCACGTAATTATTAGCGCTCATCCAATAATGACAAGGACTCTCTTGAGTGCTTGAGGCTTCAGGCAATGATAAGCCCTCTAGTGGTAGTTTCTGGTAATGGAATAAGGTAATGACAGAAACCCTCTGGTGGTTGTTTAAGGTAATTACAAGAATGCTCTTTTTTACTGGTTCAAGGGAATGACAAGAGCTCCCTCTGGTGGTGTTATTAGGAACTGATAAACACTTTCTAATGTTCATAAAAACATAATGGGGGTTATGCACAAATGAAAGTGAAGCAATTATGGGGCAAACCAGCTGTATTGTAGGGGGAAAAAGACACTCCCAAAATTTACAAACATTTAATCTAGAGCTTTTAACCCCGTGCATGCTAGCTAGGTCTCTAACTCCCTTCAAAGCATTCAAAGGGTTAAAATCCCAAATCAAGGTGAATTTCAAGAATTATTTCCCTGCACACACAGAGAAGTCGACTTGCACCAGTATTACTCAATTTCCTCTCTGAGATTCAAGTATGAATTCAGTTACACCTTCATCACAGCAGAGCTCAAAAGTTTCCTTTGGCGGTATCATGTAGTTATTAGTGCTCATCCATTAATGTCAAGGACTCCCTCTAGTGGTGGAGTCTGGTAATGACAGTAGCTCACTGTACTTGTATCAGTTAATGATAAACATTATCTCTAGTGGTGACATCTGCTAATGACAGGAACGTGCTGTGCTTGTTGTATCAGGCAATGATAAGCCCCCTAGTGGTAGTTCCTGGTAATGGGTTAAGGTAACGACAGAAACTTCATCTGGTGGTGGTGCAAGGTAATTACAAGAATGCTCTCTTTTACCGGTTCAAGGGAATGACAAGAGCTCCCTCTGGTGGTGTTATAAGGAAATGACAGACAAGTTCTGTGGTACTGACAACATAATGGGGGTTATGCACAAATGAAAGTGGAGCAGTTCTGGGGCAAACCTGCTGTATTGTAGGGGACAAAGAAAAACTCCCAAAATTTACACACATTTAATCCAGAGCTTTTAACCCCTGTGCATGCTAGTGTGGTATCCACCTCACTTCAAAGTAATGGGTTGTAGACATCTCTAGCATTCGAGGGGTTAAAAGACCCATTTAAAAAATTGATTTTTTCATTTGCCCCCTATGGTGCAGCTGGTTTGTTGCTCCACTTTGTTTTGTGCATATGTCCAGAGCAAAGCAAAATACACTTTGAGTCCTGTGTTCAGAAATGGCTGTTTGGGAATTCTGCTCTAAACTTAACATTTCAGGGGTTAAAAGCCCCATTTAACTCAGTGGGGTTTTGGGAACTTGTATTTGTCCCTTGTGGTGCAGCTGGCAGGTCCCAGAATTTCTCCACTGTTTTGTGGGCTATTTTTGGAGATAAAACTGGAGATAATTAGATCATTTTTGAACTTACGATTTGTTTTACTAGTACATGTGACTATGCCCACATTAAAGGGACAGTACAAACACTAAATATGTAAAAATATATATCCTGTAGGGTTAATCCTCCTGAGTACAACAAGGATACTCCCACTGCTGAGAGATGTTTTATCCTAAAGTCATTGCAGCTCAAACTTGATTTTTTCAGCTGCAATATCTCAATGGCCTGAAATTGTAGAGTGGCGCTGTTGCTACACCATCCTATGGAGATTTATGGTCAACTGACCAGAGCTGTCCATAGTATGGTGTAACAACAGTGCCCCTGTAACATTTCAGGCCATTGAGATACTTCACCTAAAGTATTAAAGTTTGTATTGCCATAACTTTTGGATAAAGCACCTCTCAGCAGTGGGAGAACCCTGTTTTACTGAAAAGGTTATAACTTACAATATATATATTTACATATTAAGTGCAACCTTCCCTTTATTTCTCTAAAATGTCTTTCATGGAGTTAACTAGAACATAAAAATTCTCTCTTTGAAAACGTGACATTTTAACCCTTTACGTGCCAGAGAGTTATCCAACGATACCTCTCTGGCACTCATAGGGTTAAAGGCAAAATTAAATTCTGACATTAACCCTTTAAGTGCCAGAGTGGTACACAGCCCATTGCTTTGCAATGTGTTGCATACCACACTAGCACTCAAAGAGTTAATATTGTTTTCTACAACCACTTTTTCTTTTGAATGTCTAATGATTGTGACACTATTAACAGAATCTTCCTGTCATGACAATTTAACCCTTTGAGTGCCAGAGTACACAGCGCTGTGCTCTGCAATGCATGTAGTACCACTCTGGCACTTAAATAGTTAAAATAAAAATAATAATAATAATAATAATAATAATAATAATAATAAAAACGTATGTAAATTAGAAGGCAAAAAAGACTGTTAAAGACATCATTACGGTTCTCACTCTTGCACAATTCTCTTGTTCTTAAAGGGTTAACAAGGAATTACCATACTTTTATTTGCATGAGTGAGATATTTAAAGGAGAACCATACCCTAAAAAAATAAGTGGTTCTTCATTTTATCCGAAGTAGGTGTCCTTGAAACGGTGTCAATTATTTCTATTTATTGTTTCTCTTTTCATTTGATCTCTGTTTTGATCTGATAATAACCAGGGTCCCTTACGAACCATTCAGGTCTTCTGAAGCCTATTCCTTGTTGTACGGAGGCATAACCTAGAGGCATACTCCAACAGAGAGCACTATACAGGGAGTAATGCCAAATACAGAGAAAGACATATCTTAATGCTGTAGGATGGTCACTTACCTATGTAAGATGTTGAAGAAATTAACCCTTTGAGAGCCAGAGGGGTGCGCAACCATTGCTCTACAATGCTTTGCACACCCCTCTGGCACTCAAAAGGTTAAGACTTATTCCTAAGGTTTAGCTTAGTTTTTTTTTTTTACAATGACATTTTGCCTTTTATATTTAAAATAATGACAGTCTCCCTCTAGTGGTAGTATTAGGAAATGACAGCCACTCTGGCATTGGTACCACTAGATGGCAAGAGTTCTCGTCTCACCTCAAATGACTCCTCATCCAGGATACGTGTGCCAAATACAGTGATCCCTTTAGTGTCGATGATGGGCTTGTTTCCACGAGGCAGTTGCTTGGTAATTTTTTTCTTACAGTCCAGTATCAAGGTCACTGACTTCTTCTGCACACTCAAGGCAATGCGATGCCACCTGGACAGGGGCAGAGATACGAGAGAGGAAAGGAGTCAAGTAGGCAAGGAATGGTTGTAAAAGTAACACGGCTACAATCTAAGTTCTTTTTATAGGAAAGTACATATTGTAACTAACAAATATATATGTGTGAGTGTATGCAAAACATTCCTTGTCTTGTTAGTCAATGAACTCTAAATCCTAAAAGTTAAATTAGGTTATTTATTTTAAATATCATGTATTTCCAGACAGTATCTGTAAACATTTTATATTTTATTAGATCTAATTTTTACAGACGTTTGCTGGAATTACATGATATTTAAAATTAAATAATCTAATTTAAATTTTAGGATTTAGAGTTCATTGCCTAACTAAAGACAAGGGATATTTTATGTTTACATATACTATGTTGAATATATGCAGAAAGGTTGTTGCCTTATTGCTGTCCATTGAAACATAGGTATCTGTAATTACTGCATGATCAGTCCATCCAAGAACAACTTGCATTTTAGCATTCTGCTTCTGTTTTAAAAAGGGATAGTAATACCTAAAATGAAAAAAAAAAAATATATATATAGTAGTGTTTATCCCCATGAGTAAAATAAGAGAACTCCTGCTGCTGAGAGTTGTTTTATTCAAGTTATTACAGCTCAAACATTAATTTTTTGGGTGCAGTATCACAGTGGCCCGAAAATGTACAGTGGCACTATTGCTACACCATCTCATGGAGATTTATGATCATCTGGGCAAAGCTGTCCATAGGATGTTATAGCAACAGCGCCACTGTACAATTTCAAGGCCACTGTGTGTCCCCAGACAGTCTTACATTAAATTCATTGGGAGAGGTGAGCCTCAGACTACAGTTCTCCATAGAAGGTGATACTAACAGATCCACCTCTTTTTTTACAGTCCGAACTGTAAAACCTTTTGACTGAAGCATCTCCCCACAGTGAGAGAACTGTTGTTTTACTCAGTAGGAAAAACCCTGAAGTGTACATTGTTTTATAATAAAACTTTATTGATTCATTAACGCAGAAGTGGGCAATGTGAAGCCCTCCAGTTGTTGAGCTGAGGATGATGGGTGTTTGATATGACACCCCCTTTTAGTTTTCACCAAAGACACATCCACTCCCCCTTTTTGGTTAAATAAATGTAACCCTTTCAGTGCCACAGAGGTATCCAACGCATTGCAACGCAAAGGGTTTTAACCCTTTGTACAGTTATTTATATTTATTCATTTACGTTTTAATTATTTTGTAATATATGTTCAATAAATCAAATCATTATAAATCATCTTCTTTGCTGCAAACGTTTCTACAAATTAATGAATATCGGCTCCCCATCAGACATATTCGTGTCACCATTACATACACGGGAGACGGCGCTGATCATAGACGTTGTATGAGCAGGCTTTCCTGAACATGTAAACATGATAGCTGCACCACAATATGGACACTGCAGGAGGCAGGTAGAGTAGAGATGACTGTGTTGATCTTCTCTCTGGACATTTTACTCACTTGCTCTAGAGGCTGTATGGATCGCCTCTGAATCACATAGACATTCCTGGTATTACCCCCAGGACGGTTACCCACGTCAGGAGCTCCCGAGGAAGTAATTACTGTTACGAAATGTGTAGAGCAAGTATTTCATTCATTTTAAATATTTTGTATGTTTACAATAATAAATCTTTGGCTAACATTTGCCATAGTTCAGCTCAGTTTATTATACCTTTATTCCCACTATCTCGGTTCTGTAAGGAGGGGATTGGGCATTTTTGAGTCGGCCTGGATTAAAATCCATCGTTAGACTAAAAATAAAGCCCTAGATCTCTCACTAGCGAAGGCAGTGATCCAGGAACACAGGAGGAGGACTGACGTGGGTAACCATTCCGGGGGTAACACCAGAAATGTCTATATGATTCACAGGCGATCCAAATAGCCTCTAGAGCAAGTGAGTAAAATTTCTAGAGCACCGGGTGCTTGGTGTTGGCTCCAAAGTATCTTACATACTCAGAGGCGTAACTAGAAGCCACCGGGCCCTGGTGCAAGAATTGCCATGGGCCCCCCTGACCACATTGGCCCCCTCATCCACATTGACCCCCTCATCCACATTGACCACCTCCACATTGCCTCCCAATCTTCACATTGCCCCTTCATCTCCACATTGCCCCCTTCATCTCCACATTGCCCCTTCCACAATGCCCCTTAATCTCCACAATGCCCCCTTCATCTCCACATTGCCCCTACCACAATGCCCCCTTCATCTCCACAATGCCCCTTCCACAATGCCCCCATCTCCAATTCATCTCCACATTTCCCCTTCATATCCACAATGCCCCTTCCACAATACCCCTGGCCCTACCTCCAGTCCCTGGTGGTCTAGCGGTGTGGTTTGACAGATCTGTGCCTCCTTCGGCACAGATCTCTAGAACTTAAGCTCCCGCGCGCCGCTCTAGTAATGCAGAGGCTGGGAGATGATGTCATCTCCCAGCGCTCTGTATTACTAGAGCGGCGCACCAAGTGGGAGATCAGCTAAGCAACTGCTGTGGGCAAGGGGGTCGCAGGGGACGGCCGGAGTGATGGGCCCTGTTGCAGGTGCGACCCCTATTGTTACGCCACTGTACATACTACACTCAGAAGACTCTTTCCTTTTTGTATCGTTTTTAGAGTAGAAATGATATCTATATTGGCTAACTGAGCGGCTCTAGGATACAAGCTTTCCAGACAACTAGGTCTCTCCTCAGGCATAAGATACTGTTCTACTGCATATAGCATGGGTATCTATGTTGTTTCATTCAAGTGCCAACTGATCAGAAATCCATAATTGTGCTGGCCACATTATTATTTTTTTATTGATAACAATGATGAATTACAGCCTGTCGCCTATTCAAGAATACTGAATGATTTATTGATTGACTGATAAAGTCAGTGACAATACTGATATGTAACAGACATCTGTGTTTGAACTGTACGGTTCCGGCAGACAGGGGATACGGTCTTATTGGCCTACTACTTCATGTGTGCTAGTTAACCCTTTGAGTGCCAGAGAGGTATCCAACTTATTACAAAGCATTGGATACCTCTCATACACTCAAAGGGTTAATTAGGTAATAGAATAATCTTTTTAAAAAATCTCTGGCGGGCCGCACCCTGGAGTCAGGTGGGCTGAAACTGGCTAACGGGTGGCACATTGGACGCCCAGAGCATGTAGCAAAGGGGACCACTGGTGCTGAAAAAAATCCTTGTTGGAACTGCTTCTCCCCCCTCCCCCCAGGCGGGCATGTCCCCCAGTTTGTAAACCACCGAGCTACAAGGCTGCACAGTGCCGACCTCTGTTTTAATTGGATGAGAAGAAAAATGAAAGTAAGAAATGTCGATGAGAAGCGCGTTATAGAGACAGAGCGACAGTGCAGATGAAGGATGATGGGAAGAAAGAGGAGTGAACACAGTCAGCAGAGAGGTTCACTTATTAACCCTTTGAATGCCAGAGGGGTTAGTAACGCATTTTAAAGCAATGTGTTCTGCACCCTTCTGGCACGGAGAGATAGAGCACTTTTAACCATTTGAGTGCCAGAAGTACACAACGCAATGCTCTGTAATGCGTTGTGTACCCCTCTGGCACTCAAAAGGTTAAAGAAAATCAACTGCACCATAGAACACATTTAAATTCCCCAAATTCTCATTGATATAAATAGGCCTTTTAACCCACTGAATGCTAGATAGCTCTTGAGTACACGGGGTGATTATTATGTGTTCTGTGTGGTGCAGGCAATGGAACACTGTACTGATCATTCTAATTCCTTGGATTTAAGTGTTAGACAACTGGTGTAATAAATGTCTTTATTTAATGTTTATAGAATATCATCTTCCAGGTCTCTCAGCCCCTCCCTCTATCTTACCCCCCGCTCTCCCTGAGAATGGATTCTGGAGCAAACCAGCTGTACCACAGGGGACAATTAATAATTCCACTTAATTTAAATTGATCTTTTCAACCCCTTCAATACTTGAGAGGTCTCTAACACGTTGCTTCGTAATGCATTCAAGATCTCTCTAGCACTGAAGAGGTTAAAATATAATTTAAATCAATGGAAATTGTCCCTTGTCCCCTAATGACCTGTTGCTTTGCTCTGGATTAGCTTGGTGAACATGGCCCATAGACAGAAAAGAGATTTACAGCAGGAAGACAGCAGGGCACTGTATACTGACTTTCCATCGGCCAGGTTGACTCCTCCGAATATGGGGTAATCTTCAGGGGCTGGCTTTCCACCTTGATCCTCATAAAGGAAGACGGGGGATCGTCCCAGCTCCACTCCAAGCTGTTGGACGCCCTGATCATTGTATATGGAGAGGAGGAAGGACTGTATGCCACTCTTAGCCCGCACAAGTGCCATGATTGAGAAGTCCTCCGGGAATTTACCTGCAAAGTGAAACACGTCAGCTCCGCAAGTGACAGAGGTAAAATAGAGCAGAGTACAAATGAAGAGTAAAAAGACAAGTTTAGAATGAAAATGGCTGTATAAATCCTTTAAATAAAATGACTCTGCAAAGCACTAAAATTGTGAGTATATAGGGACAAAAGACTGATGTACATATGTTTGGCACTAAGAACATAGTAACATAGTAGATAAGGCTGAAAAAAGACACGCTTCCATCAAGTCCAGTCTATGCCAAAAACATCCCTGTTGATCCAGAGGAAGGGAAAAAAAAGGCTTCTGAATCAAATTTCCAATTTAGCCCCAAGTGGGTAAAAAAACTCCTTCCTGACTCCAAATGGCAGTCGGATAGATCCCGGATCAATATCCTATCTGCATTGAAGACATCTGTCATAATTTTCAATATTGTTCTATGTTAGATAGGCATCTATTGCTTTTATGAAAGTTGCATTATCTGCCCTTACTGTAAAGAATCCCTGCCTTTGTTTTAGTCGAAAGTGCCTTTCCTCTAGTCTTAATGGATGACCTCTTGTTCTTATCTCAGCTCTTTGTGTAAATAATTAATTGGATAGTTCTTTGTATTGACCTCGAGTGTATTTGTAAATGGTAATCATTTCACCCCTTAGACGTCTCTTCTCTAATGTTTGTATCAAGATCACCACCCAGAACTATCTGACATGGTTTATGCTCTGTACGGAAGGTACACTTTGGCATCGCTCCTCACACTACCTGACTAGTTTTCTAGTCATTATGAAATGGGTAGACTTTGGGATCAGCTCCAGTACTAGCTGACACGTTATCTAGTCATTATGAAAAATAGACATTAGGATCACTTCCCATACTACCTGACACATTTTGTGATTATTATGAAAGGTATACATTGGGATCAGATCCATACTACCTGACACATTTTGGGATTATTATGAAAGGTAGACATTGGGACCACTTCCATACTACCTGACACATTTGGGATTATTATGAAAGGTAGACATTGGGATCACTTCCATACTACCTGACACATTTTGGGATTATTATGAAAGGTAGACATTGGGATCACTTCCATACTACCTGGCACATTTTGGGATTATTATGAAAGGTAGACATTGGGATCACTTCCATACTACCTGACACATTTTGGGATTATTATGAAAGGTAGACACTGGGATCACTTCCCATACTACCTGACACAATTTGGGATTATTATGAAAGGTAGACATTGGGATCACTTCCATACTACCTGACACATTTTGGGATTATTATGAAAGGTAGACATTGGGATAACTTCCATACTACCTGACATATTTTGGGATTATTATGAAAGGTAGACATTGGGACCACTTCCATACTACCTGACACATTTGGGATTATTATGAAAGGTAGACATTGGGATCACTTCCATACTACCTGACACATTTTGGGATTATTATGAAAGGTAGACATTGGGATCACTTCCATACTACCTGACACATTTTGGGATTATTATGAAAGGTATACATTGGGATCAAATCCATACTACCTGACACATTTTGGGATTATTATGAAAGGTAGACATTGGGACCACTTCCATACTACCTGACACATTTGGGATTATTATGAAAGGTAGACATTGGGATCACTTCCATACTACCTGACACATTTTGGGATTATTATGAAAGGTAGACACTGGGATCACTTCCCATACTACCTGACACAATTTGGGATTATTATGAAAGGTAGACATTGGGATAACTTCCATACTACCTGACACATTTTGGGATTATTATGAAAGGTAGACATTGGGATCACTTCTATACTACCTGACACATTTTGGGATTATTATGAAAGGTAGACACTGGGATCACTTCCATACTACCTGACACATTTTGGGATTATAATGAAAGGTAGATATTGGGATCACTTCTATACACTCTGACACATTTTGGGATTATTATGAAAGGTAGACACTGGGATCACTTCCCATACTACCTGACACATTTTCTGCTCCTTATGGAAGGTACACACTGGGATAATTTTCCATGCCACCTGATGTTTTTGAATCATTAGGAAAGGTACACATTGGGATCAATCCAACACTTCCTGACTTGTTTCTTATTAGTGCAAAAGTAACATACTGTGATTACTTCATATACTACCAGACACATTTTGTGATTAGAACAAAATGTACATAACTGGATCGCCAGCAAAATTACTTGACACATTTTATGACTCGAAGGAAAAGTACACATTGGGATCACTTCCCACATTACCTGACATGTCAGTGCTTTTTCAGCAAAGTACATATCTGTATCACCAGTCTAATGGGCCTTACTAACTGAATCATTTTGCACGTAGCAGTTAGAACCGGGGCTGAACCCAATATGTACTTTTGTCTTTTTCTCATATGTACTAGCAGTTGTGTATGCTTTGCAGTCACTTTATCGAAATTATTTAATTGGTTATTTTAATTGTAACCCTATTGGTTTACTTTTTCCCATCAGGGAACAAGCACATGGATAACCCATTTATATTCCTGGAATTATTTGTAAATGCCAGCGGTAATGAACCAGGAAGCAATGGTTAGAATTTCAGTAGAGAGGACGGTTCCAGGCATAGTGGACTGGTGTACGGAATGTCAGGCAACCATGACTGTTTTATACACATGTGTGTGTAGCACATCAATTGTACATTACAATATGCATCACCACAGTTCAGTCATGTGTGAATGGTTGCCTCTTGAGCTTCTGTGCAGTCCCTTTACTCTACAACTCATTCACGATCATTGATGCCATGGCAATTCAATTCCTGAACAGTTACATAAGAACAAGGTTAAACTATTTTCAGATGAGCAGTTACAGAGACACATAGGCAGATGTACTAAGTAAAAGTAGCGCAGGTCTGGGACAAACCAAGTGACCATAGGGGGAAAAAATTAAAATTCCAAAAATTGATTTAAATGGTGCTTTTAACCCACTGAATTCTAGAGAGGTCTCGCGCTGGAGACCTCGTTAGCATTAAAGGGGTAAAGAAACATTTAAATTAATGGGAAATTTGGTGCAATTAGTTTGTCCCAGAATTTTATTCACTTTTTCTTAGTGCATTAGCCTCTCTGTCACCTAACTCTGGCTGCGATTGTGCACTTCCATTATAATTTGGGATTATTATAGAGAACAGGACCAGAAGTTAATTAGATTTGCTCCCCAGGAGGAACATAGTAGCTGATAACCTACAAATGTAATGAACCTGTCCATGCAAATAACTCAGGGTCTGTAATATTCAGCCCACACGTGCCCCTCCGCCCTGCTCTCTATTGTACCTGGGAAGAGCTGCCGTGTGGGAGCACTGATCTGAGCCTGCTTGGATATCCTGTAGGCAACATCTCCACCAGTGCCAGGGCGACGGGCTGGACACAAGCCAGTGGTCTTTTTCACACCTTCAGGTTGCGTGTGCAGTTGGAGGCCCTTCAAGACATCAACGGGGTCAGCTGCAGAGAAAGGGTGAGAGAACAAGATAAGTGGAGGGGAAGGAATCCGACAGGTTTTT
The DNA here is from genome assembly GCA_037306005.1 of Rhinophrynus dorsalis. NCBI lineage: Eukaryota > Metazoa > Chordata > Amphibia > Anura > Rhinophrynidae > Rhinophrynus > Rhinophrynus dorsalis. The sequence goes on along the minus strand of CM074726.1, from coordinate 159,779,802 downwards.
ACTAATAACTCACTGCTAGTCCCACCTATAGCAGTATCAATGTTATTCCCATAACATTGTACAGGTTACCCTGGGCTTCTCCTCACCAGAGCTCCAGAGAGAATGCTGATGATTCCAATTGGCTCCTGTGATGTCACACCCACTAGCACAGCCAATAGGAATGAAGCTACCACTGGCAGCTACATCTCTTGCAGGAGGCGGGACATAAAGTTTGGAATGAACATGTATTTTTAAAAATTAAATTAAAAAGGCTGGAGTATCATCGATTAACTAGAAAAAGTCTGAGCTTTTCTATATTTTCATTTTTTCACATTCATTTTCTTTTAATAAGAAGTGTAAATACCCACAAGCATATGTTAACAACAATAATAGTTAAAAAAAAGAGAAGTAAAGTTTAATTCTGAAAACATAAATGTCATTGGGCTCAGACTGTGACAATGAATCGGATCCCTTACTATAACATTGTATGGAGAGATGCAGGCATAGAGATCTACTGGAAAAATGTGCTGTCTGGACACCATTCCGAAGTGTAATAACTTCTGATTGAAGCACCTCCTAGCATTGCCCTAAAATATGTGTTTTTTCATAACACAACATGTAAGTCATGTAAAATTGCAGCTTTAAATTTTGAGTGCCAGAGAGGTTGCCAACACATTGCATTGCAATGTTGGATACCTCTTTGGCAATCAAAGGGTTAATGAGCTACTTGACATCATCAATAAAAGAATAAAAACCAAATTAAGTAAATAATATGGGATTGTGGGATTGTTTTATCTGTTTCCAATGGTACAGTTGATTTCCCCCAGAACTGTGCCCCTTTCCTTAGTACATGAGCCACAGTATTGATTGCTGGGCTCTGCCGTTAACCCCATTAGTTGCTAGAGATGTTGAAGCCTTACTCTAGAGACTTCTTTAGGAAACAACAGATTAAACCAGGGGACGCCAACTAACCCACAAGTCAATAATATATTACACTACTGTGTGACCTTAAATGGCCCCAAGTTGGAACAGAATACACATATTTTTTATTTAAATGTTTTGGGGGAGGTCTGGTGAGAGGATTGATGGACACACAGCTCAGCAAGTTAGGAAAGAAGAGAGTCAGTAAGATCAACAATAGTTATAATCGGTTTTCTCACTATTTATCTTTACATTTTATGTCAGAATCCTGCAGCCAAACAAAACCCCTGTTGTTACCATGATAAGCCAACCAAGCTTGTTTACTTCAGGTGTAATATCCTGCCAATTCAACAAGGTGCTCTATCTTGCTGGTTATTAACCCACTTTATTGATACAGAGATGGGTGACCACATTTCAATTCTGCCATTCAGGGACACTGCAGTGAGAAAAGTGCACCACCGAGTTCTCGGCACTAGAGGGAGAATTACCCATTGAGTGTTGAGACTGAAAGCCATGCCTGTGGTGGACTACAATGTAATGTACATTACGACAAAACCCTTAGACGATCTTTACACTACAGCAAAATACCACTGCAGCTCTTGTTTGATGTCCAGGTCAAGACTCTAGTGTTTAGAGCTCTGTCTGGAGGCCATTTTGTTGTAGTCCAGCAGAAGTGTCACTTTCTGTCACAGTAGACAATGGGCAATTCTCCTTCTAGTGTTTTGAACTCTGTGCTCTGGAGTCCTCATTCCAGCCTTTGCATTGTCCCAGAAGGGGGGTGCCTGGGACATGGGACACACATTTAATATCTGGGACTGTCCTGGGCTATTCGGTATACGTGGTCACCCTATAGCGAGACCATTCCCTATCTGTATTACATCTAATATCCCCCTGTTTCTACGACATTCACTGACAGCTGCAGTATACCACTTAGCAGAAATATAATGCAGAGAAATACACTGCAGAAGGATGCATAGCTCTCCACTGAGATGTAAAGTACTGCTGGGAAAGCAGGATGACACACAGCTTCACAGGAAGGCACACAGCCTTGCAGAGCTCTTTGCAGAGTCTTTGGGAGACATTCGTGGCTCTATAGAGATGTACACAGAGCAATACAAAGAGTTGTGCAGAGCCTTGCAGGTGTCTGGAAGCTGCAGGGCTTAGAGAATGGAAACTGGCAGCTGTAAATATTTCACAGCTAAAATGCCAGCGATGTCTGCTATATCCATCTACCAGATTTCTGTATACACCCATCACTGTCCACCTTCTATATACATATATGTTCATCAATTAGAGCACTGTACAAATCATTCAGTATACACCTATCCATCAATAAGACCACTGTATAGATCAGTCAATATTCACCTATACATCTATACATCAGAGCTCTTTATATACCAACCTATATACATCTATCAATCAATCAGTGCTCTGTATACATCAGTCTATATACATCTATCAATCAATCATTGCCCTGTATACACCAATCTATATACATCTATCAATCAATCAATCAGTGCTCTGTATACATCAGTCTATATACATCTATCAATCAATCATTGCCCTGTATACACCAATCTATATACATCTATCAATCAATCAATCAGTACTCTGTATTGATCAATCTGTATACAACTATCAATCACAAATCTATCTGTACACACCGATTTGTATACAAGGTGGGTAGGCAACCTTTGGCACTCCAGCACTAAAAATAAACATGGTAAAAATGTTCCTGCTTAGTAAAATATATACTCCTACTGCTGAGAAGTTTGTCATTCAAAAATTATTACTGTTTTTTTATTACATTGCAATTTTAACAGATGGCGCTGTTCCTATCTCTTAACATGGAGAGATGCAGCCCATGACTCACCCATAGGGTGTATTATGAAAGAAAAGTTGATGGACAGATGAACAGATAGATAGAGTGACGGACAAATGGACAGATGGAGGGATAGATAGATAGATAGATAGATAGATAGATAGATAGATAGATAGATAGATACAGATAGATGGATAGATAGACAGACAGACAGATACCCTGGCAGTTACTGTCCTCTGGTTGGTACATCTGAGCTGCCATTTACCAATAAACACAGAAAGCAGTGAATGGGGCAGGGCACTGAAGTTAGTTGCACTGAGGAATGTCTTTTTTAACACCCACACAAATATTATTTTCTTTTTGCCCTGAATCAGTTGTTGGTGATGTGCCAGCAGTTTGATGAGAGAACCAGCAGTTAGAATGTAAAGCTCTTAGAACCAAGTGTAGATGACTGATGATGACTTTAAGAGGGACTGATTAGCATTTTACTTAAAAGGGAATTATACCCATCAAATAAGTGGTTCTCTGTATTTTTAGTAAAAGGACTTGCTTAGGAATCAGTCCTCCGTACAGGACTCAGTTATATCTATTTACTGGGGTATTTTTATCGGGTTTGATTTTAAATCTGCTGTAGTTTATAACTTAACCTCAGTAGCATTGTAAATGGAGTTTGCTGTAACGCTACATCACAGAAATCCAAGTTCGAAGGGGAGCGTGAACGCGCTCCCTGGGGCAGCTGGGAAGTCCTGAGACGTCATGGAGTCCCGCAGAACGCGGAAGTGCCTGATTTTGCAGGGCAAATATCTCCACTACCAGGCGACTTGAAGAACACACACATACAGCACTAATGTCGGGGTTAAACATTAAAATGCATGGTAAAATTTTGGTTTTAGGTGACAGTTCCATATGGTTGTAGGAGACCCCTACACTAGTTTATGACTATGGTCAGCGTTCAGGCACTGCAAGATGCAATTGCATTGTGGGGATCTTGGAAACCCTGCATCACATCTACTATTGCTTAATCAAATAAAAATATAAAATGTAAAAAAAAATTGTTGTTAGAGATTAAAGGCCCCTGTACAACCTGCAGGTCTGGGATAGTGTCCCACAAACTGGGAGAAATCTCCTGATCACCCCTACTCTTTTCCCCACTATCTCAGCTTTTCAATGAAGGATGATATTAATGTATAATTATGGGGTGTAAAAACCTTATTACCCCACTCCAACTAGTATTATGTCTCCAGGGAATGACAACTAGAGAAATATCAATGTATTATTCCTGGTCAAATGCTTTCTAAGTAAATATGGTTATATGTTTTTCTAAATAATGACATCAAAGTATTTTATCAGGAATTATACACTGAGATTGCCTCTTGTTTTCAAGTATGTCCTGGGGTACAGATGTTATTATTACTTGATATAATGGAACTAATTGTATCTGTCCCAGGAGAGTGAAAGGCTCAGTTGACACTGCTAGGAATAGAACCTGCAACCCTGGGGTTTCAAAGGATTCTACAGTTGGTGCATTAACCAAATGAGCTATATATGCTTAAAGCAGAACTATCATCAACCTTATATTGAGCCCCAAATCCTAATTATAATAATACTATGCATACACGTATTTGTATTTTCAAGAATAATTGCGGCATTAGTGAAAAATATAACTTTTTAGGCAGACAGGCATTGGGAAACAGCACAGACATCTTGCAGAGAAGGCATCACTGAGTCTGCGCTGTCCGTCCCCTTCTCCTCCATGATTGGTGAGTTGAATGCCTTGGTACCTTAAGGCACCAGAAGGGACTGACGGCACAGGAGCAGAGAGCACCTACAGCAAGATCCCTGCTGATGTCTGTCTGCCTAAAAATATCTGTTTTTCACCAATGCCGCAATTATTCTTGAAAATACAAGTATGTGTATGCATATCGCTATTATAATTAGGATTTGGGGCTCAATATAAGATTGATAATAGTTCCCCTTTAAGTACATAAAAAGGGGTTCTTCCCATGCTTCCTCTCTATACCCTACTCTGTGTCTCTGAGAAGAACAAAATTATTTAATATGAGGTCATTTTTCACAATAACATCGCTTAAAGAAATATTATTGCTTTTTATCAAAATATCAAGATTTTCTTTCTGGGAAAAACAGGGTACACCCAATGCTGTGAGATTCCTTATGTTTCTCTATATCAGTGTCTGGAGAGCTTTACAGTAGATTAAACAAAATTCTCCATAGTGAGGAATGAAACAGCACCACCTAGTGGGCACTTTTCACACTATTTCTATTTATAAACGAAAAAAAACAAGACAAGAAATCAAAGTTTGAACTGTCATAACTTTGGCATGAAATAACTACCATAAGTGTGAGCCCTTGTGTTTAACTTCACAGAAGGCCTAATTAGACTTTTAATTGCACACTTCAAATTCAGGTTGACTGAGCTGCACCTCAGTGTTTGTTTTCCGTGTCTATAATGTGAGAAACAGCCATTACAGAAAACAACTGGCCATTATCAATAATGACCAGCTTCACTGGCCAACATTTATAGTAAAATACAGAATCATGTGTTTTCAAGGGATAGTAATGTTTCACAAAAACAGCAGCTCCAATTAATCTTCAGAGTATTTGAGCCATAGAGAGTGTTATTTCAATACTGTTAGAGTTGTAGTTCAAGAGTAGTTGAATGATAAAGTATCCCCCTCCCACTCCTTTTACCAAGTGTAAGCCACCTCCCCTCAGATGCTTCAGATGTGGAATCTGGTCCACAGACCAGACAGCTCACAACAAGAGACAATCTTTTTACTGTGAGAACAATGGAAACCCTGCACCCCTTGACAGGTTTTTCAGGTTCACCCTTATGCTAATTGAAGATTGTCCCTCTCTGTGATCCACCTGGACACCACCTTTCTGCTCTGAGGTGAGCAGTGTTACATCAGTAAAAGGGACAGGAGAAGGATACTTTATCATTCAATTATTCTTGAACTACAGCTCTGATAGTATTGAAATAACACTCTCCATGGCCCAAATACTATGAAGATTAATTGGAGCTGCTTTTATTGTGAAACATTACTACCCCTTTAAGGGAAGGAAATATATTTATAACGGAAAAAAACTTGCTAATTTCAGTTCATTTAGGGTTAAAGCAGTGATACTGTTCACTGGTTCTCATCATCTTGAGATTCAGGTAAGGAAGTAGATTCAAACACTTGGGACCATACACAGAAAGAAAAGGAGCAATTCAGAAGTAAACCATTAGCACTACTGGGGACAAATGAAAATCCCCACTGAGCTAACTGGGGCATTTAACCCATGGAATACTATGGATTGCAATGTGGTGGAGACCTGTCTAGCATTTGGCAGGTTAAGATCCTCTTATTAATCAACAGGAATTTTAGGAAACTTCGTCTCTCTAAGCCCAGAATTGCACCTCTTTTTGTTTGTGAATATTTTGAAGAGTTTATTAGTCTTCAAGGAGTTAAAGGGATAGTATTACTTCAAAATTACTGTCCCTCATATTGTAGCCCTTAATAAACTGAGTTAAATGACACCAGCGGCATCTCTCAAACCTTTATGGTTTAAGAGATAGCCGCTTTCAAAGTTTCCTCTCCGCTGCTGTCAGCGTTCTGCTGCCAGCAGGGGAATCCGGTCCCGGGACAGGTGGAGGCTCTTAAACAGAGCCGATATCTCGTTATGGAAGGAAAAATGATTAATTGACACAGTCTTCTACCTGTGCTTGGTTACCAAGCACACCTAGAAGACTGTTTCAATTAATCATTTTTCCTTCCATAACGAGATATCGGCTCTGCTGAAGAGCCTCCTCTTGATTCAGAGACCAGATTCTCCTGCTGGCAGCAGAACGCTGACAGCAGGAGAGAGGAAACTTTGAAAGCGGCTATCTCTTAAACCATAAAGGTTTGAGAGATGCCGCTGGTGTCATTTAACCCAGTTTATTAAGGGCTACAATATGAGGGATAGTAATTTTGAAGTAATACTATCCCTTTAAATGGGAATAAATACTGAAATAAGATGGCTGAAATTGATAATGACTGTCCATTGTTCATATTGGCCAGTGACAGATCTTGGCCACTTGTTAATCACAGATGAAAGATTATAGGAATTGAGCAAGCAATTTCTCATCTCTATATAAAAGCAGGGTTGGGCAAAGTGCAGCACTCCGCCTGTTGTACACTACACCTTCCATTAGCCACCACTGAAAAGTCAGAATGATGCTAGCTGCTGTCCAACAACAGGTAGAGGATCACAGTTTGCCCAACCATTATGTTAACCCTTTGAATGCCATAGGAGTACACAATGCATTTCACTGCAATGCCTTGCATACCCCTCTGGCACTCAAAGGGTTAACAGACAAGAGTGGAGAGCAAAGTCAGATCTATCTCTCTCACGTACCTACACAGAGAGGCGAGGGAAGGGGCCGAGCGTCTGTGTCATTTGTATATGGAAAGTAGACTAATTGGTTGCAGAAGGAGAAAATAAAGGCTACAAATGGTCCAAACATAGAGAGAAAAGAAGAGCGACAGTGAGAGAGGAGAGGAAAGGAGTAGCCCGGAGGGGAGGGGGGGTCCAGACTAATGAAAGGAGCTGATGTGAATCACAGCTCTCAGTAACACGATTCTTATTCAGTCTGCAGGACTTCCAACCAGGAGCCAGGGAGGAAAAACTCATTACCCTTTACATACCTCAATCCAAGAGGGACATAGAGACACAGAGAGGAGGAGAGGGAGAGATGGACAGGAGAGACAGAGAAACAGAGAGGGAGAGAGGGGGAAGAGTGATATATAGAGAGAGAAACAGAGAGGGGGGGAGTGATATATACAGAGAGATACAGAGAGGGAGAGAGGGGGAAGAGTGATATAGAGAGAGAAACAGAGAGTGAGAGAAGGGGAAGAGTGATACATAGAGAGAGAAACAGAGAGGGAGAGAGGGGGGAGAGTGATATGTATATAGAAAGAGAAACAGAGAGAGGGAGAGTGGGGGGGAGAGTGATATATAGAGAGAGAAACAGAGAGGGAGAGAGGGGCAATAGTGATATATAGAGAGAGAAACAGAGAGGGAGAGAGGGGGAGAGTGATATATAGAGAGAAACAGAGAGGGAGAGAAGGGGAAGAGTGATACATAGAGAGAAACAGAGAGGGGGGGAGAGTGATATATATAGAGAGAGAAACAGAGAGGGAGAGAGGGGGAAGAGTGATATGTATATAGAAAGAGAAACAGAGAGGGAGAGTGGGGGGGAGAGTGATATATAGAGAGAGAAACAGAGAGGGAGAGAGGGGGAGAGTGGTATATAGAGAGAAACAAAGAGGGAGAGAGGGGGAAGAGTGATATATAGAGAGAGAAACAGAGAGGGAGAGAGGGGGAGAGTGATATATATAGAGAGAGAAACAGAGAGGGAGAGAGGGGGAGAGTGATATATAGAGAGAGAAACAGAGAGGGAGAGAGGGGGAGAGTGATATATAGAGAGAAACAGAGAGGGAGAGAAGGGGAAGAGTGATATATAGAGAGAAACAGAGAGGGAGAGAGGGGGAGAGTGATATATAGAGAGAAACAGAGAGGGAGAGAGGGGGAAGAGTGATATATAGAGAGAAACAGAGAGGGAGAGAGGGGGGAGAGTGATATATAGAGAGAGAAACAGAGAGAGGGAGAGAGGGGGAAGAGTGATATATAGAGAGAGAAACAGAGAGGGGGAGAGTGAGATATATATATATATATAGAGAGAGAGAAACAGAGAGAGGGAGAGTAGGGGGAGAGTGATATATAGAGAGAGAAACAGAGAGGGAGAGAGGGGGGAGAGTGATATATAGAGAGAGAAACAGAGAGGGAGAGTGGGGGGAGAGTGATATATATATATAGAGAAAAACAGAGAGGGGGAAGAGTGTATATATATATATATATATATATATATATATATATAGAGAGAGAGAGAGAGAGAGAGAGAGAGAGAAAGAGACAAAAACAGAGGGGGAAGAGAGAGAGAGACAGACAGAAGGAGAGAGGGACCAGAAAGAGGGGGCAGGGGAAACAGAGAGGGAGAAACACAGGGAAAGAGGGGGCAGGGAGAGAGGGAGTTATAAGGAGGGAGAAGAAAGAAACACATAGAGAGAAGTGGGTTAAGGGGTGAGAAGAAGAAGAGAGATTGGGATTAGGGAGAAAGACAGATGGGGCAGGGAGAGAGAGAGGGGAGGGAGGGAAAAGAGAGAGAGAGCGAGAAAGACAACGATAGAGGAGGATAGAGAGACAGGGAAGGGAAAGAGGGTAGCAGGGAGAAAGTGTCAGAGAATGGAATGCGGGCGCAGTGTTATCGTAACAGGAGTCTATAACTGATGGCGAGCCGGCACATGTGATCGCTCACATGTGTCAGGTGTACAAATAAAATGTTACTGGTCCTCTAGACTAGAGTAAAAAAAACTGTTCTCTAAGGTAAAAAAAAAACAAAAAAACCCTGGTCTGTGGCCCGCCTGGTCCTTAAGGAGTTAAAGGTGTAATAAAGGTAATATAATAACATATCAGTTCTTTACTCCTTCTTAACCTCTGCTTAAAAAATAAGAGTAATATAAGAAATATAAGAAGAGACCTAAGTCGTCTTGAAAGCTTGCATCTTAGAGCCACTTAGTTAACAATAAATATATCACTTTTACTCTACTAGTCTCCTAAAAAATAAAAAGCATTTGTATACAGTCATCATGTGGCTGGCTGGTGTGGGGGGGGGAGTAAGAGGGAAGTTATGACAAGAACATCCATAGATCATCCTTATTCACACTTTCTCCTGGCCTCTCAAGCAGACAGATAAATAGTTCGACCCCTGTTTAGTCTTTGAAGACTGATCACTGTCTGAGGTCAGAGGTCATTTCCATTCCTAGACAAAAACCAAGACCACACACATAGGCTCCACCTTTCCTGCTCTTCACCCAGGTCAATGCTACATTATCTATATCTCTGCACAGTAATATTAATATAGAATAAATGATACAGTACTTACATTGTTGCCACTGCAAGTGTTAACCAGAAATGAAAATGGTATGTTTCACATCTTCTCTGGACAACACTAGCACTTAAGGGGTTAAAATGTAATTGGAGGGAGCATTGTTTATATGAAAGATATATTCACAATTCAGTCAGTATTTATAAGATGTATTCACTTCACATAATAAACAAGTCATTGAGGAGATGGCGTGAGTGAATGGCATTTCACTGGGCATGCTATGGGGCTGGCACACAGGGTTTTATCGAATTAAAGATCTAATGGTGGTGGATGTTCTGCATCAGTATGCACTACAGTGACCTTATGGTAGGATTTATACTCAACCATTTATAGGGAACCAAACATTAATGTCAGGAGCTGGTAACCTTTGGCTCTCCACTTGTTAAAAACTTCAACTCCCATCATCCCCAACCAGCCAGCTGTAGTCACCAACAGAGGTAACCTACTCGTGATCTATGTGGTAGCTGCCATTAAAGGTTGGATGTTTACTACCTTATTTTGGGGGTGATTTCAGGCAAACATCAATAAAATATTTTTGCCCAAACTGAATCCAAATCCTGTTGATACAATGATGATGCTCATCTGAGGATGAAGAGCCCCAGGCACATCTGCATGCAGTTCACTTGTTACTGAATTTATTTTCTGGAGGAACATTAACATGCCCAAATAATATCCACCACTTATGGTGGCCATTATAAATTAATTATATATGGATTCATTTCCCAAAATTAATATTAAATTAGTACTGGATTTCATGTCCACAGTGGCACACATGATTATTTGTTGTTCAAGTAAAATACCCCAGACTCCTGCCACTGAAGTCTTCTAAGGAATAAGCCTTCAATGAGAAGAGTTTGAGGTTCTGGCTACAAAACAAATCACTGTGGACATGATATCTCGTAATAACTGAATATTAGATTTTAGATACCGGTCCAGGTGGAGTTGATTCATAATGAGCATTATGATTTTATGAGCAGATTATGGTAAGAGTGTTGATTGATAGGAGATTTTATGTTGCGTTTACCAAAAAAAACAAAAAAAACCCTTGATTCAATTCAATAATTGATTGACCTCGATTACAGGGCCTCCCAGGCTGGAGTGCACCCTTGTCCCAATTCAGGTTGGACACTCCAAATTCCTTAGAATTTAAAGAGAACAGATCCACATTGCCTGTGGACCATCTATAGCCCACTGGGAGAATGTTCAAATCAAGGACTCAAGACCAGGAGACCCCACAGCAGAGGGAAATGGACCATCGCTCTGCCTGATGCTGAGAGGACAAAGCCTGTGGACCACCTTTTCTGTACCATTCTATGGGGCAGCCTGGTTCTGTGCAAGAGGATATCCAGCAGCCTATGGTTTCTCTCAGTTTGTGCACGACCCAATGCATGGTCATAATCATACTTTTCACCACTGTGTGGGCAGAATTTATCTTTTTCCTTCCCTCTCTATGGACAAACCATAAGCTGATCCAGACAACAATCAATGAAAAATCTACTCCTTTTGAGAGGCGCTGTAGTCTCAGGACTTCATTGGTGTGGCCAAAGAGGCTTATGGAACAAATTCAATTCAGCCGTGCAGGCTAACTTGCCCCCTTCTCTGTTTGTGATACAGTTGAAGGATCCTGTCCCTCTTGGCTCCTTAAGGAGTACATGGGGATAGAGGGCCTTGTGAACATTCTCTTTATTGGTGTGGCTTCTTTAAGCCAACCCATTTGGGGTTTTATGGCTGGTCATGGGACTAAGAATGCCTTGTTTGTGTGTGTGTGTGTGGGGGGCGGCTGACTTTGTGATGGCTATAGAAAGGAGCTGTATTTGATCACCCACCATGCATGATCTCTTTCTCTGTAGCAGTTGATAAAATTGATCATAGCATTTTGGTGCAGCACCTGAGGTACGTGCAGGTATTAGAAGCACCTCCTCACAATAGTTATCTTCTTACATGCAGGATAAGGCCCAGCAGGTGGAAGTGGGTTCCAATTTGTCACAGGCTGGGTCTCTCTTGTTTAGAGATCCTCAGTATTCTATTCCGTTGCCTCTATTGTTCAAGTACATGAGGCGTCTGGAAAATGTAATCGGCTGGCATGGTATTGAAAGTCATCTGTACGCTGATGACACCAGATCTTTGTTTCAGTTCAGGGAAGTTCAATAATGGCCATGTCTGCTGTGACTGATTGTTTGGCTAATGTTGCTTTAGCTCAATCTGGGCAAGACTGAGGTGATGATTGTGAGTTAAGAAAGCAGTCTGAGGTGGTGCCAGGCAGAGGCTCTCATCCTATTGATCCATGGGATGTTTCTTTAGCCTAACCCAGTAGTGTGCAACCTTAAGAGTTGTCTTTGACTGTAGCCTGTGTATACGTTTTCATGGTTCCAGCCGCAGTGAAAGATGGTTTCAACACTTCAGAATTCTTGTCCTCTGGTCTCCTCAAGGAAAATGGAGTTGTTAGTGCATGCTTTTTAGCAGTGTGTTTGGACTATGGAAATGCTCTTCATGCAAACCTCCGCTTGTATCTTACACTTGATGTATCTTAAAATCTGTGCATCCTGTCTTGCACAAGCTGCATTGGCTGCCGGTGGTCTTTCATGTGATATTCAAGTTAGTCATCCTATATAATAATTTGCTAAGTGTGTGTTTGTCAGAAGCCGTCATATGCAGTAGAGACGGCTGCGTGTGCTGCAGTAATGCGCAGTACAGACTGCCTGCGCCGCGGCTGATAATGTAGCCGGGCTCTAAATTCAGACCTTCCTTGTGCAGAGAGGACTATGGTCTGAATTCGGAGCACCCCACTCCATATCAGCCGTGGTGTGAGCAGTCTCTAATGTGCATGACTGCACCGCGGCCATTGCTAGGTGGCACTGTGGCCCGTGTACACTGGCTTTTCAACTAGTTATGGCATAAAAGACAATATCGAGTCACCTGAAGAGTGTGATCTAAGTACAGCCTGTGGTCATCAAGGAGGTGTCCTGCTGGTGGCAGTGGGGTGTCCTGCTGTTGGCAGGGGGTGTGCTGCTGGTGGCACGGGGATGTCCTGCTGGTAGCAGTAGCGTATCCTGCTGGTGACAGGACATTTTTGATTGCAGCTCCTGCAGTTTGGAGTTTTCTGGCCCAGAACTCAGCTGAACTCCGTGTTCTACATCCTTTTTCATCCAGTGTATGATTTACCTTCTCCTCTTACCTTTTCCAGACCGATTGTATGTTTTTATTTTTTTACTCTAGGTATTCTGATACTCCCTTAAATTGGAGTCTGATTATATAAAATAAACTGAATTTAATCTCTGTGTGAAAAACTTGAATTTATCTCCAAATTTCCCTACAGACTACAAAAGACAATTCTCAAAAATAAAATCCAGTGGAAATATTTTCATAGTTAATAGAATCCAGCCCTGAATACTGTACCCATGATCACACAAATTCCTTGGATTTCAGGGCCAGACAACCGGGTGTAATAAATGTTGTTATGTAATGTCAATAGAATATCTTCTTACAGGTCTCTCCATTCCTTCCCTCTGACTTTACCCCCCCCCCCCCGCTCTAACTGAGACCGGAGCACTTCTGGAGGATGTGATGCAAACACAATTGATTTCAATGAGGCTTTTTAACTCCCTGGATGCTAGAAACCTCTCTAGCATTCAAGGGGTTAAAATTTGTTATTGACTCAATGGGAATTTTGATTTATCCCCATGATGTAGTTAATTTGGTCCAGTTCTTACTACATCAGCCTCAATGCTCTTCTCTACCCCCCCAGTTACACTCCTCTCCTTCATCCCTTCTGTGCCTCTCTACACACTCTCATTACACTCCTCTCCTTCATCCCCTCTGTGCCTCTCTGCACTCTCTAGTTACACTCCTCTCCTTCATTCCTTCTGTGCCTCTCTGCACTCTCTAGTTACACTCCTCTGTCTCTACTTCTACCCCTCTGTGCCTCTCTGCACTCTCTAGTTACATTCCTCTGTCTCTACTTCTACCCCTCTGTGCCTCTCTGCACTCTATAGTTACACTCCTCTGTCTCTACTTCTGCCCCTCTGTGCCTCTCTGCACTCTATAGTTACACTCCTCTGTCTCTACTTCTACCCCTCTGCCCCTCTCTGCACTCTATAGTTACACTCCTCTGTCTCTACTTCTACCCCTCTGTGCCTCTCTGCACTCTATAGTTACACTCCTCTGTCTCTACTTCTACCCCTCTGCCCCTCTCTGCACTCTACAGTTACACTCCTCTGTCTCTACTTCTACCCCTCTGTGCCTCTCTGCATTCTATAGTTACACTCCTCTGTCTCTACTTCTACCCCTCTGCCCCTCTCTGCACTCTACAGTTACACTCCTCTGTCTCTACTTCTACCCCTCTGTGCCTCTCTGCACTCTATAGTTACACTCCTCTGTCCCTTCTTCTGCCCCTCTGTGCCTCTCTGCACTCTATAGTTACACCCCTCTGTCCCTTCTTCTGCCCCTCTGTGCCTCTCTGCACTCTATAGTTACACCCCTCTGTCTCTCCTTCTGCCCCTCTGTGCCTCTCTGCACTATGTAGTTACACTCATCTGTCTCTCCATCTGACTCCACAGTTTCTCCTTCTGCCCCTCTGTGCCTCTCTGCACTATGTAGTTACACTCCTCTGTCTCTCCATCTGACTCCACAGTTTCTTCTTCTGCCCCTCTGTGCCTCTCTGCACTCTATAGTTACATTCCTCTGTTTCTTCTTCTGCCCCTCTGTGCCTCTCTGCACTCTATAGTTACATTCCACTGTCCCTTCTTCTGCCCCTCTGTGCCTCTCTGCACTCTATAGTTACACTCCTCTGTCTCTACTTCTGCCCCTCTGTGCCTCTCTGCACTCTATAGTTACATTCCTCTGTCCCTTCTTCTGCCCCTCTGTGCCTCTCTGCACTCTATAGTTACACTCCTCTGTCCCTTCTTCTGCCCCTCTGTGCCTCTCTGCACTCTATAGTTACACTCCTCTGTCCCTTCTTCTGCCCCTCTGTGCCTCTCTGCACTCTATAGTTACACTCCTCTGTCCCTTCTTCTGCCCCTCTGTGCCTCTCTGCACTCTATAGTTACACTCCTCTGTCTCTCCTTCTGCCCCTCTGTGCCTCTCTGCACTCTATAGTTACATTCCTCTGTCTCTACTTCTGCCCCTCTGTGCCTCTCTGCACTCTATAGTTACATTCCTCTGTCCCTTCTTCTGCCCCTCTGTGCCTCTCTGCACTCTATAGTTACATTCCTCTGTCCCTTCTTCTGCCCCTCTGTGCCTCTCTGCACTCCATAGTTACACTCCTCTGTCCCTTCTTCTGCCCCTCTGTGCCTCTCTGCACTCTATAGTTACACTCCTCTGTCCCTTCTTCTGCCCCTCTGTGCCTCTCTGCACTCTATAGTTACACTCCTCTGTCCCTTCTTCTGCCCCTCTGTGCCTCTCTGCACTCTATAGTTACACTCCTCTGTCCCTTCTTCTGCCCCTCTGTGCCTCTCTGCACTCTATAGTTACATTCCTCTGTTTCTCCTTCTGCTCCTCTGTACCTCTCTGCACTCTATAGTTACATTCCTCTGTCTCTCTTTTGCCCCTCTGTGCCTCTCTGCACTCTATAGTTACACTCCTCTGTCTCTCCATCTGACGCCTCTGTTTCTCCTTCTGTTCCTCTGTGCCTCTCTGCACTCTATAGTTACATTCCTCTGTCTCTCCTTCTGCCCCTCTGTGCCTCTCTGCACTCTATAGTTACACTCCTCTGTCTCTCCATCTGACGCCTCTGTTTCTCCTTCTGTTCCTCTGTGCCTCTCTGCACTCTATTGTTACATTCCTCTGTCCCTTCTTCTGCCCCGCTGTGCCTCTCTGCACTCCCTAGTTACACTTCTCTGTCTCTCCCTGTCTCTCCATCTGCCCCTCCATGCCTCTCCGCACTCTCTAGTTACATTCCTATGTCTCCCTCTCATTCCTTGCACTCCTGCAGTCTCTGTGGCACCTGCAGTTGGTCTCAGGAGCTTTGCATGTCAGTGGGACAGTGCGTGAGCTCAGCAGAGGGCAGGAGTCTGTCTGGGTTTTTGGAAGAGGCCACAAACTCTTGGGGAAGTGATGTCTCTTTGTTTCTCATTTGGAATGTGGGCAGGAGATCTGCAATAAAACTGTGGGATGCACTGGGCACAGTGGGGAAGCTCTTAAGAGTATAAATATAAATCTATACATAGAGAGAGAGCGCAATAGAGAGATGGAGAGAGGAGTGTAGAGGACAGAAAGAGAGAGAAGGAAAGATGAGAGGGATGAGGAGAGGGAGATGTGAAGGGATCCACTATGTATGTATATTTATTTAGCACCATACATATAAACGGTGCTTTACTGAAACAGTAATAGTAGTGCATTACAATAATACAAGACAGGGATACGGGTTTCAGGCTAAAGTGTCATTACTGTAATATTAATGGGGGTTAAGTGAAACCAGGTAAACCATACATTGGGAAAGAGCTTACAATGAATTTGTAACATTGATAACATGCAGAGACAGTGATGTTAAGTGCAGGTACAAGGTGTCTGAAGGAAAATGCAGAGTGATGTTGATGTGACTGTAGCTGTGCGTACAGAGAATGTTGTTATTCAGATGTCTCTTGAACAGGTGGGGTTTTAGGAGATGCTTGAAAGTGATTAGTGCGGACGACTGGTGAATGGTGACAGTACATTCCTGAGTCGAGGGGTAGCCAGTGAAAATACTTGCAGCCAAGAGATGGCTCAAGTTTTATAGGGAATAGACAGAAGGAAACTTTGAGCAGAACGTAGGTGGATGGAAAGGGTGTAGCGAGAGTTAAAAGAAATGTAATAGGTACAGTGGTAGGAAAAGATGTAAACTAAAGGAGAAGGATTTTATAGGAAATATGAGCCCTTATGTGTACATCACCAGAAAACCCTAGGCAAAGCATTCTAGGTGCCCCTAGCGCCATCCATGGCCACAACCCATTTCTCACATGACCCCACCCCCAGTCCAAACCACTGTTTACTGACACAGTAATACCTTTGGCCTTGGTTCTTGGATCTTATCTCTCTAGCATCCAAGGGGTTAAATTACAGCCTGTAAAGGGGTATAAAACTGGTGCAGGAAATTAAGATTTTTGTGGCCACGCCCACAATTCAGAATGTGGGTGTGGCCAGGACAGCTGAGAGTTTTTTCAAAATGTAGCGCTCTAGGCAGTTGCCTGTTCTGCCTATTAGGAAATCCAGCCTTTATACCCAGTATACCCAGTACTGTGAGGAAAATAAAGACAATATAGTTTTTTTTAGTACTCTAAACTCCCTCCTCCCTCACTCGCTGGCCACTTAGACTCTTCCATACTTACCTTGAGATGTCCCTTATAAGCAGACACATATATATACTGTACTCAGGGCCGGTGCAAGGATTTTTGTCTACATAAGCGAAGGTGCATTTTGATGCCCCCCCCCCCCTTTGCCGCTAGTCCCCCCCCTGACTGCGTAATATAATTCCTTTTGGATTCACACACGGTCAGGTTTTCCAGTGGACGCACTGAAGACCACATCACAAGGAGAGCGACTCCTGCCCTGGAGCCTTCAGCAGCCTAACAGTAACAGCCTGGGTACCCTAGGAACACATACAGTTTTTTCGGACAAATGTATGCAGTAGGGGGCAATCCAGGACCCTCTCGTGATCTGGGTTCCAGACTTTGTACTGCATCTCTAATCTGTGTGAGCACACCTCTCACAGAAAATGATCTCCAGGCCTGCCAGTTTGCCTCTCTGACACTAAATGTCTCTTCCCTCAGCATGGGTAATGATGGAGGCATGATAATACCCCTTGTTCATGGTGCCCATTGTGCACTACCCTAAAAATGGGGAAAGAGGGAGGAAGAGTTAAGAATGGAATAAAGAGAAAGAGGCAAGGGGGGTGAAATAATATATATACTTCTTTCACCCCTTTGTGCCTCTTTCTCCCCTTGCACCACTCTTTCTCGCCCCATGTACTTCTTTCACCCCCTTGTGCCTTCTCCTGCTTGCACCTCTCTTTCTCCCCCCTTGTACTTCTTTCACCCTCTGCACCGCTTTCTCCCCCCTTGTACCTCTTCCTCCTCCTTGCACCTCTCTTTCTCCCCATGCACTTCTTTCACCCCCATGTACTTCTTTCACCCTCCTGTGCCTCTTTCACCCCCATGTACTTCTTTCACCCTCCTGTGCCTCTTTCTCTCGCATGTACTTCTTTCTCTCCCATGTACTTCTTTCACCCCTTTGTGCCTCTTTCTCCCCTTGCACCTCTGTTTCTCGCCCCATGTACTTCTTTCACCCCTTGTGCCTTCTCCCCCTTGCACCTCTCTTTCTCCCCCCTTGTACTTCTTTCACCCTCTGCACCTCTTTCTCTCCCTTGTACCTCTTTCTCCCCTCTGTACCTCTCCCCCCCTTGTACATCTCCCCCTCCTTACACCTCTCTTTCTTCCCCCTATGTACTTCTTCCCCCCCCTTGTGCCTCTTTCTCCCCTCTGTACCTCTTCTCCCCTTGTACCTCTCTTTCTTCCCCTATGTACTTCTTTCTCTCCCCCCCCGCCACTGTGCCTCTTTCTCTCCTCTGTACCGCTCCCCCTTCTTGTACCTCTCTTTCTTCCCCTATGTACTTCTTTCTCTCCCCCCCACCATTGTGCCTCTTTCTCTCCTCTGTACCGCTTCCTTCCCCCTTGTACCTCTCTTTCTTCCCCCTATGTACCTCCTTATGCCTCTTTCTCTTCTTCTCCACACTGCTCGCACTGATGACAGCTGAGACCGCATCACACGCGGAGACACTGCATGGTGTATGCTGGGGTTTTCTTCCTCAGTCTGGGCACTTGCACTGGCCTCAGAACAGAGGAAGGAAAACACCAGCATGCTCCACGCGGCATCTCCGCGTGTGACGCGGTCCCGGCTGTCATCATTGCGTGCAGTGGGGAGACACAGTAAAAAACATAACTAAATGGATAAAAAATAATAATAATAATAATTCTCCTCGTTTCTGCGCCCCTCCTCTACTGTGCCCTAAGGTGGCTGCCTAAGCCTCCTTATGCTAGCACCGGCCCTGACTGGCCTCCTATCTCAGATATATTTTTGTTAGTGCAGGAAACGCCTGCAATACCATTTTACTAGAGCAGACACAAGGCTGTGTATAATTAAACTTTACCAAAGGTTGATACATTTGTATCATTTCCTTCAACTCAGCCTACAATGGATTCTTTTTATATGTAATAAGTTACAATGTTAAAGGGATAGTAATGTTTCAAAATAAAAGCAGCTCCAATTAATCTTCATAGTATTCGAGCCATGGAGATTGTCATTTCTGTACTGTCAAAGTTTTAGTTCAAGAGTAATTGAATGATAAAGTGTCCCCCCTCCTGCCCCTTTTACTGATGTAACACTGCTCACCTCAGAGCAGCAAGACTGTCAGGATGGCTTGCAGAGAGGGATAATCTTTAATTAGAATAAGGGAAAAACCTGAAAAACTTGTCAAGGGGGTCAGAGCTTTCATTGTTCTCACAGTAAGAAGATTGTCCCTTGCTGTGAGCAGTCTGGTCTTAAGACCAGATTCCACATCTAAGGGGAGGTGGCTTACACTAGGTAAAAGGGGCAGGAGGGGGATACTTTATCATTCAATTACTCTTGAACTACAACTCTGACAGTATTGAAATAACATTCTCCATGGTCCAAATACTATGAAGATTAATTCAAGCTGCTTATATTTTGAAACATTACTATCCCTTTAACACAGACAGCCTGAATCTTTTTAAAGGGGCAGTACTAAATGATAAGAGAACGCCATTACAATGGGCAGTATTTTAGCAGGAAGAAGGTGGTAGGCTGTTCTGCTATATGCTGTAAACAGCAAGGACAGAGGAGTGCAAAAACAATGGCTTCTGGAACACAGAGCAGGAAAAATCATGCATATCTTAAAGGGATACACATCTCCCTAGATACCTACCCCCAAAAAAGAATTACATAGTATTAAAGAACATAAATGTCCTGTAATATCATGTATTTCCTAACTTTTAACAATTTAGAGAGATTTCTGGCACATTAGCCACCATTAACCCTTTGAGTGCCAGTGGGGTACGCAGCCCTCAAGCACTCAAAGGGTTAATGGGAGCTTTCTGCACTGTGGGAAGGTTGGGAGGTGGAGAGAATGGGAGCAGGGTTTTCCTTATCGGATGTGAGGGAAGTCAGTGGGACATGCTGAAAAGGAGCAGGAGGGGGGCATTTTAATTGGGTTTTCAAGCAAAATATGAACGTAAAGGATTTTCAGTACATACTGTTCATTATAGAAAATGACATTGAACAATCGGATGTACATTTATCTTTTTGATAATACTATATCTTTAAATGGGGCTTTTAACCTCTTGAATTCAAGAGAGGTCTTCGCAATGTGTTGGAGACGTCTCTAGTATTCAAAGGGTTAAAAGCCCTGTTTAATTCAAAGGGAAGTTTTTACACACCCCCACCCCCCATTCTGCATTTGGATTGCTCCAGATTTGCTCCACATATCAGCTTTGATTAAAGGAACCTGTCACCTTAACATAACTTTAGATCATTTTAACCCCTTAAGGACCGGCCCCGCATGAACGCGGCGGTCACTTAAGGACCAGGGACCTTTTTATTTATTTATTTTTTTTGCCGGATCCAATTCCGGACTCCCCAAACGGCGTGCAGCTGCGCAGGGAGCCCGGAATTCCATGACGGTCCAGGACATACCTGGGAACTTCTAATTGAGGGCTCATACCTGGGAACTTCTAATTGAGGGCTACCCGGAGGGGAGTCCTCTGTTCAGCAGGGAGTGACAATAATGATGCTAATCGCATCAAAAAAGGGCGGGGCTTGACACGAGTGGGGGGCAGGGCTTAAAGGTGTCAACACGGAAGGCTGGGGAAGGAGGAACAGCGGGAGAAAGAGCAGATGTGGCAGAGTTTCAATAAAACTCCCCACATCCGGAGGAATCAGCCTCTGCCCCGGAGACCCGGTAAAGCAGTGTCAAAACCCGAGTCTCCGGGGCAAATCCAGAGAGTTCCCAGGTATGATCATGGGTCCTTAATGGTGTAACAACCCATGACGGTCCAGGACCATCATGGGTCCTTAAGGGGTAAAAGAGAAATAAGAACAGCAAATATGTTGTACTGACCATTTGCTTGAAATATAAATATATATATATATATATATATATATATATATATAATTTTTTTTTTTTAAAGAATCTTTATATCTTTATGGCACAGTCTGGCTCTCTGTACGAACTAGTTTCTGTGCTAGCTCAGTATCACCGCTCTGTGCTATGAATGTATCTAGGCGAAGCCCATACATTAGAAGCGTATCTAACAGCACAGTGAGCAGTAAGTTTGACCTTGAACATAACTAATTAACATACCATGGACGGAATTAGCATAAAATGCCACATCGTGCCATCAAAATATAAAAGTTATTTTCTCAGAAAAGTTTTATTCTACAGAATATTGGCTAGTACAGCCTATAGCCAGATTTTAATTCTCTGTAAAAACAAACAAAACTAGGGTAATAGGTTCACTTTAAGACCCATTGCATGGAAAGTAACGAAAACTAAGCAGTTAAGTGTATGATGTATGAGGTGCAAATGAAGAAATGTTTTTGGCACCAAAGTGTCTAAGTGAAAGACAATTAAAGTCTATTATCTTTGTGTATTTATCTTGATATTAGCAATATCCAACATCAGAGTCAAGTAGATTTTGAAGTTAATTTGCAACTCACGCAATCTTGTAGTGCTTGGTACACATGGAATGTGTTTGTTTAATTCATCCACTCACCAAAATAATTGTTAGAGTTACATCAAAGCCATCTACTGACTTCATCTGGCAGACAAATTACTGGTCATCATTATGTATAACAGGCAGAGATGACGTTTTACAAAGACTTGACACAGTAGTTGATATTAACCCTATGTATCTTCACTGTATCGCTTTGCAATGTGTTGAATATATCACTACCATACAAGGGGCTAAAAATAGTAGGAAGATGAACAAGAAGTTCCCTGGATCAATATCCTTTCTGTACTGAAGCCATCTGTCAGTATTCTAAATATTGTTCTGTGCTAGATAGGCATCATTGTTTTGTTTGTTTTTTTTAAAGCAGTTACACTATCTGCAAGTACAACATCCCGAGGCAAAGAATTCCATAGCTTTACCACCCTTACTGTAAAAAATCCCTGCCTCTGAATGCTAGAGCTGTCTCCAAATCATTTCATCTCAATATATTGGTGATGTCTTTAGGATGGAAGGGGTTACATGAAAAGAAAGCAAACCACTACACTGCTCAATTAATAGTGCCAGGCAGGCATGCCCTCAAGGTGTTAAAGGGAAAGTATGACTTACAGTATATGATAAAATACATTTCTAGGGCTTTTTCTGTTGAACAAAACAAAAAACACTACTCTGCCTGCTGATAAATGCCTTATTCAAATTTTTTACAGAACAACAATTAATTTTTGGGTACAGTGTATCCATGGTATTTTCATTTTACGTGGGTGCTGTTGCTGTCAGTTAATAGATTTTGTTACTGACAATGGCTCACCATAGACTGCAATAACACACCTACACCAACATAAAACAAGAGGGCCATTGATACATTGCACCCACTAATGCAGTTTTGATCAGTGATCATTTTTGAAAGAGGCATCTCCTATTCCAAGACTATTTAATTCAGAAATATATTTGTTTCATCATAAGTATTGCTTTCTCTTTAGCAATGTAACACGTCCATCTCTGTTTTGAACTGCTGAGAATCCTATTTAATAATTAGCTAGCATGCTTGTTAGAAGCCGTCATGCGCAGTAGAGAGTTTTATAATATAATTTGCTAGGATACATCGCTCTCTGTGTGCGTAACACGCACATGCACAGTAGAGACTGCTGGAATGATGCAGTCATGCGCAGTGGAGACTGGCCAAACGCACCAGTCCAAGTGGCGGCATGGCTGATCCGGAGTGAGGCGCTCCAAACAGCCCACCGCCTGTCTCTGCTCCCGGCATGGGGGCAGCAACCGAGGCCGCTGGGTGGCACTTTGGCCCATGCACACGGGCCTTCAATACTAGTTATATAATAACTAGTGTAAAAGCCAGTGTACACGGCCAAGGTCCGGGTAATGTTAACCCTTTGAGTGCCAGAGGGGTACACAACGCATTGTTTAGCAACTCACTGCTCCATGTGATGCAGTCTCGCGTCGCCTCACTCACGCAACGCAATCATGCACAGTAGAGACTGTGTGAATGCGGGCAGTCTCTACTGCGCAAGACTGCATCGTGACAAACATCATAGCGAATTATTATATAGGATCCCACAGTTATTATTATTATTATTATTATGGAGCTACCAAAATACAAACTTGAGTGGATCAGACTTTCCGAAGGAAATTATTGCATGCAACATATGACTCGCCAGCTATTTTTGGACTGCAACTCCCATCAGCTTCAGCCAGCCAACAGCTAGCTGAGGCTAATGGGAGTTGTAGAACAACATGCTGCAGGGCTGCATGTTGTCCACCTTTTCATTAAAAGTGCATTAAAACATATTGTATGGCTTTTCCTTCTGAGTAAAACAAGTGCACTCGCACATCTGGTAGATGTTTAATTCAAAATCCATCACAGTTCAAACTGCTAGAACTTTTACTGTCACATTCTATGGAAAACTGTAGCCTGAGGCTGACCTCTCACACAGAATGCAACTGAACAACTGTCAGCGCACCAGACAGAACTATTGCTAACAGGCTGCCCGCTCCTGGAAATGGGGGGATGGGGGAAAACAGACTACTGGGCAGGTACATAGACTAAAGGATATGCTTTAACTCAACCGCATAGCTGGTGCCAAGTTTCTTTATGAAAATATAAATGTCATAACAGTGTCAAATAGCATTCACTCAAAGGTGAATTTAGGAAATACTTGAAAGCTCTAAAGGGCATCTGGTGGAGCAAGGCAAGGATCTCTGTAGGTAGTGCTCACTGCAGCATGTCAAAAGTCTTAATGGAAAGAGTGAGGGGAGGGAATGAGAGTGGAAGGAAGGTGCAGGTCACCTACTGAGGGGAGGGAAACATTAAGGAAGCAATTAGAGGTCTGTAAAGCAAAGGGACAACACTTTTCCATTTTATTCTGAAGGCTTTGGGAAGCTGATGTCTGAGACAGATGAAGAACATTAGCTGTATTAATATTTATCTGGTATAAGGTAGCCAGCCCTACCTTTAAATGCAGGACACATATTAAATTATCATTTTGAGAGTCTGCACAGAAAACAGGGCAACCCTGCCATATGTGTTTTTCATAAGCCTTGGGTAGTAAAGGGGGAGGCCTGGCCCCATTAGTCTGGTAACAGTGTTTGGGATTTATTTTAGTAGTTGATTGAAGGAATGCCTGTTAAAGTAAGGTTGCTATGTTCAAGGTGGGAAAGGATGAGTGAATTACTTCATTATGGTTGCAGTGTTCCATGAGAAATAGAATTCTGGGTGATATATCATTAGAGGTAGTATGATTTTTTGCAAACCAGTCATTATTATTATTTTCTTTTATTCATAGTTTACTAACATAATCTGAATTGCTGTACAAAATGGAAGAAATAGCATTGCAAAGCAATTTGATGCGCACCCCTCTGGTACTTAAGGAATTATATCTAGAGCTGATTAGGGATGGTCGGAGTTATAGTCTCCAGCAGCTGGATGTTACTGTTCCTGATCTGGAGGATTGTTAAGGTAAAGAAGACAGTAACACATAAGGTGTAGTTCATCCCTAAATATCTCTGGGTAGCACAGAACTACACCCTTCCTACTCTTAAATACTTGGTCCTCAGCTGCTATCACAAAACTAGAAATAGCATCAACACAGTTCCAGGGAAACTACATCACTTGTTCTCCATGATGCACAGAAGCCAACTTCTAATATCCAGAACTGTATAAGACATTATTGAGATTGATTGACCTTATCCAGAGAAAACAGGTGTTAAATCCGAGTATCTCTGGACTTTCCATCATGTGATAATAACAAAAGACCACCTTTGCCACTGGTTCATGTAAGTACCATTCTTATTAGAGATAAGGTGGTGGCTCATACGTATTTATCTCTTGCATACTACATTTATAGTACCAGTGGTATTATCTCCCTTCTTTTCTTTTGGGGAAATCCTATGGAAATTTGATATCTGTAAATAATGAGGTATGAACCTTGAAGGGGATTGTGCTAGCATAAAGAAACCTACCTGGTGGTACCAAGATCTGTGCATACTCTGAGAGGGCACTCCATCCTTTCTATTATGTGAATAGGAGCTTTTGGTGTGCCATGGAGGTGGCCATCAAGATTTTGAAAGCTTTTACCCTTAAACTGTGTGCACTTTTCTATTTTTATATTTTGTTGGCTCTCTAGATAGCGACAAATGGGAATGTCAATCCATTGAAAGATGAGCAGCACCCTTTACAGAGATTTTAAATTTCATAAGGACCTTTTCCACTATCCCTAGTGGATTTTTGATGATCACCAGGACTCCTTTCCCATATTAAGTGCATATTATATTTAGTTGGTTGGTTGAGCACCTAAACTTGTCTTATGTTTTGATCTATGGATTTGTTAAGGTAAAAAAATTAAGGCAAGCATAAGGGGCAGTTCATCCTCCATCATCCCAGGGTAGCATAGACCTACACCCTCTCCATTCTTTCAAAGATGCTGTCTGAAATCTAGAACAGCATCAACACAGTTCCAGAATTATCACATCCCTAGTGTTCTATGATTCACAGAAGACAGTTTCCAGTACCCAGAATTGTACAAGACATCTAAGGGAAGGAGGTGTATGAAATACAACCGACAGTTTTCAAGGAAGGTGAGAATTATGGCACTGGATACAAAGGATTCCAAAGCTTTCGAATTTTCCGACAACCTTTTTAGAACTGTAAAGAAAGTCATAGTTATGTTTTGGAAGGAATGGGTAATTCAGTTAGTGTGAAATAACTATGAAACGGTTCTCACATTTTTTCAGCAAGGTAGATCCAACCCATTAAATATCCCTACCCAGGATTACTGGGAAATGGGGACTTGCCCAGAAGCTTGTGTACACCAGCTCTGCAAATAGGCCAATTAACTTGGGTAGGACAAGTTTTCAAGAGTGGAAGGGTACTACCACATGCCTTTAAATCCAGACACTTTTGAAAGATTTATAATGGAGGACTGTTTGGAAATCATTGCATGGTGGGGTCTCCACATGTTGTTGGACTTTAACTCCCATCATCCTCAGCTGTCTTCCAGCTATTGTTGGACAACAGCTCCCATGAGGGAACTGTAGTCCAACAATGGCTGGAGAGTAAAAGATTGGCTACTTCTGCTCTAGAGCTGTTAAGGTTCCCACTCAACCCCACAGCATGCATCTATCATAAGAGACTGCTATTAAAGGTTTGAGCCATGTTGGTGAGAAGTAACCCAATGGAAGCGCTAAATCATGAGAGTGGTTTTACCAGAACGAGCTAACAATTTCTTGCAAATCGCTCAAAAAAAGTTGCACCCCCAGATTGTCCTATGACAGTTAACTGGCTGATATGAATATAAAAAAACTCAATAAAGTTGTGACTTTTTTGCCACCACTACGTGATACACAAACTTGCTGGGCACAACAGAGAAGGGGGCGGGATTGGTGATTGGTTTAACCTTTAGGAAAGAATTCAATGAGATCAAGGCTACAGGACTGGACTGTTGATGCCAATATAAAAGCCAATGACAATCAACTTATACTGCTAAAAAGATAACATTATTTTAACAAGTAAATTACCTTTAAAAGGACAACCAAGAACAATATTGTGGTCTAACATTATAGAATTTTTTAAAGGGGAAGTAACACCTCCTAATAATAATCCTTCACTTGAATACTACGACTGGAAAATCTTAATGGCCCCTCTAAGTTCTTCCTTATTTGACTGATCAAAGAGATTACATCTTCAATCAGTTCTGGATGTGCTGGATATGGAGGCAGACATGACAGTTGCTAGTAGAATCCCAGTACACCATATTCTCCCACTGCACATAGTAATATTAACCCTTTAAAGTCCAGAAGGGTATTCCATGCATTGTAAAATGTGTTGTACACCCTCTGATCCTTAAAGGGCTATGTAGACTCTGCCTGCTTCAGTTTGAAAAATAAAACTGCAAAAACTGCCATGTCCACCTCTTTGAATATCACATCTAGGACTGACTGAATTTGTTATCTTTTGAACAAAGGCACGATGGCAACATTCATAGGGGCCAATAGGATTTTCTGGCCATAGTAAGGTAAGGTGAAGGTTAGTATGAGGTTTTGCTCCCGCTTTAAGCTAATTTTCTAGTTTACTTAATCCAGAGCAGTATTTAGGTGCATATGAGACACAGTTGAGCGATTGGGGCACCATACTTTAGCTCTAAAGAGAATTCTGGAAGATGTACTCTTATACGGGCTACAGGCTTCCCAACCCCAAATCACTCATATGGGGGAGGGAAGATAGTGTAATAGATCATTTAGATGTAAAATTGTATAATTGTGAATGGGTGGTTGGGGTCAATTTATGGCAGTGAACTGACTTGGTTTTCTTCATTGCCAGATCGGCAATTGTCAGTTTAGAAACTTCAACCTTCACAAATATTAATTACAGGGAATACCCAATAGGAGTTTAACTATTACTGTAGCTACAGGCTTCCCAAACCCAAATCAGTCATATGTGTGATACATCTTTTGAATATAAAATTGCTCCCCTCACAATATGGCAACATGGATGCCTACTCTGCCTAATGGGAAATCCAGCACTAAGGGAGACTGAAATAGAGAGGAAAAGCATGTGTGTGCTGCTCCAGAGATTAAGGGAAGAAAATATTGGCCTGTAACAGAGAGAAGGAAACAAGATGAAAGTAAGGCTGGCAGGGCAGGGTGTTACAGTGAGATTGTTGTATGTTATTGTACTTGTACACACACATATTGCACACTGAATAATATCCAGGTTTCACACCACTATGATCTCCTTCAAGAATATCCCTTAACCCTTTGAGTGCCAGAGTGGTATCCATCCAGGGGCAGCTCTAGGGTTTTGGGGGCCCTAAGCAAAAACAATTCACACGAGGGACCCACCTTTACTCCCTTGTCAGTATTTTGAATGACATTGCCATCTCATTTAGTTTACATGCGGCGGCACTGGTACTGGCCTCTGATCAAGTGAGGGCCCTAAGCAGCCGCTTATTCTGCTTACATTGTAGCGCCACCACCCAGCATATTGCTTTGCAATGTGTTGTATACTCCTTTGACACTCAAATGGTTAATCAAGCTTGGCCGACTAAAAAGTACAACACAAGGTTGATGTAATGATGGCAGCAGCTCCTATTACAGCTCTAATATATATATATATATATATATATATATATATATATATATATTATATACACATCTGTCAGAGTTCTTCGCCCAC
Source organism: Rhinophrynus dorsalis (assembly GCA_037306005.1). NCBI lineage: Eukaryota > Metazoa > Chordata > Amphibia > Anura > Rhinophrynidae > Rhinophrynus > Rhinophrynus dorsalis. Next base: position 159,751,690 of record CM074726.1, on the reverse strand, counting down.
CCAGCACAAATAACTACTGCTGGAAAATCACTTTATACACTCAGAATACTCTAACCAGATGGAGGGATGCCAGCTCACATAGCCCTGTGCACAGCCGGCTGGCTCACTGCTGGAGGGGTACATATACACATACACATCCCTGAGTACAGCTAACCAGTTCACTGCTGGAGGGGTACATATACACACATTCCTGTGTACAGCTAACCAGCTCACTGCTGGAGGGGTACATATACACACATTCCTGTGTACAGCTAACCAGCTCACTGCTGGAGGGGTACTTATACACACACACACATCCCTGTGTACAGTTAAACAGCTCACTGCTGGAGGGGTACTTATACACACACACATCCCTGTGTACAGTTAACCAGCTCGCTGCTGGAGGGGTACTTATACACACACACATCCCTGTGTACAGTTAACCAGTTCGCTGCTGGAGGGGTACTGTACACAGCTAACCAGCTCATTGTTGGAGGGGTACATATACACACACACAAAGAGTCCTGTACACAGCTAACCAGCTCATTGTTGGAGGGGTACATATACACAAAGACACACACACAGCCCTGTGCTAGGGTTGCCACCCAGCCGGTATTTTACTGGTGGACCGGTAAAAAATTAGCTTCTGTCCAGTGTTAAGTCTATGGAGGGAATGCCATGGCCGGTATTTTTTTTGAAGAAAAGGTGGCAACTCTACCCTGTGCACAGCTAACTAGTTCACTGATGGAAGGGCAAACACACACACACATACACTCAGAAAACCCTTCATAGCTAACCAACTCTGAAAACACACACCCACACACAAACACACACATACACACTTTTGCACATACACATAACCCTGAAAAGCTAAACACCTCACTGCTGGAAGGTACACACATACTCACAGCCAAGCACAGCTAATCAGCTCACTGCTGGAAGGTACACACACATACACACATCCAAGCACAGCTAAGGTACACAACCATACACACATCCAAGCACAGCTAACCAGCTCACTGCTGGAAGGTACACACACATACTCACATCCAATCACAGCTAACCAGCTTACTGCTGGAAGGTACACACACACATGCTCACATCCAATCACAGCTAACCAGCTCACTGCTGGAAGGTACACACACATACTTACATCCAATCACAGCTAACCAGCTCACTGATGGAAGGTACACACACATACTCACATCCAATCACAGCTAACCAGCTCACTGCTGGAAGGTACACACACATACTCATATCCAAGCACAGCTAACCAGCTCACTGCTGGAAGGTACACACAAACACACACACACACACACACACACACACACACATACATTGAGTGCTGCACAGCTAACCAGCTCACTGCTGGAGGGATACACACAAACACACACACACACACACAAACACACACACAAACACTGAGTGCTGCACAGCTAACCAGCTCATGGCTGCAGCGGTACATTCACACACACATACATATGCACACAAACAAACACACACTCACAGCCCTACATAGACAACCAGATAACTGCTAGAAACACACAAACATCTTTGAATATTTAATCAGATCACTTCTGGGGAGGTATACAAATGTTTATAATTTGAACTAACATTGAGCACATAAGGGGAAAAAGCCAAATTTAAATAAATGAGAATGTTTATGTCTCCCCTATGGTGCAGTTGGTTTGCCTCAGAATTGCTCTCCTTTATCTTTGTGCATATGTCCCAGTGTGTGTGAAGTTCACATCTGCATCTTGTTTGAAAACCATTTAATAAAAACTGATTAAGGAGGAAATCTCTGTGATTTTCCCTGGGCAGACTGTGTATTTACCTAGTAGCTGTTTACTTATATCTCCCCTTTTACATCCTACTGGAAGATCAGAAGCCAAGTTTTAACCATATCTGTGTTGAGGTGGAATCACATTGTGGCAAACTACTTTAGCAATGAAAAGATTAACAATGTCATGAACATCAATAAAACATGATACAGAAACATTAACTTATATATGTGTGTGTATTTCTATGTTTGGTTATATTTGTGTGTGTGACTGTGTATTCACATGTGTGTGTGTATTGGTGTATATGTGTATGGGTGCATATGTGTGTATATCTATATCTATATATATCTATATCTCTCTCTCTATATATATATATATGTGTGTGTGTGTGTGTGTCTCTGTCTCTCTCTTTGTATATGTGTGTGTGTGTGTGGATGTATTTGTGTTTGTACAAGTGTGTGTATTTACATATGTATGTGTAAGATGTTTGCTTGTGTGTGTATGTATACAACAGATGGATTATAATCCTCTTCTTGCATGGTTCTGCAGAAGAATGTCCATAGGATATGATAGGTAACAAACAGACTACTGATTGAAATATTCCTACCTTGGTAAATCATATTAAGCAAATTCCTATTGGCATAGTTTCCCTTTATAGAGATTATAATGACACAGAAAGTTAATTGGTACTGTGCATTGTGATGTAATTCCATGTAGCCTTGTATATCATCACTGAGGAGCATACAAAGTATATTTATACGTAGATACTTGTTATCACAAAGTATACGTTTCATGCAATATATCACTCTACTAGTACAAATTGAGAAAGAGAGAGAGAGAGAGAGAGAGAGAGAGAGAGAGAATTAAATACATTACTGACAAAAAAAGGAAATGTAGAGTTGATATGGGGAATGCTCTGACAGCCATCTTGCCCCACTGACAGTGGCTTAACCTCAGGTAGCCCAGTTTTTTGCCTTTTGTTTGGATCAAAATCTTAGAAGGTCTGACCAATACAATCTCAGTCCTGGGACCAGCCGGCAGCTCTTCAGCAGAGCCGAAATAGCGATCTTTAAAAAGAATTACTTTACTGGAACAGTCTACAAAGTGTGCTTGGTTTGCAAACACACTTTGTAGACCGTTCCAATGAAGTAGTTCCTCTTAAAGACTGCTATTTCGGGTCTGCTGAAGAGCCTCCTCGAGTCGGCTGACTGGAATCTCCTGCTTTCAGCTTTACAGCTGACATCAGAAGAGAGGGAACTTTAGCAACGAATATCTCTCAAACAGTAAAGGTTTGAGAGATGGGATTTGCTGCACACAATTTAATTTTTTTAAATCTACAATAAAACCTAAATTTATCTTTGGGCATTGCTAACCCTTTAAGGAAATCTATAGTCAAGCTATCCTACAGAGTGCATTATAAAAAATGACTCCTGGACACTAGCTGGCGCTGTTACTAACAATCTGATTAAAAAAATATGTGTTGGAATACCATCTGAATTAAAAAAGTGTGTGTACTCTTAATTTACCCAGCAGGAAAATACCTCTAACCTATGTTTTTATAAAAATGTAGAAGGTTAATCTATGGTACTCCAACATGCGCACCACAGACCAAATGTGGACCTTTTGACCCCAGGGTGCGGCCATCTGAGATTTTTTTAAAAACTGGGGTTTTTTTTAGCTACTTAACTAACACACATGAACTAGTGAGCCAGTAAGATATAATCCCCTGCCATTACCATACACTTCAAGTACAGATTTATGTTAACTTTGTCAATAAACGAAAATAAGCTGCTCCACTCTGAGTTATGAGTATAATTTGTTTGAAACAATATAACATCCACAGTCTCAAACTCAAATTCTCATCCCCTTTTTTTTAAAACTCACTTATCGTCCACCGTTACTTGTGCTCCCAAAAGGCTCTTCCAATTGCCTTTAAATAACCGATATACAATGATATTTGGTGCACCAAGTCTTCACATCGAGGATACGACTAAGTGTATGATAAAATCATCAATCCTTTATTTCATACAAAGTTCATACAAATCGTAACTCACATTTCTTGAACAGGTGTATATGATACAAGGTGGGCACCACACTGCAGACACCCCTCAAATCGCCACAATCAACGCGTTTCGCGTGTAAACACGCTTAATCATGATCACCCCGTCACACTGAATGCCGAACATTTAAAATGTGAGCGACCAATCACGGCAACATCAAGCAACTGGCTTAAAGTATGGAAGCCTCACAATATCAAAAATGCGGCAAACCAAATCAGAAACACACATATGCAGTACATACAATTAATCCAAACAGATGTTATATTAAAGCACAAATCATGACTCTTATTTAAATGTATCGCTACATTGTGTGTATCTGATGTTTATATTCATAGAATTATATTATTGCCTCAAAGTTGCCGTTCATAATATATCACATCTCAAAAGCACGAACATTTGTGTTGAGTATTAACTATTTATCTTAACACAATAACAACATCAGTTAAAATCTCACAGAGTTAGTTGACTTCAAAAATCAGCAGAAAATATCTAACTTGAATCGAATGAAAATAACACAATCAAATCGATCAAATCAAATCAAGGAAAGAGTCAAAGAGTTAAAGAGTTAAAGAGTCAAGTAAAAATTTGATCCCCGCTTGGAAACATCTCATCATATATATATATATGTATACACATACAAAAAGAGACCAATCCAAGCGGAGATCAAAAAACCAAACATCTACATTGTCACTTCCTAGTCTCTTATATGATACATGGATAATGAAACTTTGTATGAAATAAAGGATTGATGATTTTATCATACACTTAGTCAGATTTATGTTAACCCTTTGAGTGCCAGAGGGGTACACAACATGTACCCCTCTGGCTCTCAAAGGGTCAAGTATCACTATCGCTGACTTGATCAATAAATAAATCCATATTTTTTAATAGTTAACCAGCTATAATTCACTGTTGTTATCAATAAACAAAATAATATTGTGGCCCTCAAACTTGTGGCTTTGTGATCAGGTGGTCCATGACTGGAAAAACTTGAACACCCCTGGTTTAACCGTTTGAATGCTAGAGACGTACTATGTTGCGAACCCCTATGGCACTCAAAAGGGTTAAAAAGCATTTTTCAATATAGACAAGTGCATCTTTATGTATAGTCCCACTCACTGAACGGATCATCCAGCCAGACACAGACAGGGCAGAGATGAATTCAGAAATGTATCTCCTACCTTCTGACACATACTTTCTAAAACCAAAATAAATATTTACCTCCCTCTCTCTCTCCCTTGCTCCATTCACAGCAGGGCCTCCTAGCTTCTCCCAAACTGAAGCCTTTCCATAAACAGACAGGAGAAGCAAGGCACTGTACATTCACTCACACAATGGGCCCTCTGTGAAGGTCCGTCCTTGAATTTCAGACACCGGATGCCCTCCGTGCTCGAAATAACAGAGGGTGAAAAAAAACCCAATCCTTCCTTTATAGGGTTAGGATTGTATTTGGTGGGACAAAGTTAAACATACTTATCCCTAACTACTGAATTGTAGCCATGAGTACAAACTATATTATTCACTACTGTAATTATCTTCTTGGTTAAAGGAACACTTATGCTTACAAAAAAAAATCTGTTCTTATATGAAAGAACATGTTGTATCATTCCCAGATATATCTGTAAAAGTTTCCATGACATCATATAAATAATATATATAATATTGCAACTGGGGGGGAAGCAATTTCCCTTGCAATTTTCACTTCCTGTGGTGTCTTCCTTATCAGTGTACAGTGTCCAGACCAGGAAGTAAGGACTGCAAAGCGAAATTGCTTCCCCCAGTTCAAAAATGCAATAAATTTAAACTTTTTTTCCCTAATATATCTGTCAATGCTCCAACATGCTTTTTCATAAATGAGTGACTAACATTTTAGATTTAATATTCCTTTAAGGGGCATTTATACTACACCTACTATACACACTTAATAACAAGCCTGGGGCTGCATTGTGCAAGCCCAAAAAGGCTCCTGTCATCTAACTGGGGATCAGAAAGCTGAACCCTTCTTCTGGTAGACAACCTGAAAGTATGTGGCTCTCGTTGTGGCCTGCATGTGCAGCATACATAGACCCTGTGTTGGGAATTAAACTTCAAAGCAGACGATTCATGGGGACTGCACTGCGCAGGACAAGAGACTGATCTGTGAGACTTCAGTCTCACAATTCAGTCTCTACTTGCCGGATCAACATGTGAGTCCTGAGGGTCTCTCCTCAGACCCCCTTCCGCTGCCCCGTTGGTCCACCAGGATTCACAATGTATACCTGGCTTCACTACCTGTTTTGCTCCCAGCGGACCAGATCTGCTGATGTGGCACTATCCTGGCGATTGTTGACCTTTACATTTTTGGACCATTATGCACAAAAGAAAATTGGAATAATTCTGGAGCAACCTAATTGCTCCAAAAGGGACAAATAAAACATCCCAATCATTTAAATGGGCCATTTAACCATTTCAGTGCCAGAGGGCTTTGTAATGCATTGGATACCCCTCTGGCACTGAAAGGGTTAATCTCTTAAGCGCTAGAGAGGTCTCCAACACATTACAAAGAAATAAATGGGTTAATTCCTCAATTCAGCTGGGAACTGGATGCAACAGTTAATTCAGTGTGAGTTCTGGAGCTTTCCGTTTCCTCCCAATGGTGCAACTGGTATTTTCTGGAACAACTAAAATTTTCTTTTATCCATAAGACTCCACGACCCATATTTATGAAAGCAAACAGGAGTAATTCTGGAATATACCAACTGTATCATAGGGGACACTGTTAAATTAAATTGAGCTTTTAATTCTTTGAATGCTAGAGAGGTCACCGGTGCATGGTAATTTAGGACTTTTTATTCATCCCCTGTAGTGCAGTTGGTTTATTCCAGAATAACTCTTTTATAAATATGGGCCTTATTCAATAAGTCAAAGAGGTACAATTCTGGACCAAACCAACCGCACCACAGGGTAGAAATAAAATCTGTCTTTTAACCCCTTCAGTGCTCCAACACAATGCATTAGAGGCCATTCTCAAAAAGCCCCTTTTAAATCAGTGCTCATTTGGGAAATTTTTATTTGCCACCTATGATGCAGTTGGTTTGCACCAGAATGGCATCACTTTATCTTAATTAATATGGCCCTATGTCTCTGAGTAACGAAAGTCAGAATGCAAAATAATCAAGTTAAAAAACAGTAGCTGTGTATATAACAAAAATGCTGCTAACGTGCTTAGATGAAGTATTCTATAAGCCGCAGACTGCCTGGAGGAAATCTTATTACAAGTGTTAACCTCATTTTAATTTTAAGCAGAGGTTAAGGAGAGTTTGAATAAAGAATAAATAGAAGTATATATTCAAAATAAGGGTCCAGGCACTGACATCTACTTAAAAAAAGAACTGGTTGGCACTTTGAAGGAAATCCCCCGCTCCACCCCCAAATCTGAAATTACAAATGAATGTCTTTCATATCATGTCAGCCTGCTGCATGTTGCATAATTAAAAACAGACCTACTTGTAGTTTCATTTTTTTAACTGGTAGTAATAATGATCACTGTTTACTCTAATTTGTTTTATTGAACGCTTTTAAAATAGCACATTTTAGATATAGAATTAAAACCTAAATATGTGTGTTGCTCCAATCAGTGTATTGGAGATCTTCCTGGAATCCAAGGAGTTAAATATCACATGACTTCATACTTTAGGCCTGATATATAAAAGTAAATTGGAGCAATTCTGGGGAAAAAAAAACTGCCCCATAGGGTACAAATAAGAATCCAGTTTGTTTTCTATGAGGCTTTTAACCCCTTCAACTTTGGAGCAGTCTCCAGACCTCTCTAGCATTCAAGAAGTTAAAGAGATAGTAATACATCAATTATGGAGGCTATAATATTGTAGGTATTAAATAAATAAACCAATACATCAATGTATTTTTGCTATAACTTTCATAGTTTGAGTACTCTCAATCTAAAGTTGACCCCCTCCTGCCCCTCTTAGCTATGTCGCCACTCTAGATGTCAGACTTGGATTCTGGCCTTTGGACCAGGCGGAGCGTTTGGAGAGCCGAAACAGCAGTGGATACAAAGGAAATCTTCATGACAACGGTCTTACAAAGTGGTCATGGTTTGAAGCAGTAGACTAAGATTTCCTGGTATCCACTCCTATTTTGTCTCTCCAGATGCTCCGTCAGGTCCACAGACCAGAATCCAATTCTGACAGCTAGATCGGTGACGTAGCTAAAAGGGGCGGGAGGGGTAAACTTTTGATCAAGATTACTCTTAAACTATGAAAGTTATTGCAAAAACATATAGATGCTTTGGTTTATTTATTTAATACCTACAATATTATAGCCTCCATAATTGAAGTATTACTATCACTTTAAAACTTGATTTAAATTTATGGGGATATTTGCAAATTTTCATTTGTTCATCCTGGTTCACTCGGTTTGCTACATGTCACCTTTATACATAAGGTCTATAGTATTCCTTGTATCAGTAATATTCTACATAAAATTTTATAAAATGTCTTGGTGTCCATTTAAACAAATGCATGCCATAATCATCAGTGTGCCAAGAATTTCCAGATTGTTTGTGCCAAAGAAATTCTTGAGGCAGATTTAGATCGATTTACGTACTAAATTGGGACAAATATCTTTTGCGTCATACTTTAGCCATTTAAATCTTAGACAATCAAAAACCTTGTCAAGTTCTACTCTTATTACGAGGTTGCTGAGATTGGGAACGCTGTGTGAGTAAGAGAAGAAAAGATAAAATGTGGGATATTTAAAAAAAAATATATCCATATGAAAGGTGTCTGGAAGAGAAGTTTGGAATTACACATTAAGCAAAAGAGGGTTTCTGAACGATATCAAATACATTTAGGACTTTATAGGAAGCAATAAAAGGAGTTATGGAGAAGGGTTAAGGAGTTATAGGCAGAGGTTAAGAAGTTATAAGGAGAGGTTATATGGGGAAATAGAAGTTATACAGAGCAATAGGACGTATAGGCAGAGGTGATTTAGAGAAACAGAAGTTTTATGGAGCAACAGGAAACATTAACCCTTTGAGTGCCAGAGGGGTACGCAACGCATTGCAAAGCAATGCGTTGCGTACCCCCTGGTACTCAAAGGGTTATCCCTTTGAGTGCCAGAGGGGTATGGAATGCATTGCAAAGCAATGCATTCCTTACCCCTCTGGCACTCAAAGGGTTAAAGGAAGTAGCTACATGGAGCAATAAGCAGTTATAGAGCGGTATATGGAAAAATACAAGGGGATATATAAAGCAAAAGGTAGATATATAGGAGCCATATATAAGAACAGGAGGTGCTATAGGCAGGAATAATATGCAAGAATAGGAGAAGTTATAGGGAGAGGTTATATGGTGCAATATGTTGCGAAAGGTTTTATAGGACAATACATTGGGTTATAGGGAAATGGTTAATCAGAAATGGTCAAAATACATCCGTGGTCTGGATCGGGCCCACAAGCCAGTTTTATCTGACCCTTGGATCTGTATGGCTGTACATGCAGCAGAGCTACTATACTAAGAACATATTCTCTTCTGGCTTTCTCTACAGGAAAAATGACACATTGCATGAAAATTGTACTTGGTTGTAAAATGTATCATTCTACCAGTGCAGCGAGCCAGACTTGGTGAACTGTCTGAGCAGCTGCACAGCTGTTAAAGTATCATCTGAAGTACAAGGAACAGCCAGGAAGGGTGGTTACTAATGGGACGGGTGCAGTTTGAACAGAGGTGTGGTCCTCAGACCAAAATAATTGCCCACTCTGAGTTTATATGGTACAAGAGTAGAATTTACAGAGAGCAGTCCTGTTGAAAAAAAGTTCTAGGGTGGATATAGAATAACAGGCAGATTAGTATTGAGGATTATACATAGCTAAAGGAGGGCTATATGCAGAATAGGATCTGTTCTAGTGCAGATCCAAGAACACAGTGATTAAGTATACAAAACAATCAGGTTATCTTTAGTTATTGGAGGATTTATAGAATACTAAGTTTCTGGAGATGTTATACAGACACGAAAGTTAGTTATAGGGAGCAGGGCTGGATTTTTCAATAGTCAAAGCAGGCAATGGACTACATCTCCAAATTTATAGGGGCGGTGCCTGAGATGTGTTGGCCACACCCATATTCTGAATTGCAGGTGTGGCCAGAGCTATATCAGTTCCCTGCAATGGTTTGATATTCCACTACAGGTTATTACGTAATCACTTGGATGGTAGAGAGCTCTGAGATCTTTCTAGCAAACAAAGGGTTAAAGTTTTTTTTTTTTGTCCTTGCTTGTTATAGGCCAAGGTGAGGGGTGGGGGTGTGACTATGGACAGGGATAAGGGCACCTAGAATGCCTTGCCTAGGGGAGACTGGGATGTATATCTAGCCCTGACAGTGGGTCTTTCTAAGAAAAATAGAGGTCACTTAACTGTACATATTATGCATTTGCAGGATATATATCTAAAGTCAAAACAAAGGGTTACTGTCTCTTTAAATATCACACTGGTGATGCTATTTTCCGTAGGAGAACATACACACTTGTGCATTATTCTTTGTGTAAAAGGAACGTTCTCAGCTCACACCCACTGCAGTTTCCTAAGTGATGCTCATAGCCCAGTCATTTCACACTGCAAATATAACATCTTAGGGTCACATGTACAGACAGGACAAACCAAATGTACCATAAGGGAAAATAACATGCCCCGATATTCTCGTTGATTTAAATAGTGCTTTTAACTCCTTGAATGCTAGAGATGTACCCCATGCATTGCTATACAACACCTCTATATAATCTCTGTATAACACATCCTAATAAACCATAAAATGTCTATACTACTGCTTTATATATAATCTCTATACAGCTCCTCCTACTGTGCCATATAATCTCTATACAGCTCCTCCTACTGCTCCATATAATCTCTATACAGCTCCTCCTACTGCGCCATATAATCTCTATACAACTCCTCCTACTGCGCCATATAATCTCTATATAACTCCTCCTACTGCTGTATATAATCTCTATACAACTCCTCCTACTGCGCCATATAATATCTATACAGCTCCTCCTACTGCTGTATATAATCTCTATATAACTCCTCCTACTGCGCCATATTATCTCTATACAGCTCCTCCTACTGCTCCATATAATCTCTAAACAACTCCTCCTACTGCTTTATATAATATCTATACAACTCCTCCTACTGATTTATATAATATCTATACAACTCCTCCTACTGCTGCATATAATATCTATACAACTCCTCCTACTGCTGTATATAATCTCTATACAACTCCTCCTACTGCTGTATATAATATCTATACAACTCCTCCTACTGCTTTATATAATCTCTATATAACTCCTCCTACTGCTCCATATAATATCTATACAACTCCTCCTACTGCTGTATATAATCTCTATATAACTCGTCCTACTGCTGTATATAATCTCTATATAACTCGTCCTACTGCTGTATATAATCTCAATATAACTCTTCCTACTGCGCCATATAATATTTATACAACTCCTCCTACTGATCCATATAATCTCTATACAACTCCTCCTACTGCTGTATATAATCTATATATATAACACCTCTTACTGTTTCATATAATCACTTTATAATTCATCCTACTGCTTCATATAATCCCTTTAGAAACCCATCCTACTGCTTCATACAATCCCTATATAAACTCATCCTATTGCTTCATATAATCTCTATACATCTCCTCCTACTGCTCCATATAATATCGATACATCTCCTCCTACTGCTTCATATAATTTCTACTTAACTTCTCCTACTGCTCTAAATAATCTCTATATAGCTCCTTCCACTGCTATATATTATCTCTACATATGTCCTCTTACTGCTCCATATAATCTCTATATAACACCTCTTACTGTTCCATACAGTTTCTGTTTAGCTCCTCCTACTGCTCTATATAATCTCTATTTAGAATTTCCTACTACTACATGTAATTTCTAAATAACTCATTCAGATGGCTAAACAATGTATCCCTATTACTCCTCAAACTGAACCATATAAAATCTCCTCATAACTCCTTTTGCTTCTCCATACAACTGCTCCCTTTATCTCTTCCTATTGCTGCACATAACCTTTCCTTATAACTCCTCTTATTTCTCCACATAACTCCTATACTGTATATTATTCCCTATAACTCACCCTATTGCTCCATTTGCCCTATAACTCCACCTATTGTTCCATATAACCCCTCTCTATAACTCCTCTTATTGCTCCATATTACTCTTCCCTACAACTCCTCCTATTGCTTCACATAACCCCTCCTTATATCTACTGTCATTGATCCATAACATTTCCTCCTATAACTTGTCATATGTCTCAGTTTAAACCCTCCCTATAACTTTTCTAACTGACCCAAATATCTCTTCCCATATCTCCTTGTATAGCTCTATAAAACTCCTTCTATGAACTCTTATATAACTCCTAAGCATCATTATACACTGCAGCATGTTCTTTGTGTTTACGTGTATGTGTGCATTCATGTGTGTGCGTATGCACATTGTGTACTTGTGTGTAACTGTATGTATGTGTGTCTGTGTATATATATATATATATATATATATATATATATATACATACATGTGTATGTATGCCCGTGTGTGCATGACCATGTGGGTGTATGTATATGTGTGTGTGTACATATGTTTGTGTGTATGTGTATGAGAGTATGTGTGTATATGTGTTTGTGTGTGTTTGTGTATGGGTTGATATATGTGTATTTGTATATGTATGGATACACATATATATCTGTGTATGTATTTGTGTTAGTGTGTGTGTGTGTGTGTGTGCATGTATGAGAGCATGTGTGTGTATATGTGTGTGTGTGCATGTATGCATGTATCTATGTGTGTGTGTGGGGGTTGATATATGTGTATTTGTGTATGGATGTGTACACATATATATCCGTGTATGTATATGTGTTAGTGTGTGTGTGTATGAGAGTATGTGTGTGTATATGTGTTTGTGTGTGCATGTGTGAGTATGTGTGTGTGTATGTATGCATGTATCTATCTATGTGTGTGTGTGCTGATATATGTGTATTTGTGTATGTAAGTGTACACATATATATCCATGCATGTATATGTGTTAGTATGTGTGTGCATGTATAAGAATATGTGTGTGTATATGTGTTTGCGTGTGCATGTGTGTGTGTGTGTGTGCATGTATCTATGTGTGTGTGTGTGTGTGTGGCATGATATATGTGTGTATTTGTATATGTATGTGTACACATATATGTCCATGTATGTATGTGTATGTGTATTTATGTTAGTGTGTGTGTGTGTGCGTGTATGAGAGTATGTGTGTGTATATATGTTTGTGTGTATGTGTGTGCATGTGTGAGTGTGTGTATGTATGTGTGTGTATATATGTATGTGTGCTTATGTGTATCAGTGTGTGCATGACAATGTGTGTACAAGTATGTGTGTGTATTAGTGCATGTGTGGTTGTGTATGTGTGTGTGTGAGTGTGTATGTGCTTATGAGTGTGTGCGTGTAAAGTTCAGTGTGTCATATGTATCAAATAAAATCTTATTAGTAAATCTGGGTAGTAACCAAACCTGGCCCTCAAGAGCTACCAAGGGTGCATGTTGTCAAGATATCCCAGCTGGAGCACAGACTAATTAGTGGCTCTGTCACTTTCATTCCTCTGTGATCATTCAGTCAGATCCTGAGAACATGCACTGTTGGTAGCTGTTGAGGATCAGGGTTGGTTACTCCTGATTTGGGGCAATACAACAGCAATGCATGTACAAGACATAATACCACACTGATTACAGTTGGGCCTTTTCCTTGATACATTGGTTGTATTGCTTCACATGTAACTAATATTCTCCTTTATACATTTACCCATGTATGTTCATTATATGTGTAAAATAATACAGACTACATACCAATGAGGAATACAGAAAGAAAGATGTACTGTGCCCCTCCAGGTGCACATAAACATTCCCAAATGCCCACTGATTTAAAAAAGGATTTTAACCGGTTGAATGTTAGACAGATCTCCAATGCATTGCTTCTCAATTCTCTGGAGACCTCTCTAGCTTTCAAGGGGTTAAAACCCCCATTTAGATCAATGGGAAAAGGATTTTTTTCCAATATGGTGCAACTGGTGGTTTGTCCCCGAATTATTCCAGTCTGTCTCGGTCCATCAGCCTGTGTGTACATTATCATTGTACTAGTGTAAACGCCCGTGTACACAGGCCAAGGTCCAGGTGATGTTAACTGAGACCGGTTCTTCTCTGTGCACTGGCGGCGCAAGCGATGCAGTTATGCGCTGTAGAGACTGCCTGAACGCACAGAATGCTCCCAACACAGAACTCCCAGCATTCTGTGCGTTCGGGCAGTCTCTACTGTGCATGACTGCATCGGACAAACATCCTAGCATTTTATAGATAGTATAGACACCCAGTATCATTATCAGTACAGTGGTGTGTAATACCGTGCTGCATGCAGGTGATTGACATGTGGTACCTCTCTGCTATAAGAAAGAGGGCCTCTCCCCCTCTACAATATCTCCTTTCTTCCATTGCTCTCCACCCCACCACTGCCTTTCACAGCTGTCACCCCTGCCAAATCATTCTGAGGGCCTCCCCTCCCCTGACCTTTACAGAACAGGTACAGAGATCCGCAGACAGAAGGGGCATTGAGTGAAAAGAAAGCGGCAGTGAGAACCGCGGGGACAGAGACAGGAATGAAAATATGATCCGGACTGTTCTGTCACTGTTCCTCCCGATGTCCTACAAGGTACATGGCATGTCAAGGCCAAAAACCGGTTAACCTTTCGAATGCCAGATTGGAGTCCAACATAAAGCACGTAAAAAAAAAGTCAGAGATGATGATGATGTACTAAGAACTGGAGCAAACCAGCTGCACCATAGGGAGAAAATAAAAGTACCACTGATTTAAAAGGGGATTTTAACCCTTTGAATGCTAGAGAGGTCTCCAACTCGCTAGCATTCAAGGAGTTAAAAGCTTCACTTAACCCTTTGAGTGCCAGAGGGGTACACAACGCATTGCTTCGCTATGCATTGCGTACCCCTCTGGCACTCAAAGGGTTAAATCAAAGGGAATTTGGTAAATGTTTCTTTGTCCCCTATGGAGCAGCAGGTTGCCCCAGAATTTCTCCAGTTTTCTTTGATACATAAGGCCCCATTTCCTATCACCTATGTATCCCAAGATGGAGACCTCTTTAGCATTCAGTGGATTAAAATGCCTCTTTTAATCAATACAGATTTTGATTTCTTCTCTGTTGGTATAATTGTTTTGCTCCAGAATTAGACCATTTCTTCATAGTACACGAGCCTCACGATTGCTATACAGTTCTCTAAAATAACGATAAGTAGCTCTATGCTTTGGAACACATCAGCAGGTCAGACATTCATTATATCCCTACTTAAGCACAGGTGGGTTATTCAGGATGAATGAGCCACTAAATACCCACCTGTTAACAAGCAGGGATACCTAGTAAACCTGCACTGTCACTGTGTCCTGGAGATTAACCTTGAGAAACACTGCTCTATGCTCCAGACTGCCAGTGATTCTGTCAAGGGGATCACAGGATCTTTGTCCAAAATTATCATATATTCTCAGACAGATGCAGCTTCTTGTATAGATCACTACCATACTTAATGTATCTTTTTCAGTAGATATTTGACACAGATTAATACTTCTCCCTACAGATCCTGTTGACTTTTTCGACACAGGGTACAGAGCTGTCATGGTACCAGGTCTACTCAAGACTCTGTCCATGGTACCAGATCTGTTCAAGACTATGTCCATTATACTGCACTTACTGAAGTTAAGTTACATTTACTCAAGAATACTATATTTATTATATAACACCTAACCAAGGCACTGTCCAACACCTAACCATGGCACTGTCCATTATATCAGCTTTACTCAATAAGACTACGTCCATTATATCACATCTACTCAAGACAATGTCCGTTATATCACATCAATTCAATCAGGCTATGTCTAAAATGTAACATCTATTCAACACCAAGTCCTTTACCTTACATCTACTCAAGAAGACTATTTTCATTACAAAACCAATAACCAAAGCTATGTTCATTATATCACACCTTACTCAAGACTGTGTCCATTATATCACTCAGTACTGTGTCCATTACTTCACATCTGCTCAACACTATGTCCAATATATCACATCTAGTCAAGATGACTCATGATGTCTCATCTTCTCAAGAAGACCAGTGTAAATGGCATCATCACATCTCTAGAAGATTCTTCTCCATAATTTCACATATTTTGAAGATCCTTGTCCATAGTATCACATCATCTCAAGACGTCCTATGTCTGGTATATCCACACTCCACTAAAATATCCCTGTCCATATTATCACATCTGCTTAAGAGGATCCCTGTCCAAAATATCACATATTCACAAGCAGACACCTGCCCATAGTACAGGGCCGGTGCAAGGATTTATGTCTACACAGGTGATGGTGCATATTGATGCCCCCCCACCAATTCTCCCTCCCCCCCTCCAACCCAGCAACAATCCCCTGCCACTGTCTGGGGCTGTGGCTGTTCTATGTGACCATGCAGCACTCTGCTCCCGCTCGTGTTGCTCTCTGGCATCTTTCTGACGTGCGAGTTAAGAATGGAATAGAAATAAAGAGGCAAGAGAAGGGAGAAATACTGTACTACCGCTCTTTCCTACTTCTCTTGCCTCGTTCTCCATTCCCCCCGCCTCTTTCTACCCCCTCTTGCCTCTTTCTAACCTCCCTTGCCTTTCTCCCTCCTCTTGCTCCCCATGCCTTTTTCGCCAACCTCATGCCCCATGCCTCTTTCTCAAACCCTCTTGCCCCCATGCCTCTTTCACCACCCCTTTGCCCCTTCCATCACTCTCTTGCCCCCATACCTCTTTTGCCCCCCCATGGCTCTTTCACCACCCTCTTGCTCCTCATACCTCTTTTGCCACCCTCTTGCCCCCCCCCATGCCTCTTTCACCACAGATCTGCCCCCCCCACTGACCGCATTGATGACAGACAGAACTTAGTGAGACACTGCAACACCGCAAGGTGACTGCTGGGGTTTTCTTCCTCAGTCTGGGCGCCAGTTTTAAACTTGCATTTGCAGAAGAAGGAAACCCCAGCATTCACCTCCCGGCGTCGCTGCATCTCACTCAGTTCCAACTGTCATTAATGCGTGCCGTGTGTGGGGGGACCAGACAGAAAGCTCCACAAGCAGCTTCCTGTCAGACCGGGGTAGAGGATACAGTCACAGAAGCTCCTCTACCCGTGGTCCGCCAAAAAAAAAAAAACGTCACAGCTTCCCCCGTTTCGGCACCCCTCTGCTGCGGCACCCTAAGGCAACTGCCTAAGCAGCCTTATGCCAGCGTCGGCCCTGCCATAGTATCATTTATTTAGAGGAAGATTCCTGTCTAGGGCATCACATTTTGCAAGAAGATCAGTATCCACGAAGTGCTTGTCACTTTATTGTGTCTATCAATCTATGTCTGTCTGTCTATCTATCTATCTGTCTGTCTGTCTGTCTATCTATCTGTCTGTCTATCTATCTATCTCATATCTATCTATCTATCTATCTATCTATCTATCTATCTGTCTGTCTGTCTGTCTGTCTGTCTGTCTGTCTGTCTATCTATCTATCTATCTATCTATCTATCTATCTGTCTGTCTATCTGACTGTCTATCTATCTATCTATCTATCTATCTATCTATCTATCTATCTATCTACCTATCTATTTATCTATCTGTCTGTCTGCCTGTCTATCTATCTGTCTGTCTATCTATCTATCTATCTATCTATCTATCTATCTATCTATCTATCTATCTATCTGTCTGTCTGTCGGTCTGTCTATCTGTCTGTCTGTCTATCTATCTATCTGTCTATCTATCTATTTATCAATCTGTCTGTCTATCTATCTATCTATTATGTATTTATTATGCAATTATTAGTGATAAACGTTCTTGGTTAGTATGAAAGATTTTCCTTGGACTGATTAATGTAGGTATAGTGGTTACTGTATATGTGTGGTGACTTTAACTTTTAAGGAGGGTTTTGTCTCTTCTTTTTTTGCATGTCTCTGCAACATCACTGACTGGCATCCTTTTTTAAAGTGATTGTAATACTTCGTTTTACCTTATTTTATTTTGTAGGCATTAAAAAAAACATGAAGAACGATATAAGTCTTATCTCTCAAACCTTTATGGTTTGAGAGATATTCACAAGCAAAGTTTCCCCTCCCGCCCCTTTTACCTAGTGTAAGCCATCTCTTCTCAGATCTGGAATCCAGTCCATAGACCAGACAGATAACAGCAGGGGACATTCTTCTTACAATGAAAACAATGAAAGCCCTGCCCCCCTTGACAAGTTTTTCAGGTTTTTCCCTTCTCTTAATTGAAGATTGTCCCTCTCTGCAATCTACCTGGGCACCTCCCTTCTGATCTGGCTGAGTAGTGTTACATCAGTAAAAGGGGCAGGAGGGGGATACTTTGTCATTCAATTACTCTTGAACTACAACTCTGACAGAATTGAAATAACACTCTCCAAATACTATGATGATTAATTAGAGGTGCTTTTATTATGAAACGTTACTATCCTTTTAAGTGCCAGAGTGCCAAAGAGGTACCCAATGCATTGTAAAGCAAGGTGTTAGACACCTCTCTGGCTCTCAAGGTAAATCTCTTGGGAGACATTGATGTCTGAGGCTGATTAATTTGCAAAGGGCTGAGAGTCGTACCTGGTCTCCCAAGTGGTTGGGTAGTACTTGATGCAGGAACATTGAGTTTTAGAGATCTGTGTGATTTTGCAGATTGTTTGTCTGCAGATTTTTTGGGGCCAGGGCCCAGATTCCAGATCACTCCCCCAGCAGCACCTATTTTATGGATGTGTACAGCTCTCATATGTTGTGGCCGCTGCCTTCATGGAAATTTCTGAAGCCCAATAAAAGTTTTCTTGTTCCATCAGCCAGTTCTGAGCTCATTAAATGCACAACCCAGAAAAGAAGGAAATCTGGCTTTTTAAACAATAAAATATCCTCATTGTTCTCCATGGGAAAGAGTCATCGGGGAAACAAACACAGAATGGTATTTATTTTGCTACAAGTTTGAAAAATGATTCCATAAAAAAGTAATACCCTGTCTTAGTATTTGACTTTGTAATTACTTTTTTGCACAGAAATCCTGATAAATAAAAAGCAATGGGATCATAAGAGAGGTATAAAAATGTGTTTCAGTTTATTAAACCAAATCGACCCTTTACATGTCAAAGTGCTGCATACTCCTCTGGTATGCAAAGGGTTACAAAAAGACACTTAATTTCTCAGTCTTATAAAAAGTAAATATTAGCATGAGAGTTTGTATGCATGTCAGTTTCAAAGTGTATGTACACGTATCAGTGATTTTGTGTGTGTGTCTGTATCAATGTGTGTGAGTGTATGTGTGTGTGGATGTCAGTTTGTGTGTGTGTGTGTCATTTTCAGTATGTGTTACTGTGTGTGTGTGTGTGTGTCAGTGTCAGTATGTGCTTATGTGTCAGTGTGTCTTTTTCAGTATGTGTGTGTGTGTGTTAGTGTGTGTGTCTGTGTGTGCCTGTGTTAGTGTGTGTGTGTTCTGTGTCAGTGTTTGTGTACATCAGTGTGTGTGTATTAGTGTGTGTGTCTGTGTCAGTGTGTGTATATGTGTGTCTGTCAGCATGTGTGTCAGTGTGTGTGTTTGTGTGTATGCCAGTATGCATCTGTATGTCAGTGTGTGTGTGTGTGTGTGTGTGTGTGTGTCAGTGTGTGTATTAGTGTGTGTGTTTGTATGTGTGTCTGTGTCAGTGTGTGTGTATATGTCATTAAGTGTCTGTATGTCAGTGTGCCTATCAGTGTGTGTGTTAGTATGTGTGTGTGTCTGTGTCAATCTGTATGTATTTGTGTCTGTGTCAGTGTGTGTGTCAGTGTGTGTGTGTGTGTTAGTGTGTGTGTGTCTGTGTCAGTCTGTATGTATTTGTGTCTGTGTCAGTGTGTGTGTATGTCTGTATGCATCTGTATGTCAGTGTGTGTGTGTGTGTGTGTGTTAGTGCGTGTGTGTCTGTGTCAGTGTGTATTTATGTGCATTTGTGTTAGTGTGTGTGTCAGTGTGTGTGTGTATGTCTGCATGCATCTGTATGTCAGTGTGTGTCAGTGTGTGTGTATGTGTGTGTCAGTATGTGCCTGTATGTCAGTGTATTTGTGTGTGTGTCAGTATATATGTGTGTGTATGTCAGTATGTGTCTGTGTGTCAGTTTGTGTGTGTGTATAGTACATTAAATATTTATCTGAAGTGAAATATATACATACACACATTCACACTCATACCATTAATGCATTAAAAAAACAAATATTCCTCACAGACAATCTGAAGCCTGCACTGTATTTTTCTTAGCAGCATGAAATCTATTGACTTAACCCTTTCCAGTGTGCCTTAACCCCTATGTCTATCAATCACCCTTTCCACATCACCATGTTATGGTCTGGAAATATCACTGGGATACAATTATAGGCATAGTTAACCTTTTACATTAAAAAAACAGGGTTGACTCCTTACACTATAGTATAGGATTAGCTACACCTTCTGCAGGTTGTTACTAAAAAAAGCAGCCCAACACCAGACCCTCCCCAGCAACATCTCCAGGCAAATATCTTCCCTTTCAGCAACCCCTGTAAAGCCCCTGAGTGCATAAGACCGTGCAGTGCATTTCTACAGCTCTCAGACTCTCAAAGTCTTAATGATAATTCCAGCACAATGCAGACATAACAGATTCTCTCTCTGACATCTGAAATATCCTCCTCTCAGATGCAGCAGTTGCTCTGGTTCTTGAAGGGTTAAGCTTAGTGGTCCCTGCTCAGAGCTACATGTTCTGTCCCTCTGTATAACCACTACCTGGGCTCCCTGTGTGCCTTAATACCCTGCACACCGCAGAAACACACATTCCCTATACAAAGACTCTGCTATGTGCAAACACTCAACCATTCAGACACACACTCACACACAATGTTATACATGCTCACAGTGCGGCACTGATACATACACACACACACAACGTTATACATGCACAGTGCAGCACTGATACACACACAAACACACACACACACACAATGTTATACTGCTCACAATGCAACACAGACATCACTGAATACTTTAACAACTTCAGGACCAGGGAGGTGCACAAAAAAAATGTGAAGAAATGCATGCACATCACCTGGTCCTCAAAGGGTTAAAAAAGCATTTGGATAGAGGTGTATGAATGTCTCTGCACTGTGGACATCTCACTCGGCGCAACTTTTGTCTGAGCAAAATGTCAAATAAAGATGTCCCCCAGCTGACACCCCATCCTGTATATCCAGTGAAAATCTACACACACACCATAACCTTCTCCCCCACCCCTCCTTCACTATACATATAAGACTCCTCCAAACCTAGCCTTAAAGATGGACTAGATATTTTTAGGAAAAATTGTCTCTTAACCCTTTGAGGGCTAAAGAGATGGGAAAAATAATGCATTGCCCAGCCCACTGCCACTTGCCAATCTAGGGACATTCATGCAGCAGTCAGATATATAGATATATGTTTATGGTTTTAGCTTGAACCCCTATTTGGCACTCAATGGGTTAATGAAAAATTCCATAAGAATAAGCAACCCCTATGGTTATTTAGAGCACTTTAAGAGGATGAAATTGTAAAATGAAAGTGGCCAGCTATAGACTACAACAGAGATAAATGCAAATAAATAAATAGAAAACATGGATAGATTTACATTGACTGCTGAATTAAGGACATCTACCATGGTATATCATTCTGTGAAACTAAATAAGAGCCACTTCTTACTAAGGGCATCTTTCCACTTAAAAGAATCCTCAATCCATCCCATTCACAATAACTAATGCACTCCCATCCAGGACCTAATGGTCTGCAATTGCTGAACACAACCTAATTGATAACACCAACAGTACCATATTTACAGAATCCTGGGGGGTCCAAACCAGCATCCTACAATCTGCTACAACTATAAACACAGGGATTTCACACAAGATGTTAACCCTTTGAGCACCTGATCACCAAGCACAGCTTTGCAAACCACTTGTAGTGGCCATCGGGGTTGATATACCGGAAGAACATCAGCAATTCTTCAGCAATCCAGTTGTACCATAGATGACAAACACATTCCCAAATGTAAAGAATTGCTGTTGTATCTCTTGTTTATCAGGCTAAATCGCTTAACCCTTTGAGCGCCAGAGGGGTACGCAACCCTCTGGCACTCACGGGGTTAAATCATACTGAGAAGTCAGAAACTGCCCGGGGCTTCCAAAACACATGGCTGGATTCTAATACCTGTCAAAATATTATTCCTGGATTTAATCTTAAAAGAAATTCCTAACATAATCTACGGGAAAACTTTGGAGATTAAACAAGGTTTTCATTCAGTACAGGAAAAAAAGGATAAAGGCCCATTCAATATGCAGTCCCAGGAGACGTAAGTAGTACATCACTCCAAACCTGAAAGAATATTAAGCATGATGTACAAACTGGAATTTTAGTATTTCAGGAGTTAACCAACTGTAGTATGGGGGGACAAATACAATTATAATTTATTTTTAGGACCAGTAACACTAAAGAAATAAATAAATATCAATTACAGCTAGCAATTAAAAATGATTTATGTTACATCACAAAAATATCATCCTGAACTTGAGTTTATGATGTATGTGTAAACTAGGCATTTGTTGTTTGTGCTGTTTGTATTGAATGGTAAGAGGTAAAGTCAGTTAATTGATTGACAGTAGTGCCACTGTAAGGCTGTTAACTTATCACAGACCAGACTGTCCACTTAACCCTGGACAACCAATGTGACCTCTGGGACACAGAAGAATGTCTGCTCCCTCAGAGCATATTTGTCTAGATTTTAGGCCTCAGAAAACAAACATATCTTTTTTTTTATTACAGATGATAGCATGAAATACTGCATATTTATGTTTATATAACCTCGATTCAGTTCTTTTGTGTGCTAGTGTTCCTTTAAATGAGACTTTAATCCTTTCTGTGCCAGAGAGGTATCCAAATCATTATGTTACAATGTGTTGGATGTTTCACTGGCAATCAAAGGGTTAAAAACCTTGAATGCTAGCAAGGTCATCCAGAGACCTCGCTAGCACTCAAATCAACATGAATTCGGGAGATTTTTCTTTCACCCTCCCCCGTGGTGCAGTAATTGGTTTACTCCAGTTTCCTAGTACAACAGCCTCACTGTATGTCCATAGGAACCCACAGTAATCTGAATTCTAGAATGGCACGATCCAGAAATGACAGGTGGAGTGGGCTCATCCCAGGAGACCAGGTAGATTCCAAGTACAAATACTAATACATTCTTTACTATCCATATGTGTGTGTGTGTGTGTGTATATATATATATATACACATAAGCACACACAAAATATTTGCCCAAACTGTAGCTTTACTTAACTCTGGAATTTAACTCCTTGAATGCCAAAGAAGCACGCAAAGCATTGTTCTGAAATGCTGAACCCCCCCATTTCTGGCAATCAAATGGTTAAGGGTGCTGGGTGGGGATATGGGGCCCCAGAGGTGCCCTTTGCTTTTCCTGACTGCTGCCTTTCCATATTCCAGTGGATGCACCCTGATGCCATCTGTGCATGTAGGACAAGGAAGTCCATGAGAGCTGTCAAACTCATGAGTGCCCAGAACTATATCCTTTTACCAGATACTTTGGCACCTTCCTTTGGTGCCCTACATTCATGGGTGCTGCCATCTTGCAGACTTAACCCTTTAGTCAACAGGCGAACTCAGTAACCTAGAAATATATTTTCTATACACACAGTGGGAATCAACTTGAATGTGACACCCATGGGAGACAGGCCAGGCACCCACATGAATAATCACCACCTCCAGTACACTGGAGGAACCCAGGGCCTCCAGGAGAGGAGTGGAGGCTGAAGGGTCAGTGACAAATTAATACATAGTCTGACATGGTTAACCCTTTAAGGACCAATGGGTTGACCTTTGAAGGGTTAAAAAAGAGTGGATTACACACACACACACAGGACTTTTACAATAACACATTGCACCTTCTCTTCTGATTTCTTTTTTTTAAGTTTAACTCTTTGAGTGCCGGAGAGGTATCCAACGTCTCTGGCACTCAAAGGATTAATATGCCAGCTCCCAATTTTTAATAGCAAATTCATCTAAGTTTAACCTTTTGAGTGCCAGGAGGTATCCAACTCATTGCAAAGCAATGCTTGGATATCCCCATCAGGCACTGAAAGGGTTAAGGAATGTCACTATAGTTTTTACTGTAAGCTAGCTGAATGGAGCAAGCACCAAGTCCCTGGTCCTCCACAGGCTTCAGATGGAATAGCTATTAGAAGCAGTCACAGGTGTGTATGAGTTGAGGGGTCACATGCACTGAGTAAAGTGTAGAAATTGTGGGGCAAACCAAGTGCAACAGAAAGGACACATTAAAATTAACATTGATTAAAACTGGGGCGATTTTTGACCCCATGATTGCTAGAGTCCTCCCCAAAAGCAATGTTTTGGAACTTAGAACTCAGCATTCAGTGGGTTAAAAGTCACATTTTACTCAAAACATATATTGGGAGATTTTTTTGTCCCTCATTGTGCATTTTTTGGTTTGATCAAGAATTGCTCCATTTTTAGGTGTGCATATAGTCCACAATAATAGGATTTAGAAGCAGTCAGGGGTCTTTATGGGATTAACAATGGGAGAGTGGCATTTAGAACCCTACTTTTAAGTATCCCAAGTGCTACATCCGGGACCTTCCTGGATGCCAGTGTGGTTACCAGCCAGTTCCCACTGTCAGTACTCTCTTGCCTTCACAAGGTGCTCTCTGTAAGTTGCTAGATATATTGGGAGTCAGTGTTGTTAGTAAATACCATTCATAGATGCCCTGTACCCTCACAAGATTTGCTGATGTGTGCCCATACTGTGGTACCAGTGGGTCCTATCAGTAAATTGTTAGCAAATATGCCATTTCTGGGTGTATTCATTAATTACCAATGAGTGCCCAACTCTGAGGGAACAATAATGACACAGAAGAGCAATTTGGGGCCAAATTAAACGTTGTTTTTTTAACCCGTTGAATGCAAGAGAGGTCTCCAACGCATTAACGACCTATCTGGCATTCAAAGAGTTTAAAAACAATGAGTTCCCTGTGATTTAGCCCAAAATTGCTCCTCTTTTTATTGTATGCATTAGCCCTGGGTGTTGTCAGTAGGGTATTAACCCGCAATCTGCGGGTCCTGTCAGTAATCCCCCTGCACATTTCCCCCAAACGCTCGCCATTGGCACGAAGCTGCCAGTCTTACCTGCTACCTGGGTCTTCACCAGCTGCCAGAGGAGGAGCAGCGCCAGGCTGCAGAGAGGGGGCACCCCGGGAACCCTGCATCTCCTGGGCTGCCGCTGAGAGCGGGGCATGGTGCCCAGGTACAGGGAAGGGAGGGGAGAGGAGGAGGAGGGCCGCAGGTCCAACAGGAGCGAGGTGCCAGGGAGCAGGACAGCACAGGACAGGAGAGCAGAGCTCAGGAGCAGCTACTGCCTGAATCTCACTACTTACACCATGTGCAGCCAGCCTGGGGAGGGGGGAGGAGAAAGAGGGGTGTCTGAGGTGAGACCCTGTCTGAGTGCTGCCTGCTAAACACACCCACTCTTCTCTCCTCTACCCAGCCTTAACCCTCTCACTGCCAGGGGGCTGCCCAATGCCCTGTGCAGTCCTCTGGAACTAAAAGGATCAACCTTCTTTTCCTCTCAGTCATTAAACCCTTTCAGTGAGTGATGGATACCTCTCTGGCACTCAAAGGGTTAGCACCCTAACTTTTTTCTTGAGACATATATATACAAAATAAGTTAATCACATCTTGGGCAAACGAGGTGCACTATACGGGACATGTACCATTTCCTATTGATTTAAATGGGGCTTTTTAAACCCCTTAAATACTAGCTAGGTTACTCTCTAGAATTCAGGGGGGTTAAATGATTCATTTAAACCAAAGATTATTCGAGGAAGTGTGTCTGTGTTTTGTTTAGTTTAACTCCTTGAATGCTAGAGCTTTTTGAGACATCTTTGCATTCAAATAGTAAATATGTTGTATAATTCAGGCCTGGGTTACATTGCAGTTGATAACGTAATCAATGGATTTATTTTCAGTTTTCTCCATAGACTTTAGTGAGAATGTGTTAGATAAACCAGAGAACCACTTGTCAACTGCAGTGTAATCAAGGCCTATGTTAGATGCCATTCTTGCTCTAGCCATCACATCACACCCAGAGAGAGACACATATACACATACATACAGACTAGGGTGACCACGGGTCCCGGAATGTCCGGGACTGTCCCTTATTTTAAGCCTATGTCCCACGTCCCAGGTCATCTCCCACCGGGACAATGAAGTGTCCCGGAATGAAGCTAAGCCACCCACACAGCAGCACAAACAGTCACTCTCTCAGTGACCTCCCAGTGTTTGTTGTGTTTTTTTTGGGGTTTTTTTTTATATATGCCGCCCTGGATGTCAGCCTGCAAGCGGTGTGTCACATCATGGACGCCGCGAGGGAGCGCTTGGTAGCATAAATCAGTGCTCCCTCGCGGCGTCCATGATGTGACACACCGCTTGCAGGCTGACATCCAGGGCGGCAATCCAGCTGATCTCCTGGAGGCAAGCTCTCTACTAATACAGAGC
This sequence comes from Rhinophrynus dorsalis, assembly GCA_037306005.1. Classification (NCBI taxonomy): domain Eukaryota; kingdom Metazoa; phylum Chordata; class Amphibia; order Anura; family Rhinophrynidae; genus Rhinophrynus; species Rhinophrynus dorsalis. Next base: position 159,725,129 of record CM074726.1, on the reverse strand, counting down.
GCTGGGAGATGACATCATCTCCCAGCGCTCTGCATTACTGAGCACAGCGCGCGGAAGCTTCAGCTCTGTGCCGGAGGAGGCACAGAGCACTTTCCACACCGCTAGACTACCAGGGACTCAAGGTAGGGCATCAAGGGGCAATGTGGAGATGAAGAGGAGTAGGGTGACCACATGTCCCGGAATAGCAGAACGGAAATGTGGTCACCCTAATACAGACAAACAAATACAGGCACACACTACATACACACACACACACACATACTGGCATAGACACACACATAAAACTACAGATATACACATACAGACACATAAACATACAAATACAAACACATGTACACAGACACACACCTACTGAAACACACATAAACATATAGACACAGACATACACACACATATAAACATGTACACAAACACACACAAACCAGTACAGACACACAAACTCCTACACATACAGATACGTACACAGACACAGATATACACAGATGCACATGCAGACACACATACAAAAACACACAGAGATGCTCACACAGACATATATATACAGGCACACACAAATGAGCAGACACACAAACACCTGCATACAGCCACACAGGCACAAACATACACATACAGACACACTCATACATTATTGCCGTCTCCAGTCCCTCACACCTGTCTTTTATTTCTACTTTTGCTCTGTCTTCAATTCACTCATACAGACAAACACACACACACTAACAAATACACAGTCTTATTTTCATACCTCCCAACATTTCAAATTGCCAAAGAGGGACACTTGTGTTTTAGGGTGTGTGGCTGGGGCGTGGCTGGCGGGCGGGGCATTACAAATACTTTTTTGGCTATTTTACAACCTATTGACACCTCCTTGTGTAACCTAATAAATGATTTATAACAAGACCTAAGTATTTTATTTACACAGACCAATTTATAAACACATATACTGATGTTTAAACAAACAATAATGTGAGTTTTATTGCTGTAGAGCAATGTGATACATTTATATACACACCACACAGTCTGATTTCCTAAAATGAGGGACATCAGGGTGGGAAAGAGGGACAGAGGGATTTGGGTCTAAAAGAGGGACTGTCCCTCCTAAAGAGGGACACTTGGGAGGTATGTATTTTTATATTCGTACCTCCGTTTCCAATCTCTATCATTAATGTATCAGTAAAGCTTCATACAGTAAAAAATTGCAGTCTAAGCTGTTATAACTTTGAATAAAGGTTCCTCCAGCACTGACAGTACCGTTATTTTACTCAATACATATGTGCTATTACATGTATAGTTTCATAATACATGTTTTCTGCTCCTTTTTTTTCTTTCTCTCTTTTACTTTTCTCTCTCTTTTTTCCCTAAGTAGCAAAACAGTTATAAGTTTGATTTCCCAGCTTTTTACACCGACTCCCCCCAGTAAAAATCTTGTATTTACTAAGATGTCAACAGAAAATGTTATGTATATTCATGCGTAGAAAAATTATATGGAAACCCAAAGTGAATGGCGACAAAATGAGGGGAAAATACCTAGTTATGTTGGGCCTAGTGTACAATTCTACTATTAATTACATGAGGATTGTGCACAGGACAGAGAAGGGAAAAACGCAACACAACACCTCTGACTAGGTGCAAACCCCAGTCAGTAAATAGGGAGAATTGAGCATGAGCAATAATTTAGTTTTTGCACATAAAGATTAAGGCGGCAAGGGCCTACACTACATATAAGAATGTACAGATATTGACTAGAGCCCCACTTGCTCTATGGACCCCCGTTCTACAGATGTGGATTTGTACTAAGGTTTCTAGATTTGTTCATTAGGGCCCTAAGAACCCGAGATAGACTCTGAATGTGTCTTCATATCCTCTATTATCCCAGCATCATCCCACAGTCTCCTATTTCACCCCACCCCAACTCTCCCCCACACACACACACACACCTATTTATTCTCTCTCCCTCACAAACCTTCTCTTATCTCTCTCCTTTGTACATTTTATCTCCTCACAATTTTTCTTATCTTTCTCCTTTATACATTTTTCTGCTTCTCCCCACACACCTTTCCCTCTCTTTCCCTCATGTGCTTTCTCTCCTCTTTCTCCTCAGACGTCTCTCCACCATCTCATTCATAAACCTTCTCTCCTCTCTCTCCTTTGCACATGTCTTTCTGTTGCCCACCTTAGCACCTCTTTCCCTCACACACCCTTCCCTCTCTAATCCTTATACACCTACCCCCTCCCTCCTACACATTCTCTCCTGTCCCTCCCACATCTTCTGTCCTCTCCCCCCATCAATGGTGTAACTAGTCATTGGAGGGTCCCAGTGCAAAATTTTTTTATTGTCCCTCCCACACCTATGCAAAAAAATGTCCTTCCAGGTGATTAAGTAGAACATATTGGATCCAGGAGCAGATGTGGTCCCCTTGGATGATGGATGTCATTACAGCTTCCCCCTCTGCACTCCTGTAGTTAAATCCCTGCCCCACACACACCTTCTCAAATGTCTTCTCCACCCACACACATCCCATTGTCTCTCCAACTCACACAACTTCTCTCTTCTCTCCTTGTCAAATGTCCTCTCTCCCCCTCACACACCTTATCTTCTCTCCAACTCACAGAACTTCTCTCTTCTGTCCTCCACAAATGTCCTTTCCCCCCCCCACACACATCTTATCTTCTCACTAACTCAGACACCTACTCTCTTTTCACCTCCTCAATCCTCTTCTCTCCTTTTTACCCCCTTACACCTTTTCTTGCCCCCCACACACCTCCTCTCCCCTCTCAAACACATCCTCTCCCCTTGCACATATCCTCTCCTCTCTATCATTTTTCACCTTACAGAACAGTTCAGTGTGAAATTCCTCAGTCTCTTCATGTTGCTATGACAAGAGTTTAAAACCTCCAACATAAAGACTTCTTCACCTACCAGTATCCTCAGAAAGCAATAATTCACACTAATCAGTTTATCTTTACAAATGTGTTTCCAGCCTCACACCATACACCTCCCATTGGTGTCACACAGTAACTCAGATAGAAGACAGTCAGAAGTTTATTTTGTCCCAGAAAAATGACATCATTAGTGCTAGTAGGGTGCTGTGAGTCTGTCCCTGTCTGGCCACATGGTGACATGGTGACAGACAGAGAGAAACCATTTTTTATTGGTGTGTACTTCCTACCACAACGTGATATAAACACACAGAGAGCTGTGAGCTTAACATTCTTAACCCCCTGAGTACCAATACAATGCCTTGGATACTTTCTGATATTCAAAGGGTTAACCTTTCGAGGACCCGAGGTGATGTGCAACTCATTGAAAAGCAAAGCGTTGCACAACCCTCTGGTTCTGAAGGGGTTGAAGCAGCAGTAACCATTGTTATAAAAATATAAATATTGCAGGGCTTTTCCTGCCAAGTAAAACAACCTAAAAAACTTTCTGCAGTGAGATTTGAATTAAAAATTATTATACATCAAACTTATTTTTATAAATCAAACTGTTAGTAACAATGTTAACTGGTGTGAGGAAAATATGACAATGCTCTCTATTGGAGAGCTTGAGTCAATGACTATGGCTTCCCATAGAAAAGCATAGGAATAGCACCACCTGGTGACAACATTAGAAAATTGCACTTTAATGTTAAATATAAAAAAAGTTTGGATTGTAATAATCTTTGAATGACACATCTCCCAGCACTAGTAGTACTCTCAATATACTCAGCATAAAAAAAAAACTATAACTATTTGTCATCACTTTCATGCATTTCCTAAAAACCTACCTGCTCAGGGAGGCATCTCGGTAACAATAATCTCCTTGTGCCTCTGACAGCCACATTAGAATCATTCTGCTCTTCGCTCACTAAGCCTTGTACTTGCACTTATAATCCTACTGTCTCTGTATGTTGTCACAATTACTAATTAGATTATAAGTGCCTTGGGGCAGGGTTCCCTTTCCCAATGTATGATTCCCTTTAGGGCATTTTCAACCGCTAATAATGCAAAAACTACACTTTAGCCCAATGCTCTTAACTCTGTCCTGTATTTTTGTAATACGATTTCTGTAAATCGCTGTGTACATGTACGGCGCTATATAAATAAAGATACATACATACATAAAAAGTCTACTGTTCCTTTAATGTTTTGAGCTCTATAGAGGTATCCAGTGCAGAGTTATAATATGTTCGATAACACTCTGGCACTCAACAGGTTAAGGTGCCCAGACCTACATTTTAATGGAACACTAATACATCATAATAATGACCCTACAGTCACTATAACCCTTTGAGTGCCAGAGGAGTAACCAATGCATTGCAAAGCAATGCATTGGATACCACACTGATACTCAGAGGGTTAATGTAGGCTGAAAACCGTGATGTCCACTAAAAATCAGTTCTATGTGGATTGGCTGCTCAGAATGAATCTTTAATTAGTACTGGATAGCTTGATCAAAAAGGTACACATGATTCCCTTTGTATGGAAGCCAGGACCCTAAATATCTCCCACTGAATTTTTCTTAGTAAAGAAGGAGGCATTCAGGGGGAGGAGTTAAGGTTCCAAGAATCATGTCCGCCTCCATGGACTTGATAAGCAGTAAATTAAAGATTAATTATTGGGAACCAATTCTCACATAATTTATTGTGGCTATTGGGTTTCTGCCCAGATTAAGGTAAATGAACACTTTGAGTGTGATACCCCTCTGGCACTCAAAGGGTTAAGAGGTGTTAGTGTTCCTTTAGCTCTTTGAGTGACACATTGCAATGTGTTGGATATCTCTATGGCACTTAAATGGTTAATGCAACACACTAATAACTATGCCAGCCCACAGGGCAGCATAAGAACCAGTACCACTCCGCAGTGTGTGGTTTTTATACGTTCTGCTTTTAAAGGAACAGTAATCTTTTATTTTGACTTCACATATTCTGGAAGTACATGGTGTGTGAAGTTAAACTGACTGTTTTTTGATTTTTTTTCATATTCACTTTTTTATTATCACTTTTTATGTCCCTGAGGTGCATTTGTGACCGGGCTCAGCATCCAAGAGTGCAAAAGATCTGGGAGCGGCATCTGTATCAGTCTGGAATCCTATCTAAAGTGCTGCTACGTACAATGAAATCAAACAATACTGACCCAATGATAATGGAACAATATCCAGTAGGTGTAAATGGCTTCAAATGGATAGGATGTATACACCGGTTCCTCTGCTGATGTCATATACCTTTCTTGTACAGCAATGTAGGAAATGCTTGAAAAATGGAAACAAAGAAAAAGAAAAGAAATGAGCAAAGGCTACCCTATAGGGTAATATCTCTAGATAGAGAAGCCCCTATAGTGCAGAAAGTACCATACACATCAGGTAATACAGGTGAAAAAAAATTAAGAAAGTGTATGGCGGAAGCTAGAACCGAATAAACTAGGTCCAAGTAGCAAAACAATGGTATCTTGAGAATAAGATCATTTATTAAAACCATTTGAGAGCAATGCATTGGATAACTCTCTGTCACTCAATGGTTTAAAATACAAAGTGTATATGACCTTTCCCTACGCGTTTTATAAGTTCCTACTCACTTCGCCAGGGCCAGTGTTATTCATTTATATCGTAAGTAGAAGCCCTTTAGATTGGAATCCATACTGATACAGCTGCTGCTCTCAGATGTTTTTCTCTCTTGTTTTTTGTTTCTGTGTTGGATTAGGTCCTTAAGGTGTTACTGCGGACACCCTGTAAGAAGTGTCACATCTGAGAAAGCAACAAGAGACATTTAAAGGGATAGTAATACTTAAGTATTACTAATCCCTATAGTAAAGCCCTAATTAAAAAAAACATATTGCCCCCCGTGTCATCTCTCAAACCTTTATGGTTTGAGAGATGAACGCTTCTAAAGTTGCCCTCTCCCTCCCCCTTCCCTGTAGTCAGCTTTGTAGCTGACTGAAGGGAAATCCGGTCATAGATCATCAGGCGGCTCTGCAGCGGAGCCGCAATCACTTTAACTAAAAAAAAACCTTTCACTAAAACGGTCTTCTGTGTGTGCTTGCAAACCAATCACATGTAGAAGACCATTTCAGTGAAAGTTTTTTTTTTAGTTAACACAGTCAGGCTATGCTGGAGAGCCTCCTGATTATCTAACACCGGATTTCCCTGAGTCAGCTAGAATGCTGACTACAGGGAAGGGGGAGGGAGAGGGCAACTTTAGGAGCGTTCATCTCTCAAACCCTAAAGGTCTGAGAGATGACACTGGGGGCAATACGTTTTTTTTTACTACGGCTTTACTATAGGGATTAGTAATACTTAAGTATTACTATCCCTTTAAGTTTATGTGCAATATTGATTACATATATGTGTTTCAAATATTGTATTTATTATTGTCTTGTTTGTGTTGGACCACATTGCTTTTCATTTTTGTTTCAGCATCCAAGAGGCCCCATCGGCCTCAGGTTCTAGTTATGCCCCTGGGAGAATATTTTTGTGTTAAGGGGCCCTCCAATGACTAGTTACACCACTGTCCCTGGATTTATTTCCAGAAAGCTTTCTGTCACTGTCCCTGGATTTATTTCCAGAAAGCTTTCTGTCTGGGACTCTGAAATTATGGGTAGTGATGCAATGAAGCAGAAGTTACAATATAAGAAGATAGTGATACAATGTAGAAAAGCCTTTGTCCACTCTGCTAAATACAGCATACAGAGCGCTCAGTGCTGCATGGATAGTGGTGAGCTTTCCTTCATTGACATGAAAGGGTTTCTCAGTCCCACCCACTCATACCGAGTACTACAGGTAGGATGGAAGCTGGGGAGCCCTCTTGCTCCCCTGCATCACCCCTCTTGATCTCCCAAACGAATCGACTGGGAGATCAGTAGCTGGGGGGCATCAGGAGGGGTCCTGATACCCCACCACGAGGTCTGATTTTTTCTGTAAGTGGTTGGTTAAGGAGGCTTAGCCCCTCCTCCTAAGCAAAGGCAAGTGGCTAACTTTTTTTTTTTTTTAAAGTGGCAAAGCAGCGGTGGTTGGTTGAGGAGGGGTTTAGGAGTGCTACTTGCTCTGCCTCCTCCTCAACCAATAAGAGTTTTCCAGTGACACCAACTGACAGCGAACAAGAAACACTTAGACATTCTACACTCAGAATTTGGTGCCCTAGTTTGCCTACTCAGAGTAATGGGTAATCAGCCCTGTCTAGGGGAACATATGGTGCCTTGTCTGAGATTAAAATTCTTCCCTTGGAATCCATAAAATAAAATCAGTGAAATATTTCTCCCCTACAATGGAGTCACAGAGTGAATTATGTCTGGCTTATAGCATTTGGCATTTTGTGTATAGCTTTTGGGGTTTAGCATTGTGCATATTGTGTTTAGCGTTTGGCGTATGACATATAGCGTTTGGCATATCGTGTATAGAGTCTGGCTGTTTGGCGCATTGACAGTCTCTTGGAATCTGTGAGGTAAAATCAGTGAGAATATTTCTTCCAGGTCACAGAGTGAATACATACAAATGAATATTTGTGTATAAAACATTTATGGGTATTTTTAACAAAACATCGCTGGCATTGGAAGGAATGTTTTGACTATTGCCACTCCCATATGAATTACCCATATGAAGTGCCATTGAGAACTTTGCTGACAGACAGAGGGACCTGTGGTTTTGCTCCAACTGTTTATCAGTCAGTGACCAGAGGAGTCCAGCCGCATACTGATTTATCGCTGAGCAGTGAACAACTCCACAGCAATCAGCAGGGAGTTCTGGAGCAAACCAACTGCACCATAGGGGTGGATAAAAATTCACCAAAGCACCTTAAACATAAATAGGGATTTATTTAACCCCTTGAATGCTAGAGAGGTTTCCAACACATTGGTTCATGGGCTCTGTGGCTTTAACACACTGGGCCATAAGCGCACAAGAAAAGTGGAGGAGTTCTGGGAAAAAACAACTACAGTGAAGGTCACAAAATAAAAATGACCCAAATCCCCACTGATTGTAAGGGGACTTTTAACCCTATGTAATAAGTTGGAGACATCTCTGGCATTCAAGGGGTTAAAAGCCCCATTTAAATCAGCTGGAATGTCAATTTCCCTCCTATGGCACAGTTGGTTTGTGTCAGAAATGCACCCATTTTCTTCTGCGCTAAAACGTACTGGAGCAATTCTGGGACAACCCAATTGCCCCGCAGGGTGACAAAAACACATATCCCCATTAATGTAAATGAGTCTTATTACCAACTGAATGCTAGAAAGGTCTCCAATGCATTGCTTTGCTACATTCTGAAGACCTCTCTAGAATTCACGGGGTTAAAAGCCCCATTTAAATTAATGGCAATTTGAGGAATTTGTATTGGCCCCTTGCGTAACATTTGATTTGTTCCAGAATCAATCTATTTCTTTGTAGTACCTCATACTAGATGTTCCTCTTAACCCTTTGAGTGCTAGAGGGGTATGCAATGCATTGCTTTGCAATGCATTGCATACCCCTCTGGCACTCAAAGGGTTAATAACTGTGCCCCCCAGACCTCTGAAAAACCGCTTTGTGTTGACCATTGAAAGGTTAAAAAAGAGTGGTTTACACACACAGGACTTTTACAATAACACATTGCACCTTTAACTCTTTGAGTGCCAGAGAGGTATCAACGAGATACATCTCTGGCACTCAAAGGGTTAATATGCCAGCTCCCAATTTTTAATAGCAAATTCATCTATGTTTAACCTCTTGAGTGCCAGGAGGTATCCAACTCATTGCAAAGCAATGCATTGCGTACCCCTCTGGCACTCAAAGGGTTAATAACTCTGCCCCACAGAGCTCTGAATAGCTGCTTTCAGTAGATAGTTTTCCTAGAAACTCCCCATTTCCTCACAATGCAGTGGCGGGATTTCCACTGAAAGGTCTGCTTAGTAACAATACCTAGAACTTACATTGTGTGATTCTGCATCAGACAGTCATTTTCAGCCCTCCTGCACGTAGACCAACTGGAGGCAACCTACAGCTCTCCAGATGGTTTTGGACTACAATTCCCATCATCCTCAACCAGCCATTAGAAGTTGTGGTCCATCAACAGCACAAAAATTGTAGGTTGCCCACCAGTGAAAATGTTTTACCAGGAAGAATACAATGGGGGAGATGCAATAAACAGGTGATAAAGTGGAGATGACTTCTCCAGTGATATCACCATACCTCCCAACATTTCAAATTGCCAAAGAGGGACACTTGTGTTTTAGGGGGTATTGCTGCAGGCGTGGCTAGTGGGCGGGGCATTACCAATAATTTTTGGGCTATTTCATGACCTATTGACACCTCCTAATAAATCACTTAAAACAAGACCATAGTATTTTATTTACACAGACTAATTTATAAACATATAAATTGACATTTAAACAAACATTAATGTGAGTTTTATTGCTGTAGAGCAATGTGATACACTTCTATACACACCACACAGTCTGATAGCATAAAAAGAGGGACATCAGGGTGGGAAAGAGGGACAGATGGATTTGGGTCTCAAAGAGGGACTGTCCCTCCTAAAGAGTGACACTTGGGAGGTGTGTATCACTTCTCCAGTTCCTGTGTTGTTCTATGGAGCTAATGCACTAAGATTTTTCCAACTTTGGAGATCTTGCATGATCTCCATTGAGATTTCTCTAATTTGCATGTATGTCCTGAGGTGATAAAGGTTTGTGGACCGATTTTGGGGCAAACCAACTGCCCTGTAGGGGTAGCAGTATGATAGTGGCCTGTTCAGCATTCAAGAGGTTAGAATCTCATTTAACTCAATGGGAGTTTGGAGAGGTTCTTTTTGTTCCATATTTTGGAGTTGATTCACTCCAGAATTGTTCCACTTTGCCTTTATACATTAGCTCTGTGTCTCTCTGATGCAAGGGGTGGGGTACTGGACAACTCCCCATCTCCGCTCTTACGTAAACCCCTCATCTCTCTTTTTCTATATCTGTGTCTTTCATGCTGCAATAGGAGGGGGCAGAGCGAGGTTTGCTCTCCCTATAATTGTGGAGTGGACCTTATGGAAGTCTGGGGTTTTGATGCTATTCCGGGTGCTTTAAATTACAGGACATTCTGGGACAGGGCGTCCACGGTCAGAGAGGGATATGATTTAGTGAGGAGATGTGGGGTCAGAGGCACCTGTCTCCTATGTGATTCAAGGATATCCACACAATCATATAGTTACACGTCAGAACAACAGGTTATAGGAACTGTAATGGGATCGGGGTGGCACCTGCTGCTCTGGAAATTTCCCCATTTTCACGTAGGTAAATGTTAGCCAAACCTGCAATCAGAGGGGACAGTCACCAGAATGACAGACTTGTGAAATATGTGGCTTGTACAACCTCTTTACTCGTCTCTTCCTTTTCCTGTCTGAATATAGTGAATACATTGATAAATGATGGCAAACACTGATACTGGTATATAAAGATTGGCAGACACGACTACACAGGTAAACAATAATAAACACTACAGACATTGTGTAACACTGACAGGCACTGGTAAACACCAAAAGACACTAATAAACTCCAACATGCACCACAAAAACTCTCAGACACTGCTAAGTGTTGAACTCTGATAGACACTGACAAACATTAATACATACTGATGGACACTTATAAATATGAACAAATACTAATAAACAGTTACAGACACTGTGATGAAACACTAACAAAATGTAAATTCTAATGAACATTTATAAACACTGATAAACTTTGACAATCATGGATAAACACTGGCAGACATTGATGAACACTAATAAACACTGACAGACATTAATAAACACTGACATATACTTATCGATATACTAATAAACAGTGACAGGCAGTGGCAAACATATATAGACTAATAAATACTGATAATAACAGACACAGAAAAATACAAATTAACACTGATAAAAACTGACATAAGCTGATAAATGCTAACACTAATAAACATTGACAGGTATTAGTAAATACCGGTGAACACTGAAAAATAATGATGAACACTGACAAAATCCTATGGACACTGACCAACATTGATGAACTCTAACCGACACTGATGAACACTGACAAACACTGATATATACTGACAAACACCACCTAACACTGACAGACACTTATAAGTACTGACAAACACCACCAAACACCCAGAAATACTAACAAACACCAATAAACACTGACAATCACAATAAATAGTCACAAACACCAATAAACACTGACAAACACAAGTAAACACTAACAAACTTCTAAATACTGATGAACAATGAAAAACACAGATAAACACAGACACTGATAATCACTGATCATATTATAAATACTTGCAAAGACTGAAAAAAAACTGATTATACTGATAAATAGTGGCAAACACTGCTAAACATCAGCACTGATAAATACTAGCAGATAATAATAAATACTGACATTTAAACACTGATAGACAAGTACTACACAGATAAACGCTAATAAACCCCACCATTCACTGGTGAACATTGACAGGCACTGATAAACACTGGCAAAAACAAATTAAACATGACAGACACTAATAAAGACTCATAAACACTGACAGGCTATAATAAACAGTGACAGATACTAACAAACCTCAGTATTCACTGATTAACACTGACAGACAGTCATACATTCCAGAAAGCACTGATAAACACCAACAAGCACTGAAACACACTGTCATACACTAATAAACACTGAGAGACACTAATACACTCATAAACACTGACAGACACTGATTTTAACTGGCAGATGCAAACAAATACTAACAAACACCAGTAAACACTGACAGGTTGACAGGCATTGGCATACACTATAAACATTAACAGGCACTGATGCTAACTGACAGACAATAATGTACACTGATAAACTTTGACAGACACTGATCCTAACTGGTAAACACTGATAGACACTGATACTAACTGGCAATAATAAGCATAGAGTGATACTGATATACACTGTAGGAAACTAATAAACATTGACATGCACTAATACACAAAGAGAAACACTGATATACACTGACAGACACTAATGAACATTGATAGACACTGACAGACACTGGAAAATACTAATAAACAGTGATATACATTGACAGATACTGATAAACACTGGCAATAATATACACAAAGTGACACTGATATACACTGTAGGGAAATAAAAAACACTGACATGCTCTAATAAACAATGATATACACTGACACACTGATGCTGACACACACACTAATAAACATTGGTAGACACTGGCAAATAATGATAAACGCTAATAAAGAGTGATAAATATTGATAGATATTGATAAACACTGGCAATAATAAACACAAAAAAACACTGATATTCACTGTTGGAAACTAATAAACAATGAGAAACATTGATGCACACTGACATACACTAATAAACACTGATAAACATTGATAAACCCTGGCATATGTTGACAAACACTGGGGAACACTAATATTATAAACATTGATAAAAACTTGTAGACTGATAAACAAGGACAAACAGTGTCATAAACTACACACTGATACCCTGATAAATACTGGTAGACATTAACCCCTTAAGGACCATTGCCGTGCCAGAACCGTCACGGCGGTCCGGCACTTAAGGACCAATGACGGTCCTGCACGGCATGGCGTTCAGGGCTCCCGTCGCGCATGCCGCTCCAGAAGCCCTGAACCAGAAGCGCTAATAAAAAAAAATGCCCCGTGGTCCTCAAGTGCCAGCCACGCGCGCCGGTCCTTAAGGGTAACCAGTGCATACCTCCCAAGTGTCCCTCTTTAGGAGGGACAGTCCCTCTTTTAGACCGAAATCCCTCTGTCGCTCTTTCCCACTCTGATGTCCCTCTTTTTAGGAGATCAGACTGAGTGGTGTGTAGATAAGTGTATCACATTGATCTACAGCAATATAACTTGCATAATTGTTTGTATAAATGTCAATATATGTGTTTATAAATTAGTCTGTGTAAATAAAATACTTTGGTCTTGTTATAAGTCATTTATTAGGTTACACAAAGAGGTATGAATAGGTCATGAAATAGCCTAAAAGTCCCCGGTAATGCCCCGCTTACCAGCCATGCCCCCAGAAACACCCCCTAAAACACAAATGTCCCTCTTTGGCAATTTGAAATGTTGGGAGGTATGCCAGTGGGGGAACACATATACATATGAAACCACTGCAAGAGAGTTCTAAACATTGACAATCACTAATAAACAATGACAGAAACAGATTACACTGACAGAAACTGACAGATATTAATTAATCATCTAGAGACAGTAATAGAGCACTCCAAATAAATTAGACCCGACATATTAATAACCACCAATATATACTGAAAAACACATTTTCACTGACAGAACTGATTCCATGGCCCAGCACTGACAGAAAGAATGAACATTGAAGGAAGGTGACAGATACTTATAAACAGATTTATTGATAAAAATTGTCAGGCACTGATTACACTGACAGACACCAATCAACACTCAAGGACAATGTTAAACACTGATCAGCACAGATTATTACAGTTGTTATTGTTAGTATAATTTATTTGTGAAGCGTCATAATTACCACTGTATGAAACACTTATACAGACCAATAATAGCTGGTGGAGAAGGCTATAATCATGAGAGCTTACAATACAAAATAAGAGATAGAACAAGTCAAACACAAAGTACCTTCAGAGGGTTCCCATTAGTTGGTGAAGAAAGAGGTTTAGTCAACTACAAAGTTGGTCCCAGATTGGACTAATAATAATCACCCAAGTCTCTCAAACACCTTGAAGATAAAGCGGAGTAGGAAGATAAGGACGTTTGTGTTTGGAGAAGAATGGTCATGAAAGGTTATTTTAGGATAGGTGTGGTTTTTAGAGTTAATTACTGGGTCACCGGGGACAGACACTGATTCTCTGGAGGTGGTGGTAAGTTTCCTGTGAAACTCTGCCCACTTCTCCTCCTTCCCACCCTGTTCTACCCACTTCCTGTCCACTTCACAAGTACAATGTTGATAAACCCTGCCCAACTGATTAAGCCTCACCTCCTTTATTGCACAAATCTTGTCATATACATACACATGGCCACAGTATATGAGCCTTCACCTGAGACTCAAGAGGATGAAGTTCCCGGGCAGGCCAAAAACAAACATTAATAACCACTGACAGACACTAATAACCACTGACAGACATTGATTATACAGACATAATTTAATAAAAGCTGACAGGCACTAATAATCACTGATAGACATTGATTATACAGGTACTAATAACCACTGATAGACACTAATGACCACTGAAAGACACTAATAACCACTGATAGACAATGATTATACAGCCACTAATAACCATTGAGAGACACTGATTTCAAAGATAGACTCTGACAACCACTAATAATCAACTGACAAACAACTGACAAACGCTGTTTACACTGATCAGTTACATACACTGATAACAGCTGAAAGACACTAACAACCACTTACAGACACAGCTTATATGATTAAAACTAATAATCAGTGATAGAAACTAATAACCACTGACAGACACAAAATAATCACTGACAGACACTTATATCCACTGACAGACACTAATAACCACTGAAAAATACTAATGATCACTGTCTGATACTGATTATACTGACAGACAATAATAAACACTAACAGAAACTAATTACAATGATAAAAACTAATAACCACTGACAGACGCTGATTATACAGACAAAATTTAATAACCACTGACAAATACTAATAACCACTAATAGTAATAACCACTGACACTGATTCCACTAATAGTAATAATCACTGAAAGATACTGATTCCACTAATAGTAATAATCGCTGAGAGACACTGATTCCACTAATAATATTAATCACTGACAGACACTGATTCCAATAATAGTAATAGCCACTGACAGACACTGATTCCACTAATAGTAATAATCACTGACAGACACTGATTCCACTAATAGTAATAACCACTGACAGACACTGATTCCACTAATAGTAATAACCACTGACAGACACTGATTCCACTAATAGTAATAACCACTGACAGACACTGATTCCACTAATAGTAATAACCACTGACAGACACTGATTCCACTAATAGTAATAATCACTGAAAGACACTGATTCCACTAATAGTAATAACCACTGACAGACACTGATTCCACTAATAGTATTAATCACTGACAGACACTGATTCCACTAACAGTAATAATCAATGACAGACACTTATTCCACTAATAGTATTAATCACTGAGATATACTGATTCCACTAATAGTAATAATCACTGACAGACACTGATTCATTAATAGTAATAATAGATGACAGACACTGATTCCACTAATAGTAATAATCGCTGACAGACACTGATTCATTAATAGTAATAATAGATGACAGACACTGATTCCACTAATAGTAATAATCGCTGACAGACACTGATTCCAAATAACCACTGACAGACACTAATATCACTAAGAGACAGCAATAGCCATTGACAGACACTAATAAATACTAATGACTAATGACAGATACTGTTTATACTGACAGACACTAATTATACTGATAAATACTATTAATCACTGATGATTACACTAATAGCCAAAAATAACCACTGACAGACTCACAAATAGACATAGTAACCACATAGTAAAATACATTAATAGACTCATATAACCAATGACTGACATTGCTTCCACTAATAGACAGTAATAACCACTGACAGACATTGATTACACTGATTGTACTGACAGAGACAAATAAAAAAGGACATTGAGTGCACGTACAGACACTGACTATAAAGACACTAATAACCACTGACAGACACTGATAATACAGACACTAACAACCACTGACAGACACTGATATAAATACAGACACTAATAACCACTGACAGACACTGATTATACAGACACTAACAACCACTGACAGACACTGATAATAATATATACAGACACCAATAAACACTGACAGACACTGATAATACAGACACTAAAAACCACTGACAGACACTGATATAAATACAGACACTAATAAGCACTGACAGACACTGATAATAATAAATACAGACACTAATAACCACTGACAGAGACTGATTATACACACACTAATAACAACTGACAGACACTGATAATAAAATTTGCAGACAGTAATAACTACTGGCACACACTGATGATAATAATATATACAGACACTAATAACCACTGACAGACACTGATAATACAGATACTAATAACGACTGACAGACACTGATAATAATATATACAGACACTAATAACCACTGACAGACACTGATTATACAGATACTAATAACGACTGACAGACATTGGTAATAATATATACAGACACTAGTAACCACATACAGCCACTGATTATACAGACACTAATAACGACTGACAGACACTGATAATAATATATACAGACACCAATAAACACTGACAGACACTGATAATACAGATACTAATAACCACTGACAGACACTGATAATAATATATACAGACACTAATAACCATTGATAGACATTTATAATACAGACACTAATAACTACTGACAGCCACTGATAATGATATACACAGACACTAATAACACATACAGGCACTGATACAGATACTAATAACTACTGACAGACACTGATAATAAAGACATTAATAACCACTGGTAGACACTGATAATAGTATATACAGACACCAATACTGACAGACACTGATAATACAGACCCTAATAACTGACAGACACTGGTAATGACAGACAGTGACAGCCACTGATAATGATATACACAGACACTAGTAACCACATACAGGCACTGATTATACAGACACTAATAACTACTGACAGCCACTGATAATGATATATATAGACACTAATAACCACTGACAGACACTGATTATACAGATACTAATAACAACTGACAGACACTGATAATACAGACATTAATAACCACTGGTAGACACTGATAATAGTATATACTGACAGTCATAACCACTGACAGACACCGATAATACAGACAGGTAGGTATTTCCTTACAGGCCTGCAGGGGTTATAAAGGGCAAATGTCATTACAATGACAGTAACAAACAGTTAATTAAACCAAAGAAATTAATATGCATTGGAAAACATATGTATATATGAGAATCAATAATGTTCCTGATGAAGCAATATGCTTGGCTCCTGTATATATGTACTTGACATCCTATTTTTATGTTTTGCTATTTTAGGCTGTTGGTCTGGCCCTGCCTCTGGGACCAGTGCTGATTGGTTTACATCCACAGTCTGCACTTTGAGTGGACCTCCTTCCTGTCTATCAGAGTGCAACTTTAAAAGAATAAGAATTACCCACAGTTAGAAGACATGACCCACAGTGGTATTTCTCTATAAATTGGAACCTCTACAGTGAAATGTGTGTCAAGCACTGTAAGTTTTAAGATCTGGTATCATGTGAGTCATACATTGTAGATTGGAAGCTCTGTGAAGTAATATGGGTGACTTTTATTGAACGACAGACCTTGCCCTGTAAAGTACTTGGCCCACTGTGGGTTATTCTTTTTATCAGATCTTTTGGGCTGGAAGGGACTGATCACAAATGGGGAGAAAAAAGTTTCACATTTTTTTCTGGAGGTTTGGACTGAATGATGCCTAGTCATAAAAAATGCAGTGGGGCTGGGAGTTCATTTTAGAATTTCACACTGGAAGCCATATTGCTAGAAATGCTTGTCTCTATCACATTACTTAGAATGTGTTGGAGCATCATTAGCATCCGAATCGTTATATAACGATCAATAACCCTATGAATGCCAGAGGGGTGCACAACGCATTCAAAGGGTTAAAGAGATGTCTAAACTGGCTAATGAACAGGACAAATTGGTAAATAAAATGGCAAGCGTAAACCATTAGCAGAAGTCTGGCGTAAGGGCACTGGAATTGTGCTCGTCACACAACTCAGAAGCTGGGCGTGGCCAGCATAGATGAGGGGCCCTTTAATACATGGCTCTTTAGCTGGTTGCCTACTGTGCCTTATCGGAAATCCGAAGCGGCACGCATCCCAAGAGATATTACACACTATGGGCGAGATGTTCAAAAAGTTATCATCATGAAAACATTGATCTATAAAAATTCCAATGCGCCCTATACTATATCTGTCATTATTTCACACAAAATCCCCACTTGTAAGGAAAAAAATAGTCAAATTTGAATCAAATAACAGTGTGAAGTGCCATTCAAAACAGTAAATATATATTTGTGCTGAATGATAAATTATACCACAAAAAGGTTTAAGTAGGGAAAATACTGTATGTATTAACCCCTTAATGACCCTTGACGGTCATAGTACGTCAAGGGTCGATTTGACTTAATGACCGATGACGTACTATGACCGTCATCAAGTTCCGGGCTCCCCCCGCGGCTGCACGCCATTCGGGGAGTCCGGAACGCAACGGAGCAATAAAAAAAGATTTTTCCGTGGTCGTTAAGTCGCGTCCGCGTCCGGATTCCCCGGTCGTTCAGGGGTTAAAAACATAAAATAATCAGCTGGCAATTATATTCTATTAATATCCATATGTTGAGGATAATTGCTTCGATATGTCTTGTCTATTCAATATTTTCCCTACTTAAACCTTTTTGTGGTATAATTTATCATTCAGCACAAATATATATATTTATTGTTTTTTATGGTGTTTCACACTGCTATTTGATTCAAATAATGAAAAAATTGTTGGATCATGAGATGGTGGTAAAAGAAGGACAATTTTTTTAGCAGTAAATCCATCATGTTTGAAAATGTGTAATAAAGAATTAAAAACGACAGTAAGAAGATCTTGATGAATATTGCCCTTTAAAATTCTGATGTTAAAAATGTCTTTGATTTTGTCTTTGAAACAAAAATTTTCAAAGAAACAAGGACTTTTTTTGTGTTTAAAAATACAAACTTTCAAAGATTTTTTTTAACAGTTAACTGCTTCTCACTCCTGCTAATCGTACGTTAATTTGCCTTCTCCAAGGTTAGACCATTTTTAATTTGTCGGGAAAAAAATTACATTAATCAGACAAAAAAGTGACGCTTAAACTATTTTTTTCCTTAAAAATATCTTACAATATGATGGTAGATTAAACCACGCCCACTTTTAACACTGCATTTTCCCCTTTGATGGAGTTGGCATAATTGGACGCAAAAGATTACAGTAATATGTCTGAGAATTGACGGACCACGTTGTAAGAACTTTTTAATTTTGATTACAGACAATTCCCGTTACCTCCACTTTTTGAACATCTCGCCCTATGTGTGGGGATGGCAGCTGTTGTTGAACTATAACAGCTCTCAGTACTACCTATAACCTCCACTCCACCACTAACGACTCACACAGTATTCTATACTACAAAAAAGAAGCTGACCGAAAGCCTGGAATAACCTACAAGAAAAAAAATCAGATCTTAAAGGGATAGTAATACTTCGTTTTATCTTTATTTTATTTTGTAGGCATTAAAAAAACACGAAGAATAATATGTCTTATCTCTCAAACCTTTATGGTTTGAGAGATATTCACAAGCAAAGTTTCCCCTCCCGCCCCTTTTACCTAGTGTAAGCCATCTCTTCTCAGATGTGGAATCCAGTCCTTAGACCAGACAGATAACAGTAGGGGACAATCTTCTTCCTATGAGAACAATGAAAGCCCTGCCCTCCTTGACAAGTTTTTCAGGTTTTTCCCTTATCTTAATTGAAGATTGTCCCCCTCTGCAATCAACCTGGGCACCTCCCTTCTGCTCTGGCTGAGCAGTGTTACATCAGTAAAAGGAGCAGGAGGGGACACTTTATCATTGAATTACTCTTGAACTACAACTCTGACAGAATTGAAATAACACTCTCCAAAGTCCAAATACTATGATGATTAATTAGAGCTGCTTTTATTATGAAACATTACTATCCCTTTAAACACCCCTATTGATTTAGAGGAAGGAAAAAAACAGTCAAGCCATTTCCAATTAAGCCCCAAGTGGATAAAACTTGACTCTTAATCCAGTCTAAAATCTTTAAAAATAACTGTTTCTTTGTATTTAAAAACAACATGTAACTGTATATAAAATGTAATTTGTTATTTTTATTTATTTATTTATTATACATAAATATATATATATATGTGTGTGTGTGTATATATATATATATATATATATATATATATATATATATATATATATATATATATATATATATATATATATATATAGTGTAAATATGTAGAGTTGTATTGGAAATGATCTCCAGGAAATACTTGATAATGAGAGAAATCTCAGTGTATTCCTCCTGGTAAAACACATTCTGTATAAATAAAAACATTGTCCACAGCCAGTTGGATGAGGCTGTAGTAGTCAGTACAGGAGAAGGTGAGGGGCTACATGTATTTTTAGAGCTGCTGAGGCTGAGGAAAGGCCAAATTCCCGTAATGTCATCATGTAGGTGGAGGTGACAGGTAGGGCTGCCATTGGGCCCAGTACAAACATAAATTCAATGATTCTGTATCACAGAGGAGGCTCATCTACAATGACTAATAGAGGTGTGGGTGAGTATTTATACTGAAATATCTGATGCAGATTTTTTTTTTTCTATGTGGCCATTATCTGTGAGAAAGCCGAGCAAAGCCATGAAATGCATACGAGTAGGCCTGATTTTTATTTTTCTTAGGAAATTAGATATTGATTGAGCTAAGCTGTCATGGATATTCTGTGGACCATAGCCACCTATTCATCATCCAGTGGGACTTCCCAACCTGAGAAGGGGTGACTTCTGCATGGTCAGGAGAACTGTCTCCTCCTGGCCATACATGTTTGTGAGTAGATTACAACTTTCTTTTACATTTGATCATTGATTTATAGTAGTAAACTACTGGATACTTTGTGTGTTTTGTGTTTTATAGGTAATGACCACTATGAATTTTGTCTTTGTTCCTTTGTCCTACAGATATAATTTTCAGTCATGGCCATGGAAGTGAACAATAGATGCTAGCAGGACTACTGGACTCAGGAGATAACTGGAACTTACTGGGCAAAATCTGAGTCTGACCCACCACTTGAACCTTCATGGTCTGGAGCAAATTTGATGCAGGTGGCAACACAGACCCAAGTAGCCAGTACTAAAAGTCTTCACCTGATGAGGAAAGACAGAGAGAAATCAATTAATATGCATTGCCAGGAAGATGCTACATCATGAATCATGACCCACATGCTGACAGTTAACACTTTAATGCCAAAGCAGTGTTCAACTAATCTCTTTAGGAGATATTAGGGGTCCATACCTTCCAAGTGTCCCTCTTTAGGAGATATTAGGGGTCCATACCTCCTAAGTGTCCCTCTTTAGGAGATGGTGGGAGTCCATACCTCACAAGTGTCCTTCTTTAGGAGATATTAGCAGTTCATACCTCCCAAGTGTCCCTCTTTAGGAGATGTTAGGGGTTCATACCTCCCAAGTGTCCCTCTTCAGGAGATGTTAGGGCTCCATCCCTCCCAAGTGTCCCTG
The DNA here is from genome assembly GCA_037306005.1 of Rhinophrynus dorsalis. NCBI lineage: Eukaryota > Metazoa > Chordata > Amphibia > Anura > Rhinophrynidae > Rhinophrynus > Rhinophrynus dorsalis. The sequence goes on along the minus strand of CM074726.1, from coordinate 159,703,716 downwards.
TTTTAGGCAATGTTAGGGGTCTATACCGCCCAAGTGTCCCTCTTTAGAAGATATTAGGGGTACGTACCTTCCCAAGTGTCCCTCTTTAGGAGATATTAGGGGTCTGTACCTCCCAAGTGTCCCTCTTTAGGAGATAATAGGGGTCTATACTGCCGAAGTGTCCCTCTTTAGGAAATATCCCTGGTTTATACATTCAAAGTGTCCCTCTTTAGGATATTTTAGGTGTACATACATCCCAAGTGTCCCTCTTTAGAAGATATTACGGGTACATACCTCCCAAGTGTCCCTCTTTAGGAGGGACAGTCCCGTTTTGAGACCCAAATCCCTCTGTCCCTCTTTCCCACCCTGATGTCCCTGTGTTTAGGAAGCCGGACCACATGGTGTATATATAAGTGTATCACTTTGCTCCACAGCAATAAATCTCACATTGGTCTTGATTTAATTATTTTATTCCATTATATAAAGAGATATAATTAGGTGATGTGTAGCCTAATAATTCTCAGTAATGTCCCGCACACCAGCCACGCCCCAGCTACATACCTTAAAGCAAAAGTGTCCCTCTTTGGCCATTTGAAATGGTGGGAGGTATGTAAGTAACATGATGTATACAGAGAGGCGAGACGAGTTCCAAATCCTTCTAGGACAGCAAGGACTGGAACTGGATCAATTCTGGAGCAAAGCATCTGCAACATAGGGCTTAAATGGAACTTTAAGTGGAACAGCGGTTAAAATCAAAATTTTAACCCCCTGCATACTAGAGAGGACTACAACGCATTGCAAAGCAATGCATTGGAGACCTCGCTAACATTTAAAGGGATAAACGCCCCATTTAAACCAGTAGGAAGTTGGAGCTTGTTCCCTAAGGTGAATTGATTGGTCAGAGAATTTGTATTTGTTCCCTATGGTTTGGAGTCTGTACGGCTCATTGACTGTGTCTGTGAATATCATGTGCCATAAATATGGCAGAATAGTTTGGCACACATAGAACTGTTTGGGATTGTAATCCATTAGAGAACACCGGGATTACCATCATTAACTCTTTGAGTGCCAGAGGTGTACACAATGCATTGCTTTGCAATGCGTTGCACACCCCTCTGGCACTCATAGGGTTAATGTTTATTTGTCCTTGTTAGGCCCATTAAAAACAATGGCAATCCATACAAAAATCTATAAAATAAATAATTAGTATTACCAATCCATTTCTCTAGATTCTTTGTCCGTGCACTGAGTCCAATGTCCTAAGATTTAGATGCTGCAATTCTGATGCAAAACAGCTACACAGTAAGAAATCAATACAAATTCTAAAAATTCCCATTGATTTAAAAGTGGGCTTTTAACCCTATAAATGCTAGACAGGTCTCCAACAAAGCCTCACAGAGTTACATTATGTCATCCTCTGGAATATGGACTTTCTAATGCATTGCCATACCCAACGTTTGCCAGGTTTCTCCTGTGCCAAGTGGTCTCCCCAAGGATTCCCAACAGTACCGTTTTCTCAGAAAGGAACCGATTTAATCCTGTCGTCATGTAGAAGTGAGGTAGTCCTGGGAGCAGATACCCCATTATGGATGCTTCCGTACAACTTTTAACATTCCTAACAAAGTCTATCACTAAGAAGAAGGGGATCTTAAGTGTTGCCCTATTTATGGGGGTGCATAATTTTTCATTTGATCAGGTGCCCCAAAGGTTCCTAAAACAGTCCTTCTCTGTTAACTAGTGTTCTGTCCTGGTATAAAGTATTAGAAAATTATAGTCTTGGTATATACAATGAAGCTAAGGTACCAAGAAGAAATGGGGTATCTCTGGGGCAAACCATAGAAACATAGAATTTGATGGCAGATAAGAACCATCTAGTCTGCCCATTTTCCTACTGTAAAAAAACAAACAAACAAAAAAAAAACAACCTCAAACCTTTTTTGGTCCTTGGTCTTTTCTTACGTTAAGGACCGCCTTGTACCTATCCCATGCATGCTTAAATTCTATCACTGTATTAACTTCTACCACTTCTGCTGGTAGGCTATTCCACTTATCTACTACCCTCTCGGTGAAGTAAAACTTTCTTACATTACGTCTAAACCTGTGTCCCTCTAGTTTTAGACTATGGCCTCTTGTCCTAACATTTTTACTCCTTTGAAATGTACTTCCATCCTGCACTTGTTTAATCCCTTCATGTATCTGAATGTTTCTATCATATCCCCTCTCTCTCTTCTCTCCTCCAAGCTGTACATGTTCAGATCCTTTTGTCTATCCTGATATTTCTTTTCTGTAAACCAGTCACCATTTTAGTAGCGCTTCTTTGAATTTTCTCTAGAGTATCAAAACCACCTGCACTTTAGGGGACAGAGTAGCAATCCTAGTGCTGCAAATAGGACTTTTAACCCCCTCAATGCTAGATAGGTCTCCAACCACTTCTACACAGGTTCAAATCCCCATTTTAATCACTGGGAATTTTAGAATTTGTAGTTTTCCCCCTATGATGTAGTTGGTTTGCCCCAAAACTCCTCTGCTAAGTCGACATTATTATGAAGCTTTATTTTATCTGCAAGGCACCCTCCGTTGTTTTCCTTTTTTTTATGAAAGTATGATAAGTTTTGGCTCTTAACCCTTTGAGTGACAAAGAGGTACTCACCTCTCTGGCACTCAAAGGCTTAATAAACACACAAATGGGTTCACTCGCTTCCCTTCATCTCTGTCCGTTATTCACAACATTGTTGAAGCTGAATGAACAATAGTGCCACCTTGTGGGACGCTCAGCAAAATAACTCTGAAAATAAAAGGCTTTGAAAACTTTGCCCAAACTTTAGAGGGGCACTTGGGTACCCTGCTGAAATATTTATAATAAAACAGCTGGGTCATAAAAGTCTCACCTTCAGTGGAAGGAGTAACCAAGAACCTGTTATTTCCTATGGTCAGATATGTGTGATGATTGGCTGCTGCACAATCTATGTTATGCACAGGGCTGGTGCAAGGATTTTTGCCACCCTAAGCAAAACCTAATTTTGCCGCCCCTTGGCACCGCCCCTTGTGTCCCACCCCTTTATACCCTGCCTATTTATACCCCACCTCTTTTCTTGCCCCATCAGCTCCAACTTGCCCCCACCAGCTCCACTTTGCCCCTATCAGCTCCACTTTCCCCCCTATCAGCTCCAACTTGCCCCCACCAGCACCACTTTGCCCCACCAGCTCCAACTTGCCCCCCACTAGCTCCACTTTGCCCCTATCAGCTGCAGCTTGCCCCCACCAGCTCCACTTTGCCCCCACCAGCTCCAGTTTGCTCTCCACCAGCTCCAACGTGCCCCCTCAACCCCAACTTGCCCCCCATCAGCCCCAACTTGCACCCCATCAGCCCCAACTTGCCCCCCATCACAGACCTGTAGCTGGAGCTCCCGCACGGTCTTCTCTTCAGTAATGCAGAGCGCGCTGGGAGATGTGGACTCCCAGCGAGCTCTGTATTATTAAAGAGCCGACATCGATGAGGGTGCGCAGCAGCTAGGGCAGAGCATGACACGGCTGTACACGCCTAGCGGGCAGACCTCAATGACAGGTCCCGCCTCCTGGGCGTGATGACACCGGCCCTGAACGCAGCTCTTCTCTGCTGCATATCTGCGTCCCCAGTACATGTGCTCTCTAGGCCGGCACCTATCTCGCCTATAGGTGGCGCCGGCCCTGGTTATGTATCTATCATACCTCCCAACATTTCCAGTGGCCTCGTTTGTTTTAGGTGGTGTTGCTGGGGGCATGGCTGGTGGGCAGGGCATTACCCAGAATTATTAGGTTATTTTCAGACCTATTGCTGCTTCTTAGTGTCACGGAATAAAGGATTTAGAGCAATACCAAGTATTCTATTTACACAAACAAATTTATAAACACATAAACTAATGTTTAAAAAACATAAATGTGACTTTTACTGTTGTGGAGCAATGTGATACACTTATACACACACACCACACAGTGTGATCTCTCAATAAAGTGGACGTCAAGGTAGGAAAAAAGGACAGAGGGATCTTGGCCTCAAAGAGGCACTGTCCCTCCTAAAGAGGAACCTTTGGGAGGTATGGACGCCTAATATCTCCTAAAGAGGGACACTTAGGAGGTATGGACCCCTAATATCTCCTAAAGAGGGACACTTGGGAGGTATGGATGCCTAATATCTCCTAAAGAGGGACATTTGGGAGTTATGGACCCCTAATATCTCATATAGTGGGACACTTGGAAGGTATGGAACCCTAATTTCTCCTAAAGAGGGACACGTGGGAGGTATGAACCCCTAATACCTTCTAAAGAGGGACACTTAGAAATTATGATCTATAGATATAAAAATCTCAGTGTTTCTGGTTCACTGCCAGCCACGCCCAGGGGAGGCAGTGTTACCACTCATTGCACCGAATTGGATGGGGTGGCGATTTTGATAGGAGTGGCCAGGGGACTGGGAGGGATGGCCTGGGGTGTCATAATTTATCATTGTCCACCACCAGAAATTCCTGTGGACACCCATGTTTGCACCCCTCTCATCCGTAAGACAGCCCTTACTTCCTGTGCATTCACCCTCCTCACACCATCAGTGAACAGCATTTCGTTGAAGGGAAGGGCCATCCTGTCCCATTCACTGCATTGTCTCCCCCATCTCCTAAAGTGCCTCTCCATTCCTCTTTCAGCCCACACACCACTAATCAATGTCTTGTGCACCCATCTGCTCCTTTAAATACAGCATACCTCCCAACATTTCAAATGGCCAAAGAGCGACACGTGTTTTAGATGGTATTGCTCGGGAGTGGCTGGTTGGTGGAGCGTTTCCAAGAAGTTGTAGGTTATTTCATGATCTACTGGCACCTCTTTGTGTAACTGAATAAATGCTTTTATTTACACAGACTAATGTATAAACACATATAGTGAAGTTTAAACAAACATTAATGTGAGTTTTATTGCTATGGAGCAATATGATGCACTTATATACACCACACAGTCTGATCTCCTAAACACAGGGACACAGTGGTGGGAAAGAGGGACAGAGGGATTTGGGTTTTAAAGAGGGACTGTCCCTTTTTAAGAGGGAAACTTGGGAGGTATGACACAGATCACTCTTCATAAGTCCTTGTCATTTAGAATCACACCATTTCACCTCCATTTCTTCCACCATTTCATTTGCCCCTCTGAATCACTCTGACACACTCCCATTCACTGCCTCTTCACCCCTCCCACCTACTGGATCAACACACCTCTTCACCCTTCATACACCTCTTCCTCTCCATGCCTACCACATTACCTGGACCCCTGTGTGTGTGTTACTCACTATGAGGAGGCAAGACCTGCTCACTGGACATGATAACATTGTGACAAAGGGCAACTGGCTCATGCTGCATAGCGTGTGTATGAGAAGGGATGGGGGTAGCCAACCCTGGTCCTCAATTGCTACCAACAGTGAATGTTATCATGCTCTCACTGAATGATCAGAAACAGACCAATTAAAGTGATTGAGTCACTAATTAGCCTACTTGTACTCCAGCTGGGACAAACTGAGAACATTCTCTGTTGGTAGCCCATGAGGGTCAGGTCTGGCTACCCAAGCAATAGAGGTATCACTTAAACTAATAAAACATGGTGAAGATAGGGAGTGGGTAATGTGAAGCCCTCTATTTGTTGTTGGGCTACAACTTCCATCATCTGGTAAGGAGATGGGAATTGTAGGACATCAACAGCTGGAAGGCTGTATATGTCCATCTTTGATGTACTCCTGCCTGGGTCCACTCAGTGTTAATAATCTGACAAACCTTGAAAATTAAGACTCCATGTATAGGCATAGCTGGGAACTCTGTGGATCTGCCCACTTTCCTCCTACTTCTCCTCCTTGCCACCCTGTTCCTCCCACTTTCCACTACTTCTCCTCCTTCCCACCCTGTTATTTCCACTTTCCTCCTACTTTTCCGCCTTCCCACCCTGTTGCTCCCACAACCCACCCACTTCTTCTCCTTCCTACCTGTTCCTCCCAATTTCTGCCCACTTCTCCTCCTTCCCACCCTGTTCCTCCCACTTTCCACCCACTTCACCTCCTTCCCACCCTGTTCCTCCATCTTTCCTCCCACTTATCCTCCCTCCCACCCTGTTTCTCCAACTTTTTCACCCAATTTTTGCTCATTTTCCCCTGTTCCTCCCACTTCACTGCCACTTCTCCTCCTTCCCACCCTGTTCCTCCCACTTCTCCTCCTTCCCACCCTGTTCCTCCCCCTTTCCGCCTACTTCTCCTTCCCACCCTGTTCTTCCCACTTTCTCCCTACTTCTCCACATTTCCACTGTTCCTCCCGCTTTCCACCCACTTCTCCTCCTTCCCACCCTGTTCCTCCTACTTCTCCTCCTTCCCACCCTGTTCCTCCCCCTTTCCACCTACTTCTCCTTCCCATCCTGTTCTTCCCACTTTCCTCCTACTTCTACTCCTTCCCACCCAGTTCCTCCCACTTTGCATCCACTTCTCCTCCTGCTCACCCTGTTCCTCCCACTTCCCACCCACTTCTCCTCCTTCCCACCTTGTTCCTTGCACTTTCTGCCTACTTCTCTTCCTTCCCATCCTGTTCCTCCCATTCCCACCCATTTTTCCTTCCCACCTGGTTCCTCGCACTTTCCTCCCACTTCTCCTCCTTCCCATCCTGTTCCTCCTACTTTCCACCAACATCTCCTTTCCACCTTATTTCTTCCACTTTCCGCCCCCTTCACATCCTTCCCAACCTGTCCCTCCCACTTTCTGCCCATCTCTCCTCCTTCCAACCCAGTTCCTCCCACTTTCCACCCACTTATCCTCTCTACTTCCCACCTGGTTCCTCACACTTTGCACCCACTTCTCCTCCTTCCCACCCTGTTCCTCCTACTTTCCACCCACTTCTCCTTCCCACCTTGTTTCTTCCACTTTCCGCCCCTTCACCTCATTCCCAACCTGTTCCTCCCACTTTCTGCCCACCTCTCCTCCTTCCCACCTTGTTCCTCCCACTTCTCCTCCCTACTTCCCACCCTGTTCTTCCCACTTTCCACTTACTTCTCCTCCGTGCCACCCTGTTCCTCCCAGTTTCCATCCACTTCTCCTTCCCACCCTGTTCTTCCCATTTTCCTCCACTTCTCCTTCCCACCCAGTTCCTCCCACTTTCTACCCACTTATCTTCCTTCTTATCCTGTTACTCCCACTTTCTGCCCACTTCTCCTCCTTCCCACCCTGTTCTGCCCACTTTCCGCCTACTTCTCCTCCTTGCCATCCTGTTCCTCCCACTATATGTCCACTTTTCCTTCTCACCATGTTCTTCCCATTTTCTTTCACTTCTCCTTCCCACCTTGTTAATCCCACTTCGTACCCACTTTTCTTCCTTCCCACCCTGTTCCTCTCACTTCCTACCCACTTATCTTCCTTCCTACCCTGTTCCTCCCACTTCTCTTCCTTCTCACCCTGTTCCTCTCACTTTCTGCCCACTTCTCCTCCTTCCCACCCTGTTCTGCCCACTTTCCACCTACTTCTCCTCCTTGCCATCCTGTTCCTCCCACTATATGTCCACTTTTCCTTCTCACCATGTTCTTCCCATTTTCCTTCACTTCTCCTTCCCACCTTGTTAATCCCACTTCGTACCCACTTTTCTTCCTTCCCACCCTGTTCCTCTCACTTCCTACCCACTTATCTTCCTTCCTACCCTGTTCCTCCCACTTATCTTCCTTCACACCCTGTTCCTCTCACTTTCCACCCACTTATCTTCCTTCACACCCTGTTCGTCTCACTTTCCACCCACTTCTCCTCCTTCATACCCTGTTCTGCCCATTCCCCACCCACTTTCCACCCACTTTATAACAAGGTCCCTTAAGCCCCCCCACCCATGATTAAACTCAGTCCCTTTTTGATGCAAATCTCTTAATTTATATCCCCTAGGTAAATCTCATGAGCCCCCAGGTATGGATGGGTCCACCTCCATGGACATGATAACCTGGCCTAGTTGATGATGTTCCCCTGAACAGAAGCACAAAAGAAGCATTCATAGGTATTTCTGGCCATAGTAAAATATATGGGATTATTGTTAGGAGGTGTGAGTTTTCCTTTAAGAAAGAGAGGTGGGTAAGACAGTGATGGAGAACGCAAGTGAGACAGAGAAGGGATAGAGCAGAAAAAGGGAGTGGTTAGTGGTGGGAAATTAGAGAAAGATGGAGGGGCGATAGTGACAGCTGGAGGTGGGACAGAGGTGGGAAGGGAGGTTGGGCATGAGAAGGAGGGTGAGCAAAGTGGAAGGATGGTAGTGAAAGGGGGGAAGTAAGACGCAGGGGGATGGAAAGGAGAAAATGACCCAGGAGAATGTAAAATATTTAGGATTCTTAGTCATTTTCAAAGCACACAGAGGCTTCTGTTCAAACACTGAACTGCCGGCAGCCTCCCGCACACTCTGTCACAGCATATAACACAAATCACAATCTACATCAGCTGAAAAAGGTTGTTTTTTTTTTTAACCCTTTGAGTGCCAGAGTGGTACGGTGTGCATTGCTTTGCAATGCATTCCGTACCACTCTGGCACTCAAAGGGTTAATCCTCATTTTTTTTTTTTTTTTAAATTCACTGCTTAACTACACTGATTTGCTTCCAGTGCAAAGCAATGCGTTGTGCACCCTCTGGCACTCAAAGGGTTAAAGTGTGTTGACCTCTTGAACCATGGCCGTTATGATAATAACAAGAGAAGTCTATAAAATATTAACTTTCAATGCTTTCCAGAAAAAGTAAAACCTCTTAATAGTAAATTAAGGAAAGGATCCAGATAGGAAAAGTTAATATAGTTAAAAAATAAGCTGCATTATCTTATGTTTGCTGCATTTTAAAAGATAAGTAAACTTTTTAATTGTAAAAAAATTGAATCAAAGGGGGTTCTACCACTGCTGAGAGAAATGCCTTTCCAAAAGTCATCCCACTTTATAATGTACTTTTATAAAATAACAGCACCACCTGGTGTCCAGATAGTTGACTTACTGTTCTCCTGGTGGCCACATATTTATTCTATTATACACTATGGGAGAGGGGAGCCACTGACTACAGTTCTCCATTGATTAATACAGTTATGAACTGGGGTACAATGCGGAGAGATGTGCCTTTCCAAAGTTATCCCACTTTATACTGTTCTTTTATACATTACTGTTACCCTTGTGGCCACATATTTATTCTGTTATTCTCTACTAGTTGAACAGCCCATTACACGGGCCACAGTGCCACTGCCACCCGGTCGCGGGGCAGTCACGCGCAGTAGAGACTGCCCGCGCCGCGGCTGATACAGAGCTGGACGCTCCGACGGAGTGCCCAGCTCTGTATCAGCCGCGCTGCGGGCAGTCTCTACTGCACGTGACTGCAGCACGCACAGCAGTGTCTACTGCGCATGTCGCGGCGTTACACACGAATTAGCAAATTACTATATAGGATGGGAGACTAACTACAGTTCCCCATTGATTAATACAGCTATGGATTAATTTCCATAGAATTATACATTACTTTGTAGTGGAATATCTGGGGAGTAAAAAAAACTCTTTGGGGGAGATGCACTAGTATACCTCCCAAGTGTCCCTCTATGGCAATTTGAACTGTTGGGAGGTTTGTACTAAGGTGTGATCCATAGAAGATAAAGTGGAGATAACTTCTTCAGTGAATTCACTTCTCCAATTCATATGTTATTCTATGGAGCCAATGCACTAAGATTTCTCCATCTTTGGAGAAATCTTAGTGAAAAGGCTCTCTAGAATAATATAGGAACTGGAGATGTGATATCACTGGAGAAATTATCTCCAGTTTATAACCTTTTATCAGTCTTCTTTATTATACAGGCAATTAAACTGCCTGTATACTGTACTAACCACTTAAGTATAATATAAATCACGTTTGGGAAATTAACCTTTACTTGATATGATATCTTCCAGTACTTAATACTAGCTAGTTTTGTGCTAGGCCAATATTTCCACAAAATCTAGGCCAGGAGTAAGCAACCTAAGGCCCTCCAGCTGCTGAGGACTATATGTCCCATAATCCTTGGCCAGCCATTGGTTGACTGAGGATTATGGGACTTGTAGTCCTCAGCAGCCGGAGGACCTTAGGTTGCCCAACTCTGATTAAGTGGGACCCACACACTGGGGACATATCTAATAGCACAGTGAGCTCCAATAAAACTAATTAGCATATCTGGAGGAATTAGCATAAGGTGCCGCACTGTGGCACCAAAACATAATGGTTAATTCTTCAAAAACTATTTATTTTACATATAAATCTATAATATAACATAGACATAGATCTTAATTTTATATAACACAAACTGCACTTGTGTTCTGCATCATACTCCTGTGAATACTCCACAAATACACTGACATCGCCATGAATCCGTCATGCCTTCACTAGGTATTTGGTTTTGCAGCGTAAACATTGATGATGCCTCATTTGCATATGGAAATGCAGGTTAATGAGCCATTGTCATGTTCTTGTGTGTTTAAAGGTTAACCTGACACTTCACTGCATGCACTAAGCTTTGATGACCACCTCTGTTGTTGGACTGCACAGTGCCAACTTCGCCGAACTGAGATTGCAAAGTTGGGATCTTCCCATTGCTTTCTATGGAGCCACAGAGGACAGTTTTCTGTCTCTACTGGAGAGCAGAGCCAGCAGCTGTTCACTCTTAACCCTTTAAGTGACATAGGAATGTGCGACACATTGCTCTGCAAAGCATCTCACATTCATGTGGCATTGAAAAGATTAAAACATAAAGAATCACCAACCCTGCCACATATCATTCACAAACATTAAGAACCAGCAAATCAGCTGCTTCACATAACAGCTGCTCTCCCGTTCTGTCTTTACATGATCCAGCTAATCAGCAATTTTAAGTCCACAGTGAACTATTCGCCAATCGGTTGATACATTTAAACACAAGACTCTTAAGGCACTCTACAAGTCTTCTGTTTACATGAATCAGCTGATCAGTGGATAGTTTTCTGTGGACAAACAGCCGATCAACTGATACATATAAAGACAGAACCAGCAGGGAAGCTGTGTCTGTGAATGGTAAGTGAAGTGGGGCAGGGATTCTTTATGTTTTAATGCAGGGCTGGTGAAGTTATTGGTCCTAAAGTCTAAGTGCATCCTCTCTACTACCCCAATTGCCCTCCTATCACACATCACCAGAATTATGCCAACCCTATATGTAATGATTAAAGTGTATACCCCTTGCATAGATCATTTTTTTGGGTATATATAGCGAAGTAGGCTGTCTTCTCTATATCAAAATGATCTCTATACACAGACTTTGCCATTGTATCAACCCTTAACTGGTCTCCTCCCAGGTGACACTGTCATACAGTTTAATATATAAAAAACAAGTTTGAACTGTGATAACATTGGAAATTAGCGTCTTCCAGTATTGGGAGCACTCTTGTTTTACTTAGTTGGAAAAGCCCTTCGCAATGCGTTGGGTACCCCTCTGGCACGGAAAGGGTTAAAAAAAAAGAAATGTCTTTACTTGCAAGGCCAGGCCACATGGGTACGGTATGGTAGCAAGAAAAAAACTGCCTCTGTGCTGTGGATTATTCATGTGATATTTTAACAAGAAAGAAAAACATATATGAATAGTCTTTGACTTAACAACTCCTTTCTTTATAATAAAAAAAAACTCAAATAACTCCATCCATTGACACTGTAAAGATTTCTCAGATGACTTTTCACATTTTCTGTTTAACCTTTGTGGGTCAGATTGGAGACCAACACGTTGCTTTGTAATCCCTCCCTGGTTCTTAAGGGGTTAAGATGGTAAGAAATAAAGACACAGGTCCTATTCTATGAAATAAGCACGTGATATTTTAGCCAGAAAAAGAAAAAAAAAAAAAAAAGAAAACAGCATGAGATGAAATTCTGGAATAAGCCAACTTCATCATAGGGGGGCAAATAAAAATTCTCCAAATTCCCTGTGATTTAAGATAGGATTTTAACCACTCCAATAAGTCAATGTTTGGACGCTTCTCTGGCATTCAACAGCTTAAAAGCTTGATTTAACCCTGTAAGTGCCAGTGAGATAGCCAAACATATTATTACAGTGACTATTTCTCTGGCAATTTAAACTAATGGGAATTTGGGTGATTTTCGTTCATCCCCCCATGAGGCAATTGGTTTGACCCAGAACTGCACCTCTCTAGGTTCCTGAATAATGCCTTATAGGTTGTATACATCTCTGTAGCAAACCAACTGCACCATAGGAGTGGGGGAGGAGGGGGGAATTAAAGTTCCCAATGATTCATATGGGTTTTTAACCAGTAGAATACTAGAAAAGTAACTAACGAATTGTGAAGTGTTCAACACCTCTCAAAGGGATAAACCCTATTTCCATTGATGGGGATTTTTAATTTCCGCCCTATTGCACTGTTAGGTTGCTCCACAATTATTCCTCTTTAGCTTTCTAATCCTTTGGCACTCAAAGGGTTACACAGAGTCCCTATACATATGATATTGGCCCTCAACTCAAGCATGGTTATCTTGATAAGCTGTTCTCCTGCGGAGTGACAGAGGGGTGTTGGCAGCAATTCTTTGCAAATCTCTGTCATTTAACGGGTTAAAATGGGAAAAAAAAGTATATCGCCCATTAACATGGCAAAAACACAAGAATTCTCCACAGTGCAAAATAATTTTTTTCCTTCAAGCAGCTTGAAAAAAATATTTTATAATACAAAAGCTTAGAGAGGGATTTAATGGCGTTTTAGGCCTTGCGTGGAAATGGCGAGGACTCAGGATGATTCCGGAAAAAAGGACAGGAGCTGGGATATTCTGGTCTGGAGCATGGCAGGGTCTTGAAGGGGTGATGGGAGCATGAGGTGAGATATTCTCTCTCTCCCTCCCTCGCTCTGTAACACAAAGAACAAGGAGCTATTGACAGAACCAGGAAAAAAATTCAAAATCCAGATTTTTTTTTTGCTTGGGTCTGGTGTGATATAAAAAGCACCAGGACAGAGGAGGGATTCAGAAGTTGCCCTGTGCCCCACTGTAGCTGTTTAGGTAAAAAACTTCAGAGTTGAAATAACAGCCATCCGCCATGAACACATTTCTTTCATATTTAAGATGTTATTGAATCCCTCTCTCGGTTCTCTTTTTTTTAAATAACCTTATTAGTGAAAAGGGTTGAGATGGGAGGGAGTGTTAAAATAAGACATCCTAAAGAGTGTAGGCACAAACCCACGGGGAAGGGGGGCAGGAAAAGGAGGAATGAAAAATATGGAAGGATGGAGGATTGGTGGGAGGGAAGAGTGAATTAGTGTAGGTGGGGGAGATGAAAGAAAGAGGGATATTGTATAAGAGAGAGAAAGAGAGATGGAGAGAGAGAGAGAGAGAGATGGAAAGAGAGTGAGAGAGGGAGAGAAGGAGAGAGAAATGGAGAGGGAGAGAAGGAGAGAGATAGATCGAGAGAGAGAGATGGAAAGAGAGAAAAAGAGAGGGAGAGAGAGAGAGATGGAAAGAGAGTGAGAGAGAAAGAGAGAAATGGAGAGGGAGAGAAGGAGAGAGATAGATTGAGAGAGATGGATAGAGAGAAAAAGAGAGGGGGAGAGAGAGAGAGAGTGAAAGAGATTGAGACACACAGAGAGAGAGACATAGAGAGAAAGAGATGGAGACACAGAGAGAGAGGGAGAGGGAGATGGAAATAGAGAGATGGAGAGAGAAAGAGATGGAGAGAGATGGGGTGAGAGAGAGAGAGAGAGAGAGAGAGATGGAAAGAGAGAGAGAGTGATGGAAAGAGAGTGAGAGAGAAAGAGATGGAGAGAGAAATGGAGAGGGAGAGAAGGAGAGAGATAGATCGAGAGAGAGAGATGGAAAGAGAGAAAAAGAGAGGGAGAGAGAGAGAGATCGAAAGAGAGTGAGAGAGAAAGAGAGAAATGGAGAGGGAGAGAAGGAGAGAGATAGATTGAGAGAGATGGATAGAGAGAAAAAGAGAGAAAGAGAGGGGGAGAGAGAGAGAGAGAGTGAAAGAGATTGAGACACACAGAGAGAGAGACATAGAGAGAAAGAGATGGAGACATAGAGAGAGAAGGAGAGGGAGATGGAAATAGAGAGATGGAGAGAGAAAGAGATGGAGAGAGATGGGGTGAGAGAGAGAGAGAGAGAGAGAGAGATGGAGAGAGAGAGAGAGATGGAGAGAGAGATGGAGAAAGAGAGAGAGAGATAGAGAGATGGAGATGGAGAGAGAGAGATGGAGAGGGAGAGAGAGAGAGATGAAGATGGAAAGAGAGAGAAGTATGGTCCATGTTTAAGATAGCAAACTGAAGTTATTCTGGAGTAAACCAATTGCACCATAGTTAAATTAAACTGGCATTGGAGACAGGGGAGGGCTGGCCTGGGGGGCAGAGGGGCAATTGCCCCCTGGGCTGGTCACATGTCTAGGCCAGTGGGCCACTGCCTCACTCAGTCTCCCAATTGCTGCTGTAAATGGAACTACACTAGTGATACCACAGAGCTTACAATTGAAATGGAGTTACATAAATGATACTACACAGCTAAAATCCAAATAGAGCTACACTAACATCATAACCCATTTCCCTTGTAAGCTCTATGGTATCAGTCATGTTGCTGTACTTAAATTGTAAGCTCTATGGTATCACTAGAGTAGCCACATTTCAACTGTAAGCTCTGTGGTCTTGTTTACCTTACTTAGCATTAATACCAATATTAAAAGTAACTAAAGGGGATGGGCTGGGACACTGTGCTGGAGCGACTGAAGAAATGGGCCAGTAGATTGTATTTGCCCCCCAGGCCATAAGTTGCCAGCCCTCCCCTGATTGGAGACCTCTCTAGTATTCCAGGGGTTAAAAATCTCTATTTAAGTTCATGGGAAGTTAGGAATTTTTACTTGTCCCCTACGGTGCAGTTGGGTCAACCCAGTATAACTCCAGGTCACTTTCATAAATTCAGATCTACTTTCTTTAGGAAGAGAGTTGTTGAAAGAGAGAAATTGATGCTGATGTGTTAAAGAAGTAAAATGTCCTAATAATAATCCCACACATTTTATGGTCACAGATTCCTAATGGCCCTTATGAATCTTGCCATTGTTCAGCTGTTCAAGAAATAACACCTTCAATCAGTCCCGTATGTTATGTCATGACAGCTGCTGGTAATATTTATCAAAAGGAAGATGGAAGATTGCAGAAACCCACTTAACCCTTTAAGGACTGGGGGGGTAACACATTATCAAGCTGTGTGTAACACACCCCTCTGATATTTACAAGGTTCCGCCTATAATATGCAATGAGCAGAGTCTGAAGTCATGTGATCCTGATAACGTCAGTCGTGTCTGCCTCCAACCCAGCACCAATAAAGAGGTTACCTCCCAAACAAAAGGCACAAGGCAAAATTCATAGGGGCCATCAAGATTTTTTTTGGGGCTAATATTAGGAGGTGTTAGATCTCCTTTAAAGGAGCATTAGCTCTTAAAAATGAAATTAGCTTATATAATTTTTAATATTTAATATCACCAACTTACAGCTGCATCTGTAAAAAGTTATTATTTAGTTCGACCCTTAACCCTTTGAGTGCCAGAGGGGTGCGCAACGCATTGCTTTGCACTCAAAGGGTTAAAATATCACCCTAAACTTGCTTTATTTAACGTGTGTGTGTTTTACCTTCTAGGCCCATTTAAAGAAAATACAGCACTATCACTTCTGAGACACCCTGTCAAGAGTGCTCTGGTAATCAGGGTCAGCATATCTGGGATCTCTCAGGATTTTGATCTAAATCTCAGGGCGAAGGGGCAAATTCTCATGGTTAGAGAGTCCAGTGATATCTATTTTATATTATGCCCCAGTTAATAGCTTCTTTCGTCTGTGAATTGGTGCGACATGTACCAAGAACTCAGCTGGAGAATCCTGCTTGCCTTGTGTGTGATCATGTGGCGATTACAGATGAGGGTTGGTACCATGTTAGATGTAAAAATACAGGAGGCAAATATAACTGTTGATACCTTTATTGGCTAACTAAGCAGATTTAGGATCCAAACTTTCAAGACCTCTTAGGTCTCTTCCTCAAGCATGTTATACACATAAATATGAAAACATCTCTCTTATATACAAGTACACATTTCATTGTTTAGAATGGAAATCAGATAAAAGAACTCAGTCCAGATCCAGATACTTTAATCAGTCAGTGGTAAATTGTATTTTTCCTCTGGGGCTTTAGAGGTATTTACGATCCCAGAAAGTTTAATCCACTAAGTGATAATGTGGCGAGAACTCTCTGTCTTTTTTCAAACATTATGAATAGCATTAAACTTCAGTCTTAACTTAACCTCCCATACTTTTCTGTCCCTCTGAGTTCAGAACAGTCCAATCAGTACAGTTAATCTAATGTCCCTGACACTGTGTCTATTTTGGCAAAAATATTCTCCCACTGGTGTCTGTCTTTTTGTTGTTAACACTGGATCTATGGGAATTAAACCTTGTCCAGTTTCACCCACATAAAGCTGTTGGGCATTTTGCACACAGAGGTATATTACATTGGATGATTTGCAGGTGAAATTGATCTTATGGTGTAACTGGGTGTTTGGTATGGGTATCTTGCCTGTGGTGTAAATGTGTACACAGGTTTCACACCTCTTTTGTAGGCAGGGAGATGTGCCATTTTTTGTAATTTTGTTCGGGGCACTCCTTACCATCAGTTGTTTTAAATTGGGATACTGTCTGAATGAGAATAAGGGAGGCTGTGGGAATATGTTCTTAAGTCTTTCATCCTTATGTAATGTTGTTTGAAGTTCTCTTGATATTTTGTGTAGAAATTCAACCTGGGGATGGTAAGTGACCACTAGTGGCACCCAGTTTCCCTTATGTTGTTCTTTGTAGCTCAACAGATCTTTTCTTGTTATTTGGGCGATGTCTTTAAATTGTTCTAAGCTGTTGTTTGAGGACTTCTTGGAGCACCTCTCTATTATAGAGATCAGGGACATGTTGCAGAGAATCTATATTATGGAAATGTGAAGGGTTAATATTTACAAGATGTCAGGGTCAGTTCATTTTGAAAAGTTCCCAGGTATGAGAGTCAGGGAACCCTAGAAAAGGCAAATCTGACTGTCTCCAAAGAGAAAGGGTAGACATAGCTGGTCCACAACAGACGTGTTCTCAGGATCTCACAGATGAAGAAAAGAGGGACTAATTAGTGGTGCAGTCACTTTAACCCCTTAGTGACCGGCTGCGCGCACACGCGGCCGTCACTTAATGCCCGGCTAAGACATTTTTTTTTTCAAAATTATTCCGGAATCCCCGAACGGCGTGCAGCTGTGCGGGGACCCAGACTTCCAGGACGTACATGCATGTCCTCTGTCACTAAGTGACAGTTTTTGTAGGACGTACATGTATGTCCATTGTCGGGAAGGGGTTAATTTGTCTCTTCTCATAGAGGGAGATCCTGAGAACATGCACTGTTGGCAGATTCACAAGATTCCAATAGATTAAAAGCCCTATTTAACCCTTTGAGTGGCATAGGGGGTACGCAACGCATTGCTTTGCAATGTGTTGCGTTCCCCCTCTGGCGCACAAAGGGTTAAATCAATGGGATTTGAGGGAATGTTAATTTCTACCCCTTTAGTGAATTTGTTAGACTCATTGGGAGAGATTCAGTAAGCCATGATAAAGAGGATATATCTTCTCCAATTCCTATGTTATTCTATGGAGCCAATGGACTAAGATTTCTCCAGTTTTGGGGATCTTAGTGCATTGGCTCCAAAGCGTAACATAGGAACTGGAGAAGTGATATCACTGGAGAAGTCATCTCCACTTTATCACCTTTTCATCACACTTTAGTGAATAACCACCACAGTCTTCTTAAAGCTGAACTTTCAGTTACTAATAAGTCGCCCTTCAATTATTAAACATATGACGACTAGCATCCTAATACATGTATTACCTCTGTAAAGTGTCACATTTTAAAGAAATCTTTCATCCTAGGAGACAGGAAGCCAGGCATCAATGCAGACATCTTGTCTGCACGCCTACGCTGTCAGTCCCGGTCTCCTGTAAGAAGCATTGCAGCGTACCACAACGTAACCAGAAGGACTAACGGCACAGGCACACAGACTGCACTAACCTGCCCGTCAGTCTCCTAAGATGAAAGATTTCTTTAGAATGTGGCAATTTAGAGAGGTAATACATGTATTAGGATGTTATGTTTAATAATTGAAAGGCGACTTATTAGAAACTGAAAGTTCCGCTTTAAGGGACCAGCCTAATTCTAAAAGGAATCATATGTGGGATGAATATTATTCAGATAAAGCACTTTCGTATCAAGCTAATCAGTTAGAAAATCTGTAGCAAATCAGTTGTATCCTGTACACCAGGTCTCAAACTTTCCACTCGCCACTAGCCAATGGCGAGTGAAAATTTAGCCCTGGCGAGTAGAAATTCAGCCCTGGTGGGTATGCTATGGCTTGCAGTGGCAAGTAACTTTTCAGGTCTGGCTAGCAGCAAAGGACTTCAAATTATAAGCCCTGCTATACACCATTAGTGGACAACCAATGGCTGACTTGGGGTGATGGGAATTTTAACCTGAACAGCTGGGAAGCCTCGGGTTTATCATCCCTGCTATACACTAAGGGTGAATTCAGATGAGTTCATCGTGGATCTTGTCAGTGGTGTTACACCAGATTTACTAAACTTTTCCTATTGATGATTGCGTCCCACAGGACCTTATGTATGAAAGACAAGTGGGGTAATTTTGGGGCAAACCAAGTGCACCATAGGGGAACAATTAACCTAATATTCCCATTGATTTAAACCCTTCAAATGTTAGAGAAGTATCCATTGCAATGTGATGGATACCGATCTGGTGATCAAAGAGTTAAATGGGGCTTTTAACCCCTTTAATGTTAAAGAAACAATGCCTTGGAAGACTTATATTGCATTCAAAGGGTTAAAAGCAACATTTAATTCAATGTGAATTTCCATTTGTGCTCAGTCGTGCAGTTGGTTTGCCCCAAAATTGCTCCATCCATTTTTTGAACATATGGGATTTTCTAAAATTGAAAATATGAGCCATGTTGGAGCATACCAACTAAATCACAGGGGAGTAATAAAAGTTCCCCAAATGCCAACTTCTGTAAATGGGGCTTTTAACTTCTTTAATGCTAAAGAGGTTTGTACCATATTGTGTCGAAGACCTCCATAGCATTCAAGGGATTCAAATCCATTTAAAATCAACAGAACATGTTATTTCACAGCTACTATGTCATTGGTATTGTCCAGAATTTCTCATCTTATCTTTTTTAGTGCAGAAGGTCCATAGGATATGAACCTAAAGGGTTAACCAGTTAATTTTAAGAAAAGTTTAACCTCCAACATTCAAGAGATTAAAAAAAAGGGTTTTTCTTTTTTCTTTTAAAGAGCAATAAAGAGGGAAATGCTGATAGGTATATCTGAAGATGGAAAGAATTTAGACACACATGACTGACAAATCCATTAAGGAACCGGAGAGGTTTAGCTATTCAGTAGCAAATCAGGAAGCTGTAAGCCCATATGTGTGTATGACATTATGTAAATATACACATTCATTTTATACATGTGGCACCAGTCGCCATCTGCAGTGTGGTATGATGCTGCCCTCTTGTGGGTTCACTAGGGATGGACCTGATTAGACTGAGTGAGGCTGTCGTATTAAAGGAATAGTAATACTTAATATGTAAAAATGTATTTTGTAGTGTTTATCGCCCTGAGTTAAACAAGGGTACTCTCACTGCTGAAAGGTATTTTATTCAAAAGTTATTACACCTCAAAGTTGAATTTTCTAGGTGCAATATCACAGTGGCCTGAAATTGTACAGTGGCGCTGTTGTTACACCATCCTATGGACAGCTCTTGTCCGTAGATCATAAATCTGCATAAGATGGTGTAGCAACAGCACCGCTGTACAATTTCAGGCCACTGTGATATTGCACCTAAAAAATTCAACTTTGAGCTGTAATAACTTTTGAATAAAACACCTTTCAGAAGTGGGAGTCCCCTTGTTTTACTCAGGGGTATAAAACCTACAACATATTTTTTTTTTTACATTTTAAGTATTAACTATCCCTTTAAAGGGATAGTACTGTTTCATCCAAAAAGCACCTCAGATTAATCTTCATAGTATTTGGGCCATGGAGAGTGTTATTTCAATACTATGTGAGTTGGAGTTCAAATTGAATGATAACGTGTCCTCCTCCTGCCCCTTTTACTGATGTAACGCTGCTCTCCAAGCCAGTCCTGATGCAGAGCAATGAGGAACAATCTTCATTGAGCATAAGGAAAAACCTGCCCTCCTTCGTCAAGGATTCACCAGGATTTTCCTTATACTGATACACAGAAGATTGTCCCTCACCATGAGCTGTTTTTGATCAAGAGACCAGATTACACATGTGAGGGGAGGCGGCATACAAGAGGTAAAAGGTGCAGGAGGGGGACATTTTATCATTTAATTACTCTTGAACTTCAACTCTGACATTATTGAAATAACACTCTCCATGGCCCAAATACTATGAAGATTAGTCAGATGTGCATTTTTGGATAAAACATTACTATCCCTTTAAAGGGATAGTAATGTTTCATAATAAAAGCAGCTCTAATTAATCATCATAGTATTTGGACTTTGGAGAGTGTTATTTCAATTCTGTCAGAGTTGTAGTTCCAGAGTAATTCAATGACAAAGTGTCCCCCTCCTGCCCCTTTTACTGATGTCACACTGTTCAGCCAGAGCAGAATGGAGGTGCCCAGGTAGACTGCAGAGAGGGACAATCTTCAATTAACATCAGGGAAAAACCTGAAAAACCTGTCAAGGGGGGCAGGGCTTTCATTGTTCTCATAGGAAGAAGATTGTCCCCTTCTGTTATCTGACTGGTCTATAGACTGCATTCCACATCTGAGAAGAGATGGCTTACACTAGGTAAAAGGGGTGGGAGGGGAAACTTTGCTTGTGAATATCTCTCAAACCATAAAGGTTTGAGAGATAGTACACATATCGTTCTTCATGTTTTTTTAATGCCTACAAAATAAAATAAAGATAAAACGAAGTATTACTATCCCTTTAAAAGGAATTGGAAATAAGTCGGTGACAGACCAGCTTGCACCAGCAGCATACCTGGGAACTCTTAGGGTTTGACCATGAGACTCAGGGATTTGGCACAAATCTTAATCTCAGAATGAAGGGCCAGAATCCCAATGTGAAGGGCCAACATCTAAGGGTGAGCAAGTCCTATTCTTCCTACTTTATGATCTGCACCAATTAACTTCTTTGGTGTCCTGATTGGTTCCATTTGTACCAGGAAGGCGGATGGTGATGTCCTGCTTGTCTGTGTGTATACAAACGGTAAGAGCTGCACGTTAATGTTTCCTCAAAGACTGATTGGAGCATCTGGATTAGTGCAAGCAGGGACCTATCCCAGAGAAACTATATTATGAAAGTTTAAGGGTTAATATTTTCAGGATCTCAGGGATAACTTATTTTGAAAGTTCCCAGGTATGACTATAAGAGAGAAAAATTCCCCATTGATTTAAATAGCGCTTTTAGCCCAATGAATGTAAGAAAATTTCCCAACGCATTTCAATACGGATGGACAGAGCCCAGATCCCTATAGATGACAATCTAGCGCAGTGGTGGGCAATCTCTGAATCAACAGCTGTTGGGTATTACAACTCCTGTCACCCCCAGCCTGTTACTGGTCTCTAGTGTTCTAGAGGCCGGACTAGAATGCTCATGACCATTATGTGATATCTACAGGAGACAGAGCGGCTGCAAGTGAAATCCAAAACTAGGTCTTGCGCTTACTCATTTTACTGGCTCTGCAGACAGCTGAGGAGCAGAGGGGGTGCATAGCTTCTGCACATATGAATGTATTTACAGATGTCCTGATTGGCTACTGAATAGCTAAACCGCTCTGGTTCCTTAACCCCTTAAAGGGATAGTAATACTTAAAATGTAAAAAAAAAAAAAATATGTTGTACGGTTTATCCCCCTGAGTAAAACAAGGGTACTCCCACTGCTGAAAGGTGTTTTATTCAAAAGTTAATACAGCTCAAAGTTGAATTTTTTAGGTGCAATATCACAGTGGCCTGAAATTGTACAGTGGCGCTGTTGCTGCACCATCCTATGGACAGCTCTGGTCCCGGGATCATAAGTCTCCATAGGATGGTGTAGGAATAGCGCCACTCTACAATTTCAGGCCACTGTGATATTGCACCTAAAAAATTCAACTTTGAGCTGTAATAACTTTTGAATAAAAACCTTTCAGTAGTGGGAGTACCCTTGTTTTACTCGGGGGGGGGTAAACTCTACAACTTTTTTTTTACATTTTAAGTATTACTATCCCTTTAACAACTGTCTGATCAGGCACGGGGCGGCCATTAAGGACTACTGCATTTTTTTTCTTGCATAGTATTCTGGGATAGCAGAGTGGGGTGCAACCACACTGACATCCCAGAATTCCATGCCATGCCAGGACCGTCATAGGTCATTAAGTCCAGGACCAGCATGGCATGGGGTCTTAAGGGGTTAATGGATCTGTCCGCCATGTGTGTCTGAATTCGAGCTATACCGGTCAGCGTCTTCCTCTTTATTACTCTTTACATATACCCAAAGAAACAATGTAACAATTCCGGGACACCAGCTGCACCCCAGAGAACAAATAAAATTGCCCATTAATTTAACCCTTTGAGTGCCAGATGCTTTGCAATGCATTGCGTACCCCCTGGCACTCAAAGGGTTAAACAGTGATTTTAACCCTTTAAATGCTAGATTTGATTTTAACCCCTTCAATGCTAGAGTGGTCTACGACGCATTGCTCGGTTTATCTTTTTAGCGCAGAAGATCCATAAGGCCTAAACCTAAAGGGTTAACTATTTAATAGTAAGAAAAGTTTAACCTCCAGCATTCAAGAGATTTTTAAAAAAAAAAATTGAATTTTTTTTTTTTTTTAAACACATTAGCGACATATGACGTGCCAGGATCATCCAGACGTTACGGACAGGTGACGGTCCTGGCACGTCATGGAATTATGGGATGGCAGTGCTGTTGCACACCGCTCTTACATCCCAGAATTCATTTCAATGAAAAATAATTTGCTGTGGCCCTTAATGGCGTCCCCTGCCGGAGTGGACGGTCGTTAAGGGGTTAAAGAGTAACAGAGGAAAACGCTGACAGCTATAGCTGAGGATGGAAAGAATTTAGATACACATGACTGACAGATCCATTAAGGAACTGGAGAGGTTTAGTTATTCAATAGCAAATCAGGAAGATGTGAGCCCATATGTGTTTATAACATTATGTAAATATAAATATACATTCATTTTATACATGTGACAATGAGTCATCATCTGCAGTGTGGTATAATGCTGCCCCCTTGTGGGTGCACTAGGGATGGGCCTGAAAAGACTAAGGCTGTAGTGCCAGAGGTCAGGGTAATTCTGGGGCAGTCAAGCCTGCACCATAGGGGAGAAAAAAAAATTCTCCATTGATTTTAACCCATTGAATGCTACAGAGGTCATCAACACATTGCTAAATGGATGGACAAAGCCCTGATCCTTATAGATGACAATATAGCGCAGTGGTGGGCAATCTTTGAATCAACAGCTGTTGGGTACTACAACTCCTATCACCCCAAACCTGTTGCTGGCCTCTGACCTAGAGGCCAGACTAGACTGCCCATGACCATTACGCGATATCTACAGGACTCAGTGTGGCTGCAAGTGAAATACAAGACTGGGTTTTGGGATTACTCATTTTACTGGATCTGCAGACAGCTGGGGAGTGTGTGTGTGTGTGTGTGGGGGGGGGGGGGGTGCATAGCTGTTGCATATATGTGCATTAACCTTATGAGTGCCAGAGAGGTATACAACGCATTGCGTTGGATACCTCTCTGGCACTCATAGGGTTAATGCACATATACCCAAAGAAACACAGTAATAATCCTGGGGCAAACCAGCTGCATCACAAAGTACAAATAACCTACTGATTTAAATTGAACTTTTAACCCTTTCAGCATTTCACAATGAGTAGGAAAAGAGTTAAAAGTCCAATTTATAACTATGGAAATTTAGGGAATTTGTAGTTGTCCCCTTGGGGGCAGTTGGCTTGTACCAGAATTGTACCTATTGTGTTGTATGATTCTCCTCCCTTCTGCACTATGGTGGAGATTTAGATTGACAGGCTGTACCACAGAAATCACGCACTTACATTACAAAGCTTACAGCTCTAGAGACTACTGTACTCATGTGAAAGTCACAAAATGCGTTGAGGAATATACAATATTTATTTTTATTTGTTTTTGTTCATCGAGTCATACACTGCAGATTCTTCTCTCATATTGTTTTTATTTGTTAAGATATCGTCCTCTTTATATTTTTTCATTTCAAGATTTTATATTTTAGATTACCCTTATATGAGTACAGTAGTCTCTAGTATACATTGGTATTTTCTATATAGGTATTTTCTATATAGGATTATTTATGCATGCCTAATATATAATCAGATATTTTTCTTTTATTTTTTTTATGCATTAAAATTATTAGTCTTGCTAGCAGTAGCAATCTGTTTTTAACCACTCCTTATATATGCTATGTAATAAAGGAGTTATCTGTCTTCGAACGCATCTCTAATAAAGTTCCTACTACCCCACTTTTGGGGGATCATCTAGCCCATATAATCTATATATGAGGTTATCTAGGAACTACAATTTAACCCCAATATCTGTAGTGGGACTATAACAGAAATGACATTAGCATGGAATGACTCCAACTAATTCAGTGCACGCTGAAAAAACTTAGAGGCAGGAGAGCCCTCTTAGCTCTTAACCCCTTAACGACCCATGACGTACATGTAGGTCATGAGGTTCCTAAAGGACCAAGGACATACATGTTCGTCATGGAACTATGGGCTCCGTTTGGGGAGTCTGGAATCGGATGAGAGAGAGAGAAAAAAAAAAAAAAAAAAAAAAGCTCTGTGGTCCTTAAGTGACCGCCGCGTGCGTGAGATTGTTTGATGAATACTGTATTTAAAAATTCTGGAATTAAAAAGGTCTTTAACACTTCAAGTGCCACAGAGGTATACAATGTATTGCAACACAGTGAATTAGATACTTCTCTGGCACTCAAAGTTAATTTTGTCTTTCAAAGATAGGCTTTTTTTTTTTTTACCCGTTAACACCATAATACTGCTTTTCACTCCTATCTCCAAGTTCAGACCATTTTTATTTATTCAGAGAAAATCATGGAAATCAGACAAAAAAAAAAAAAGTGACTGCTTTAGAGTTGGTGGAATTGGATGCAAAAAAAAAAACCCCTTAAGATAATATGTCGGACAGACGGTGGTATAAGAACTTTTTCAGACTGATTACAGACATTGTCAGTTACCACAGCTTTTTGAACTCACCCTGAGATACAGTGAAGAATGATTTCATGGAGAGCAGGGACACGGACCATCTAAGGTGGATATAGAAACATGAATCGGTCGCCTCAACATTCTGTAAAATACACATATATAAACAGATCACACTCACCCTGATCTCAGGGGGTCGGTGGACCCGGCGCTGCTCCCGCAAATCGTAGTAGCGATTTCCACAGACAAGAGGACCACCGGACGGAAGCGCTCACGGGACCACCCCTGCATGATTAAGTGTATTAATATGCACGAAACGCGTTAGGCGCGTGTGTCTGAGACTCTGCGTCCCCGTGAGGGGAGCATTGTACCTTGTTTGATGTTTTTAATTCATCATTTACAATAAACTTGCAACTTTTTACAACTTACAACTGGTTGTAGTATGCTGGGGTGGTCCCTTGAGCGCTCCCGTCCAGTGGCCCTCTCATCTAAGGTGGA
Organism: Rhinophrynus dorsalis; assembly: GCA_037306005.1. NCBI lineage: Eukaryota > Metazoa > Chordata > Amphibia > Anura > Rhinophrynidae > Rhinophrynus > Rhinophrynus dorsalis. Next base: position 159,677,889 of record CM074726.1, on the reverse strand, counting down.
TAACCTTGGAATTCACAACATGTCTGCCTTTGTGAACATGATAATATATGAAATGCATATGTTATATGATGTGACAATGAAATTGCTGCATGTTATATCATATTCCATTAAATTTATACTTATCCTATAATATAAAAGGGCAGATGTATGTTTGTCCGATGCAGTCAGGCAGTCTCTACTACACATGACTGCATCGGACAAATATCAATCTGCCCTTTTTCTACTGCACATGACTGCATTGGACAAATATCCATCTGCCCTTTTTCTACTTCGCATGACTGCATCGGACAAACTTACGCACTTTGGCCCGTGTACACAGGGTTTTTCACTACTTAAATAATATTATATTATATGAAATTCCGACTTGTTAAAGTAAGAGTAGTCAATTATTGACCCTCCAGCTGCTGTGGACTATAATTCCCATGATGATAATGGGATTTGTAGTCCACAACAGCTGCAAGTCCAACAATGAACTACCTTTGTGTTAAAGGAATATCTACACCTCCTATCAATAAACCCGCAAACATCTTATTCTAGGCAGATTTGTATTTCAAGAGTAATTCAATGACAAAGTATCCCCCTCCTGCCCCTTTTACTGGTGTAACACTGGTCAGCCAGATCAGAAGGGTGGTGCCCAGGTAGATTGCAGAGAGGGACTATCTTCAATTAAGATATGGGAAAAACCTGAAAAACTTGTCAAGGGGGGCAGGGCTTTCATTATTCTCATAGGAAGAAGATTGTCCCCTTCTGTTATCTGTCTGGTCTATGGACTGCATTCCACATCTGAGAAGAGATGGCTTACACTAGGTAAAAGGGGCGGGAGGGGAAACTTTGCTTGTGAATATCTCTCAAACCATAAAGGTCTGAGAGATAAGACTTACATCGTTCTTCATGTTTTTGTAATGCCTACAAAATAAAATAAAGATAAAACGAAGTATTACTATCCCTTTAACCAATGACTATTAAAGTGACTCAACCTCCCTTTTAACTTTACATTCAGAAAAGTGCATAAAATAGGTCAAATTGCCTAAATTTTTTTATTTTATTTTTACTTAAAAACACTTATGCCCCTGACATACAACTTCTGTTTTGAGAGAAAAGGGCATATTAATGCATTAGCGCACACTGCCTATGCTGGACTCATCCTTTTTCAGGGGCCTCACTTTGGGTTCGCAGTGGTCCTTGTTTTAAGAAATTATTGTCAGAGACATTACCATGATGGGGAGAAAATGGTTATTTTTTCTTTTAAACCAGGAAATTGTCAGAGGACCTGGCTTAAGATTAAAGCCGACTCACCTAACAATATACCTAAAACCTCAATTAGCATAGTTTAGTTTATACAGTTTCTGGGGCAGAGGTATTCATATATGCTGCTGACAACTGTATTTTAATTAATTGTAAGGATCAATTATCCTTTTCTATGTTGCCGAGTTCAATTATTGTTATTTAATATCTCTGAATATACCTATGCATGGTTAACCCTTTAATTGCTGGTAAATGATAATGGTAATAATCGTGGTTTGAGTTACTGTATATCTATTGTAACTGCTGGGCACTCATTTAGATAATTGTTGTTTACACTTTATATATATTATATTGTATTTAATAAATTGTATATATTTTTGCACAAATATGCAGGATTATTTTAATCAATTTTCTACTGTGAAGTAGTGTGTCTGTACCTAATATAGTGTAAAGTTCTCAAATTAATTCTATTTATGTGAAGATATCCATCTTAACTGGTTCTCCTGTTAACCGTTGAATATCTTCTAGATTATCCATTATAACCCTTTGACTGCCAGAGTGGTACACAATGCATTTCTACCACTGGCACTCAGAGGGTTAATATCAAGGACAGATGGTCAGAGAGGTATGAAAAAATACTATGGCTTCTTTTGCTAATTGGACAGAAAAATTAAAAAAAAAAAAAAAAAAGCAAAATTTGAGATTAGGGGTGTCCAACTTTACCCCTCAAGTACTGCCAATGGGCCAGGATTTAGGGATTTCTCTGTTTGAGAGAAGGTGGGACAATCAAAATGACTGAGTCACTGACTAACTCACCTAGGCTTAAATCAGGGAAATCCTTAAATCCTGGTATCAAACTTGGACAACCTTGCGTTAGAGGATCCTAAATTTTATTGGTCTGAAGTGTTCTTAAAACTGCCCTATCAAAGAAATTTCTGTCTAGCACTATGGAAGTAGGGTGTGCAACAATATAAAAAAAATTACAGTGAAACAATGTAGAAAAGCTGCCTATACAGAGCTGTAATGCAATATAGATATCTCTGCTCTCACAGTCCTTAAGAGAAAGTTCCCTGCAAATATAGATCCAGGGAGCTTAATGTCAATGTCATATAAGTGTAAAAATAGGTGAAGATATTATAATAGTAATAGGCAATTTGGGTTTACAGTTTATGCACTTGCAGAATATGTATCCCAAAAGTAGGCTGTTACTTTAAAGGGCCTTATGAAGAACTCTACAAAATTAACAACTGGATGCTAAAGACTCCAGAAATACGGCTATATTTGGGGCCCTCAATTCAGAATTTTGCCAGGAGCCTAAGAAGTTCTTTAAGCACCCCTAGACTAATCCACAGATGAGGGGTGTGCTTCTCAATTCCATTCTGGCCCTTAAAGGGTTAACTGGTGTGTAAAGCTTAAAGGGATAGTAATACTTTGTTTTATCTTTATTTTGTAGGCATAAAAAAAAACATGAAGAACGATGCAAGTCTTATCTCTCAAACCTTTATTGTTTAACACCTTAACAACCCTTGACGGTCATAGTACGTCAAGGGTCGATTTGACTTAACGACCGATGACGTACTATGACCGTCATCGAGTTCCGGGCTCCCCCCGCGGCTGCACGCCGTTCGGGGAGTCCAGAACGCAACGGAGCAATAAAAAAAAAATTGCTCCGTGGTCGTTCGGTCGGATCACGGCACAGATTCCCCGGTCCTTAAGGTGTTAAGAGATATTCACAAGCAAAGTTTCCCCTCCCGCCCCTTTTACCTAGAGTAAGCAATCTCTTCTCAGATGTGGAATCCAGTCCATAGACCAGACATATAACAGCAGGGGACAATCTTCGTCCTATGAGAACAATGAAAACCCTGCCCCCTTGACAAGTTTTTCAGGTTTTTCCCTTATCTTAATTGAAGATTGTCCCTCTCTGCAATCTACCTGGGCACCTCCCTTCTGCTCTGGCTGAGCAGTGTTACATCAGCCAAAGGGGCAGGAGGGGGATAGTTTGTCATTGAATTACTCTTGAACTACAACTCTGACAGAATTGAAATAAGACTCTGCAAAGTCCAAATACTATGATGATTAATTAGAGCTGCTTTTATTATGAAACTACTATCCCTTTAAACAAACTTTGCTTATATGAAAGAGAACACTAACATAATTTATGATCCTAACGGCCACTGTGAATCAATTCTGCATGAACTGGTTAACCCCAAATGAATCGTTATGTAGTACTAGATATTATGTTCACGTTTCTTGCTGGATTCCAGCAGGGAGATGTACTAAGGTGCGATAAAGAGGAGAGAACTTCTCCAGTGAGATAAACTCTCCAATTCCTATGTTATTCTATGGGAAAGCTTTAGTTATAGCCTACAGGGAGAGATGTCCTAAGGTGTGATAAAGAGGAGATTCATTCCCCAATGAGAGAAACTCTCCAGTTCCTATGTTATTCTATGGGAGAGCTTTAGTTATTGACTACAGAGGGAGAGGCATTATGGTGTAATAAAGAGGAGATAACGTCTCCAGTGCAATAAACTCTAGAGTTCCCAGTTTATACTAGGGAGCCTGTGCTCCAAGATCTCTCATGCTGGATAAATGTTAGCAGACATAGAATGAAATAGGAACTGTAGAGATCTCACTGCAGAAGTTCTCCTATTTATCACAACTTATCTTAAAGGGATAGTAATACTTTATTATTACTATCCCTCATATTGTAGATATTTGCAAAATAAGTTAACAGCCCCCAGGTTCATCTTTCAAACCTTTATGGTTTGAGAGATAACCGAAGGGACAGTTCCCCACTCCCTCCCCCTTCCCTGAAGTCAGCGTTGTGCTGACTACAGGGATATCCGGCCTGTCTTTCATCATGCAGCTCTGCAGCAGAGCTGCGATCACGTTAGTGACAAAGAATTATTTCACTGAAACAGTCTTCTACGTGTGCTTGCAAACTAATCACAAACCAAGCACACGTAGAAGACTGTTTCAGTGAAATAATTATTTTTCACTACCGCAATCTCTGCTCAGCTGCAGAGCCGCAACTCATATATAAATTCAATTACAAAAAAAAATCTTTAGTTAAAGCCAGTTAATTTCCCAATCAAATACACGCAAGTGAAGAAAAACAGGTTAATTTCTTCCAACTTAACTCCACACCCCATGTGCTTTGCCGATGACAACAATTACATCTCAGAATCACCTCATCAATGGCATCACTAGTGACATCACAAATATTAGTAAGTGGCATTGACATCATTTGTGAGGTCAAGTCTGATGTTATCAGAAAGCAAACAGAGGAATGGAGTTAAGTTGGAAGAAAGTTATATGCATTTCATGGATTTTGGGCATTTTACTGTTGCTTTAACAAAAGTTTTTTACATTGAATTTTCATTTCATTTTTTTTTCTCAAAGTTCAAATTGGTTCCATGTTTTGCTCCAGAAATGCACCACTATTCTTAAAGGGATAGTAATACTTAAAATGTAAAAAAAAAAAAAAATATGTTGTAGGGTTTATCCCCCTGAATAAAACAAGAGTACTCCCACTGCTGAAAGGTGTTTCATTCAAAAGTTATTAATTTTCAAAGTTGAATTTTTTAGGTGCAATATCATAGTTGCCTGAAATTGTACAGTGGCACTGTTGCTACACCATCCTATGGAGATTTATGGTCCCGGGACCAGAGCTGTCCATAGGATCGTGTAGCAACAGCGCCACTCTACAATTTCAGGCCACTGTGATATTCCCAGTTTATACTAGGGAGCCTGTGCTTCAAGATCTCTCATGCTGGATAAATGTTAGCAGACATAGAATGAAATAGGAACTGTAGAGTTCTCACTGCAGAAGTTCTCCTATTTATCACAACTTAACTTAAAGGAATAGTAATACTTTATTATTACTATCCCTCATATTGTAGATATTTGCAAAATAAGTTAACAGCCCCCAGGTTCATCTTTCAAACCTTTATGGTTTGAGAGATAACCGAAGGGACAGTTCCCCCCTCCCTCCCCCTTCCCTGAAGTCAGCGTTGTGCTGACTACAGGGATATCCGGCCTGTCTTTCATCATGCAGCTCTGCAGCAGTGCTGCGATCACGTTAGTGACAAAGAATTATTTCTCTGAAACGGTCTTCTACGTGTGCTTGCAAACCAATCACAAACCAAGCACACGTAGAAGACCGTTTCAGTGAAATAATTATTTTTCACTACCGCAATCTCTGCTCAGCTGCAGAGCCGCAAGCCTGTCGTATGAAAGGGGGAGGGAGGGGGGAACTTTGCATTCGGTTAGCTCTCAAACCATAAAGGTCTGAGAGATGAACCTGGGGGCTATTAACTTATTTTGCAAATACCTACAATATGAGGGATAGTAATAATAAAGTATTACTATCCCTTTAACCCCTTAAGGACCGGGAAATCCGGCCGAAGACGCGACTCAACGACCACGGAGCAAAAATTTTTTTTTGCTCCGTTGCGTTCCGGACACCCCGAACGGCGTGCAGCCGCGGGGGGAGCCCCGGAACTCGATGACGGTCATAGTACGTCATCGGTCGTTAAGTCAAATCGACCCTTGACGTACTATGACCGTCAAGGGTCGTTAAGGGGTTAAAGGGATGGTAATTCTTGATTTTAACTATGTTTAACACTGCATATAAAAAACAAAGTAAGTGATGCTAGTCCCATTGCTTAAACATTGATTGTTTTAGAGAAATAAGCTTCTAAAGTCCCCCCCCCCCTTTTACACATATCAGCGCTCTAGTTGACAGACTGAGATCCTGGTCCTGGGACAGGACGGCTCGTCTGCAGAGCTGAAATAGCATTGTAATAATTGAAATTCTTCATTAGAACGGTCTACAAGGTGTGCCTGGGCGAGATAAACTATCTAGTACCTAAGTTACTCTAGGGAGAGTTCTGCACTGAGATCTCTAATGCTGGAGATATCTTAGAGCAGGGGTATGAAAGTTCTGTCCTCCATGTGTAGGAAATCATCAAATTCTGGCCTGTTAGTGGGTCCTGAGGACAGGAGTTGAGAAACACTGGGATAAATGATCAAAGCAAACCTGAGAGAGAACTGTGATCAAGCTGCAAGGTTGAAACGGACTGCTCCAAGACTGAAGGGGTCAATGGCAGCCTTTCCCTTTCTGAGCTGGTACAACACATGATCACTCACATGTGCTGGTTCAGCATTGAAATGGACATGTCGCGCGTGCGTGTGTGTGTGTGTGCTGTGCTGTGTGTGTGTGTGTGTGTGTGTGTGTGTGTGTGTGTGTGTGTGTGTGTGTGTGTGTGTGTGTGTAACAAGCAAGCATATCTGGTTCTTAACCCTTTGAGTGCCAGAGAGGTACGCAACGCATTGCTCTGCAATGCGTTGCGTACCTCTCTGGCACTCAAGGGGTTAATCAGGGAAATCCTTAAATCCTGACCTGTTGGTGTCCCTTGAGGATCAAACTTTGATAGCCCTGTCTTAGTGCATGGGCTCCATAGAACACCACAAGAATTTAAAGTGATAGTAATAGCTGATAAAAAACACAGCTCACGTTGATCCTCATTACATGGGCCCATGTAGGTCTGTATTTCAATAGTTTACATTTTGTAGTTCAACAGTGATTCATTTCTAAAGGCTACCCCTCCCTCCCCTCCTAAGTCATGCTTCCTCTCTAAGTTGACCGGATGTAATGCAGAGAGGGACAATCTTCATGGAGCAAAAGGAAAATCCTGTCCTCCTACGTTGTCCTTATACTCAGTGGATGAAGACTGTCCCTCGCTGCGCCTTCACCCAGGACCGAATTCCACATCTGAGGGGAGGAGGCATACAGGAAGTAAAAGGGGCAGGAGGGAGATCCTTTAGAATTGAATTATTGGTGAACTAAAAAAAGTAAAATATTGAAATACAGCGCTTCTTGACCCACGTTATAGGAGGATCAATCAAAGCTACATTTTTTTTCAGCCATTACTAGCCCTTTAAGAGTTTATTCACACTGAAGAAGTAACCTCTTTCACACCTTAGTGCATCTACGCCCATTGAGAGAAAAGACTGCCTTCCATATTAACCGACTGGATGTTATAGATGTTTTCAGCGCATTGAAAAGAAATGCACATGAAGACCACAATAGAATCTGGTTGGTTAGTAATTCCAAATATATTGTTTTCAAACAAGACCTGAAAGACCCTATTTAGATTGAATCTTTGTAGACAAATATAAAAAATAAACATCTACGCAGTAGTAATTACTCAGCTATAATATATATTTCATATTGACTATATTACATAATATATATATATAAATTCAATTACAAAAAAAAAAAAAACTTTAGTTAAAGCCAGTTAATTTCCCAATCAAATACACGTAAGTGAAGAAAAACAGGTTAATTTCTTCCAACTTAACTCCACACCCCATGTGCTTTGTCGATGACAACAATTACATCTCAGAATCACCTCATCAATGGCATCACTAGTGACATCACAAATATTAGTAAGTGGCATTGACATCATTTGTGAGGTCAAGTCTGATGTTATCAGAAAGCAAACAGAGGAATGGAGTTAAGTTGGAAGAAAGTTATATGCATTTCATGGATTTTTGACATTTTACTGTGGCTTTAACAAAAGTTTTTGACATTGAATTTTCATTTCATTTCATTTATTTATTTTTTTCTCAAAGTTCAAATTGGTTCCATGTTTTGCTCCAGAACTGCACCACTATTCTTAAAGGGATAGTAATACTTAAAATGCAAAAAAAAAAAAAAAAAAAAAAATATGTTGTAGGGTTTATCCCCCTGAGTAAAACAAGAGTACTCCCACTGCTGAAAGGTGTTTCATTCAAAAGTTATTCATTTTCAAAGTTGAATTTTTTAGATGCAATATCATAGTGGCCTGAAATTGTAGAGTGGCGCTGTTGCTACACCATCCTATGGAGATTTATGGTCCCGGGACCAGACCTGTCCATAGGATCATGTAGCAACAGCGCCACTCTACAATTTCAGGCCACTGTGATATTGCACCTAAAAAAATTCAACTTTGAAAATTAATAACTTTTGAATGAAACACTTTTCAGCAGTGGGAGTACCCTTGTTTTACTTATGAGGATAAACCCTACAACATATTTGTTTTTACATTTTAAGTATTACTATCCCTTTAACCCCTTCGCGACAAAGGACGTACATGTACGTCCTCTGTGGGTGTCACTTAGTGACAGAGGACGTACATGTACGTCCAGGAAATCCGGCTCCCCGCGCGGCTGCAAGCCGTTCGGGGACTCCGGATTCTTTTAACAAAAAAAAAAAAATGTTAGACGGGCGTTAAGTGACGGCCGCGTCTGCACGCGGCCGTCACTAAGGGGTTAAAGTGGTGCAATTCTGGAGCAAGTCAAGTGCACCACTGGGATCAAATAAGATGTCCCCTTGTTTTGAATGAGGCCTTTAAAGCGGAACTTTCATCCGCTATAAAGTCGCCCTGCTATATTTAAGCAGGTAGCGACTAGCTTTAAAATATATTTTACCTTTGAAATGTAGGCAATTCTAGAGATACTTGAACCCAGGCTACAGAGCAGACATCTTGTCTGTGCACCTGCGCTGTTAGTCCTGGTCTCCTGCAAGAAGCATTGCAGAGTAGCACATGGTAACCGGTAGGACTGACAGCGCAGGTGCACAGACTGCACTAACCTGGCCGTCAGTCTCCTACAATGATGGATTTCTTTAGAATGGCCTATATTTCAAAGGTAAAATATATATTCTGAAGCTAGTCGCTCCTGCTCAATTATAGCAGGGCGACTTTATAGCAGATGAAAGTTCCACTTTAACCTATTGAATGCTGAAGAGGCCTCACAGTGGGACAGTGCATGATGGGGTGAGTGGCTACCACTGTGCAGTGAAACAAGACTGGGATGGCAACAGTGTATATTGGGGTTTGAGCATATCTTACTAGAAAATGTAACGAGTGAGGGATGAGAAACACTTCATAGGCCAATTCGTGAGTAGCTGGCAGATTACCATAACATAACCTTATCTATAGTAACATGCTCTCTACACGAACGACAATAGAACTATTTTTTTTTTTTTTTTTTTTTTAAAAGCCGGCCCTTATACGTTTGGTGAGAATCCACAGGCTACATTGGGCTTTAGGTCTGAATAAAGTTTCTCAAGCTGCCAAACAGGAAAAACATATCGTTTTAAAGGTTTAATTCTCAGAAACTAAACAACCAATTTGAATCCAACTCGCAAGGTTTGAAGGGATTGCTGATCTAACAGGAACTCAAACCTTCATCCAGTTTCACTGCTGCAAAAAGTTATTTTTTATTTTTCCCCCTTTTCTTTCATGAACAGCAATCAAAAGTTATAGCCAGAATAAAAAATGTAATACGATAGAACCTTAGTTCCAACTTTAAGATATGCAAAACAACAATAAATGATAAGACAGAGGCCATTAGAATGAGCTAATTTTTTTAATGTTCATTCCAAGCAATGGGAATAATGAAGGAACACAAAGAAAGGGACAGGGCAGGAAGGAGGAGCGTGGGATTATTGATCCCTCCCACAAAGAAAGGTCTCTCACAGAGTGTGGGTAAGCCAAGTGTATACAGCTGTGCACTCTATACTGCAGGCACAAGGAAGTAGGAATTTATACATGCCCTATGCTGAAAATCATCATAGGTCGTTTGATTCTAAGATCGGAAAATGGGAGGGGCCAAATGGAAGATATAAAGTTGGAATAAGGACAAACATTATTATACAGTTCTAGCAGCAGAAATTTCTCAGAGGGGAAGGGAGGAAGAAAAAACAATTTAAAAACAGGTACCCCAAAACTGACCATAGAGACACATTTCTCCCCCACAAAGTAGCCTGCAGGAAGAAAACAACCCAAAACTCATTCTGCAAGTATACACCGCTCCAGAAATAGTAAGAAAATAAAACAGGGAAAAAGAAAAACAGCTTGGAGGGAAATATATTTTCGTAACACACCCTGCAGCGATAAGCTAAGTGTTGGAGACGAAAGACCGATCTGGACATTAAAACAGGAGAGGGGCATTCCAATCTCTCCATACAAAGACACAATGGGCCTTATACATCAAAGACAAGAGAAGCCATTTTGGATGAAACCTTTTGTACTATGGGTAAATGAAAACAAATCCCAAAATTTCCACAGATTTAAGTGGGGTTTTTAACCACTTGAATGCTAGAGGCACTTTGTGGAGCAACGCTCTGGAGACCTCACTCTAGCTTCAAGCAGTTAAAAGGACAATACAAATTAACCCTTTGAGTATCAGAGATGTATCAAACACAATGAACTGGATAGCTCTCTGGCACTCAAAAGATTAACCTTAATCCCTTGAGTGCCAGAAGGGTAGGAAACGCATTGCAGAGCAATGTGTTGTGTACGTCTCTGGCACTCAAGGTGTTAAATCAGTGAAGATTTTGATTTTTTCTCCCCCGTAGTGTACTTTATTCGCTCCACAATCGCTCCTCTTTTTCTTTGGGCACAAGTCCCTAAAATTCTGTGCAATATAATTTTTTTTTCTCAAATAAAAACATTAGAACAGGGTAAACCTACAATTGGACGGTCACCCCAAACCCACATTAGGAAAAAGCACGGGCACAGAAGCCCTCGGTTTTCTTTTTTTCTTCAAGGTACACCAAGAAGCAAAGCATTCACTATAACCCAAACGTTAATGAGTGACCCCAAGAGAGGATTATATAGGAGGTTCCCCTTCCCCCTGAAGTGAACCCCAATAGTCCTCTTTTATCCTAACAAGTGCAGTAATTAAATAGGGCACCACCAAATCAGGGAGAGGGGGAAATCACGGGGCCCTATTACACCCCATTTATAATCTCCACTGATTAAATAGGACTCATTACACATAATTGATATCCAGACACCAACCCCACCTTTTACATCCCAAAGTTTAGCACTCTCTTGCACATACTTCCCAACAGTCTTTTTCCCCAGTTAATCAGGAGCTGTCTTGTCTTCCAGCTAAAAGATCTTACTTGCTCTCCTTCATAGAGTTCAACTCTCTCAGGAGAGAATCCCCCATTTCCCCAGTTTAGCTGTCTCTTCTGGGCAGGCGGAGACAGCTGGAGACTGCCGAAGAGAGGTCTGAATTTGTCAAGATTAGTATCTCTCAGCATGGTGCCTAATCAGTGACAGTTATGAAGGGTATTGCATAGCAGTGTCTCTCAAAATGAAAGGAGTAATCTCTGGCATCGGTCATTTTTACTAAAAGGAAGCCATCACAACCTCTGCAGGGACCTCTCGGAAGCAGTCTCACTGAAGCCACACACCACTAACCGGCTGCCTCTGTAGCCCTGAACGTTCATATTCACCATCTTAATAAGGAAGCCATCTCTGAAGAGGTTTTATAAAGAAATGTCTCATTCAGGTATAGAACAGTCTTGACAGTCTTGTTAGATCTGTAATGTCCACTGGGAAGCTGTCTACTGGAGTGTGTGTGTAGCAGGAGTGTTCTCTGGGGGCATAGCAGCAGTCTGTGGCTGGCTAGAGCAGTCTCTCATGATAGCTGGTGAGGTGCCTCTAACATCTCCATCAGGAAGGTGTCTATTGGAGTGTCTCCAATCAGTTTGAAGAAGAAGAGGTGTTCAAGGCATTTGAGCCCAATGGAACGCAGGGCGGGGAGACGAAGGAGCAACTTGGCAAACCTGGAGAGCAGAAAGCAAGGGGTAGATTGGTCAGGGATACAGGTGAAATGTGCCAACATATCAGCTGTGAATAAAGCAAGGGACAACTAGAGGAAATGGTAACACATTTATTGGCCCAGCTTTATATTGCTAGCTTTCAAGAAGACTTAGGGATCTTCATCAGGCAAGTTAACTCCTTAAGGGCTAGATGGGCGAGAAACACAATGTAAAGAAGCGGGTTTGTTTTTCAAAGATTGCGCTCTATAGCTATTAATTTAGCTAATAAAAGGTATTGGGTTTATTTGTCCTATATAATATCTCTTCAAAGGGCTTTACCTTTCCTGAAAGTCTGGATACATCGACATAAGCAGTGATACACGTGAGATCCTCCAGCTTTGTTCAATGACAGCACAAGGGTCTCATGTGTTTCACCCCAAAATAGATTATCCCCACAGTCCCTCAACTTTGCTGCTCGTCGGGATAATTCCAACTGTTTTGCCCTCTGTCAAAATACAGCCAGAGGGCTGAATAAAACTGACCCTTGGGTCTGTCTGTCTGTCCTCATTCAGCAGCGCTACTATACAGAGAAATGACCACTTCTGGCTTTCATTACAGAGAAAGAGTGATACATCTGATCTCAGCACAACACTGATTAAAGGTATCATCCTACCAGTACATATACAGAATGGATCCATTATGACAGTACAGCACAGCTCTTAATATAGTGTGATCATCAGTACAAGGGAAGACAGACAATACTCTCTGACAATTTCATTTTTATCCCAGTGAAAGATTCTCTACAGATACGGCCTCAGTCCAAAATAATGTCCTATCCCAGCACTATATCCCTTCCCCTGCAGTATCTCATTTTCATTAATGGTCTGGATAATGCTTCCTGAACCTCTAGATCCCTCCCCCAGTCTCCCAACTTCCCTGTTTGTCTGGATTCTTCTGCTTGCCCCTCTATGTCTCTCTCTCAGTCCCACTTTCATTGTTGGTCTAAATACCTCTATTTTTCCCTATATATATCCCTCCCCCAGTCTCTCTCCTGCCTTACTGGTCTAGACACATCTGTTTTCCCTGCATGTCCTTCCCCCAGTCTCTCTCCTTCCTTACTGTTCTGGATACTTCCGTTTTTCTCTCTATATCCCTCCCCCAGTGTCTCACCTTCCTTGCTGGTCTGGATACTTCTGCTTGCAGTACGATTCCAACGAAGCATAAACCTTCTCTCGCAAAACCTCCACATCCCCGGGATTAGACAGGCCCTTAGCATCTGAAATAAGTGAGAAAGAAGACTGATTCGATAAGGAAACGGCACAGAGATTATGTCATTAGTTCTAAAGAGGAAGACATATAGCAATAGGGGGCTCTGAACGAATTTAATAGAAAGAATCCTAAAATTTCCGTGCTGCCTTCTAACATTTCAAAGTGGGCACGCACCCTCCACTGGCTCCTAAAACTCGGTTGGTTTTTAACCCTTTGAGTGTCAGAGGATTATGCAATGCATTGTGTATCCCTATGGCACTCAAAGGGTTAAACATTTTATCTGGTTCCAACGTTTGATTCTTGGAGTCTGGAGTATAGCAACAACTCACTGAAGCCAACGTACTAAGAAAGTGGTGGAATTCTGCAGCAAGCCAATTTAACCACGGAGAAGACATATTACCATTAAAATGGTTCTTTTAACACCCAGAATGCTAGAAAGGTCTCCAACTCAGACGGTTAGTTCCAGAATTAATCTATTCTGCCTCAATCAGGCTCATTACTAATTCACCCACAAGAGGGCAGCATTATCACATACTGCAGATAGAGACTCCTTGCCACATGTACTAAATGAATTTATATTATTCAAATAAACGGCAATTTTTATTCAGAATTGCACAACTTTTCAATAATGCCTCACTGGAATGCAAATAAAACAACCATTACCACAATCAGAGTGGAGAAGTGTCTGCGAATATATATTTTTATTATAATACGGTTTATCATATAGGAGTCAGAGCTTGCACCAACCACCCAATCTATCTCACATTCCGTACAAATCCCAACGTGAATTGCATCCTGTCAGGATAGATCACGACATACCTGGGTTAAACAATATGATGGCTCGCAGACAGCCCAGCTCAGTCTTGTCCATGCGCATGTCTCTCATCTTAGATACCAGTTCAGTTAGGACTCTGCGGAAGGACACAATATAATTACTACAAACAGGGTCAGATTTAGATACCAGACGCACCTAGGCAAAGCACTCTAGCCACCTTTAGCTCTGCACGTGGCCACACCCCCCATTAATCACATGACCCCTCCACAGTCTCACCTACTGTTTCTTGGAAAAGAAAATATCACTGGCCTATAACAGGCAAGGACAAAAATACTAAATGAAAAAACCCTTGGTTGCCAAATGCCAAAGATACCAAGCTTAAACACAAATGCCTTCCTTCCATCAGACATTCCTGATGAAGGCACTAAGCCTCCAAAACCTTGGGCTGGATTCCATTGCAGTTGATAACGTTATACATCATATCACTTAAAAATGTCACCACAGAATTTAATATTAATCTGCGAGACCAAACTAGTGATAGCAAACATCACTTGCAATGGAATCCAGGACTTTGTTTGCACTTTAAACGCAGTTTGCTCTCTTATTTGTTACAAGTGTATGACCCATCAGATAGGGCCACTACTTTTAGCCAGAGTTGAAGATCCCTTCTATGGGTACATTACCTGTCAAATATTGCCCCAACGCCAGCACTGTGGGCGCTGTTGCGGTGAACGTGCAGACCAGTAGCCAGTAAAATGCCATCTTTCACTGAGATAGAGCGATGAGAGAAGGATGCTATGAGGAGCTCATTCCATCCTGAGAAAGGAAGGAGATTTGTTACAGACCCGGGTACAGCACAAATAGGACTGGATTCTGGGTATTGAGTTCTAAATACTGCAGCAGGGGCAGCCAGCCCTAGTGGCTCAATAGATACTTACAGTGCATGTTTTCTAGAGATCCAGGATTCATCACAAGTAGATTATCAGTGACTCAGTCACTTTAAAGGGATAGTAATGTTTCAAAATAAAAGCAGCTCCAATTAATCTTCATAGTATTTGGGCCATGGAGAGTGTTATTTCACTACTGTCAGAGTTGTAGTACAAGAGTAATTGAAGGATAAAGTTTCCCCTCCCGCCCCTTTTACCTAGTGTAAGCCACCTCTCCTCAGATGTGGAATCTGGTCTTAAGACCAGAAAGCTCAAAGAAATGGACAATCTTCTTACTGTGAGAACAATGAAAATCCTGCTGCCCTTGACAGATTTTTTTGTCCCTCTCTGCAACCCATCTGGACACCACCTTTCTGTTCTGAGGCGAGCAGTGTTACATCAGTAAAAGGGGTGGGAGGGAGATACTTGATCATTCAATTACTCTACAACTACAACTCTGACAGAATTGAAATAACACTCTCCATGGCCCAAATACTATGAAGCTTTTACTTTGAAACATTACTAGCCCTTTACTTTTTCCAGCAGGAATAGCCTGAAAACATGCACCGTTAGTAGATCTTGCAGACTAGGGTTGGTTTCCCCTCCACCAGAGGAAGAACCTCCTATTAACTGCTGTGACAGCAAAGTGACATTTAAGCTGGACTTCAAGAAAATGGCTGTCACAATCCAAGAAGCACATAATGCCCTTATTTATGTACATATAAGGTTTCTACAGCTCTATATCTATATGTACATTTGGGAAAAAAAATGCCAATATATTGAATATTACAATGATAGTTAACCCTTTGAAGGCCTGAGGAGTATTCAACACATTGCTCCACTTTGGATACCACACTGACACTCAAACTGTTAAAGAACATTGGGGGCGAGAAGGAGAAGACAATGAATTACACTTTAGTAGGTGATTATTAGGGATTGAATCCCCTCAAGTGCTGCATTTTTCACTCCCTAAATCATTACACTACAAGAAAATGTCTGGGGCAGTTCCTGTTTTGGGTTAAGGAAGTAGGGACAATTCTCCCTACAGCACTTCAAACTCTTGATTATGGAAAGAAAGGGGCAGTGACAAAATCACAAAAGTTAACCCCTTGAATGCTGAGAGGTCTCCAACACACTGCAAAGCAATGCACTGGAAACACCTTAAGTATTCGAGTGATAAAATAAATAAGTGACTTACCGGCTCTAAGCAGGATAACTTGATCATCCAGCAACAGCTCAGAGAAGTGAGGGATCCTCTTGGCCCACTCCACTAGAGTGAAGAGCTGTTTGTCTGCAGCCTGACAGATGTTAGTGACCGGATCACTGGGCTGGGAACAGAGACAGACAGGGGGTTACTACAAACAGACAGGCCATCTTCCAGACTATGGTAGTCAGAATAGTTAAGTGGTATAACCTTTTGTGTTACTTTAGTGTGTGTGTGTGTGTGTGTGTGTGTGTGTGTGTGTGTGTGTGTGTGTCTATATATATATATATATATATATATATATATATATATATATATATATATATATATATATATATATACACACACACACACACACACACATACATATACATACACATATATATTATATATATATATATTATATATTTTTTTTTTTTTTTACTCAGGTGCATTTGCGAAGGATCATAAGATACCGCTCTGTATTCGCCATTCAACTAAATACTTGGCACATGTATAAAGACAAAGTGGAGCAATTCTGGGACACAACTACACTCCAGGGAACAAATAAACACTACAATTTAAATGGGGAGTTTAACCCTTGAATTATATCAATACAATGCAAATCTTTGAAGATGTTAAATGCCCTAACACAGACACAGACACAGTTCCAGCGAAGGATTTATTTTTCAATAACACAATCTTGGCTCTGCTGAAGAGCCTCAACTTGTCCCGCAGGATTCCCCTGCAGTCAGCTAGAGAGCGGACATCTGGGAAAGGGGAGGGGTGAACTTTAACTACGATTATCTCTCAAACCATAAAGGTTTGAGAGGTGTGACTGGGGGTCATTTAATTTTTTTTTTTTTAAAGTGATAGTAATACTCCAATTTAATTTTATTTTATATTGTAGCCATTAAAAAAAATTAAAATCTATATAAGTCTTATCTCTCAAACCTTTATGGTTTGAGAGACAGTCGCAAGTAAAGTTTCCCGGCTGTATCGGTCAAGTCTGCCATCTAGCTGACAGACTTTGAATCCGGTCTGCAGACCGGCCAGCGGCTCTTCAGCAGAACCGAGATCGCAAGATATAAAAATAACGACTTCATTGGAACAATCTACAAAGTGTGCTTGCAAACCAGGCACACTTTGTTGACCATTCCAATGAAGTAGTTATTTTTATATCTTGCTATCTCGGCTCTGCTGAAGAGCCTCTGGCCGTTCTGCGGACCGGATACCAAATCTGTCAACTAGAGCGCTGACGTCAGTCAGGGGGAAACTTTACTTGCGAATATTTCTCAAACCAAAAAGGTTTGAGAGATAAGACTTATATAGTTTTTAATGTTTTTAAGAGTCTACAATATAAAATAAAATTAAACTGAAGTATTACTATCACTTTAATAGCTACAAAATGCACATTTGTGAAAATGATCTATTACTATCCCTTTAAGTAAAAATTGAGATCCTATTCACCACAATAGAATTTAGTAACCAGCTGCAGCCAACAACAAGCAGGCTGTAGTTCTAACTGGAAAAGAGCCAAAAATGACGCAACTGCCGAAGTGAAATGTGTACTTCAGCAGAATGGTAAAGAGGTCAGCGGTCTTCATGACAAAAGCCTGCATTAACCACTTCCTCATTGTATGCAAAAGTGGTATGAAGAGAATATTGCATTCCAACTTTGTCCTACATCGATGAAAACCTTTACACAAAATTAGAACAGATTTTGGCCCTCAAGCTGTTGGGGAGTACAATTCCCTTCACCCCCAACCAGCCGAGTTGTAATCTCCAAAGAAGCTGAAGAACCAGAGGTGGTTTTACCCCAGTATAGAAAACTATACACTGATAGGGTGGGCAATGTTAGGCCACCCAGCTGTTCTCAGAATCCAACTCCCATGACGTGATGCTGGGAATTGTAGTCAGACAGTAGCTGAAGGGCCACACACTGCCCACTCCTGCACAAACATAAGGGACACAATAGATTTAAAAATATCCTTTATTTTTTTGAAGATGCAATTGGTTGACTATTTTGATTCTAAAGCTATGAAAAGAGATGTGTTTAAAAAGTTAATTTCATCTAGATATATGTTCTCTACTTAAATGAGCGGTAAAAGCTTTTTATTAACCCTCTGACTGCCAGAGGGGTACGGAACGCATTGCTTTGCAATGCGTTTCGTACCCCTCTGGCACTCAAAGGGTTAAAAATAAATAAAATTGTAGGGAATTTCATGTGATTAATAAAAGGTGGCTCCAAATCCTATATAATAATTCACTAACAAAGTTTGTCGGAAGCTGTCATGTGCAGTAAAGACGGCTGTCCGCGCTGCAGTTATGCGCAGTACAGACTGCCCAGGTCGCGGCTGATACGGAGCGGGGCACTCTGAATTCAGACCATAGTCCTCTCTGCGCACCTTCCTGGGACCGCTTGTATTTTCAAGAATAATTACGGCATTAGTGAAAAATGGAACTCATTTGTCCCCGTCTCCTTCACGATTGGCGAGTTGAATGCCTTGGTACCTTAAGACGCCAGACGAGACTGACGGTGCAGGAGCGGAGAACGCCTACAGCAAGATCCCTGCCGATGTCTGTCTGCCTAAAAAGTTCAATTTTTCACTAATGCCGCAATTATTCTTGTAAATACAAGTACGTGTATACATATCGCTATTGTGATTAGGATTTGGGGCTCAATATAAGTGTGATGATAGTTTCGCTTTAAGGCTCACTAGTCAGGGGGGGTGAAGACTTTCTAATCCTCCTCCCCCAAAGATAAACAGAGTACAGCATCTGTGAAGCAATGTGTTGGAGATCCCGCCAGCATCCAAGGGGTTAACCATTCTCACCGATACGTTAGAGATTAAACATTCCATCATACAAATTTTACAGCTTAGCCATGAAACAGTTAATTTTATGGAACTTTTATACACATACACACACACACACACACCTCTCTTTGTCTTTCAACTTCTCCACACAGTGATTATATAGTAAACCAATTAGCCCCTCTATTCCCCTTAATAGGTTTACTGCGGTCCCTGCCGAAGTCCTAGGTCTGTGGCTCCACACATTAGTAACTCATCCTGGGTGTTGATATACACACTCATACACCTTGGTGCCAAACCACAGCTACCCTTATCTGGGACCGATACTCACAGATCCGCCTCCCTCTAGGCTCTGGTCACTTTTCTGTTCCACGGCCAATTCTGCCTCCAGGATTTTCTCTACTGGCATTTCCTCGTTTATTGCCCCGCTGTACTCTGCCTCTCCGTCTCGTTCCCGCCCTCGCTGACGTTCCTCCTGCACCGCTGTGGACAAGCACGGATGGAATTCATTTAATGGCAACTGACAGATATACACAGACACAAATCAGCTGTACAACAGAGGGGGGAATGACTCAGATCCCACTGATATAAAAGGAGCTTTTTTTGTACTTAAATGTAGAGACCTCCAATGCTCCTTAGCAATCAAGGGGTTAAGAATAATCAATTTCAAATCGATGGAAAGTTTTATTTGTGCCCTATGGTGCAGATGGTTTGCCCCAGAATTGCTCCAGCTCTTGTTAGATAGAACATAAGCCTTATCCTATATAATAATTCTCTAATGTATATTTGTCAGAAGCTGTCATGCACAGTACAGACTGCCCGCGTCGCGGCTGATAATGGAGAGGGGCGCTCCGAATTCAGACCGTAGACTTCGGTGCGAGACAGGACTACTGTCTGAATTCGGAGCGCCTGCTCCGTTATCAGCTGCGGTGCGGGCAGTCTGTACTGTGCATGACTGCACCTCGGCCGTTGCTGCCTGACACTGTGGCCCGTGTACACGGACTGTTCAACTAGTTAAATATAAACATTTATAGTACATATTACTGCAGAGACAAAAACTCCCTCTCGCCCACTAAACAGGAAAGATGCCCTATGGCAGGTACCCAGGAGCCAGTGCTGTCCCCTGTGTCACTCCCCTCTTCTGTATGCTAGTCAAGTCCTGGCACAGTGGAATCCCCCACATGGAACTCTGTGCCCCTCCCCTCACAGATAAACCGCTCAGACTCCTTTGGACAACACTCTAAAAGCTAACATACAGTAATCCAGCCAATTGCACCTCAGGTAAGAAATAAACCCCCTACTGATATAAATAAGGCTCTCAATGTCTTGGAAGCTAGGGAGGTCTACAAAGTATTTAAGGGATTAAAAGCCCAATCTAAGTAATTCGGGATTTTTATTTGCCCTGTAAGATGCAGGTGGTTTGCTCCAGATTGACTCAGTTTTTCTTTCCGCATATGGCTGCTACTATACTAAGAGCAAATTCCAGACCAAACCAACTGCAGCAAAGGGGACAGATAAAAATGCCCCAAATTTCCACTGATTTAAATGGGGCATTTAACTCTTTGAATACTGATAAAGGTTAGAATAGCCAAGATTAGCAAATGAATAAACATTATTAAAGTGATAGTAATGCGTAACACAGATTACATATACATTATTCATTTTTTTTGGGGGGGGTATTTTTATGGCCTGTAACTTTATGGATAGCTCTAGAGAGTACAGCATAACCCTCTACAGGATGGTTTAACTACAGCGCCACCATAACATTTCAGGCCATGGAGGTACTGCATGATGGTTAGGTGGCCCCATTTAAATCAATGTGTATTTTGGGCATTTTTGTTCTCCTCTGACACAGTTGGGTTGCCCCAGAATTTCTCCTACTAGGAGCCATATGCACAAAGGAAACAGAGCAATTCTGAAATAAACCATTTGCACCTTCTAGGATAATTATCCATAGCAACTTAAACTCAGCCCTTATCTCTCTAACATATTAAGAATCACTAACATTTAAAAGCCCCCTTTAAATTTAGATTTATTTTTCTCCCCTATTATGGAATTGTTGGTTTGCTCCACAATGACTCCTCTTTAGCTTACTAAATACGTCTCTTGGTTCTTCTGAGACCTAACCTCACCTCCTCTATCTTTATATACAGTTCTCTATTAGATACCCTTACCCGTTTGTCACATTAACCCTTGGAGTGACAGAGGATTCCGTACCCCTCTGGCACTCCAAGGGTTAACTCTCTGTCTATGAGGCCCAGAGGGGATCTCTGTAACAAAGTCTGTGAAGAAGGAACCTCCCTCCAAACTATGGTCAGGCCCAAACTAAACGCACATTAATATGCTATATTTCTACTGAATTAAAAGGGATCAGCTCGCCGACTGACCTCTCTAATACTATCACTATAAAGAAGACCTGATGCTTTCATCCTCCATTTCTCCTTGCAGGCTTCTTGTTCCAGTGGTACTGTGCACACTTGGGGATGATGTACTGAGGAGCACTGAAGTAAACTGACTGTACCACAGGGGACAAAAACTATCGCAATGATTTACATGGGACATTTAATCCACATGAGTGTTAGAGAGGTATCCAAAGAATTGATTCTCAATGCACTGGAGTCTCTCTAGCATTTAGAGAGTTAAAAGCCCCAATTCAATCAGTAGAATTTCTGTGAATTGTCGATATTTCTCTCATATTGGGATATAGATTTTCTCTTTAGGCCCAGTGATTTCAAATATGCCCACACCTCTACAGGAAAGGAGTCTGGCCAAGAGACATGGTGAATGAAAGGCTGCAGGGACTCATCCCTGGAAATGAATACATGTGAAAAGCAAATTGGTGATCTACACCATATGTTAAAGGCTAAGGAAAGTCTAATATGGGGGCTATTTTCTCTTTAAAAGGACCAGTAAACCTTTTTATTGATGGAAAAAATGCATATTGTGGGACTTTTATAGCCGAGAAAAACCATGGGTAACACCCAACTGATGGTAGATGTTTCATTCAACAGTTATTATAGGCAAAACTTTTTTTTTACATTTTTTTTTAACATTTTTAACCGTGTGTGCTTTGTGTACCCCTCTAGCATACATTAAACTGCAGTTTTGTATTGTGGCTGCCAGCTGGTGCTGATGCCATCACTTCCTATGGGAAACAGGAGTCCAAGACTTAAAGAGATAGTAATGTTTAAATATTACAGCAAGCTCGACTACTCAATATAGTTTTTTTTTATATAATGAACACATACAGTTTGGTGTTTGGTTTATTTTAATTAAAAGTGTCCCCCTCCCAACCCTTTTCCATACTCATCGCTACCTCCCCTTAAGCAGCAATCTGTCATGACGAGGGACAATCATCTGTCAGCATAAGGAAAAACCTGCCCTGATAAAGGGTTGGAGGGACAGGGTTTTTCTTATACTGAAAGAAGAAAGAATGTCCCAATATGTCCAGTCAAGTGACCATATTTCAGATATGAGCAATGTAGCGGGATGGCGACATTTTAATTAAAATTACAGACAGAAGTGCAGGGTGAATGTACGAACCCACCAGAGCAGCTCTGAAGTTACACAATTTGCTCTAAAACATGATAAATACATGCAGTTATACAAAGCACAGAGGGCAGCAAAGCCCTGAAACGCCTGTACACCTTACAGATACCCTCTCCTTAGCACAAGCTGCATTAAGTGGAGAAGTTTTGGCGTACAGCCTAGTAAATTGGTGTTAGACAGGAGCAGATTTAGAGGAGGAGAAAAAAAAAAATCCTCGAGCCAGTTTTAGTGCTGAATCATATTCGTATATCATTTCCATATTCACTAGCAGTGGACTGCGCACATAGACTGTAACAGGCACGATCTGACTCGGTGCATTACGGTGTACGGAGGAGGCTTCATACTCTCCATTTGTATAAGTGAATCCATAGACTTCTATGTCTCAGCCTTCACTTCTACCATGACATATCAAGACAAGTGTCATGGCTCAGGATAGACTGGGAAGCCTACTCCTGTGATCGCTCCCCTCCAAATAACCAACCCATTTAATTTTACTATGGCCAGAAAATCCTAATGGCCCCTCTGAATTTTTGCCCCTTTCATTCGATAGATAACATTGTCAGTCAGTCCTGGATGTCATACCCATGGGGGGAAGGCATAGTGGTTACTAGAAGGACCCAAACTCCACCCACTAAACATGGTAATTTTAACACTTTAAGGACCAGATAAGTGTGCAATACAGGAGGTTGGCCTGCGTCAGCTTGAAAAGGAAAAAAAAAATTGCCAGCAGCTGTCATGTCTGCCTCCACCAACCTGCCATCTAGTTCTGTCTGAAGAGGTTTAATCTAAACCTTAGGATTTTCTGACCACAGTAAGGTAAGCAGTCCCTTTACTGTGCAAGGCGTTTAGCCATCTAAGTGCCACAGGAGAATTCAAAACAATGGGAACCAATGCGGTGCACATGCCTCCGGCACAGGGGAGCGCACACCTGTCCACGAGCCCCTCAGTAGTGCAGGTTTCAGAATCTCCACAATTAACCCTTTGACTGCCAGAGAATTATCCAACAAATGCGTTAGATACCTCTTCTGGCACTCAAAGGGTTAAACACAGGTGAAAGTTGTTAACTCTGACAGATACGTCATCATGACTGAACCACTGACTGATTCACTTGTGTTCACGTGAGGAGGTCCTGAAAACCTGCCTGGGGGTGACGGTGTGCATGAGGGTAGGTCTGAGCACCCCATTCTCAGCTCAGCAATTAACTACTGTATCATGTATGGCTACAGGAAAAGACTATGCACTAGGAGGAGTATCTGATTACACAGTGGCCAATCATATTGGCCCAACACAACAACTAATTAGCATACAGTGCCAGACTGTGACACCAACAAAAATTATCATTCCTCAACTGATGTCTTCTAAATAAACAAAACATTGACAAGTAGAATGAACAAGCACATTTTTTATTCTCTTTAACAGAAACTAAATAAGTAATTGGGTGGTAGATGCATATGGGTATGCCCCAGAATTGGCAAACAGGTCAGGATTTAAAGGCAAACTAACACCACCTAATAATAACCCTGTTAATCTTCAGATCAGGTCTGGATATCAGGTCTGGATATCAGGTCTGGATATCAGGTCTGGATATCAGGTCTGGATATCAGGTCTGGATATCAGGTCTGGATATCAGGTCTGGATATCAGGTCTGGATATCAGGTCTGGATATCAGGTCTGGATATCAGGTCTGGATATCAGGTCTGGATATCAGGTCATGACAGTTGCTAAAAGTTTTTTTCAAATTGAAACACGCAGGTTGCATTATTCTACTCAAGACAAGCGCTCATCACATTGCGGAGCAAAGTGCTGCACACATCTCTGGTGCCTAACCATTTGGGAGCCTGAAAGGTACCCAATGCATTGCAATGTGTTGCATACCCCTCTGGCACACAAAGGGTTAAGGATTAAGATTACCATATGCAGTGGTGAACAGTGTGTCCTGTGGTCCTGCTAGTAACTGTCATGGCCGTCTCCACAGACATGACATCCAGGACTGATTGAAGAGGTTATATCTTGAAAGAGGGTACAAGGGTCAAATTCATAGGGGCCATTAGGATTTTCTGGCCATAGTAAGTTCAGGTTATTATTAGGTGGTGTTATTTCACCTTTAAAGGAACAGTATTGCTTAATATGGAAAATATATGTTTGAAGGGGTTTTCCTACAAAGTAAAACAAGAGTATCCCACTGCTGTGAGATGCTTTATTCAAAAGCTATTACAGCTTAAACTCACATTCACTGGGTGCAGTACTTCCACAGCATGAACTTTTATGGTGGTGCTGTTGCTATAGCAGTCTATGGATAGCCATCTGTAGTAACAATAACCCTCCACAAGATGTTGCATCAACAGCGCCAATGTAAAATTTCAGTGAATGGAAGTACTGCAGCCAAAATATTCAAGCTTGAGGTGCAATTACTTCAGTATAAAACATCTCTCAGCAGTGGGACTATGCTTGTTTTAGACAGCAATATATTGTTTTTTCCCATATTACTTAATAATATCCCTTTAAAGATATCCATGCTTGAGCACAAGTGTGTAATTTGAATGTTCTGATTTGCTAACCAACTAACCTTTGCTCAAGCAGGGATAAGCATAACTCCTGGCCTGTCCGTGATCCTCGGGGACGGATGTTCCCCATCCCCCTAATAGAAAAGAAAGGTTGGTAATACCCGATTTCCCAGGTAACACACAAGACATTTCAGCAGCAGTGCCCCCCCAACCTATAAACACATTTAGACTGTAAGCTCCTTGGGGCAGGGACCTCTCTCCCATTGTTTCTATGAATGTCGCACTTATTTCATCCCCTCTTATTTATTGTAACATATGTCTATTGTAAGGCGCTGCGTACACTGTGTGGCGCCATATAAATAAAGATACATACATACATACATACATACATACATACATACATACATACCCCTAATGGAGGTGTCAACAGTATTTGAATGTGAAAGAGAACATGGTGGAGATTAACAAATTCATAATAAAACTCTCCATCAAGAAAAATAATACTATATTTTAATGACATGTCCTAACCAGAGAGCCTATATATTATTGACCATGTGGAGTAATTCTGGTAAATGCACCTAGAAAACAAAATAAGAAAGGTCTTCAGAGAGGCCTCCTTAAAGGACAGTAAAAACACTGGCCTGTCAGCAGAGCTAGGTGTTGTTAACCCCTTGAGTCCCAGAGGGGTACGCATCAAAGCAATGCGTTGTGTACCCCACTGACACTCAAAGGATAAAGGCAGGAATGACAAAGAAAATAATCCTCTGGATAAGGTATATTCCCTAAGTGCTCTGTTTACTATTGGAGGAACCTGAACCACATGGGGCCTGTGTCCATGGAAAAAAAAAATTCACATATTCAAATGGGGCTTTTAATCTCATGAATGCTAGATATCTCCAATGCAATGGGGACCTCTCTAGTATTCTAGGGGTCAAAAGTCCTATCTAATTCAAAGGGGATTTTCATTTATACCCTATGGCACAGTTAGAAATGCTACACTATTGCTTTGTGCATACAGCCCATAATGATTTCTACCTAATAATGGCCCATTAGCAAAGGTACTGGCATGAACATAAAAGGACCTGTATTCAGAAGACAAGTGGAGTAATTTGGAGAAATAAACACAATAGCAGAGGTCATTAGAAAAAGATCCCTCAAAAAGAACGACATCAAGTAACAGATGACAAGAATTCTCTCACAGCAATAACAGAGTCTGGGATCACATGACTAAACAGGAAATTACTATTAGTGACCTTATTTTCCTGTGCAGATCTATTCTCTTTGGGTTTATTTTAGAGCAATCCAACAGCACCACAGGGAAGAGCTACAATTTTCCATTGATTTAAATGCCACGTTTAGCCTACTGAATGCAAGAGATGTCTCCAATGCACACTGCTTCACATTGCATTGGAGACTTCCTTTTCATTCAAGGGATTAACCCTTTGAGTGCCACAGAGGTATCTAATGCAATGCGTTGGATACCCCTCTGGCACTCAAAGGGTTAACACAATAAAACCAGCTGGAATTTGTACTTGTCCCCTATTAAGCAGTTGGTTTGCACCAGAATTGCTCTTATTATCTTCTAAACTTAGGGGCCATAGACACACACATACCCTCTCTCTTCATGCCTGTAGCGAGGCATTTCTGATATCTGCAGTACTGGCAGCGGTTCCTCTGTCTCTTGTCCACTATACAGTCCTTGTTGTCTCTACAGGTGTATGTCAGGTCCTTTCGGATTGTCCTCTTGAAGAAGCCCTTACACCCCTCGCAGCTGTACACCCCATAGTGTTTCCCTGCAAGAGAGGTGAAAGAAATTAGAAAGCATAGAACATATCTATCAGTTAGTATCTGTGTCTTTTCTGTCACTAAATTCATATTATAGGCACTTGGGCACACTAATCTGACATCTACTGCCTACAGACCAAATGTCTCAGATCAAAAGGCTTTCTCCCCTATAGACCACATCAGACTACACACTTTTCTCCCCACTACAGACCTACCTTCCCTACAGACCAGATGTCACTGACTAAACATCTTTCTCCTATGAACCATTTGTCTCTTATCATACACCTTGCTCCCGTACAGACTAGCTTTCACAGGCCGTACCTCTTTCCACTATAGACCAGCTGTCACTTATACATATCGCTCACCTACAGACCAGCTAATCAAAAAAACTTTACACCAGTCTCTCCTATAAACTATCTATTACATAGGATTCTCGCTCTCCATTTATAGATGAGTTGTCTCAGATCATACAACTTTCTCCTCTACAAACCAGCTGTCACAAACTATATACCTTGCTCTCCCCTACAGAAAATCTAGTACAAATCACACATTCCCCCAACAAATCACCTGTCACAAACATTACACTTCTCTCTCCTACAGGCAAGCTGTCACAAACCATACACATCTCTCCAACCTATAGACCAGTACTCCGATCATTCACCTCTCTCTCTCACCCATGCATATAAACCATCATTGAACATTTAACTCTCCTTCCATCAAACCAGCTGTCAAAAAAAAAACATCCACCACCCTTCCCTACAGACCATCTATCACAGATCATACACCTCTCCCCACACTACAGACCAGCTGTCACAAACTATACACCTCTCTTCTATAGACCAGCTGTCAAACTGTACACCTCTCTCTCTCTCTCACCTATATTCCACTGTCTCAGATCATACACATCTCTCCCCAACAATGCAGCTGTTACAGTTTACACTTTTTTTTCTGTCTCACCTTTATATCAACTGTCATTAACCATACAATGCACTGTCACTTTAAGATCAGCTGTAATAAATTCACAAGCAACAGAAGCGGATGTACTAAGAACTGGAGCAATTCTTGGGCAAACAGAGTGCACCACAGGGGATTTAGTTAAACAAGGCTTTTAACAGCTTGGGGAGCGGTGTACGAGAAGTTTTATTTGTCCATCCTGTGCATTCATTTACTCCATAATTACTTCAGTTCTTCTTAGTACATCTGCCTGTCTCCTCCTCTCACTCACCTGAGGAGCGGTCCCCACAAATGGCACACAGCCTCTTCCCACTGACTGCCCCTCCATTGGGGTGCCCAGGTATCCCCCTCATACCAAGAGGGGGCTTCACATCTTCACTGGAGCTGACAGGGTGCAGTCCGGACAGATTCACTGTAGAATTTATCTGTAAGGACATGCACATAAATTATACATATATACACATGTACACAAGCAACCACATACACACAATATGGGTCATATTCACAAAGAAAAAGGGGCAATTCTGGGACAAACTAACTGCGCCATTAGGAAAAGACATCACCTGTTGGTTGCAGAATCGGTACTAAGGAAGACATTAATTAGCAGGAAAAAGTACAGAGACTGCAACGAAACTGGTAAGGGGTTTGGAGGATTTTAGATATAGAGAGAGACTACCTAAACTGGATTATTTGCCTCTGAAACATGTTTGCAGATACTGTAGATTTTCAAAGCACTGCTAATTAAATGTCTAGTTCAGTCCAATATGTGAATTATTATCACTGGATAGAATATAGATAGAGTGTTGTCCCAGTGAGATATCAGACTGCCTTTCAGAGTCAGGAAGATTTTTTTTTTTTTTTTGCGCCTTTCTCTAGATCAGGGCTGGACAACCTGAGGCCCTCACAAATTTTAGGAACTACATTTCTCTTCATCCCCATCCAGACACTGGCTGGCTAGAGATAATGGGAATTTAAGTCACTAATGCATCACCAGCTGGAGGGCCTCAGGTTCCCCATTGCTGCTCTCGAACAACAAAGACTTTTTTAAGAACTTCCTCAAATATGTTACAATGTAACCAATGCCATACACAGACACAAACTGTAGTTACCTGTGGACTGCTGACAGGTCCATAGCCAATGGAAGGGGTGCCTGGGATGCCAGGAGAGCCCACGGAGCAGTTGATGACAGGAAAAGGGGACCCAAGGCTGCCAAGTGGGGAGTTGACAGACGAGGTCATCGCAGAACCGATCATGGAAGGATGCAAAGGAGCCGACGGGGGAGGAGGGGTGTCACTAAGGGAACGGCCCAAGGGAGGGCTGAGAGATGAGGTGTCCGGGCTCTGGCACACTGTAAAGAGAGTTTAAGAAAGAGGCATAAATATACACACAACACACACCAAGGGATACAGTTCTGGTTATTTTATGTCTAATATACAGGCCTTCACTTGCTCCAAAAAAATTATATCTGGCTATCAAGGGCTTTATGTATACGAGAGGAGCAATTCTAGGGCAAACCAACTGCACCACAGGGGACAAATACATATGGATATCTAGAAGGGAAAACACATTCACAGAAACTTTCAAAAGATAAGTCTGCTACTGCTGAATCTTTACTGATGAGAAGAACACATTAATGCGTTCTTCTCTTTAATAAAGATTCAGCAGTAGCTGGCTTAATTTTTGCACTTTGCTGTGAGTGTGTTCTCCGTTCTACATATCTGTTTGTGTATGGCTTAACAGGAGACCATAGGAAAATCTGCTGGATGTAAGTGCAGGCCTTCCAGCCTATGTTTCTGGAGTGTGCATCCATCTCATCTACCCTTAAACAAATAAATATGCCTATTAACTTAAATGGAGGTTTTAACACCTGGGTGAAAAAGTGCCCAGAGATCCTCGTGTTTTGGAGTATTTTACATACACCCTAAAATAAAATATGTCTGGCTCCAAATCGGCAGGGGTTACAAGCACCAATTTCAGTCAGTTGGCATTTGGGAGATTATTTTGGTGAAGTTGATTTGCTCTACAATTGTTTTTTTCCCCTCTTCTGTGCATACAGTCCTTAAAGGGATAGTAATACTTAAAATGTAAAAAAAAATATGTTGTAGGGTTTATCCCCCTGAGTAAAACAAGAGTACTCCCACCGCTGAAAGGTGTTTCATTCAAAAGTTATTAATTTAGATGCAATATCACAGTGGCCTGAAATTGTACAGTGGCGCTGTTGCTACACCATCCTATGGAGATTTATGGTCAACTGACCAGAGTTGTCCATAGGATCGTGTAGCAACAGCGCCATATTTTTTTTTACATTTTAAGTATTACTATCCCTTTAATGTATTATATATCCCATGAGCACAATAAGTAGACATAATGCGGGAACTAGCTCAGCATGAAGAGAATATCACATCCAGGGGTGTAAAAATCCCAGGGGGATCCTACGTTTTAGGAGCATTTGATATATACCTGTGTACGTGTACCTCTTCACTACCTCCTCATAACGGTTGTGTGGCTCCAAAGTTCTAATACTTATAAATATAATCCCTAGGGTCAAACAAAATACCAGGAGCCTAGGCTCATATACACATTATATAGAACGAGAGAGCTTGTGCGTGTTCGTGTCGAACATTCAAGTGCCATATGTCGAAAATGATATATTCTACTTCATGTAGCATGTAATAATGGATTTATATTTTTCATCAATTTCATTCATTACCTCAGAATAAAAGACAGTGAAGCCATTTGTCAAATCATCACATCACTTATTTGCAAACTGTTTCAAATCATTAGTTTCCATTGTTTCCAAATCATCAAGAATTCATAGAGGGTGGATATAGAATGAATGAATTTTGTGACTGGGCTCATTTAATTTTATCATCAATATTTTGCTGCCATAGAACATTCTTTTTTTTTTATTATTTTTCAGTTAATCGAAATACATCCATTATCTAACCAGGCTGCGTTTTAATGGAACCAATAACTGCTAATATTGCAAATACGCATGAATATAATTTTGCTGCTTAGTTGACACATTTTACATCAAACGCTATTATAGTTCTGCTGCTAATTAGAAGTATATACCTACAGCTCGGGATTTATTTCACTACATAACTATGGAATTCGGTTTTTAGTCATATTCTTTACGTTTTTAACCCTCTGAGTGCCAGAGGGGTACGCAACGCATTGCGGCAGCCACATATGATTATTAATAAAATTTTATGCAACTGGATTTTGTTTGAATAAACGAAACACTGTGTTTAACCCTTTGAGTGCCAGAGGGGTGCAATGTGTTGCGTACCTCTCTAGCACTCAAAGGGTTAAAACTTTCAATCTGCGTGCATCCAACAATATTTTGTTTCTCTTATGGCATTTCAGATTTATTTATTTTTTCTCACAAATGTAACGTAGAATCCTACCAGGCAATATTGCTAGTATTTTGTGTTTATATAAAAGGGAATTTAACAAATATGTGTTAATGTTTATTGATTTCACTTTGACTTCCAGTGGGGTATTTTCAAATAATGAGAAACAGCAACAGGTTAGTCAATCCGAAGCACTAGAAGGGTATGTACTTTTCATAAGGGGCCCTGGTTACAGCGATGGGCTCTTATGTACAGTATGTATAGCAAAATTATGCACTTCCATCTGTAAATGTACATGGCTGCCACTAGCTTCTTGCAAGACCTGAAGAAGCCAGTGGGGGAGACATTCCTATTGGCTGTGCTGGTGAGAGTGACATCACACCAGCCAATAGGAATCACCAGATGCATTTCAAAGCACCAGCTCCGGGGAGAATAAAATGGAATACACAATTAAGGACATAAGTTGAAAAGAAAAGTGGTCTCCAGGACCTCCCTCGCATTCAGCTGGTTAAAATCCCCATTTAAATCAATGGGAATTTTTAGTTTTCCCCTATAATGCACATGGTTTGCCCCAGGCTTTTTCCACCCTTTTATATGTATACTGGCAGCGCCTTAGGCAAGGAACTCTAGGTGCTCTTGGCTGCACCCATGGCCACACACACCTCATTCCTCACATGACCCCACCCCCAGTTCCATCCACTATTTCCTGGCACAAAAAAAACACCTTTGGCCAATAACAAGCAAGTACAGAAGAAGAAAAAAAAAAAAAACAACTTTAACTCCATGGTTGCTAGAGAGATCTCCAACACATTGTAAAACAATACACTGGAGATCTCTCTAGCATCCAAGGGGTTAAATAATATCCTGTAAAGGGGACAAACTGAGATTGCCCAGGGCACACACACAATTCAGAACGTGGGTGTGACCAGCACATTTGAGGTGTCCCCTGAAAATGTGGAGCTCTAGGCAGTTGCCTATTGGGAAATTTGGCTCTATATACTGGTGAGGAGAAGCCCGTAGGACCCTAGGTTCATAAGATTGATATTGATAGAGGTGGGAAGAGTCGAGATTAGCAAAAGAATGAGCTTTCACGTATATGTTTAACATTTTTCCATATCAGCTGCATTTTAGAGCACACACACACACTGATAGGGCGAATAGTTGCAAATGAAGGCTGTGTGTACTTTAATATATAATCCACATTATTTTATAAGTATATAAACTATACTGCTGTATTAACCATTTTAGTGCCAGAGGGGTGCACTGTAATCTGTTGAGTACCCCTTTGCACTCAGAGGGTTAACATACTAGGTCATATGTATAAGATAAAAGTGGAGCAAGTAAAATTCACTATGGGGAACAAATAAATTGTCCATGATTTAAATAAGACTTTTAAACTTTATTGTACAAAAAATGTACAACTGGCTGCTTTGCAATGCACTGGAGAACTCTCCCATATTCAAATGTTTAAAAGCACCAACTAAATAAATGGAAATTGTTACTTCTCCCCTATATTGTATATAGCCCAGTATGTCACTAAGCAGTAGAGGTCAGCATGCATATAAATATAACAAGGCATCAGTCCTGTGGATAATAAACTCAAATGAAACAAGTGGCCAAATGTCAAGAAGATTTTTAGATCTAGCATTCAACGGGTTAATAATCCAAGTTATGATGGAGTTGACTAGCCCCAGAACTGCACCACCTTGCGTTTATACACAGGGCCATTGAAGGAGATGCTTACAAGTGGTTATAAACATCCAAACAAACATTAAACGGAACTCACTTATTTACAAAAACTAAAAAACACTTATTAGAACTCAGGTCAATGTTTCAGCCCTTAAAGGGATAGTAATGTTAGTAAAGTTCTCCGCTCCCTCCCTTTTCTGCTTGACGAGCTGTAAAGCTGTCAAAAACAGATTCTGGTTCCTGGATCAGACAGCGGCTCTTCAGCAGCACCGACATAGCGATACCTAAAAATAAATACTTCATTGGAACGGTCTACAACGTGTGCCTGGTTTGTAAGCACACGTTGTAGACCATTGCAATGAAATATTTATCTTTAGATAGTGTTATATCGGCATTGCTGAAGAGCCGCGTCCAGTCAAGCGACCAGAATCTGCTTCTGACAGCTTCAGATCTCGTCAAGCAGAAAGGGGAGGGAGCGGAGAACTATATTTTCCTATATCTCTCAAACCATAACGGTCTGAGAGATACAAATAAGTGCAAGTACTCTCTTAATTGTATCTACCATATAGTTAATACTTTTTTTCTTACATTACTACCCCTTTAACATCTTGATAAAGGTCTGACTAAGGGCCAAAACTTTCACATGGCTTCTAATTAATGCGTCTTAGTTTATCCTTGAGTACCGTTTAACTTTTTTTGGATGTTTCTAAATACTTGATATTCAGATATCTAGGTATTTGATGATGAGTGGATTGAACAACGTGGAGATGACAGACAGGCAGATAGGATTAAGATGCATACATTTATATATATATATATATATATATATATATATATATATATATATATATATATATATATATATATATAGAGAGAGAGAGAGAGAGAGAGAGAGAGAGAGAGAGAGAGAGAGAGAGAGAGAGAGACAGACACACACACAGTATTTGGACAGTGACATAATTTTTGTTGTTTTGGCTCTATAATCAAGCACATTGGATTTGAAATAAAACAATGACTAAGAGGCTAAAGGGCAGAGTGTCAGCTTTAATTTGAAGTTACTTACATCCACAAAACTGTGAACCATGTAGGAATCACAGCCCTTTTTTATTCATCGTTCATCCATTTTAGAGGACCAAACATAACTGGCTACTCAGCCGTTTCATGGCCAGGTGTGTGTCACTGAATCTTTCACTTATGTACAACAGCTAACAAAATGTGCAGAGGCGACTCTAGGTGTGAGATTTGCATATGGAGTCTGTTGCCCTTGTCCCTAAATATGAGGAGCAAAGAAGTGTCTGTCAATGCCAGTAAAGCAGGCCATTACAAGGCTGAAAAATTAGAATAAATCAAAAACATATCTAAAACATTAGGTGTGTCAAAATCAACTAAGTGGTATATTAACCACATAAGGACCAGAGAAGCAGGCAATGCATTGCAATATGTTTCAAACCGCGCTGGTCTTTAACGGGTTAAGAAGCAAGAACAAACAGATGAGCTCAAAAATAGCAAATGACCTGGTAGACCACTGCAGTGAATGAATGGAGAATGCTTACAATTTGAAGAACCCCTTTTCAACTGCTGAACAGATCAAGACACCGGGGCGTAGGCAGAGAAGTGTCAGAGTACCATAAAGAGTAGACTACAACAGCATAACCACTGAGGGTTTATCACAAGATGCAAACCACTGGTAAGTCTACAAAAACTGTCTCACTTGTCTGTATTGACGATGAGTTGACAGCAGCAGGATGAATTCTGAAGTGTACAGAAACGTTATCTGCTCAGATTCAACAAAATGCCTCGAAACTAAAACGAAGGAGAATAACCACAAATACACTTCTAAAGCAACCAAGGGGTTTTTTGGGCCACAAAGAGGAATGTTCTTGGCCAAGTCAGTCAATCACCTGACCTGAATCAAAATGTGCATGTGTTTCGCTTGTTGAAGACAAGACCAAGGGGAAGAATGCCCAAAAACAAACAGGGATTGAAGATTGCTTCAGTACATGCCTGGTAGAGCAACACCCTTGAAGATAACCAGTGTCTGGTGATGCCAGGCTGTCATGGAATGCAAAGGATTTGAAACAAAGTACTAAATATGATGACTTTGTCCAATTACTTTTGCACCCTAAACTGGAGGGACTATTTATAAAAAGGGCTGTAATTCCTACATGGCTCATGGCTTGTGTGTGTAAATACCCTCACATTAAAGTTGACAGCCTGCACTTGATCCTCTTTGTGACGTGATCATTTTAAATTCAGTACTTAGGAGCAAAGCCAAAACAACAAAATGTGTGATTTTATATATTATATAAAATCGTTAGTATTACATACAAATTTACTGATCATATGTATAAAGGTGCTGGAGCATAAAATTCCCTTCTCAGCACCAAATAGATTTTAATACAATCTGAGAAGTTTTTTGCAGTCCATGTACAAAAATTATCGCATTTTTACAACTGAGACTTCTTATGGAGCTTAGCGAGCATGTATAATAAAAATAAAAAACACACATATATACATATCATCTAGAGTAAATCATTAAGTTTGCCTTGGATTTCTTTTATACATCTCCCCAGTTGTATCAGTACAGTTATCTATTAACTCTTTGAGTGCCAGAGAGGTATCCAATGCATTGTGTTGCAGTGCCCTGGATAACTCTCGGGCACTCAAAGGGTTAAAATGCACACAGCCACACACAATAACCTAAAGTACATTTTTACAACATATTCAGACTAAGCATACACAGCAGTACGCTAACTGATAAAGTGAATAGTTATAAATTAATCAGATTGTTCTTACATTGTGAGGATATAATGTGTTCATAAAGCAATGTATTAGTTCAGTGGATTATATACTTGAAATATACACAGGCATATAAATATACACCAATATAATAAGTCAATAGTTACAAAGTAATCAGACTGCTCTTACTTTGCTGTATATACTTACAATACAGTTCAGTGCATTATATATAAATATGCACACAGCCACACACCGTCATATACAAGGCAAATGGCTATTACGTATACACCCTGATCATACAGTATGTTTACATAGCAGCAGTATATTATATATAATCCACTGAATGAAAGTGCACATATCCACACAAACTGATATACAGAGGCGAATATTTACTGAGTATACGCCAGGATCACACACTGTGACTATATATTTATAGGGTTGCAGTATACCAGTTCAGTGTATTGTAAATTAAAATGCATACAGCCACACGCATTAATATATAGGGCGAATAGTTATGAAGTATACACCCTGATCATACAGTATGGTTTTACTGCAGCGATATATCAGTCCAGTGGAAGGTATGTTAAAGTGCACACAGCAAAACACACTAACAAACAGGGAGACTAGTTAAGAAGTATACACCCTGATCTCCCCCTGTAAACTATACAGACAACGTGTATTGAGTCCAGGTACATATGTGCACACAGAGAGCTGCACTCAGACTGGTATTTGTACACACTCACCCCTGCTGTCTCCCATCCCGTTCAGGCCTCGGTCTCCCCTCCTCCTGTGTGTATTCCAGTACAGACACTCCCAGTCGCTATATACAGTATATACCTATACCATGTACACCCGGGATTCAAGTCATTATGCTAATACACTTGTATAGTAATGAAGAACCGCAGACAGTGACGCAGTTTCCGGGGTCTCCTGCGGTCACCCCGCACCGGACCCGCTGCCACCAGCTTTCCCAGCGGCCCCCGCGGCCCCAGACCCCCAGCGGAAACGGAACCACCGCCATCTTGGAGCACCCGGAAGCTGAGCGTTCTATCGCGGGGAGGTGGAACCTCAAACAGCTAAAGTATGAAACGTGATTGGCGTATGAGTGGTTTAGGGCGAGAAAAGGATAGATGCCTAATGGCTGTTGGGGATGAATTACATGGAAGTGTAGCTTGTGGATGGGACAGAGGACGGTGGGTGTAGCAAGATGGACAGGCCATACAATGACCCTACTTAACCCTGTGCAGCGGGGTGCGGCAAGATGGCTTATAACGCTAGACAGCAGGTGTCTGTACTATGTGGGGTCATGTGGGTGTACAGACATGTCTGCTCTTCCGGTACATTTAAAGGCTATAGTAGGGCATATGTATGTATGCATTCATACACAGCTGAAGAAATTCAGGGTCAAACAATCTCTGCATCGTGGTCACAGAGACAAATACAACTCATATTATACATGCTCACCAACATTTCATAAAGGGTACACTTATAGCTGCGATCCTAAAACACATATTCTATGTGCATTTTATAACTATAAAATGTCAGTCACAGAAACAGGGAGTGCACACAATTGTTCACTGGCATAAAAATATATAGTTTTTACATGTTGTCATGCATTTCTGACGTAAATATCATTAAAGAATGCATTTGAACACTCGTGTGTTTGCGTTTCCCTCTTACTTTTAACCAGTAGATCCTCAGGATACACATGCACAAATAGGTACTGAACCTGCTGAATCTGTACAGTTGATTGTATGTTTAGGTGCGTTTCCCATGCCTCCCAAGTGTTCCTCTTTAGTCAGGATAGTATGTCTTTGAGACCCAAATCCCTCTTCACATCCAGTGGTGAGATTCACTAAGCAGTGATAAAGTGGAGATGATTTCTCCAGTGATATCACTTCACCAGTTCCTATGTTATTCTATAGAGTCGATTCAGTAAGATCTCCAAACCTGAAGAAATCTTAGTGCATAGGATAACATAGGAATTGGAGAAGTGATAAACTGGAGAAGTCATCTCCACTTTATCACTGCTTAGTGAATCTCCCTATTGGAGTCCTTGTTTTTTGGAGATCAAACTGTGTGGTGTGTATATAAGTGTATCATTTTTCTCAAAAACATAAAACTCACATTAATGTTTGTTTAAGCTTCAGTATTAGTGTTCATAAATTAGGTTTTGTAAATAAAACACTTTGGGTTTGCTCTAAGTTATTCAGTTACACAAAGAGGTGGCAATAGGTAATGAAATAACCTAAAAATGATCAGTATTGCCCCACTCACTAGCCACTCTTTTAGCTACACCACCTAGAACAAAGAGGGAGATGTACTACAATGTGATAAAGAGGTGATAAAGTAGAGATGTCTTCTCCAGTGATAACACTTCTCCAAGCCCTATGTCATTCTATGGAGTCAATGCACTAAGATTTCTCCAACTGTGGAGATTTTAGTGACAGGCTCTGTAGAATAATATGAGAACTGGAGAAATTATATCACTGGAGAAGTCATCTCCACATTATCACCTCCTTTTACTACATAACCCCCAAAGTGTCCATCTTTAGTCATTTTGAAATGTTGATAGATATGGGGGTTATGCACTAAAGAGGTAATAAAGTTGAGATGACTTCTCCAGTTCCAGGGTTATTCTATAGAGCAGTGGTTCTCAACCTTTTTTTGTTTGGGGCACCCCTAACACATCATCTAGAACATTTGGGGCACCTCTAACATATTTAATGTATTTTATGAAGGGCATAAGAAGTGTACAATACATAAATATACAGTTGTAATTAGGTTTTATAATCCTAATAATAATTCTAAATATATTGTGCATAACAATTTTGATAAACCTTTATTTAAAAGTCCATTTTTGTCAGTCGTCATAGAAAATGTGGGGCACCCTAAGTTGATGTCTGTGGCACACCAAAGTGCCACGGCACCCTGGTTGAGAATCACTGCTATAGAGCCTATGTACTAACATCTCCAACGTTAGAGAAATCTTAGTGCATTTGTGCCATGCAATAACATAGCAAATGGATAAATGATATCACTGGAGAAGTCATCTCCACTTTATCACCTCTTTATCTCACATTAGTGCATCTCTCCAATGGTCTCTTAACCCATTAAATGCAGTAGATGTTACATTTGCCACTTTAAAGCGGAATTTGAGGTAATACCAAGTCGCCATTCAGGTTAGTGCGGCCTGTGCGCCTGCGCCATCAGTCCATTCCGGTGACCATATGGTGCAAAGCAGTCTACTCAGTGGAGACCGGGACTGAATGCGCAGGCTCACAGACAAGATGTCTGTGTTGTAGCCTGGGTTCCGGTCTCCAAATGGGACGGATTACTTTAGACAAAGCTATTATTTAACAGTAAGACATCTATTTTCAAGCTAGTCGCCATGCGTTTAATGAATGCATGGCGACTTAGTATTACCTGAAAGTTCAGCTTTAAGGGTCTGAAAGCCATATTTAAACATTTTTTAATATATATATATATATATATATATATATATATATATATATATATATATCAAGAAGTATGCAGTGTTGCCTGTAACAGAGTCACACAGACAGCACATTCATACATACACACACACACACACACACAAATAGCCATGAGAAGTGGGGCTTATGAGAGAGACCTAGACAGTTACATGCCCTAACATACTAATACTGACACATATAAAGATATAGAAACAAATAAAAGTTAAATAGTCCTGACTTCACCACTGAGGTGTATGCATCTTGATGATAAAAGCAAAGCCAGTATGGACAACCCTGGATATAATGGGGAAGGTAGAGGAAAAATGTGGCTCTCCAAATACAGGACTACAATGGCCATCATATGGGTGGCTGAGGATGATGGGAACTGTAGTCCAACAAAAGGAGCCACCAGTTGCCCATCTGTGTTACAATGGCTGTTGGACTACAATGCCCATTATGTGGGCAGCTGAGGATGATGGGAACTGTAGTTCAATAATGGGAGAGCCACCACTTGCCCATCTGTATTACAGTCGTCTTGACTCTTTACCATGCTTCTTTCAGAGCAGTCAGCGTCTTTTCTCCCTGGTCTTACTTGTGGAAGCTTCCATGTTTAGGAACATGTAGGGGGATATGCACTAAGGTGTGATAAAGTGTTGATCACTTCTCCAGTTCCTATGTCCTATGGAGCCAGTGCACTAGGATTTCTCCAACTCTGGAAATCTTAGTGCATTGACTCCATAGAATAACACAGGAAATGGAGAAGTAATATCACTGGATAAGTTATCTGTGCTTTATCACCTCTTTATCACAGTAAATCTCATCCATAGTGTCAGGAAGCCGGTGAGTGAGAAATGAAGCGAGAACAGCAACCAGCGAGTAGGAAGGGAAGGGAGAAGACAGTTACCCACGGTTGCTGACAAAGCAGTAGGGCTACAGATGGTGTTCACGGGTTCATTTTAGCTGACGGCTCAGAGCAGTTTGATTCAGACTGAATGGAGCATTGTCTCAGTACAGTGTGAATCAAAGTTCTATGTCCATGGCAAAAGGGAAGGTGGAAGAGACAAACAGGCCAAAGCATGGATACGAGGAAGAGGGCAAAAAGGAGGATTTTGCAGATGTGGTGGGGGGAGTTAGCAAAAGACAAAGCATGGACAACAGAGAAGGTGGACATGGTGGAATGGAGGGAGGAAAAGGCATAATGGGAGGTAATGCGAAGAGGGGAGATGACAATCCTGATGGCAGACACAAGAGAAAGCAATGTGAGTCCAAACAGAGGAAAAAAGGATAATGAGAGGGAAGGTGAACAGAGAAGAATGTGATAATGGGAGACAGGAGAGAAAGTGGAGAAGGGGAGGAGATAGTGCAGACAGAAGTCTTGTGAATAGTGAGAACATGTCCGTCAAACAGTGGACGGTGAATGTGAGGTGATGGGGGAGATGCACTAATTCATGATAAATTGATGATGAAACGGAGATGACTTCTCCAGCCATATCACTTCTCCAAACTCTATTTCACTGTATGGAGCCAACGCACTAAGATTTCTCCAACTTTGGAGATCTTAGTGCATAGGCTTTATAGAA
Organism: Rhinophrynus dorsalis; assembly: GCA_037306005.1. Taxonomy (NCBI): domain Eukaryota; kingdom Metazoa; phylum Chordata; class Amphibia; order Anura; family Rhinophrynidae; genus Rhinophrynus; species Rhinophrynus dorsalis. Next base: position 159,637,437 of record CM074726.1, on the reverse strand, counting down.
TAACATAGAAACTGGAGAAGTGATTTCACTGGAGACGTCATCTCCACTTCATTAACTCTTTATCAGTCCTTAGTACATAACCTCCGATGTGTCGAACATAAGTGTGTGTGAATCAGGTGAAGGTGAGGGAAGGTGTAGAGTGAGGAGGTGAAGGGGAATGTGAGTTAATGTGTTGAAGGTGATTGTGAGCCGATCAGATCCGGCGACAGTGAGGGAGGGTGTACAGTGAGGAGGTGTGTATTGAGTTGGAGACTGAATCATGTAGGTGGTGAATGAGAAGGGGTGTGTAGAGTGGTGGAGGGGGAAGTTCTTGCAGAGATTTTCACAGGAGTGGGCAGGGGGCTACATCCGGTGCTGTACCAATGAGACAGGCAGTATAGAGGAGATTTGCATAACTCCTCCTTACTGCCACCCCTAGGTGTGTTTGTCTGCTGAGAAAGACATAAATTAAGTCAGTATCCACATACCAATATTGTTTTTTAACCAGGTGGTTATAATATGTATATTGTGTAAGTTGTTTTTTTTTTTACCAAAATGTTGGTAGATTCATGGAGCATCTTTTAGTGGAAGTCGTGGATGCTATGACAGTAAGGAAATTTAAAGAGATAATCAAACTTAATATGTAAAAAGTGAATATTGTTGGTTTTATCCCCCTGAGTAAAACAAGGGTACTCCCACAGCTGAGAGATGTTTTATACAAAAATTATTGACGTTCAAACTTGAATTTTTTTAGGTGAAGTATATCAGTGGCCTGCTCTTCTACAGTGGCGCTCTTGATACACCATCCTATGGAGATTTATGGTCAACTGACCAGAGCTGTCCTTAGGATACTGTAGTAACAGAGCCACTGTAATATTTCAGGCCACTGAGATACTGCACCTAAAAAATTCTAGTTTGAGCTGTAGTAGCTTCTGGGAAAAAAACTATCAGCAGTGGCAGTACTCTTGTTTTACTCAGACGAATAAACCCTACAATATATATTTTAAAAAATATTACTACTACTACTACTACTACTACTACTACTACTACTACTACTACTACTATCCCTTTAACCCTTTGAGTGCCAGAAAGGTGTCCAATGCATTGTAATACAATGCAATAGATACCTCTCTGGCACTCAGAGGGTTAAGGGCAGCTATCTGCTGAATGGCTGGCCTTCTGAAGGTTTGTTCCTGTGAGACAGAAACAACTGAACTCATCTGGGCTGCATTGTGCCCCAGCTAATCAGATCAGAAAAGTGACCACTGCAGCCGCCTGACTGATCCTAATATAAACCTGAACCATAAGATTTTGATGTTTTGCTGCTCAGTCTCCTGGGGCAGCATCCACTGATCGTAAGTGTGGTGTTTCACTTGATTCTTGCTGCCTACAGTGCTTGGGAGCAGAGCAGATAAACCCTGTGTCTACATTTGCCAACTCTGCAGGCCAAGGCTGTTCTGAAATCCGAAGAGATGTATTGGCTCCATCCTTTATTATCCCACTGATCCCCATAATAGTACCCACCAGTCAATGAAAAAAAAAAAACATTGTTTAGAGGTTGTCTTTAAATCTTCCTTCTCCTTCACTCTTCATATTATCACTATCACTAAATCCTGAAAAAAAAACAGGCTTATGAGAGATCATCACCAAGAACACAAAAAGTGTAATTGGCTTACGGATTCTGTAAACATGAACAGCACTCACTCCTCCTCAGTGTCCTGATCAACAGGTTAAGCTCCATTACCAGCACCAGTGGTTTTGACCAGAGGTCACTTCCCACTTCATCCAAGCAATAATATATAAATGGTTCAGTAATCGATTAAGTGATTTAAATGTGTTTACTCTTGTCCCATCTAACACAGATTAGTTAAGCTTCGGTGGCTCATTTTATGGTCAATCCCCAATCATGAGCAGTTGATCTTTTTTCTGCTGTGTTTTACTGTTTAAGTGCCATCATTTCCATGAGTACAGATCAGATTGACTGTCCAGCCCTGAAATGCCATGCAGAAAGGGGGCCCTCATTAATGAGGTGAAGCTTTCTGCCTCTGTACAAAGAGAAAGGAATCAGCATTTGCAGTACCATCTCCCTTAAAGGGATAGTAATACTTCGTTTTATCTTTATTTTATTTTGTAGGCATTAAAAAAAACATGAAGAACGATATAAGTCGTATCTCTCAAACCTCTATGGTTTAAGAGATATTCACAAACAAAGTATCCCCCACCTGTTCAGCCAGATCAGAAGGGAGGTGCCCAAGTAGACTGCAGAGAGGGACAATCTTCAATTAAGATAAGGGAAAAAGCTGAAAAACTTGTCAAGGGGGGAAGGGCTTTCATTGTTTTCATACAAAGAAGATTGTCCCCTGCTGTTATCTGTCTAGTCTTACAACCAGACTCACATCTGAGAAGAGATGGCTTACACTAGGTAAAAGGGGCGGGAGGGGGAAACTTTGCTTGTGAATATCTCTTAAACCATAAAGGTTTGAGAGATAAGACTTTTATCGTTCTTCATGTTTTTTTAATGCCTACAAAATAAAATAAAGATAAAACAAAGTATTACTATCCCTTTAATTCTTTGAGTGCCAGAGAGGTATCAACACACTCAAAGAGTTAAGGCAAAATCCCATCTAGCAAAAGACACTTGTAAGAGAAGATACAAGTTATCCAATTTCTTCCTTGAGACAGAAACATAGGGCTGTATACATCAAAATAAAGAGGTGCAGCTCTGTATCAAACCAACACTTTCAGTGGTTGGGGGGACCCCCTTTCATTTAAATGGAACTTCACAATGAACTGATGTCCCCTCTATCATTCAATGAATGAAATGCCCCATTTAGTCAATGAGAATATTGTAATTTTCAATCCATCTATATGGTTGTTTGACTTGCTCCAGAACGGCACTTTGTTAACTTGATAAATATGGCCCATACATTTCTGATAGCAGATAAAATACAACTGGACTATCTAGATTGACCATTTTGCTATATACAGTATCTCTCAAGCGATTAACCATTTGAGTGCCAAAGTTATCCAATGTCTTGCAACACAGTGACTTTTGATACCTCTCTGGCACTGTAAGGGTTATGCAGACTTGTAAGCCATGATATTTAATTAGAAACAGGATGAGTACAGTAATAATCAGTAGGAGTATAATTCGTTACCATAACAGTCTCAAGGTACATCAGCTGAAGAGGCTTTTCCTTATGTCATATGACCTATCGAACCAGTGACACACATTTTAGGACTTATTTATAAAGACAAAGTGGAGAAATTCTGGGGAAAACCAGTCACATTGTAGGGCACAAGTAATATTTTCAAAACATCTCTTGGATGTACGTTGGACATTCCTATTGATTTCAGTTTGGACATTTAACCCCTTACTGATAGAGAGGTAACCAACGCATTGTGAAGAAATCTGTTGGAGAACGCTATAGCATTCAGAGGACTGGGGTTAAAACTCCAGTTTAAGTCAGTAGGAAAGTTTACCCGTCCACAATAGTGCTGCTAGTTTGCTCCCAAATTACTCTACTTTGCCTTTATACACACGGCCCTTTGAACCAGTATATAATACTAATTGCCAAACAGTGCACGTACATTGCTAAATAATACGCTACAATGTAGCCCATGAATAAACTAGGACTATTCTATTATCTGTCTCTTTCATCCTGTAATGTCTCCTTGACAACTCTTAATCGGTTTCTGTTGATCTCTCTGTTGGAATAATACAAGACTGTGGCTTTGAGGACCACTTCACTTCACGTCATATGCACTGTTACTTGGCAACCACATTGACCCCTTTGGATTCAGTTTTCACCTTTACACTTGAGATAGATGTTCAGCTATAGCTACACCTGGGGGGATATGTAATGAGGTGTGATAAAAAGAGGAAAACTTCTTCACTGTGATAAACTCAATTCTTATATTGGACCTGTCACCTTGATTCAAGTTTGCATATTTGAAAACTGTATTAAAAACTGCCTATTTGTCATGTTACCCAAAAGTCCAGCAAATGTACAGTTAGAGGGGAACTCTCACTTGCATTAATGTTGTCTTCATCTGATTGCTCCCTTGGAGTGAATCTGTAATCCTTTATTATGTTTTTTTAATATAATGCTGTATTGCCCGAGATATGACAATGTAAAGATAAAGCGGTGACGTCAGTTCTGTACAGCAGCCTGTCAATCTCTGTCTGTTTCCCTCCCTAAATATTTCCTCCTTCCCACCTCCTCTGATGACCATGATTCCCGCATGTGATCTGGCGTGTTCTCTTGCTAATGCGCATCCAGATCATTGTACAGGTACAGACTGAGCACGTTCATGCACTCAGTCCTTTATAAAATGTGGCAGTCTGCTTGCCTCTGTTGCTGTTTTTAGTTTGGCTGAACTGTAGCCTGTACAGAACTGACATCACCGGCTTTACTTTACATGGCAATATATCAGGCAATGCAGCATTATATTTAAAAAAAAAAAAAAAAAGGATTACAGATTCACTACAATGGAGCATTCAGATGAAGACAACATTAATACACTGATAGTTGTTGATCCAAGGAGAAATCTGATTGCCATTTGGAATCAAGAAGGAATTTTATTCCCCCCTATTCAAGGCAGATTTTGAAATTGCTGTATTGAGGAGGAGTTTTTTTGTCTTCTTTTGGATCAGTGACGGTAAACAGGATTAGGAAAAGGGTTGAACTTGATGGACGCAACTCTTTTTTCAGCCTAAACTACTTTGTAACTATGAGAGTTCACCTTTCATACTTGTTGCCATATGCTAATGTATTCTAATTGCAGTACCAGTGACTTCATATGCTAATTAAACTTTTTAGTGGTGTTTCATGTGCTAATTACAGTGACGTGTCATATAGTACTGAAGGTTTTCAGTGACGTGTCATATGTTAATGAAGCTCTGTGCTGTACCAGAAGACTTTCACTTTCACAGAAATAAATAGAGATGCACCGATACCAATTTTTTAAGACCGAGTACGAGTACCGATACTTTTTTCAAGTACTCACCGATACCAATTACTGATACTTTTTTTTGCGGTCATTTGTCAGTTTTACAAGTACCTAAAGCATATATATATATATATATATATATATATATATATATATATATATATATGCTTTAGGTACTTGGAAAACTGGCAAATGACCGCAAAAATAAGTATCGGTGAGTACTTGAAATATATATATATATATATATATATATATATACACACACACACACATACATACACACACCACCTCTTGACTCTTGATTGTCCCCTTTTGCCTCTTTCTCCCCCTCTTGATTCCCACCTTTTACGTCATTCTCCCCATCTTGAGCTCCCTTCTTTTGCCTTGGCTTTTGTCTCCCTTTTGATCCCCCTTTATCCCCCTCCTTGACTCTTAATCCCACTCTTTTGCCTCTCTCCCCCTCCTGATCCCCCCTCCTTTTGCCTCTACTTGGTCCCCCTCCTTTTGTCTCCTGATCCTTCCTCCTTTTGCCTCTTTTTTTTTCTCCCATAGTTCCTTTTGCCTCTTTTTCTCCCTCTTGACCCCCCTCTCTGCCTCTTTCACCACATGCTCGATGCTCCATCTTGTCTCCCTTACCTTCCTCTGCCGGGTGCTCGCTGTTCTCTTGCGAGCCCCGGCAGAAGTCAGCGTCGGAATGTTGCCATGGTAACCCTCGGCAACGCTCCAATGCTACAGAAGGGAGAGAGGCGACCAGGGAGCATTGTGAGCAGCTTCCTGGGCTCCCTCTCTGTAGCACCGACCTTGATACAGGGTATCGGTGCTGGCATCGGCCGCATTTGCACGAGTACAAGTACTCGCACAAATGCCGGTATCAGCACCGATACCAGTATTGGTATTGGTGCAACCCTAGAAATAAAATTGCATATGTCTTCTAAACTATATATCTGCCAGTATTTTGGTTATCATGACACACTGGCAGTTTGCATTATGTTTTCAAATATGTTAAAAAATTAAAGGTGATAGGTCCACATTTTTTACATTTATTTGCTAAGGTGTCATTTAAAAACCAAAGGGGAGATGCATTAAAGCATGATAAAGAGGTGATAAAGTGAGATGACTTCCCAGTGATATCACTTCTCCAGTTCCTATGTTATTGTATGGAGCCTATGCACTAAGATCTCTCCCATTTGAGAAACCTTAGTGAATTGGCTCCACAGACTAACACAGGAACTGGAGAAGTGATATACATGGAGAAGTCATCTATATTTTATCCCCCCCTAGTGTATGTCCTCCATTGTCTCCTCTATCACACATTCTGACACCCCAAATATCATACACAAGGACCAAGTGTGAATCACTGTTTGTCTTCTGTTTCTTACTGGATGGCTTTTTCACCACCTTAAAGGGATAGTAATGTTTCATAATAAAAGCAGCTCTAATTAATCATTATGGTATTTGGACTTTGGAGAGTGTTATTTCAATTCTGTCAGAGTTGTAGTTCAAGAGTAATTCAATAACAAAGTATCCCCCTCCTGCCCCTTTTACTGATGTAACACTGCTCAGCCAGAGCAGAAGGGAGGTGCCCAGGTAGATTGCAGAGAGGGACAATCTTCAATTAAGATAAAGGAAAAACCTGAAAAACTTGTCAAGGGGGCAGGGTTTTCATTGTTCTCATAGGAAGAAGATTATCTCCTGCTGTTATCTGTCTGGTCAATGGACTGCATTCCACATCTGAGAAGAGATGGCTTACACTAGGTAAAAGGGTCGGGAGGGGGAAACTTTGCTTGTGAATATCTCTCAAACCATAAAGGTTTGAGAGATAAGACATATCATTCTTCATGTTTTTTTAATGCCTACAAAATAAAATAAAGATAAAACGAAGTATTACTATCCCTTTAAGCTGAACATTGGCAAAAAAAAGCTTATAATTAGCCCTCTCACTTTGGAGTATGTGGATAAAATCTCCATCACGATTAATAGCGCTACCATCCATTCATACCTTAAGGGTCATCTCTGACCCATTATCCTTCTTATTGACTCTTCATATGATGATGGAAAATGTTACCACTTTATAAATAAAATTACAGTCACCCTCTCTATTATATCTAGACCCAGATAACCCATATTCAGAGAAAGCAATAAACATGTGCAGATAAAAAACTGAGGACAACTAAATGTCTATATGATAAAATATATATGACAGTAAAAATCTATAAAGATATATATGTGTATAATATAAACACCCGCTATGTGATAACAAATGTAACAGATCAATATGTAGAGAAAACTCAATAGATATATGAAGAGGAAAAAAGAGAAAAAAACACATACACTCCTATAGCGTATGTTTTAAGTGTCACAAAAAATACTATAGTGTATGTATAAAAAATATATAAAATAATCTAAAAAAATGCTGGCAGCTAAAAAATCTCCATATAGAACCCTCTATTGTAATAAAACACAAAAACAGTGGGAAAAGTGACACTGAGTTTTTCTCTCTCTTATGTATATCCACCCATATGATAAATGTACCAATAGTCAGTTATCTTTAGTGCATATACAGAAATATACTGATGTGAAGCTGTAAATAACCAGTATACCCAAGAATGAAAACAGTCCAGATGATGTGTAGATATATGAGACACATGTTATAACTAGTATGAAAGCCCGTATACACGGGCTAAAGTGCACCCAGCTGCCCCAGTTGCTGCCTCAGAGCCGGGAGCAGAGACAGGACGTGAGCCGTCCGGAGCGGGGCAGTGCGTTTGGCGAGTCTCTACTGCGCATGATTGCAGTCATGCGCAGTAGAGACTCGCCGAACGTGCTGATACTTAGTGGGGAGCTCCAGACGGCTCACAGCGAAGCTCCCTGTGCGCGACGCATTCTACCACTTTATGTTATAGGATAAGGGTTTCACTCTTAGTGTCTCAGTCGCTGCTTGTAACCTTTCAGGTGCCTTTAGAACTTGTAGTCAAATCAGGATATAAGAGGAAAGCTCAGAAGAGACATATAAAATTAATGTTTTTATTATAGTATAAATAACACATTAATAATGCTCAATAGGTCTCATGCTTTGCAGGCTGTATCCTACAGCACCTGGCAGTCCCAGGCAGTCTCCCACCCAAGTACTTTCCAGGCCTTATCCAGCGGATTTTCTGGTTATTGTATCTTTCTCAGTTTCAACATCACACCAATCAGAATATTGGAGAATTGAGTGCCATTGGAGGTACTTGGACATCCACCAGACCATGCATGGGGCCTTATGAGAGATATATGCTTAGGCCTATTGAGAATCCTGTTTCTTATTAATGTGTCATTTATACTATATTAAAGACATTTTTCTTGTATACAGACCACTTTATAAATAATAATATTTGATTTTAGAGTAGAAAAAAGTAAAATAAAAAGTGTTGATGTGTGAGGAGTGGTATGTTTTCACTCAGGCACAAGGAAGGATGGGATCCTGGTGAAAAGCATCTTTGTGTCACATGGAGCCCCTGAGCCACCAGTCACTCAGAATTGATGAATACCTTAACTTCCTGGATATCTAATTAAGGGCAGTATACAGACAGCTAAAAGCTAGCAATTCTGGTACAAGCCAACTGCCCCAAAGAGGACACATAAAAAAATCCCTCCTCTCCAAAAAAAGAGTCACCAAATGCCATCAACTTAAATGAGGCTCTAACCTTTTGAACCGTAGAGAGGTTGTTGCGAAGCAATATGTTGGGAACCTCTATAGCATTCAAGTCATTAAACTCCCCATTTAAATCAATGTGAATTTCTATTTCTCTCATATGGTAAGGTTGGTTACTCCTATTTACAAAGCAATGTGTTTCACACCTCCTTCCCTATCTTTAAAGAGTTAAAAAGCTACCTAAATTCCTGAGCTAATTAGCTTTAAAGTTACAACTCCTCTCAGTCACAGTACATTTTTGATCGATCAGCATACCTGGGAACTTCCAATTGAGGGCTACCCGGAGGGGAGTCCTCTGTTCAGCAGGGGGTGACAAAAATGATGCTAATCGTGTCAAAAAGGGACGGGGCTTGACGCGAGTGGGGGGGTGCTTAACC